>CM035837.1:83003822-83734652 GCA_020510985.1 Pholidichthys leucotaenia | reverse complement strand
CAAACCATTGTGTAAGTCTATTGCATCTTTTGCATTCAAAAAACTATTAGTTTGTTACGTCTTTTTGCTATCTCTGCGAGCAGCCCTGCTTAGGTTGTACAGTCTGACAGCCGTTGGTAGGAAGGACCTACGAAACCTCTCGGTTGTGCACCTGGGATGATGTAGTCTGCTGCTAAATGAGCTCCTCAGTGCATTCAGTATGTCCTGCATAGGGTGGAACTCGGACTCCAGCAGAGATGACAGTTTAGCCACCGTCCTTCTCTCTCCTATCTCCTCCATCGGATCAAGGCGCTGCCCCAGGACAGAGCTAGCTTTCTTAATCAGTTTGTTCAGTCTCTTCCTATCGGCTGCAGTAATGCCACTGCCCCAGCAGACCACTCCAAAAGTGATGGCTGATGCCACCACCGTGTCATAGAATGACTTCAGCAGCGCCCCTTGTACACCAAAAGACCTGAGTCTCCTCAGCAGGAACAGCCTGCGCTGTCCCTTCTTGTAGAGTGCATCAGTATTGTGTGACCAGTCTAGTTTATTGTTCAGATGAATACCCAGGTACTTATAGGATGTCACCATCTCGATGTCTGTTCCCTGTATATTTACTGGTACTGTGAGGGGCTGCCCATGCCTGCGGCAGTCCACCACCAGCTCCTTAGTTTTCCTCGCGTTGATCTGGAGGCAGTTCCGATGGCACCAGTCCACGAAGTCCTGGATAAGCCCTCTGTACTCAGCTTCATCTCCATTGGAGATGAGGCCAACGATCGCAGAGTCATCAGAGAACTTCTGTAGATGGCAGTGTGTTGTGTTGTGTGAGAAGTCCGCAGTATAAAGAGTGAACAGGAAGGGAGCCAGCACCGTTCCCTGGGGGGCCCCCGTGCTACTGATGATCGTGTCGGACACACAGTCCCGGGTTCTCACAAACTGAGGCCGGTTCGTGAGGTAGTCCAGGATCCATGATGACAGGTGCTGGTCCACCCCTGCGCGCAGCAGCTTGTCCTTCAGGATCATCGGTTGGATGGTGTTGAAAGCACTGGAGAAGTCAAAGAACATGATCCTCACCATATTCCCGGGCTTCTCCAGGTGGGACAGAGAACGGTGAAGGAGGAAGATCACCGCATCCTCCACCCCAATGCCATGCTGGTAGGCGAACTGGAGTGGATCCATCGCTGGTTCCACCAGGGGGCGGAGGTGAGCAAGGAGCAGTCTCTCCAGGGTCTTCATCAAGTGGGACGTCAAGGCCACCGGTCTGTAGCTGTTCAGGTCTTTGGGGTGGGAAGTTTTTGGTACAGGTACCACACAAGATGTTTTCCACAGCTGTGGTACCCTCCCCAGTTTCAGGCTCATGTTGAAGATATACGTCACAATCCCACACAGCTGGTCTGCACAGGACTTGAGGAGCTTTGCGCTGATGCCGTCCGGTCCCGGCGCCTTCCTCGCCTTGATCTTCCTCAGCTCCGTCCTCACCTGGGTCCTGGTCAGGGTCAGGATGGGGGGCTGTGTGTTGGGAGTGGGGGGGTGTTGGTGGAGTGGGGAGTGGGCAGCAGGACTTGATTTCTTTAGAGGCAGCAGTGGTTGTTGTGCAGTCAGGGGGGAGGGCGGTTGGTCAAATCTATTGAAAAACAGATTCAGGTTGTTCGCCCACTCCCTGCCCCCTGTGGCCTGGGGGGAGGTATTCTGGAGCCCCGAGATGGTTTTGAGGTTTCTCCAGACCCCGCTGATGTCGCTCTGTTGCAGCTTGTCCTCCATCTTCTTCCTGAAGCTGTCCTTGCCTTCTCTGATCTTTCTCCTCAGCTCCCTCTGTACGGACTTCAGCATCTCCCTGTTCCCTGACCTGAAGATCCTCTTCTTCTCTCTCAGAAGTGTTTTTATCTCAGGGTTGATCCAGGGTTTGTTGTTTGAGTGACGCCGTATGGTCTTGGTGGGAACGGATTTGTCCACACAGAAGCTGAGGTAGCCCGTGAAGGTGTGAATGAGGCCATCGATGTCCTCACCATGTGGATCGCAGAGCTGCTTCCAGGCGGTGGCTTCAAAACAGCCCTTTAGGGTGTCCATTGTCTCCTCAGACCATAACTCCACAGTGTGCATGGCCGGAGGTTGTCTGTGCACTAGGGGTTTGTACACCGGCCGGAGATGAACCAAGTTGTGATCCGATCTCCCGAGTGGGGGGAGTTGTGATGAGGTGTACGCCTCCTTAGTGTTTGCGTAGAATAAAACCAGTGTTTTATTGTCTCTAGTGTGGCATGTGACATACTGGGTGAACGTGGGTAGAATGGGAGACAGTGAAACATGGTTGAAATCGCCTGAGATGAGGAGAAGAGCATCTGGGTGTTCTGTCTGCAGCCTGCTGGTTACTGAATGGATGACGTCACGTGCTGTCCCAGCGTTCGCCGTCGGATTTGCATAAACAACAATGCAGATCACGTGTGAGTGTTCTCTCGGGAGATATGTAGGCCTCATGCTAACAGCTAGCAACTCAATGTCTTTGCTGCAGTGTCGTTGTTTAACAGTGATATGTCCCGGTCTGCACCAGTTGTTGTTAACATACATTATCACTCCACCGCCCCTAGCCTTGCCACTGTCTGGTGTTCGGTCAGCTCGTATCATGTGAAAACCCTCCAGCTCAATGTTAGCATCTGCTGCTAGTTCAGTTAGCCACGTCTCAGTAAACAAAAGGAGAGAGCACTCCCGGTATGTGCTATCATAACGGGAGATAGCCGCTAGCTCATCTAACTTTCCCAGTATCGACCGTACATTTCCCATGACAACAGATGGAAGGGAGGGTCTGTACCTTATATTTTTTGTCCTCCGCCTTACTCCAGCCCGGCAGCCGCGGCGTTTTCGCCTCAGTTCTCTCGGTATGTCGAGTTTTTCCAATGGGACCGGGTGGCGGTTGAATGCTAGCAGCTGTTCTCTGCTGTATCGTATCCTGCTATAGACAGTGGCTCCATCCACCGGCTCAGGAGACATTTAGGACGATCTGTGTGTCCGTGATATAAGTGGGGTGAAAAAAAAAGACGGATCAAAAGAGAGAGGAAGGGAAAAAGACTCGGAATCGAGCCGCTGTTGCAAAAGGCAGCCGACTCGTGTGGCGCCGAGAGAAAAAAAAAAAAAAAAAAAAAAAAAAATTTGTAAATATGCTTTACAAATGGATTTTTAACTTGTTTTTGTAATTTTTTTGCCGAATCTGAGTATATGAATATGGGAAGAGGTAAAGGTAAATTGTATGATTCAATTTCAGTCCAGTGAGGGAGATCATTTAATGAAAAATAATATGTCATAGACCTCAGTTGTGCCGACCAATAATACAACATAAAATTTGGACATTTCAGACCTCCACGATCAAATGGTAAATATAATAAAGACAGACGTAATCTAGCCCTCCTGTTGTTCCATATAAATTCCACTAACTTTTTTTTAATTCTTGAGAATAAATCTAAAGGTGGTGGTAAGGGAATGTATTGAAATAAATAAAGTATTTTAGGTAAAATATTACTTTTAAGTATATTGATTCTCCCGATCATCGACATTGGTAGTGACATCCATCTCTGAATTGACTCATTGATATCTGTCATTAAGGCTTCATAGTTGACACTGGCGACTGATTCTAGCTTAGGCACAATTTGGATTCCTAAATATTTAAACTGATTTACAACGTTGAATTGATTTACCTCAGGGTCTGGCTAATTTCTCTGGGTCTCATTTAGCATTAATATTGAAGATTTAGTTTTATTTATTTTATATCCCGATATTTCCCCAAAATTCTTTATTAAATTCAACAAGGTCGGAATTGATTTTTTTAGATTCGACAAACAAAATTATGTCATCGGCGTACAGGGAGATTTTATGTTCTGTTGGTCCAACTTTAATTCCATATATTTGTGAATGTAAACGTATCGCCATCGCTAAAGGTTCAATTGCCATAGTAAACAGTAAAGGTGAAAGTGGACAGCCTTGTCGACATCCTCTATTGATTTTTATTGATTTTGAAATATTGTTATTTGTTAGGATTTCTGCTGTAGCATTATTGTATATTATCTGAACCCACTTTATGAAATTATTTCCAAGTCCAAACCTTTGTAAGACTTCAAAAAGAAAGGGCCATTTGACTCTATCAAAGGCCTTTTCGGCGTCCAGTGATAGGAGAGCTGTATCCGGTGCTTCTTTATTAAAATAAATAATATTAAATAGTCTTCTTACATTATGGAAGCCTTGTCTTCCCTTTATAAAGCCATTCTGATCTCGATTAATAATATTTGGTAAAATTTCCAACCTCATATCTTAGTTGAAAGGCTCCTGCAACAATTTGATTTGAGCAATAATCTGGTGGGTTGGATTCTGGATTTCTTAACCAACAGGACGCAGAGAGTAAGGGTCAATGGTACATTGTCTGACCTAAAGTGCTCTTCTACTGGCTCTCCTCAGGGGTGTGTGTTGTCACCACTACTCTTCATCCTGTACACAAACATGTGTCGGAGCAGACATGACAACAGACACATCATAAAGTATGCTGATGATTCAGTTGTTGTCAGTCTCCTCCAGGATGGTGAGAGTGGCCACGGCCCAGTAGTTGATGATTTTGTTCACTGGTGTGAGGATTCCTACCTGTAGCTGAATACGACAAAAACTAAAGATATGATTATTGACTTTAGGAGGAAAACTCCCATGCACAAAGTCACCGTACTAAAAGGCCAGACCACCGAATGTGTACAATCCTACAAATATCTTGGGACGATTATTGATAGTAATTTAAACTTTGAAGAGAACTGTGAAATAGTGTGCAAAAAGGGTCAGCGACATTTGCATTGCTTGAGAAAACTTGCACGCTTCCAAATTGACCGAACCACAATGACAATGTTTTATCGGGCTTTTACTGAATCTGTTTTATCCTTTTCTTTAATGTCATGGTTTGGTCAGATAAAACTGAAACAGAGGAAATCCTTGGATCAGGTAGTTAGATGGTCCAGTCGTTTGCTTGGTGAGTCACAGCTGAGCCCAACATCCCTGTACACCAGACAAGTACAGAGGATGGCTACCTCCATTTTAAATGATGACTCCCACCCTTTGCACTGCAACTTTCAGCTTCTTCCCTCAAGAAGGAGGTTTGCTGTCCCAAAAAGTAAAACCCAGCGCTACAAAAACAGCTTTGTTCCTGCTGCTGTCAAAGAGTTGAAACTGTAACAATATATTTCACATAATTTAGGTACCTATTTATTAACTCCATTTTATATTTACTTATTTTTGTAGGATGTTACTTGGGTTCTAAATATTTTATTGGGTTTTAGACCTTTGAGTTTTTTTTCCACAATATTTTTTATTGAACCTTTTTTTTTTTTTTTTTTTTTACAAACATAACACTAACAATCAAACACTAACACTAAAGTTATTTAAAAAAAAATGTACTAAAAACACCAACAACCACTAACAAAGACAGGTCTTCAACAATGCTCCTCTGTTTAGTCTAGGTAATCCATTACATAAGTATACATATTATACATTTACCAATTTGGAATTTACAAGGTCCACACACATCATTCACCTTCTTCTTCAAAAGTTACGTTTAAATTCTTTACATAATCAATGAAAGGTCTCCATATATTCTCAAACACAATTTCCTTTGATTTCAGTATGTATGTTATTCTTTCTAGTGGAAGGTTTGTTAACATCTGTCTTAACCACTGAGTCACATCTGGTCTAGGAGTCTTTTTCCACAATAGTGCAATACACTTTTTGGCGTTAAGCAAACTGAGGTCTATGAATGCTCTTTCACTCTTATTAAAGTTATGCTTTTCTGGATACAGACCCAACAAAAACAATTTAGGATTCAATATGATTTGTTTTGAAATTATTTTTTCAATTGTTACCCTCACCTCTTCCCAAAACATTCTAATTTTTCTACATTCCCATAAACAATGAAATAGGGTTCCTTTACTTTCCATACATTTTGTGCACGTATCTGGTATGTTTTTGTTATATCTATTTAACTCCACCGGTGTAACATACATCCGCATTAACCATTTAAAATGTATCAATTTAAGACGTACATTTATTGATTTGGTTTGAGCTTCTGTACAAGCCAATTCCCATTGTTCCTCTGAAATTTCAGTTTGCAGGTCTTCTTTCCAATAATTCAGTCTTTTCTGTGAGTTTTTACTTGAGGATAATGTCAATGAGTTATAAAACTCTGAAATAATACCCTTTCTCTTACTATTTTTCGTCAAGATTTTTTCCAAGGATGAATAAGTAGGTCGGATGAGAGCATCATTTTGATTTGATCGTACAAAGTTCCTAAGCTGAAGATATTTTAAAAAAAATGTGTTCTATTAAGATTAAATTTGATCCTCAGTTCTTCAAAAGACATGTTATCTGAACATGACAAATATAAGTCTTGAATCTTTTGAATCCCTTTTAAATTCCATACGTTAAATACAGCATCCGCTGTCCCTGGTTTAAAATATTGATTACCCCATATTGGGCTAAATTGTGACAATAAGTGTGGTTCTTTTAAATATTTTTTGGTTTCACACCATATTTTGATCATATGCTTTACAAATGGATTTTTAACTTGTTTCTGTAATTTTTTTGCCGAGTCTGAGTATATGAATATGGGAAGAGGTAAAGGTAAATTGTATGATTCAATTTCAGTCCAGTGAGGGAGATCATTTGATGAAAAATAATATGTCATAGACCTCAGTTGTGCTGACCAGTAATACAACATAAAGTTTGGACATTTCAGACCATGATCAAATGGTAAATATAGTAATGATAGACGTAATCTAGCCTTCCTATTGTTCCATATAAATTCCACTAACTTTTTTTTAATTCTTGAGAATAGATCTGAAGGTGGTGGTAAAGGAATGTATTGAAATAAATAAAGTATTATGGGCAAGATATTACTTTTAAGTACATTAATTCTCCCAATCATCGACATTGGTAGTGACATCCATCTCTGAAGTAACTCATTAATGTCTGTCATTAAGGCTTCATAGTTGGCACTGGCGACCGATTCTAGCTTACGCACAATTTGAATTCCTAAATATTTAAACTGATTTACAATTTTGAATTGATTTACCTCAGGAGCTGGGTGATTTCCCTGGGTCTCATTTAGCATTAATATTGAAGATTTAGTTTTATTTATTTTATATCCTGATATTTCCCCAAAATTCTTTATTAAATTCAACAAGGTCGGAATTGATTTTTTAAGATTCGACATAAACAAAATTATGTCATTGGCATACAGGGAGATTTTATGTTCTCTTGGTCCTACTTTAATTCCATTTATTTGTGGATGTAAACGTACTGCCATCGCTAAAGGTTCAATTGCCATAGTAAACAGTAAAGGTGAAAGTGGACAGCCTTGTCAACATCCTCTATTAATATTTATTGATTTTGAGATATTGCTGTTTGTTAGGATTTCTGCTGTAGCATTATTGTATATTATCTGAACCCATTTTATGAAATTATTTCCTAGTCCAAACCTTTGTAGGACTTCAAAAAGAAAGGGCCATTCGACCCTATCAAAGGCCTTTTCGGAGTCCAATGATAGGAGAGCTGTATCCGGTGCTTCTTTATTAGAATAGATAATATTAAATAGTCTTCTTACATTATGGAAGCCTTGTCTTCCCTTTATAAAGCCATTCTGATCTCGGTTAATATTTGGTAATATTTCTTGTAGTCGTCTTGCTAAAATTTTACAGATTATCTTAAGATCAGCATTTAATAGGCTTATTGGTCTCATATTTTCACATTTATTAGAGGGTTTACCTGGTTTTGGCAACAGTATAATTAAGGCATTATTCATGTATAGTGGTAAATTACTATTTTGAAATGCTTCTAAAACCATTTCCAAAAATGGTTTTATTAATTTATTCTTAAATTTTTTATAGAGGTCAACTGGAAGACCATTTGGTCCCGCACTTTTTCCTGATTTCATATTATCAATGGCTAGCCCAACTTCTTCTTGACTAATTTTAGACTCCAGTATCTCCCTGTTTTCATTTGGAATACACGGTATAGATAATCCGTCCAAAAACCCATTTAGTTTTGTTAAGTCAGTTTCATTTTTTGTATCATATAGTTTTTCATAATAATCTCTAAAGGCACTGTTAATTTCTAAAGGAGCTACAACTGCCTGTCCGTTACTTAGAATACTGGTAATTGGTGTTTTAAATTCTAATTGTTTAATCTGCCATGCCAATAATTTTCCTGATTTTTCACCTTGTTCATAAAAAGATTGCTTCAATCTTAGAAGACTCGAGGCAGCTCTATTCGCTGATTTGTCATCATATTCAGCTCTCAGAATCAGTAATTCGTTCTCTAACTTTGGGTCACTTCCTGCATACACTTTTTCTTGAAGAATTTTTATTTTATGTTCCAATTGGGCTCTCTCCTCTGGAGTCTTCTTAGATTTTGAACCTGTATAACTAATAATATGCCCCCTAATAAAAGCTTTGAAAGCCTCCCACTTTATACATGCTGATGTTTGTATAGTACTGATATCAAAGAACTCATCTGTTTTTCTATGTACTTAACAAATTCCTCATCCTGAAGCCATTTATGCTGAAATTGCCACCTACCTGGTTCCTTTGTCAGTTTCTTATCTACATATATTAAACAGCAGGGTGCATGATCAGAGATCACCATGTTATCATAGAAACAGTTTTGAATCTTGGACCTTAATTCTGTGGAGATCAAAAAATAGTCAATACGTGAGAATGTCTTGTAGGTATTAGAATAACAAGAGTAGGCTTTAACTTGTGGTTTCATTTCTCTCCATATATCTAGCAATCTCAATTCTTTCACAAAATGATTAATGATCATCCTGCATCCATTGTGCGTACAGTCCAGTCCTGTTGATCTATCTATACTGGGATTCAATGTACAATTAAAATCCCCTGCTATTATACATTGCCCTGTAAGTGATGATAAAATAAGAAATAAATTCGCAAAGAAGTTTTGATCATCTATATTGGGACCGTATCAGTTCACCAAATTTATATTTTCTAATAACAAAGATCCTTGGATGATTAGATATCTTCCTAATTTGTCTCCAATTACATTTTTCACTTGAAATGGGACTGATTTATGTATGAGAGTCATAACTCCCCTGGCTCGAGATGAAAATGATGAGGTGAACACACTTCCCTGCCATCTTCTAATTCTTTTTACATCCTCCTCTATTAGATGAGTTTCTTGTAAAAACACAATTTTTGAACCTATGTCTTTTATTTTATTCATAACTTGTTTAAGTTTTTTTAAATTTTGTAGACCTCTGCAATTCCATGAAGTTAAATTAAGATTAACGCTTTGGTCTATGATCAATAAGGAGTTTGAGATTACCTCGCAATATAAACATGCTCATACAGAGAAGCAAAAACATGAGTGGTTGAACATTCATCCTACAAACTACACACAAACAAATTCCCTCTTCCCACATTCGTGGTAATTCCCCCAAAATCAAAAAAAAAAAATTCCGTCTCCCGCTATAGCCATTGACTGTCCACACCCGCGAGGATCAGTCAAAACCACTCTTTCTCCTCTCAATCACCCTGACTCTACTGCTTTTAATGACATAACATTACCTCTCTTCTGTAGTTTTCCAACTTAACTCCAAAATTTTATAGCAACTTTGTACATCTTAGGTGTTTTTTTTATATATATATATAATACAATCTATATTTTGTAAACTTGCTATATGCTTCAGATCAGTCAGATGCCTGTGCAAATGCTTAAATATTCTACACCTTTATATCTTGTTCATGCGTCATGCTTAGCTCCCACCAGTCTCTCCTTGGATCTGCTTGATAAGCACCTGCGCCTCCTCAGGGGTCTTGAAGGTGTGGGTTCTCCCTTTATATGTGACCAGAAGTCTTGCCGGATAAATCACTCCATGACGAATCCCGAGGTTGCGCAGCTCTCTACGGGCGGGGTCAAACTGTTTCCTTAATTGTTGGATTCCTGTGGCCAAATCTGGGTAAAACCGCACCCGTTGATCCTGATATTTAATTTCTCCTTTAGCTCGCGCCACGTTGGAGATCGTCATCTTGTCTCTGTAGCTGAGGAACTTCATAATCAACGTCCTCGGTGGTGCCTTATTATCTCTCAATGGGCCGATTCGGTGGGCGCTCTCTAAGACGACTGATGACTGCAGCTCCGCGTTGTTCAGCGCTTCTGGAATCCACTTTTCCAAAAAGGAACATGGGTCCCGTCCCTCCGTTCCCTCCGGGAGACCCACCAGCCTCAGATTGTTCCGTCTCGACCGGGATTCTAAGTCCAGGACACTATCTTCCAGACGTTTATTTTTTAATTCCAATGTGCGCACCTTTAATTGTAGGTTGGTGACGTCATCCTCAGCGCTGGAAATTTGGAGCTCCACCTGCGATACTCGTTCCATACAGTCGCTTATTTCCTTTCTCATTCCTTCTATCGCTGCTATAATCCCATCAAATTTAGAGGAAAAGTCTGCTCTCATTGCGCTAATGGCAGCAAGCACCGCACCTGTGCCCTCACCAGCAGTCACCGCTCCACTGCTAGCTTGCCCCGCCATAGTCTCTGACGATTTTCCTGCTTCGTCACGAGCGTGGAAGTCTGTTAACTTGGACTGTTTCGACGATTCAGTTTTTCCTCCACCTAATTTCCCAGCCTTAGGCTTTACCGGCATATCCGCGCCCAAACGCTGGGATAGGTTTTGTTCCAATTGGGAGAGTTATTTGCCAACTTTTTATTTTTAGGAGCAGAGCAGAGTGAACTACGTCTTCCTACGTGGCCGCCATAACCGGAAGTCCGACCTTTGAGTTTTTAACCTCTGACTAGTTTTTAATTTTTAATATGACCCTTCTCTCTTACCTCTGGTTTTTCTCTCATCTCTTTGTCTTTTTATACCCTGATTGATGGAGCCTTGAGTATTTTTATCATGTTTATAGTCAATTTCATGTGTGCCTGTGTTTGTGTCTATGTTGAATGTAATTTGTGGCTTGTAAATATGGATGTCACCAGACTGCAAAACAAATCTCCCTACAGGTACAAATAAAGTAACCTGAACCTAAAACTGCAAAAGGTCCAATAAGTCGGTCCTCCTCCCCAGCCGAGGGCCGAACTATGCATGGGAATCTTTAGGCACCTCATGATCCAATTATGATTCAGAAAGCCAACTTGATTCTAAAACCATTCTCAGTCCATCTTGACGCATTTTTTTCTATTCAAGATTTTTCCCTCCCACTGTGGAACAACTTGGCCCTTTTAAAGGTGCACAGGATAGAATTTTCATGAAAACAAAGATTTAAAAAAAAAAAATACATCAAAGTGTTTAGAAACGTGCACAAGTCTTAATGTTCTTCTAATAATGAGTATGTTGATGAAAAAAATTAATTTTTACGGGTCGTAAATAATATAAATATTTACATCTAGCAGCTGGAGGAAGACAAACACGGAAGTCCAGCGAGGATGTCATAGCCACTAGCATCGCTAGCTTCATGTTACGTGCCATCGTCTCGTTTTGGGTTGTTGTGTTGCCAGGTAGTGAATTATTCAGCTAAATACCTGAGTCTGAAGGCACCCGTCAGTTTCCCAATCGTTCTCAAGTATGGCATGACAAACAAAGGAGCAGGATAAATATCGGTTCTGCTTTTGATGGCTGATGTCTGCTGAAGAGTCTCAAAGGGCTGAAAAGTCACACAGAGGTCACTATTTTTCTTCTGACAGGCAAGGTAACCCATGCTAGCTACGATGCTAACTAGCTCACTGGTCTTCTGCTGTTAACCACTTGCGCTCCGTTGTTCCGCGGGCGGGCAAGTCTCTGCGTCCTATGACGCGAGAGCGCGCTCGTGCGCCCTCGTGCGCATGACGGCAATAACGGCAATAATGGAATTATGTTGATCGGGATCCACGAGCGGAGTAGCGTCGCGTTCGTCTGACAATGGGGGAAGAGCTGTTCGCCGCGACTCTGCTGCTTTGAAGAGGTAAGGTGTTATAAGCTAAATTATTATTTATCCCTGAAAACTGTAATCCAAAAATGACTTTTGACCGATCGGTAAATTACAACTGTACTGCACACGAAGTACGTGCGCCGCGATAAACGGTTCATTTGCCGTGTTCGGACCGTGAACGCCCCCCCCCCCCCCACTGCAGAAGAGGAGCGGGGGGGGGCACGGTCCGAACGCCCCCGGTCCGCAGGAGGAAGCATATCAGTCTATTCCATCATGTAGCGATGGCCCTCTTCTGTAGCGAGGGGGGGGCGGCGTTCACGGTTCCCCCCCCCCACACACACACACACAGTAGCGAGGGGGGGGGGAGCCGCTGTGAAAGCATGCAAGGAGTGTAATCCGTCATGTAGAGGGCCGAATTTGGTCCTTGGTAGCGGGGGGGGGGGACGACCCCCCGCCCACACACACACACACACACACACACACAGACACAGCCCTGAGTGTGACCTTTCATTAGAGCCTAAAATGAAGATTCTACATTGAATTATTCAAAAGTTACAGACGTTTTTCCAAACTGTGCCATTTGGCACAATTTGGCACAGTTCCAAAATGCCTGGGAACAGCCTGAGAACAAAGCTGTGTAAAATATTCATTTTTTGCGGTATTGTTACCAAATTTGGATCTCAGCTGGATAACACTTGGTTCTACATTTCTGTTGCATTTTCCAGCCGGATCGGTCAGCTGTGTGTTATTTACAAGCATTTGTATCCAAAAAAACACTGTGTCCAATTTTTTTTTCTTCAAGTTCAGTATGTTTAGATGACTGTAACTCAGTGGCCGGAGCACGTAGAGAGATTATGTTTTTTTTGCCAAAAAATTCAAAGTGTTTTCTTTTAAATGAGACCAACCCCATGAAGATGCTGCAAAGGGTTGAATGACAGCTTTCGATTTACTTTGGGCATGTTATTTTTTGGCATTTTTAGGAAAACTGCCCGGAGTGCAAGTGGTTAATCTGGTGGTTAGGGTCACCGGGGGGGGGGGGGGGGGCAGCAGTCTAAACTCTATTTAGCCAACTAAATTTTATTTCTGACATGTTCATATTATGAGTGTCTGATAATATCAGCCCATATATGGTGTGGAATAGACCCCACTAACTGCTCCTTACCAAGCTGACATGTATGACAGGTTCATGATATAATCAACATTTGGATCTATAAATGTAATGGCACATACTAATTGTGCAGCAGTCATGTTTTACATGAAGTTTTTAAAAAATGATCAGCTTTGATGTGCAGCTGCTCAGTCTTCTAATTTGGTGTACAGTGAAAAAAGTTAGTTGTTCATTGTTATTACAGTTTAAGATAATAATGTAAAACTTTAATGATCACCATGGTGGAAATTGAGGTTAAAATAGTTTAAGTTCTAATAGTAAAATAAACAGGTCTTAATTTATTTTCTTTTGAACTAATGATACTGCACAGCATTAGCCACGGGATTTCTTGAGTACTTGAAGTAGCTGTAATTATGCATGTAGAAATATATGTCAGATTTTTGACTATCCAAGTAATAAACCATAACTTTTCCACTCTCTGCAAGGACTTCCTCCATCATGAGGTGAATAAGCACAAATGGGTGTTTGGACGATGCCATCATGATGCAGCAGAGAAGAGCTCCACCCAACAGTGACTGGAGAGAGGGTCAACAGCTTCTGAAGCCCTCACTGATGTGATGGACCAGTGGGAGGTAAGGACAGGACATCAATATCTGACCTTTAGGTGAGTATGATGCAAAGTTTACATTTAAAAAAAAAAAAAAAAAAAAAAAAAAAATCACAAAAAGGACTATTAATATGACTATGTTCTCATAGATCAACATTTAAAAACCACATTCTGATGTCAGCAGAAGCTTCTCCTCTCCACCTGTATATGAGGCATGGACTCTAGCAGCTCAGGACAACAACCACCAGAGGGATCGTCCAGTGAGGAAGGCAGTTGGCAACACACCAATGTAAGTTTAGTCTTAACAGAACATTTTACACACTGATGTATAAAGCCAAATCCTTTATTTTGAACTTTTAAATGTTTGTTTAGAAGATTTTTTTTTTTTTTTTTTTTTTTTTTTACTGTTTTTGAAATGTTAAGGAGTGTTTTTTTTAATATTTAGTGAGTAACCTGGTCAAACCAATCATATTTATGGATTATTTTGCCAAAAGTAGATGCAACAGATATTTGTTTCTTTTTTTGAATAACTTCAAGGCAACAGTCAAATTTTTATTAAAACCACAACCTGCCTGTGCACTTGGACTTGCAAGAATGTGTAATTAGAAAAAAATGTTCCTCATCTTTAATCAGGTCCAGTCTTGCAGCAGGAATGAATATACAACACAGCCATCCATCTTCTACGGCTTTTCTGGGGGTCCAGGTTGTGGAGATAGCAGTCTAATCAGGGAAGCCCAGACTTCACTCTCCCCAGCCACCTCCTCCAGCTCTTCAGAGAGGATACCAAGACGTTCTCAGACCAGCTTGGAGACGATATTCTCTCTAATGTGTCCTGGGTCTGCCTCGGGGTCTTCTCCCCCCTCCCACAACACACAGATAAAAAGTAATTCTATTTCTGTAGCTGGTCTTTCCTTCACCTACAATATATTGTAATTCACATTATGTAGTCCAAGTAAAATCTTTGCAGCACAGCTGTAGTCCTAAAACTGTCTAGTAGTTCACATACTGTCATGTTTTAATGCTGTTAGTCTGTGATGACACTTTCTTAGAGACTGTCTTTTACAGCATCAATCTGTACCTGACTATAGTAAAAAAGGTCAACACTGATGATGGGGAAAACAAAAGCTTTCCAGAGTGTGTCCTAAACTTGATTTAATTAATTTCTATATTGCTCTCATAGATCTGCCCCATGGACCCTGCACCTGTACCGTTTATTTTTTAATAAATATTTTCCCTCAAATAAATTCCTGTTTTACAGTGGTGTGAAAAAGTGTTTGCCCCCGTTCTGATTTCTCTCTTTTTTTTTTTTTTTTAGTTTGTCATGCTTAAATGTTTCAGATCATCAAACAAATTTAATTATTAGACAGAGATAACAAGTAAACACAAAATACAGTTTTTGTTTTTTTGTTTTTTTTATTAGTTTTAAACTTTATGCAAAGAAAAAGCAAAATTCACAAAACAATACAGGACCGGTCAAACATATTCACGGCAGCTTAAGGACAAAGAAACAGCCATCAAGCAAACGTTTTTTGTACATGGGTTTTTCGTTTACACGTCCACCTGCAGTCCACTTGAGTCCAAACCACCGTTCAATCCCAATGCTTCTAACGGCTTCGTCCATTTTTGTAGATAGACTCTAGCTTTCCCATCAATATAATATCCCAGTCTTATTAAAGTCAGGGTTTCCAGGATCAGCAACTTCCATATAGCAATAGAGGGAGGTTCATCTCCGACCCACTTTACCATAATGACTTTCCTAGCCAACATTAGAAGTGTTTGAATAACATCCTCATATTGCATCAAAGAGTCAGGAACATTCCCAAGTAAACATAGTAGAGGACTGACTGCTACTTGTTTACCTACTGCTTTACTAATGTTTGTGCATACTGCCCTCCAGAATGTCTGAATGATATTACATTCCCACAGACAATGAAATCTTGTGCCAACTTGACTTTTACATTTAGGACAATTTGATGAAATTCCTGTTTTATATTTACTATAAATATATGGCAAAATATAAACATTGTGTATAATATTATACTGTAGTTCTTTACATCGGTTACATACTGAAATTCTGGAAGGCAGCAACAACATTTTATCCCAGACATCATTTCCTATGGCACATTTGAGTAGAGTACACCAGGATTTTCTTAACCATGCAAGTTTATCTAAACTCAAACTATATACACTACCGTTCAAAAGTTTGGGGTCACCCAGACAATTATTTTGTCTTTTCCATGAAAAGTCACACTTATTTACCACCATGACTTGTAAAATGAATAGAAAATATAGTCAAGACATTGACAAGGTTAGAAATAATGATTTGTATTTGAAATAATTTTTTCCTTCAAATTTTGCTTTCGTCAAATAATCCTCCATTTGCAGCAATTACAGCATTGCAGACCTAACATGATCACACAAGGGTTTTCTAATCGTCCATTAGCCTTCTGACGCAATGAGCAAACACATTGTACCATTAGAACACTGGAGTGATAGTTGCTGGAAATGGGCCTCTATACACCTATCTAAATATTGCACCCAAAACCAGACATTTGCAGCTAGAACAGGCATTTACCACATTAGCAATGTATAGAGTGTATTTCTGATTAGTTTAAAGTTATCTTCATTGAAAAAAAGTGCTTTTCTTTCAAAAATAAGGAAATTTCTAAGTGACCCCAAACTTTTGAACGGTAGTGTATTTCAGAGTAAAATTTTGATATGAAGTGTTTGTGCTCTCTATTATTAAGAAAAAACTTTTCCAGTTGGTGAGAATCACCTATAAAGTCCAAAGATTTAGCTTTCTTATATATGAAATGTCTGATTTGTAAATATTTATAGAAATCCTTATTTTCAAGATGATATTGAGTTTTCAAAGAATCAAATGTTTTAAATCTTCCATTTTCAAAAAGATCATAGTCTCTTTATACTTGCTCTTTGCCAGCTTGTAAAATTTAATCCTGCACTTTGTAGTGAGAGTTCTGGATTATCCAATGTTATGAGGGTATTAAGTGAGTTACTTTTAAATATTTTCCTCATTTTTTTCCATGCCCATAATACATTTCCTATCAGAAAATTATCCTTAACAATACATGGTAACTCATTTACACGTCTTTCCAGCAAATTCACAGGGGAAAAAGGTTTACACATTACTGACTCCATCTCAAACCAGGGACATTGACGTGAATGTTCATTAACCCAGGAGGAGAGAATTCCAAAATATAGTTTTCTACATTTGGTAAACCCCATCCTCCCTGATCATTTGGCAACTGTAGTATCTCCAATTTAACCTTAGGCCTCCTTCCTGCCCAAATATAGTCTGATAAAGCTTTAGTAATCATTTTAATATCCTCAGATTTTAATATCACAAATAGCATAGATATAGGATATATTATTTTTGGGAGAACTGTCATCTTGATAAGATTAATTCTGCCTAAAAATGATATTGGAAGGCTCTTCCATCTGGTCAGACTTTCTTTGATCTCTTATCATGGGATTAATATTTTTTGCATATAATTGAGTAATCTTAGGTGTAATTTTAATTCCTACATATATAAATCCTGACGGGGCCCAGCGGAAGGGTTTGACATATATAGGTTCAGTGTTTCCCGTATAACTCAGGAGCATTATCTCAGACTTATCAAAATTTATCTTATAGCCAGATATTAGACCAAATTCCCTGACACACTGGGTCACTACTGGTAATGATTTAGCCGGGTCTGTTAATGTCAGCAAGACATCATCAACATACAGCAGAATTTTGTGTTGTTTTGTTCCCACAGTTACTCCCTGAATATGTGGGTTTTGTCTGATAGCCATTGCTAAAGGCTCAATGGCCAGAGCAAACAAAAGAGGAGATAGTGGGCTACCCTGTGCTGTACCTCTAGTCATTTTAAATGGAGCCGATAGAAGGCCATTGGTCAAAACCGAGGCAGTAGGTGCTCGGTACAGAAGTTTAACCCATTTCAAATAATTTGGTCCGAAACCAAATCTTCTCATCACTTCAAACATATATTCCCATTCAATTCTATCAAACGCCTTTTCAGCGTCCATTGAGACAATGGTCCCAGGAGTCTGATGAAAATTAAGATAGTGAATAATGTTGAAAAGCCGTCTTGTGTTATAGTATGAATTCCGACCGATAAAGCCCGTCTGATCGGAATTCACAATGGAAGGTAGAATCTGCTCTAATCTAGTAGCCAGTATCTTAGACAGTATTTTGTTGTCCACACCCAGAAGACTAATGGGTCTACAAGAAGAGCATAATTCTGGGTTCTTCCCTTTTTATTCCTATTAATATTATATTTGCTCTATACATAGACTCTGGAAGTTCTGATCCCTCAAATGACTTATTAAAAACCCTGAGTAGGACATTATTGATTTTCCCTTTCATCACTTTAAAGAACAGGAAAGCCGTCTGCTCCTGGACATTTCCCTGACTGAAGTGCTGAGATAGCCATTTCTATCTCAAGTTGGGATATCGGTGATTCCAAAAATTTAACTTGGTCCTCTACTAACTGCGGGAAACAAATTATTTAAAAAGAAACCTGATCCGAGCCTCTCCTCATCAGCCTGTGGTCTATATAAATTAGCGTAAAATTCTTTGAAGGTCTCACTGATTTGACAATTACTAACTTGTTTCTGATTGTCATTTAATATAGCTGTGTGTCATATATGTTGGTTACATATTCTCCACAAATGTGTTGCTGTATGTTTATTGTGTGCTTCACGTCTCATGGAACAAAAGGGACTGAGACTCTGGGATTCAGCAGAAGAGTGTGAGATTCGGCCTTTGTTTCCGGGAGACGACCGGGGAAGATTTCCGGACCACAGGGACTAGAGGACAATGGTGTGAGATCAAAGGGGTTACTTTGTGATTGAGATTAAGTACCATGTGACTGTATGTTTGATTAAACACCATGTGACTGCTGTTTCGTGCCCGGGGTATAAAACCCCTGATGTGAGATGAAAACTTCCTCTTGACTTGCTTTGAGATTGTTGGAGATGTGATCTGTGAATAAAGCTGAATCTGAGGAACAAACTCAGCCTCATCCTTGCACACATTCTCCACAGCTGGTGACCTTACGACGTAAAATGAGCAGAAATAATTCTCCCGAGCGGGGCTCGGCAGAAGCCAGCCTGATGGCTGCCTCCACACTCCGGCTGCCCGACTTCTGGCAGCATAGTCCGCGCTCCTGGTTTAGCGCGGTCGAGGCGCAGTTCAACCTCCGGAGAATCTCGAAGGACGACACGAAATTCTACCATGTGGTGGCGAAGCTGGACAGCCACACAGTCCAGAAGGTGGAAGACCTGGTCAACCACCCACTGGACACCGACAAATACAGCGCCTTGAAAGCTGCACTTATCAGCCATTTCACCCCCTCCGTGCAACAGCGAGCGGAGGGGCTCCTGGCGTTGACGGAGTCGGAGAACGACAGACCCGTAGACCTGATGGTCAAAATGCTGAGGCTGAAAGACTCCGAGGACTGCGAATTTATCTTCGCCCACCTTTTCCTCCGGACCCTGCCGCCAGTGGTGAGAGTTACCCTGGCAGATTCACCCCGGTTGGCCAAGCGAGACTACCACGGGCTGAGCAAGGAGGCGCAGCGACTCGTCGACGCCCACAAGCGGAGCGCAGTTTCGGCTGCAACAGCGGAGCTAGGAGCGACGCCCGGAGACGGCATGGGGCCAGTGGTGGCAGCACCAGACGCGCCGACAACGGCAGCAGTCAGCACCAAGCGACACGGAGCGGGCGACGTCCTTTGCTTCTATCATTGCCGTTTTGCAGAGAGGGCACACAAGTGCCTCCCATCGTGCCACTTCAAGCGTTCGGGAAACGCCAAGACCGAGGGTCGGTAGCGGCTGCGGCCCTCGGGGACGAGAACAAGCTGCTTTACCTGACGGATGCACGTTCGGGGAGACAATTCCTCGTGGACACAGGCTCCCAGATGAGCTTCATTATGCCTTCCTACGAGGACCGGCTGATGCTGTCCAAGGTTCCCCGGGTGTCAGTGTCAGCAGCGAACGGCTCAGCTATTAAGACCTTCGGTGAGAGGACTCTGCTTCTGTCTTTGCAGGGTCGTTCATTTGAGTGGACTTTTGTTGTAGCTGCAGTCAGTTTCAACATGTTAGGGGCTGATTTCTTGTGCTCACATGGTTTATCGGTTGATCTTGCTAATAGTCTTTTCACTCTATTCCCTGCACAGCACGAGTGGCACCGCCAACTGCACAAGCCAACGTCACAACTGCGGGTGGTAAGTTCCACGCACTCCTCACTCAGTTCCCAGCACTAACAGTCCCAACGTTTTCGGCGACAGTGGCCAAACATGGGGTGGAGCATTATATCACTACCACCGGGCCGCCCATTTTTGCAAAAGCTTGGCGCCTGGACTCAGCTAAACTGACCATAGCGCACGAGGAGTTTGCCAACCTGGAAAAACTGGGCATCATCAGACGCTCGAAAAGCCCCTGGGCTTCACTGCACATGGTCCCAAAGACCGATGGCTCGTGGCGACCTTGCGGTGATTTCCGCAGGTTGAACAACGCCACTGCACACGACCGCTACCCGATCCCACACATTCAAGATTTTTCGGTTCATTTGGCGGGGGCACGCATTTTTTCTAAAATAGATTTAGTGCGCGGCTACCATCAGGTTCCAGTGCACGCCCAGGACATACCCAAAACAGCGGTAATAACTCCTTTCGGGCTTTTTGAATTTTTGCGCATGCCTTTTGGACTCAAGGGGGCCGCGCAGACGTTCCAGCGCATGATGGACGCAGTGCTGCGCGACCTCCCTTTCGTGTTAGTCGACTTGGATGACATTTTAGTAGCCAGCACGTCCGAAGACAAACACGAAAACCACCTCACGGCAGTTTTCCGGAGGCTGGCAGAGCACGGGTTAATAATTAACCCAGC
Source organism: Pholidichthys leucotaenia (assembly GCA_020510985.1). Lineage (NCBI taxonomy): Eukaryota > Metazoa > Chordata > Actinopteri > Cichliformes > Pholidichthyidae > Pholidichthys > Pholidichthys leucotaenia. The sequence goes on along the minus strand of CM035837.1, from coordinate 83,714,110 downwards.
GAAGTGTCAGTTTGGGGTAGCGCAGATTGATTTTTTGGGGGCATCGCGTTTTGCCAGAAGGAGCGGTCCCTCTGCCCGATAAAGTGCGCGCAATAACAAATTTTCCCCAACCTCAAACGGTCAAAGCGTTACAGGAGTTTTTGGGAATGGTTAATTTTTATAACCGTTTCCTCCCAAGGAAACGGTTATAAAAACAGCGCGGCTCATGCAACCATTGTACGCGGCACTAAAAAAACAAAAACCCACAAATAAAATCGAATGGTCTCCTGAGTGGGAGCGCGCATTCTCTCAAGACAAAACAGCGCTGGCAAACGCGGCTTTGTTGGCACATCCAGTTCCAACAGCCCGCATGGCCCTCACCACTGACGCGTCCGATTTAGCGGTAGGGGCGGTCGTTGAACAGTTTGTAGCAGGGACCTGGCAACCGCTTGCGTTTTTCAGCAAAACCTTGCACGATAGCGAGCGAAAATACAGCGCGTTCGACAGGGAGTTGTTGGCCCTACACTTGGCCATCCGCCATTTCCAGTTCTGGCTGGAAGGGCGCCGTTTCACCACGTTCGTGGACCACAAACCGCTGACTTTTGCGATGGCCAAGATTTCGGAACCTTGGTCGGGCCGGCAGCAAAGACAGCTGGCCGCGATATCAGAGTTCACCACCGATATCCAGCATGTCGCAGGTAAACATAATGTAGTGGCAGACTGCCTCTCGCGTGCTGTGCCGGCGCCAGGCCACGTGAGGGCAGACTCTGCAGCCATGGCCGTGGGCCAGGGTAGCGACGCGGGAGCGTGCACAGCCCCGGTCCGCGTAGGGTTACATTATGCAGCCATGGCCGCGGAGCAGGTTAGCGATGCGGACGTGCGCGCGCTCCAGTCTGGACCAACAGGGTTAAGGCTGGAGGACAGGGTGCTGCAAATGGGTATGCCTCCCCTAATCTGCAATGTCTCCACGGGACCGCTGCGCCCCGTGGTACCAGCTGCGTGGTGCCGCCGCGTTTTTGACTTGATCCATTCTCTGGCGCACCCGGGGGTGCGCGCATCGGTCAAAATGGTGGGGGAGAAATTTGTATGGCCGGGGTTGCGCAGACAGGTCAAGGAATGGGCGACAGCCTGCGTAGCGTGTCAACGAGCCAAAATACACAAACACACTAGAGCTCCTTTGGAGCCTTTTCACATTCCTGCTAAGTGCTTTGATCATGTGCATGTTGACTTGGTAGGCCCCCTCCCGTCGTCACAGGGGTACACACACCTTTTGACGATGGTGGACCGCACCACGCGTTGGCCGGAAGTGGTCCCTCTGGCATCAACCACAGCGGAGGAAGTGGCGCGCGTTTTTAACAGCTTGGGTAGTGCGTTTTGGAGTTCCGTCAGACATAACGTCAGACAGAGGTCCTCAATTTGTTTCCGAACTCTGGTCGTCGATGGCCCACAGCCTAGGGGTAAAGATCCACCGCACCACCGCGTACAACCCCCAGGCTATCGGTTTATGCGAGCGTTTTCATAGGTCATTGAAAGCGGCCCTCAGAGCGTTGCTTACGGATACAAATTGGGTTGAAAAGTTACCATGGGTCTAATTGGGATTGCGTTCTGCACCTAAGGAGGATTTGCAAGCCTCTCCAGCAGAATTAGTTTTTGCACAGCCTCTCCGTCTGCCAGGAGAATTTCTCCCCGATAATCCTGCCCCAAATTGCCCCCCCGCTCAGCTGTTGCAGAGCGGCACAGGATCAAACACGCTTCCTGGCCCAGCTCATCACAGTTTCCCACGCGTTTTTGTGCCGAAGGCTTTAAAAAATGCGGAATTTGTTTTTGTGAGACATGATGCTTGTCGCCCCAGCCTGCGCCCCGCCTTACGATGGGCCGTACAAGGTGCTAGAAACAGGAGAGAAGCATTTTTTTTGCTAGATTTGGGAGACAGAAAAGAATTGATTTGTATAAACAGACTCAAACCCGCTTTTGTTTTGGCGGATGAAGAGGTGCAGTTGGCGAGAGCCCCCCGTCGCGGTAGACCCCCTAGAGGGCATTCTACAGGACTCCCACAGAGATTGACTAACAGTTCTAATCCACAGGTGCAGGAGGACGCTGCAGAAGCAGCAAAGCCGGCTTTCAGCAGATACGGCAGGAGACTGAGAGTTAAGCAACTGGTGAATTGATATGTAGTAATTGTACTGTCCTCACTAAGTTGTAAGAACTAGCTAGACAGCAAGTTAAACTTTTCTTCATTGGTGATTTATTTCTTGACAAGCAGACTTCAACATCACAGCTTCAGAAGATAAAGTGAAACTAAAAATGAAACAAGTAGGAGACTAATTAAATTCTGTAACGTTTCTACATAAGCTTTTAACAGTTTCTAAACAACATAAACCATGAAATTATCTTCCATAATAAATACTAAGAACATAAAGAATGAATACATACAAGGGATGCATCTGCTGGGGCTATGAAAAGCGAATTTTTTAAGAACTCCTTCCTCTGAACGGCAACATGACTTTGCCCTTGGTCCAACTGACATTTTACTTCCTACTTCCTGTTTCTAACGTTATGACATCACTAGTCAAATTAAAAGTACTTCCTATTGCATGAACTTGCATTGAATAAAAGTCCCAAATTCTGCCAGAAGGCAGCACACTCCCCGTCTGACCTTAAAGGTCACTACCCACCAATAAATGTCTCTGGCGTGAAGTTTCAGTCTTTTGGCAGCAGAAGAATTACTTCTGACACCGGCCTCTGGAACGGCTTGGATTCCTTGCCTGCTGTCTTCAGCTCGACCTTCCTTACTCTGCCGTCCCTGCCAGGGACGACCGCTGTAATCCTCGCCATGGGCCACGCATTACGTGGAACTTGACGGTCCTTCAGGAGCACGATGTCTCCTTCTTTGACATCCCGTCGTGCCTCCCTCCACTTCCGTCGGGGCTGAAGAGTGGGAAGGTACTCCTGTCGCCAGCGACGCCAGAAACAGTCTGCAAGGGCTTGCACCTGTCTCCATTGTCTGCTGAGAAGATCCTTTCCCGCGAATTCCCCGTATAGTGGAGGAACTCCCACCTTCTGTGTGAGAATCATCGCAGGAGAGAGCACGAAGGGTGACTCTGGGTCTATGGAGACCGGAACAAGGGGTCTGGCATTGAGTATTGCAACCACCTCAGCCATGAGAGTGTTCAAGACGTCGTGAGTTAGCTGGACATTCTCCTGCAGCAGGATGGCATCCAGAATCCTTCTTGAGAGGCCTATTAAACGCTCCCACGACCCTCCCATGTGTGACGAGTGAGGTGGGTTGAACACCCAAGAACACCCTTGCTGGCTCAAGAACTGCTGGACTGAAGTGTTTTGACTGAGTCCCAATTCCTTTGCAGCGGCAACAAAGTTTGTTCCGCAGTCTGATCTTATTTGCTTAGCAGGTCCCCTTATCGCGAAGAATCTCCTTAGTGCATTGACACAACTGGAAGTGTCCAGGGAGTCAATGAGCTCAATATGCATGGCTCGGGAGCTCATGCAACAGAAGAGCATCGCCCATCTCTTGCTTTGGGCCTGTCCACCTCGCGTGCGCCTTGAGATGACTGGCCAAGGTCCGAACACATCCACTCCTACATAGGTGAAGGGTGGGCATGTGTGTAGTCGTTCCGGAGGTAAGTTGGCCATGAGTTGTTCCTCTGTTCTGCCGCGTAACTTTCGGCAAACAACGCACTTGTGCAGCTCTGAGGCGATAAGCTTTTTTCCGCCTATGACCCAAAAGCCTGCAGCTCTCAGGGCCCCTTCTGTAAAGTGTCGTCCTTGATGCTTGACATCTTCATGACACTGGCGCACTAGCAGCAGGGAAACATGACTGTTCTTGGGCAAGATGATGGGGTTCTTTTCCTGACTGCTCAAGTCAGCATGCTTTAGTCTGCCGCCAACGCAAATCAGGTCTTCCTCAAGAACAGGTCTGAGTTTCTGAAGAGAACTGTCCTTGGCTACAGTTTTTCCATTTTCAAGTGCTGTTAATTCCTTATAGGCCTCTTCCTGCGCTGCTCTGATGATGATGTGTCTAACTTGGGACAGCTCATCTGGAGTACGCGGGAGGTTGCAGTAGTGCCATCCTTTGCACTGACTGGACTTGTGCTTGTAAGATCTAGCAATGTGGATGAGTAGAGCAATTGCCCTAGTGAGAGAGCGCATTGATGAGAACCGCTGGAAACGTGCGGCATTGAGGCCTCTGTTTAGACTGTGAGTCAAGAGGCTGCTCACTTCAGGGCGTATCTCTCCATCCAATTCTGGGTTGAGAAGCTCAAAGACTTCCTTTGAGTCTTCATCAGGTGGACTGGGTTTGTACAGAAGGTCTGGTCCGGTGAACCATGTGGTCCGTGCCAGATGTGATGCCGCAACTGCCCGCGAAGCGTGGTCTGCGGGGTTGTCTTCCGTACTGACATAGTGCCACTGGTCAGGTGTTGAGAACTGACATATTCTGCGAACTCGGTTGTGGACGTATACATAGAAACGTTTCGTTTGATTGTAGATATAGCCAAGAACTACCCTGCTGTCACAGTAGAACTTGACCTCATCAGGCTTCAGGTCCAGCTCGTCTTGTATGAGCTCAGCAACTTCTACGGCTAATACTGCGGCACACAGCTCTAGCCGGGGAATTGTTGGTTCTGACTGTGGAGCCAGTTTAGCTTTCCCTAGGATGAATCCAACTTGGATTTCTCCATCAGCTTGTGTAGTCTTCAGATATGCCACCACTCCAATGGCCTTGGTGCTTGCGTCGGAGAACACACATAGCTCTGTGTGCTCACCCTTGGAGAGGGATGTCATCGTGTATGCGCGTGGGATGTGCAGCTGGCTTAAATCATGCAATGACGTTCGCCATGATTCTCATTGTTTCAGCTTTTGTTCTGGGAGCGGTGCATCCCAGTCACACATGTCAACACTGAGTTCTCTGAGCAGACTTTTGCCTTCAATGGTCACTGGCGCAACCATGCCTAGCGGATCAAAGATGCTGTTCACCGTAGACAACACTCCTCTGCGAGTGAAGGGCTTCTTCTCTTGTGAGACAGTGAATGTGAATGCGTCTGTTGTGGTCTCCCACAATAGTCCCAAGCTCCGTTGCACAGGTGTAGCTTCACCACTGAAGTCAAGGCTCTTTAGGACTGCCCTGTCTTCTGGTGCAAAGGCTTGAAGGACGACGTCGCTATTTGAAGCGAACTTGTGGAGCCTCAGGTTTGATTCGCTGAGTGAGGCCTGCGTTCTACGCAGGAGGCTGATGGCGTCAGCGTCGGTGGGTAGGCTGATGAGTCCGTCATCGACGTAGAAATGACGTTCCACAAATTGTACAGTGTCCGCTCCATGTTTGTCCGCACCTTCTTGGATGGCCCTCCTCAGACCGTAGATGGCCACAGATGGGGACGGACTGTTGCCAAAAACATGGACTCTCATCCTATAGTCGATTACGTCCTTGGACATGTCATTGTCTCTGTACCGCAAGAAACGCAGGTACTTCCTATGGTCGTTACGAACTAGGAAGCAGTGGAACATCTGCTGTATGTCGGCGATCACTGCAACTTGTTCCTTCCGAAAGCGGATCAGAACCCCAATGAGTGAGTTATTGAGGTCAGGTCCCGTCAGGAGAACGTCGTTCAGAGATGTTCCTGAATACTTCGCACTGGAGTCGAATACAACGCGAATGTTCCCAGGCTTTTGCGGGTGGTAGACTCCGAAGGTTGGGAGGTACCAACATTCTTCATTGTCTTCCAGTGGCGGAGCCACTTCTGCATGTTTCTTCTCTAATATTTTCCCCATGAATTCCAGGAACTGTTGTTTCATCTCCGGTTTCCTTCGTAGCGTCTTCTCCAGAGCGGCGAAGCGGGTGAATACTTGTTCACGGTTGTTAGATAAGCGTTGCCGAGGGACCTTAAAAGGTAGCGGAGCGACCCAGTTGTTTGACTCGTCTCTGTAGACTTCTTGGTCCATAATCTCCAGGAAGATGGTGTCCTCCATGGACGGGGCAGGTCTGTTATCATACTCGGTCTCTTTGAAGACTTTCCTTCCAAGGGTATCCAGTGATGGCTTTGTGGACTTACTCCTCTGCTCCCCGTCATGAGACACGGTCTGAGTCAGCTTTATGGAGGCTTTGCAAGGTGTGAGCATAGAGGGACGGCCATTCTCCAGCACATTGGTCTTGAATGTCCCCACGACTGGTTTATGTGCACCCCCTAAGCACACATCTCCGACAAGCACCCAGCCTAGCTCCAACTTTTGTGCGAAAGGAGCGTCTGGGGGTCCGCTTACTTGCTGCCAGACCTTGTGCACTCTGACGAGATCTCTGCCGAGCAGGATAAGTATCTCCGCATTGTGGTCAAGCTCAGGTATGTATGGTGCTACACCCCTGAGATGTGGATGGTGGCGGGCCACGTCAGGTGTCGGTATTTCAGTGCGATCATTGAGTATTTCATTGCACTCAATTAGAGGTGGAAGTGGTAGGCTGGTTTGGCCATCCAGAGATTCGACCTGGAATCCTTCAGCCTTCCGGCCTGACGTCTCCACCAGCCCCGCACAGGTCTTTAGTGAGTAAGGGAAAGACTGGCCTTTGATGTTAAAGAGCTCAAAGAAGTCAGACCTGACCAATGAACGATTGCTTTGGTCGTCCAGGATTACGTACATGTTAGTTGCCCTCTCACGTTGACCTTCGGGATATACTCGAACCAGACAAATCTTTGAGCAGGATCTTGCTGTTCAGCCTGGACCACAAATCTGTGTGCAGCTAGAATTGATGACTGTGCTGTCACCGGCTGGCACATCTTCCTCCCCGCCATTGTCTGATGGTGGTGGAGGCCCTTTCGCAGCTTGAGGTGGTGGACCTGGGTGCATGGCAGCATGGTGACGGTCACTACCACACTCTGTGCACTTCACAGTTGCTTTACAGTCTTTAGCGAGATGACTTGCGGACGTGCAGCATTTGAAACATCCCGTTGTCTTTGAGAATACTCTTCCTCTCTTCAAGCATCTTTCCTCTGAATGTTCTGCACTTCCTGAGTGGGTGTGGTTTGTTGTGAATGGGACAATTTTTCTCTGACCCTTCAACTTTTTTCTCAGGTATATCTGCTGGCGGATCTTTACTTGATGAAACCTCTGTCTTATGAACTGATATCTTGCTTCCTAAGTTGCGTGAGGGTGCCTTGTCTGATTTCAAACTGCTGCTGCTAGCAGATGGTAGGGCGAAGCTGGGATCATTCCTTCTCCGTGCTTCGTGACAGATGAAATCGGCAAAGACATCAAATGGAGGGAAATAGCCTTTGTTCTTTTCTTTAAACCTTGAGCCTATTGCGAGCCATTTCTCTTGAAGCCCATAGGGGAGTTTTTCAACAATGGGCCCAATTCCCCTGGCTGTATCCAGGTATGCCAGTCCTGTGAGGTAACCTTCTCCTCTAGCACCCTGTAGCTCCATGAGGAGATCGCCTAGGTCCCTCAGTTTCCCGTAGTCTTTTGCAGATATTTTTGGGAATTCGTCCAGTCGTTTAAACAGAGACTTCTCCATGACTTCAGGTGCAGCATAACACTGCTGGAGGCGCTCCCAGGCCTTCTCTAGTGCTACGTCTGGGCGCCCTACATGCACAGAGCGAATGCGTTTTATGTGCTTTACTGACTCTGGCCCGAGCCACTTAATGAGCAGATCCAGCATTTCAGTGCCTGTGAGTCCCAGGCCAGCAGTTGCATTATCGAATGATGACTGCCATGCCATGTAATTTTCGGGTTTGTCATCAAATTGGTAGAGGCTGGTACTCACTAGATCGCGGCGAGCCAGGTATCGCGCCAGGTGTTCTGTTTCAGGTGCCACGCTTGGGGTGGTTGGGACATTGCGAGGAAAGTATGATGGTGCCATTGGGCTTAGTGCTGGTTTCTGAGGGAAATATGCTTTCTTAGGCACATCGGGATGTCCACTTTCTCGATTTGGAATTGTTTGGTTCCCAATATGAGGTGCGCTCTGATTTGATGCCATGCTGAGAAGGGGTTGCCTTTGGGGGGCCTCACCCTGTTGGCGTACATCATCCTCGTTCGGGCCTATTGCTGACAAAGGATGCCATGTAATGTAGCTCTCGTCAGACGCTGCTGCATCGTGTGCTGGGCTAGGGGGAGACACTGGAATGCCTGTTCGGTGCAGTTCAGTTTGTGCTGCAACGTACTCTTTAGTACGTGTTGCAATTTCCTCTTGGAGGACCTCATGTGAAGATGAACCAGACTTAACTGAATTCTCTTGATATTCAGCTGCTTCTAATGCTTCAGCCTGTGCTTCAGCTGCTGCTGCCTCTTTTTGTTGTTCTAGTGCGCTTAATTCAGCTTCCAGCTTTGCTTTTCCCAACTCTAGATCAGCTCTAACGCGTCCCAGCTCTGCTTCTGTAGTAGCTTTCTCAACTTTTAGCCTTGCTTCTTTTTCTGCATAAGCAGCTCGTACTTTTGCAGCTTCTGCTGCTGCACGCGCCTTGACTGCGGCACTAGATGAAGATGAGCGAGAGCTCCTTGACTTGTGTGTGTGCACTGATGCAGACTTCTCACTCTTTCTTTCTTCCATCTTTCTTGCTAGGTTTTGTTTCTTTCTACTTTAGTTGTTGCGCTCCAGCTGAATCACCCTTTTTCACTGTACTGTCCTCACTAAGTTGTAAGAACTAGCTAGACAGCAAGTTAAACTTTTCTTCATTGGCGATTTATTTCTTGACAAGCAGACTTCAACATCACAGCTTCAGAAGATAAAGTGAAACTAAAAATGAAACAAGTAGGAGACTAATTAAATTCTGTAACGTTTCTACATAAGCTTTTAACAGTTTCTAAACAACATAAACCATGAAATTATCTTCCATAACAAATACTAAGAACATAAAGAATGAATACATACAAGGGATGCATCTGCTGGGGCTATGAAAAGCGAATTTTTTAAGAACTCCTTCCTCTGAACGGCAACATGACTTTGCCCTTGGTCCAACTGACATTTTACTTCCTACTTCCTGTTTCTAACGTTATGACATCACTAGTCAAATTAAAAGTACTTCCTATTGCATGAACTTACATTGAATAAAAGTCCCAAATTCTGCCAGAAGGCAGCACAGTAATGTTATTATGTCATGCGTCTCTGGTTATGTTTGTCCCATTTTAGACGTTTGGGGGGGGTCATGTGGCACATATGTTGGTTACATATTCTCCACAAATGTGTTGCTGTATGTTTATTGTGTGCTTCACGTCTCATGGAACAAAAGGGACTGAGACTCTGGGATTCAGCAGAAGAGTGTGAGATTCGGCCTTTGTTTCCGGAAGACGACCAGGGAAGATTTCCGGACTACAGGGACTAGAGGACAATGGTGTGAGATCAAAGGGGTTACTTTGTGATTGAGATTAAGTACCATGTGACTGTATGTTCGATTAAACACCATGTGACTGCTGTTTCGTGCCCGGGGTATAAAACCCCTGATGTGAGATGAAAACTTCCTCTTGACTTGCTTTGAGATTGTTGGAGATGTGATCTGTGAATAAAGCTGAATCTGAGGAACAAACTCAGCCTCATCCTTGAACACATTCTCCACAGCTGGAATAAAAGATTTCACTGGAGCATTCCTTGCCAGCCGTGCTAAAAGACAATTGGGTTCGTTACCCATTTCGAACATTTTTTGCTTAGCAAACAATATATCTTTTCCAGCTTTCCTAGTTATCAAGTCATGGAATGTATTTCTAGTATTTTTAAGTTCAGCTAATGTCGCCTCAGATTTTGTTGCATAATACACTACCGTTCAAAAGTTTGGGGTCACTTATTTTTGAAAGAAAAGCACTGTTTTTTTCAATGAAGATAACTTTAAACTAATCAGAAATACACTCTAATATCTAATATACATTGTTAATGTGGCAAATGACTATTCTAGCTGCAAATGTCTGGTTTTTGGTGCAATATCTACATAGGTGTATAGAGGCCCATTTCCAGCAACTATCACTCCAGTGTTCTAATGGTACAATGTGTTTGCTCATTGCGTCAGAAGGCTAATGGATGATTAGAAAACCCTTGTGCAATCATGTTAGCACAGCTGAAAACAGTTTAGCTGGTTAGAGAAGCTATAAAACTGACCTTCCTTTGAGCAGGTTGAGTATCTGGAAAAAATTATTATTTCAAATACAAATCATTATTTCTAACCTTGTCAATGTCTTGACTATATTTTCTATTCATTTTACAACTCATGGTGGTAAATAAGTGTGACTTTTCATGGAAAACACAAAATAATTGTCTGGGTGACCCCAAACTTTTGAACGGTAGTGTAAGTCTCTTCCAATTGTTTTATTTTCTTTTCCAACTCCAGTTGCTTTGCTATTCGCTGTTTTTTGTTTGTTTGTTTGTTTGTTTATATATATATAACATGTTTGTGAGATAATCACACCCCTCATATAGGCCTTGTAGCCATCCCACAGGATTCTGGGGTCAATGTCATCTTTATCGTTAAACTGTAAAAATAACTCTGTTTGTCCCTCCAAGAGCCTAACAAATTCTTCATCCAAAAGCAATAACACATTCTTTCTCCATGAGAATGAACTTTCAGAGGGTCTAAGGGGCTGCATAGACAAAACCACTGGCGCGTGGTCCGAAAGAGCAATAGTACCTATTTCTACCTGTTCAACTAAATAATTAAGGTGTTTAGAGGCAAAGATGTAGTCTATACGTGATGCTGATAGATGTGGTAGAAAATAAAATGTATATTGCCTTGCAAGGGATTGTGATACCTCCACATATCCAAAAGATCAAAATCCTTCATAATATTTAAAAGATTCTTAGCATTTTTAGAGTGAGCTATTTGTGATGGGTGTCTATCCACCTTGGGACACAATGTACAGTTAAAATCCCCCCTAAGATTATATTAGTGCAGTCCAAATTACCAAGTTGACTATATAAGGATGCATAAAATTCTTCATCTTGGACATTAGGGGCATACACATTTCCCAGTAAAATATCTTCACCATGACTTCCGGTTATGGCTGCCACGTAGGACGGACGTGTCTCGCTCTGCTCTGCTCCTGGAGAAAAAAAATCGGCAAATAACTCTCTCATTTGGGACAGAACGTATCCCAGCATTTGGGCGAGGATATGTCGGCGAAGCCTAAGGCTGGAAAACCAGGAAAAGGAAAAAGCGAGCCGCCGAAACAGTCCAAATTAACGGACTTTCAGGTCTGTGACGCAGCAAACAAAACTCCATATATGGCGGAGGAAGCTGGCGGCGGTGCGATGTTTGCGGGGAATGGCGCAGATGCGCTGATGGCTGCCATGAGTTCAATGAGAGCGGACTTTTCCTCTAGATTTGATGGGATTATGACAGCGTTGGAAGGAATAAGAAAGGAATTGGGTGACTGTGTAGAACGAACGGCGCAGATGGAGCTCCGTCTCGCTAGTGCTGAAGATGACGTCACCCGTCTTCAATTAAAGGTGCGCACTTTGGAAAAAAAAAATAAATCTCTGGAAGATAATATTTTGGATTTGGAATCTCGGTCGAGACAGAATAATTTGAGGCTGGTGGGTCTTCCAGAGGAATCAGAAGGTCGGGACGTATGTTCCTTTCTGGAAAAGTGGATTCCGGAGGTGCTGGGCAGCGAGGAGTTGCAATCAGCAGTGGTTCTGGAAAAAGCACATCGTATAGGCCCACGGAGAGATAAGGGACCGCCGAGGACCTTAATTATGAAGTTTCTTAGCAACAGAGACAGGATGAAGATCTTCAACGCTGCACGTGCTAAAGGAGAGATTAAACACCAGGACCAGCAGGTGCGGTTCTACCCAGATTTGGCCACAGGAATCCAGCAATTGAGGAAGCAGTTTGATCCCATACGTAAGGAGCTGCGCAACCTTGGGATTCGTCATGGTGTAATCTATCCTGCGAGACTGCTGACCACGTATGAGGGCAGAACCCACATCTTCAAGACCCCAGAGGAGGCGCAGGAGTTCATCAAGAAGATCAAAGAAGAAGAAGAGACTGGTGGGAGCTAAGCATGAACAAAATATAAGGTAGAATAATTAAGCATTTGCACAGGCATCTGACTGACTTGAAGTAAATAGTAAGTTTACAAAATATAGATTGTATTATATATTAAAAAAAACAAAACAAAAACAAAACAAACAAAAAAAAAAAACTATGATGTACAAAGTTGTTAAAAATTTTGGAGTTAAGTTGGAAAACTACAGAGGAGAGTTAATGTTACGTCATTAAAAGCAGTAGAGTTGGGGTGATTGGGAGGATGAAGAAGGAGTGGCTTAGGCTGTTCCCCGTGGGTGTGGAACAGTCGATGGCTATATCGGGAGACAGAATTTTTCTTTTGATTTTGGGGGGTTTGCCACAAGTGTGGGAAGGGGAAATTTGTTTGTGTGTAGTTTGTAGGATGAATGTTCAACCACTCATGTTTTTGCTTCTCTGTATGAGCATGTTTACACTGCAAGGTAATCCCAAACTCTCTATTGATCATGGACCAAAGTGTTAATCTTAATTTAACTTCATGGAATTGCAGAGGTCTACAAAATTTTAAAAAACTTAAACAAGTTATGAATAAAATAAAGGACATGGGTTCAAGAATTGTGTTTTTACAAGAAACTCATCTGATAGAGGAGGATGTTAAAAGAATTAGGAGTAGATGGCAGGGAAGTGTATTCACCTCTTCATTTTCATCCCGAGCCAGGGGAGTTATGACTCTCATACATAAATCAGTTCCTTTTCAGGTGAAAAATGTAATTGGAGACAAATTTGGAAGATATGTAATCATTCAAGGTTCTTTGCTATTAGAAAATATAAATCTTGTGAACTTATATGGTCCCAATATAGATGATCAGAAGTTCTTTGCTAATTTATTTCTCATCTTATCATCACTTACAGGGCAACATATAATAGCAGGGGATTTTAATTGTACATTGAATCCAGGTGTGGATAGATCAACAGGACTGGATTGTACGCACATTGGATGTAGGATGACTATTAATCATTTTATGAAAGAATTGAGATTGTTAGATATATGGAGAGAAATGAAACCACAAGTTAAAGCCTATTCTTGTTATTCCAGTACCTACAAGACATTCTCACGGATTGATTATTTTTTGATTTCCACAGAATTAAGGTCCAAGATTCAAAACTGCTTTTATGATAACATCGTGATCTCTGATCATGCACCCTGTTGTCTAATATATGTAGATAAAAAATTGACAAAGGAATCAGGTAGATGGCAATTTCAGCATAAATGGCTTCAGGATGAGGAATTTGTCAAGTATATAGAAAAACAGATAGACGAGTTCTTTGACATCAATACTACACAAACATCAGCATGTGTAAAGTGGGAGGCTTTCAAAGCTTTTATTAGGGGACATATTATTAGTTATACAGGATCAAAATCTAAGAAGACTCGAGAGGAGAGAGCTAAATTGGAACATAAAATAAAAAGTCTTCAGGAAAAAGTGTATGCAGGAAGTGACCCAAGGTTGGAGAATGAATTACTGATTTTGAGAGCTGAATACGACAAAAAATCAGCGAATAGAGCTGCCTCGAGTCTTCTAAGATTGAAACAATCTTTTTATGAACAAGGTGAAAAATCAGGAAAATTATTAGCATGGCAGATTAAACAATTGGAAATTAAAACACCAATTACCAGTATTATAAGTAAGGGACAGGTAGTTATAGATCCTTTAGAAATTAATAGAGCCTTTAGAGATTACTATGAAAAATTATATGATACCAAAAATGAACCTGATTTAACAAAACTAAATGGGTTTTTGAACGAACTATCTATACCGTGTATTCCAAATGAAAACAGGGAGATATTGGAGTCTAAAATTAGTCAAGAAGAAGTTGGGCTAGCCATTGATAATATGAAATCAGGAAAAAGTGCAGGACCAGATGGTCTTCCAGTTGACCTTTATAAAAAATTTAAGAATAAATTAATAAAACCTTTTTTGGAAATGGTTTTAGAAGCATTTCAAAATAATAATTTACCATCATACATAAATAATGCCTTAATTATACTGCTGCCAAAACCAGGTAAGCCCTCTAATAAATGTGAAAATATGAGACCAATAAGCCTATTAAACGCCGACCTTAAGATAATCTGTAAAATTTTAGCAAGACGAATACAAGAAATTTTACCAAATATTATTAATCGAGATCAGAATGGCTTTATAAAGGGTAGACAAGGCTTCCATAATGTAAGAAGACTATTTAATATTATTTATTTTAATAAAGAAGCACCGGATACAGCTCTCCTATCATTGGACGCCGAAAAGGCCTTTGATAGAGTTGAATGGCCCTTTCTTTTTGAAGTCCTACAAAGGTTTGGACTTGGAAATAATTTCATAAAATGGGTTCAAATAATATACAATAATGCTACAGCAGAAATCCTAACAAATAATATTTCAAAACCAATAAAAATCAATAGAGGATGTCGACAAGGCTGTCCACTTTCACCTTTACTGTTTACTATGGCAATTGAACCTTTAGCGATAGCGATACGTTTACATTCACAAATATATGGAATTAAAGTTGGACCAACAGAACATAAAATCTCCCTGTACGCCGATGATATAATTTTGTTTATGTCGAATCTAAAAAAATCAATTCCAACCTTGTTGAATTTAATAAAGAATTTTGGGGAAATATCAGGATATAAAATAAATAAAACTAAATCTTCAATATTAATGCTAAATGAGACCCAGAGAAATTACCCAGCCCCTGAGGTAAATCAATTCAGTGTTGTAAATCAGTTTAAATATTTAGGAATCCAAATTATGCCTAAGCTAGAATCAGTCGCCAGTGTCAACTATGAAGCCTTAATGTCAGATATCAATGAGTTAACTCAGAGATGGATGTCACTACCAATGTCGATGATCGGGAGAATCAATATACTTAAAAGTAATATTTTACCTAAAATACTTTATTTATTTCAATACATTCCCTTATCACCACCTTTAGATCTATTCTCAAGAATAAAAAAAAAGTTAGTGGAATTTATATGGAACAACAGGAGGGCTAGATTACGTTTGTCTTTATTATATTTACCATTTGATCGTGGAGGTCTGAAATGTCCAAATTTTATGTTGTACTATTGGTCGGCACAACTGAGGTCTATGACATATTATTTTTCATCAAATGATCTCCCTCACTGGACTGAAATGGAATCATACAATTTACCTTTACCTCTTCCCATATTCATATACTCAGATTCGGCAAAAAAAATTACAAAAACAAGTTAAAAATCCATTTGTAAAGCATATGATCAAAATATGGTGTGAAGCTAAAAACTATTTAAAAGAACCACAGTTATTGTCACAATTTAGTCCAATAAGGGGTAATCAATATTTTAAACCAGGGAGAGCGGACGCTGTATTTAAAGTATGGAATTTAAAAGGGATACAAAAGATTCAGGATTTATATTTGCCATGTGCAGACAACATAATGTCTTTTGAAGAGCTGAGGATCAAATTTAATCTCAATAGAACACATTTTTTTAAATATCTTCAACTTAGAAACTTTATTCGATCAAATCAAAATAAAGCTCTCACTCGACCTATTTATTCATCCTTGGAAAAAATGATGATGAAAGATAGTAAAAGAAAGGGTATTATTTCAGAGTTTTATAACTCATTGACACTATCTTCAAGTGAAAATTCACTGAAAAGATTAAACTACTGGAAAGAAGATCTGCAAATTGAAATTTCAGAGGAACAATGGGAATTGGCTTGTACAGAAGCTCAAACCAAATCAATAAATGCACGCCTTAAATTGATACATTTCAAATGGTTAATGCGGATGTATGTTACACTGGAGGAGTTAAATAGATATAACAAAAATATACCAGATACATGCACAAAATGCATGGAAAGTAAAGGAACCCTATTTCATTGTTTATGGGAATGTAGATTAATAAGAATGTTTTGGGAGGAGGTGAGGGTAACAATTGAAAAAATAATCTCAAAACAAATCATATTGAATCCTAAACTGTTTTTGTTGGGTCTGTACCCAGAAAAGCATAATTTCAATAAAAGTGAAAGAACATTCATAGACCTCAGTTTGCTTAATGCCAAAAAATGTATTGCACTATTATGGAAAAAGACTCATAGACCAGATGTGACTCAGTGGTTAAGACAGATGTTAACAAACCTTCCATTAGAAAGAATAACATATATACTGAAATCAAAGGAAATTGTGTTTGAGAATATATGGAGACCTTTTATTGATTATGTAAAAAATTTAAACATAACTCTTGAAGAAGAAGGTGAATGATGTGTGTGGACCTTGTAAATTCCAAACTGGTGAACATAATATGTCTACTAATGTATTGGATTGTCTAGACTAAACAGAGGAGCATTGTTGAAGACTTGATTTTGTTGGTGGTTGTTGGTGTTTTTAGGGTATTTTTTTTTTTTGTAGTACTTTAGTGTTAGTGTTTGATTGTTTGTATCATGTTTGTTAAAAAAAAAAAAAGGTTCAATAAAGATATTGTGGAAAAAAAAAAATATCTTCACCATACAGCACCCCTTTAACCAGGACATATCTTCCCTCTGTGTCTTTGTAAAAGTTTGTGGGAGTAAATGGAAAATTTTTATGTACTAAAATAATTACCCCTCTCTTGTTTGTTGAATAGGATGAAAAAAAGATCTGACCTACCCATTCTCTGTGATACTTCTTATGCTCATCGTCGTTTAGATGCGTTTCATGTAAAAAAGCTATCTGGACTCTATCCTTTTTAAGAGAGTTCAAAACAGATTTTCTTTTAACCACATTATTAGATCCCCAAATATTCCATGTACTAATCTTAAAAGACATCAGAAGTAGGCTGCATTATAAATTGTGAGCTGCTAACTTTGATCAAAAAACATGTAGTAGACCAGTCTATGTCTTCAATAAACATATCAAAAAACAAAAATAACAACATGTATTCCGTGCAAAACCAGAACCACAAGCTCGGAATCACTGAAAACTTAAAATAAAAGACAAGAAAAAAAAATCAACTATGCTTAGCTGCATTTAACTAGAAAAAGCACACCAATAGGGGATAACAAGAAAAAGAAAAAAAAGAAGCCAAGTTCCCCCTTACTGGAAAGCCTCTATTAAAATACCGGTGTGTGGAAGAACAAAATAAGTTCAGGCGTGACACGGCGAGCTGAAGGTTTTAGAGTTTTATTCCTCCATCATCAAGAGACACACAGTAGCGCTGTGCTGTGTGTTCTCTGAGTGCGCTGTCCTGAGGCATGCAAAGTCAGCTCTTTTATACAGACAAGAGACAATGCATGGCACATTTACATATAGATATACATATCAGTCAATACATATCAATCGCGTGATTAACTGGCGCCATAATTCCTCTCCTTACTCCGGGATGTATAACAATAGTCATTGTTCTGGTTGTCCCCCTAGGGCTCTCTGTTCGTATGCAATCCCTGCTGAGCGTGAATATTATCGAGTCTGCATTGTGCTGGGTACCCACAGGGTGTATACAGTGGGGTAAAAAAGTATTTAGTCAGCCACCAATCGTGCAAGTTCTCCCACTTAAAAGATGAGAGGGGTCTCCAATTTTCATCATAGGTATACCTCAACTATGAGAGACAAAATAAGGAAAAAAAAAAATCCAGAAAATCACATTGAAGGATTTTTAATGAATTAATTGGTAAATTCCTCGGTAAAATAAGTATTTGGTCAATAACAAAAGTTCGTCTCAATACTTTGTTATATACCCTTGTTGGCAATGACAGAGGTCAAACGTTTTCTGTAAGTTTTCACAAGGTTTTCACACACTGTTGCTGGTATTTTGGCCCATTCCTCCATGCAGATCTCCTCTAGAGCAGTGATGTTTTGGGGCTGTCGCTAGGCAACACAGACTTTCAACTCCCTCCAAAGATTTTCTATGGGGTTGAGATCTGGAGACTGGCTAGGCCACTCCAGGACCTTGAAATGCTTCTTATGAAGCCACTCCTTCGTTGCCCGGGCGGTGTGTTTGGGATCATTGTCATGCTGAAAGACCCAGCCACGTTTCATCTTCAATGCCCTTGCTTGTGGAAGGAGGTTTTCACTCAAAATCTCACGATACATGGCCCCATTCAATCTTTCCTTTATACGGATCAGTCGTCCTGGTCCCTTTGCAGAGAAACAACCCCAAAGTATGATGTTTCCACCCCCATGCTTCACAGTAGGTATGGTGTTCTCTCTCCTCCAAACACGACAAGTTGAGTTTTTACCAAAAAGTTCTATTTTGGTTTCATCTGACCATATGACATTCTCCCAATCCTCTTCTGGATCATCCAAATGCTCTCTAGCAAACTTCAGACGGGCCTGGACATGTACTGGCTTAAGCAGGGGGACACGTCTGGCACTGCAGCATTTGAGTCCCTGGCGGCGTAGTGTTTCTCTGATGTAGCCTTTGTTACTTTGGTCCCAGTTCTCTGCAGGTCATTTACTAGGTCCCCCCATGTGGTTCTGGGATTTTTGCTCACCGTTCTCGTGATAATTTTGACCCCACGGGGTGAGATCTTGCGTGGAGCCCCAGATTGAGGGAGATTATCAGTGGTCTTGTATGTCTTCCATTTTCTAATAATTGCTCCCACAGTTGATTTCTTCACACCAAGCTGCTTACCTATTGCAGATTCAGTCTTCCCAGCCTGGTGCAGGTCTACAATTTTGTTTCTGGTGTCCTTTGACAGCTCTTTGGTCTTGGCCATAGTGGAGTTTGGAGTCTGACTGTTGGAGGTTGTGGACAGGTGTCTTTTATACTGATAACGAGTTCAAACAGGTGCCATTAATACAGGTAACGAGTGGAGGACAGAGGAGCCTCTTAAAGAAGAAGTTACAGGTCTGTGAGAGCCAGAAATCTTGCTTGTTTGTAGGTGACCAAATACTTATATTCCAACATAATTTGCAAATAAATTCTTTAAAAATCAGACAATGTGATTTTCTGGATTTTTTTTTCTCATTTTGTCTCTCATAGTTGAGGTATACCCATGATGAAAATTGGAGACCTCTCTCATCTTTTAAGTGGGAGAACTTGCACAATTGGTGGCTGACTAAATACTTTTTTGCCCCACTGTATATAATTGAACTCAGTACAAAGAGAAGAATACCAAAGAACAAAACCACCCCAAATTTCTAAATCACATCCATCTGGATTTAACAGTCATGCCTTAGCCAATCAGAATTTCTGTTCAATACGTTACTTTGAAGCTTGTAGTTTGTTCACATAGTCATTGATTTGTTCCATGTTTATGAGTGAAGTGCTGGAACTGTTAGGATGGAAAATTTTTATTACCGCCGTATACAGAAAGGAGTACTGTATTCCGGCATCCCTTAAAACTTTACGTGCATTTGCGGACTCCTTCCTCCTCCTTACAACTTCCACAGAAAACTCTTGATAGAAGGATACCTTCCCCGCTTCAGTCCCAATTGTTCCTTTATCCCTTGCTGCATACAGAATCCTCTGCTTGTCGGTGTAGTTGTGCAGCCTTACCAAGACGCATACCTGTCAAGGCATACCTCATGCTTCCCTTATTGGGGGGGCCTTCACACCTGTACTGACCTCATGCCTCCCTTATTGGGGGGCTTTCACGCCTGTACTGAGTACTTAAAAACTGTATTTATCGGCAGATGAAAGAAAACTGAAGCAAAAAAAAAACAGCAACTGCAACATGAACTATTTCAAATTCATTCATTTATGCTGCCAATGCTGAAACAAAAGCAGAATGGATTTTTGTTTCATAAGTTAAGTATCAGAAATAATTCTCTTTGAAACTGTGTTAATGATAATAATGAAAATATCAATCTTATTCAGCCCTTTCAATATAATGCTATACATTCAGATGTACATTCTGCTGGGGGTTTCTTCCTGTTAAAAGGGAGTTTTTCCTCTCCACCGTCGCCAAGTGCTTGCTCACAGGGGATCGCCTGATTGCTGGGGTCTTTCTGCAACTGTGGGGGTTCCCCCCTACAGTTGATAGTGCTATGAGATGACTGTTGTTGTGAAATGGCGCTATATAAATAAAGTTGAATTGAATTGAATGTAAAGCAAAGTTCCAAGATACAAAATAACAGTACACTATAGGGGATTTGGGCTACCTCTAAGCATGTTTGTTAAGATTTTAAAGCATTTTTTTTTGTTATATTTAGGTAATATTTGAAGGTGAATAATACTGCCCATACCTGAAAACATTTGGAGAGTTCTCCTTCAGTCTGGAAAGGTCTCGACCCACCATCGTGTTGCAATTGTCCGAACCAAAGCCGACAACATTCTGCCATGGAATATTGTGCAATCTAAAATAAATAAATAAATGGTGACGGTGAAGGAGAACGGTGACGTCCAGTCCCTCGATTTCCCTTTTCTTCAAGCTTTGTTTACTTCGCCGACGGCGCACTGCAAGAAACCATTTTGAAACTCACAAAAACACTGCTTAGGTGCGCTTGTGGAGGATTGAAATAAGTGCAGGCGGACGCTGAGCGCACTGCCAGCCCTGTACGCTATGGGGGTCACACACGAGGTGTTCCTCCACACTCTCAATAATTTTTTTTCCCGTATATTTTTCTTTTTGGCGTACAGAAATGGCAATACCCCCGTATTTGCTAAAAATTGCATTTTCCCCGTTTTAAAATACGGCGAAACCGTATCACTTGACAGGTATGAAGACGGCCCATTGGAGTCTCATTGGAGGTCCAGTACGATGGGCTCTGTCAATCATGATTCTGTCCTTTTGCATAGCCAAAACTTCTGGAATCCATTTTTCAAAAAAATCAACTGGGGTTTGGCCCTCTGTTCCCTCCTTCAGCCCAACAATTCTCACATTCTGCTGTCGACTTTGATTTTCAAAACTTTCCAAGCGGTCTTGCACTTTCAGCTGGGTTTCCAGCGCCTCCACCCGCGGTGTGTTAGTAGCCGCGACATCCTCCAGGTCAGAGACCCGCTGCTCCACCATTCCCAGCCTTTCAATTAGACTGTCAAATTTCTCAGACAGCTCAGTGACTGGCGTAATTATGTCGGCCAGCTTGCTGTCCAACATCTTCGCTATGTTAGCAGACACTCGCTCCACTATTGAGTTGTCTCGCTGTGCGTTTAGCTCTTCATCGTCCACAGTGTTAGCATTAGCTACATCTGTTGTGTCTTCATCAGGGCTATGGCTAACACCTGCGTTGCTAGCAATAGCACTGGCTTTTCCTACTCTTTTCCGCATTTCTTTCTTCTTAGTTGATCCAGGCTGTGTAAAAAATTTATCCAATGACATTATAGGCATCTTCAAGATGAAATTTCACCGGTAAAATATGATTAAATTTACATTTCTGGCAATCCAGTGCGGATACGAGGAAACTCACATCCGTTCACCTCGGCTCATCACGTGATCCCCCTACAAAATGCAGTTTTTAAATGAAGGCATTTATTATTAAGGGGAAAAAAGTCCAAACCTATATGGTCCTGTGTGGAAAAAGTGATTGCCCCCTAAACCTAATAACTGGTTGGGCCACCCTGAGCAGCAACAACTGCAATCAGGCATTTGCAATAACTGGCAATGGGTCTTTTACAGCGCTGTGGAGGAATTTTGGTCCACTCATCTTTGCAGAATTGTTGTAATTCAGCCACATTGGAGGGTTTTTGAGCATGAACCGTCTTTTTAAGGCCATGCTACAGCATCTCAATCGGATGCAGGTCAGCACTTTGACTAGGCCACTCCAAAGTCTTCATTTTGTTTTTTAAAGCCATTCAGAGGTGGACTTGCTGTTGTGTTTTGGATTGTTGTCCTGCTGCAGAACACAAGTGCACTTCAGCTTGAGGTCACAAACAGATGGCCGGACATTCTCCTTCAGGATTTTTTTGGTAGACAGCAGAATTCATGGTTCCATTTACCACATTAAGTCTTCCAGGTCCTGAAGCAGCAAACCAGCCCCAGACTATCACACTACCACCACCATATTTTAATGTTGGTATGATGTTCCTTTTCTGAACTGCTGTGTTACTTTTACACCGGATGTAATGGGACACACACCTTCCAAAAAGTTCAACTTTTGTCTCGTCAGTCCACAGAGTATTTTCCCAAAAGTCTTGGGAGTCATCAAGATGTTTTCTGGCAAAACTGAGACGAGCCTTTATGTTTTTTCTACTCAGCAGTGGTTTTCATCTTGGAATACTGCCATACAGGCCATTTTTGTCCAGTCTCTTTCTTATGGTGGAGTCATGAACACTGACCTTAACTGAGACAAGTGAGGCCTGCAGTTCTTTGAATGTTGTTGTGGAGTCTTTTGTGACCTCATGGACGAGTTGTCGCTGCGCTCTTGGGGTAATTTGGGTTGGCTGGCTACTCCTGGGAAGGTTCACCACTGTTCCATGTTTTCACCATTTGTGGATAATGGCTCTCACTGTGGTTCGCTGGAGTCCCAAAGCTTTAGAAATGGCTTTATAACCTTTTCCAGATTGATAGATCTGTTACTTTGTTTTTCATTTGTTCCTGAATTTCTTTGGATTGCAGCATGATGTTTAGCTTTTGAGGATCTTTTGGTCTACTTCACTTTGTCAGGCAGGTCCTATTCAAGTAATTTCTTGATTGAGAACAGGTGTGGCAGTAATCAGGCCTGGGTGTGGCGAGAGAAATTTAACTCAGCTTTCCAAACATGTGATAAACCACAGTTAATTTATGTTTTAACGGGGGGGGGGGGGGGGTGAATTAATGTGGCTGAATTACAACAATTCTGCAAAGATGAGTGGGCCAAAATTCCTCCACAGCGCTGTAAAGGACTCATTGCCAGGTATTGCAAATACTTGATTGCAGTTGTTGCTGAGGGTGGCCCAACCAGTTATTAGGTTTAGGGGGCAATCACTTTTTCACACAGGGCCACGTAGGTTTAGATTTTTTTTTTTTTTACCCTAAATAATAAACACCTTCATTTAAAATCTACATTTTGTGTTTACTTGTGCTATCTTTGTGTAATATTTAAATTTGTTTGATGATCTGAAACATTTAAGTGTGACAAACACAAAAAAAATGAGAAATCAGGAAGTGGACAAACTTTTTCACACCACTGTATATTGACTCGCTTGATTTGAGGTTGATTTTCTTTTACATTCTCCTTATGCACCTCCAAAAGTTCAATATTTTGGTGAATTTATTTTTAGAAATAACTTAAATCTAAAAAGTAAAACTTTCATATTTTACAATAATCCTATATAAATTTAGCTGTTTTAGGATTTTTGTTTTGGTTTGAAATTTGGATGGATATGTCTGCGCTATTTGATATAGATCTGAATGGTGATGTGCTAATTTTTGGAGAAGCAGCACTGTTTTTACAAAATACAGTATTTGAAAAAAGATTGTTATTTCACCATAAATTATTTCTAACTTCACTAAGGATTATTGATTACAATGTTATGTATATATCTAATACATACACCATACATCTTGATCAACCTTTTGATCAAGATTTGTTCTTTAATTTACATATTAAACTTGTTTCTAAGACTGCCTTCTATCATTTGTGTAATATTGCCAAGATTAGGAGCATCTGGTCTCAGAGTGATGCTGAGAAACTAACCCACGCTTTTAGCTCTAGATTAGATAATTGTAACTCTTTATTATCAGGCTGTCCTAAAACATCAAAGTCTTCAGCTGATCCAAAATGCTGCAGCTAGAGTTTTAACAGGAACTAGAAAGAGAGATCACATCTCTCTGGTTCTGGCCTCCCTTGATTGGCTTTCCATAGAATTTAGAATTAAGTTTAAAATCCTTCTCCTCACTTACGAAGCTCTAAATAATCCGGCAGCTTGTTATTTAAAAGAGCTAATAGTACCTCATCATTCCAACAGAGCACTACGCTACCAAAATGCAGGATTACTTGTAATACCTAGAATCTCCAAAAACACAATGGAAGGCAGAGCTGTCAGTTAGGCTCCTCTCCTTCGGAACCAGCTGCCAATCTGGATTTGGGAGTCAGACTCGATCTCTGGTTTTTTTTGTCTTTTTGACACAGCCTATAGTTTGGGTGGGATCAGGTGACCCTGAACCCTCCCATTGTTATGCTAATAGGTTTAGACAGCCGAGGGGACCTCCAACAATGCACCGGACTTCACTCCTTTCTTCACTCTCAATGAAATATTTTTGCTGGTCATCAACATCTGTTTGTTCTCTCCAGTAGACTGAGTCCCCATCGTGCTGTTTGCTCTCTACATGTTTGTTCTTTTCTTCTTCTCTATCCCCTCACCCTCCAGCCAGTCACAGCAGATGACTGCCCCTCCCTGAGCCTGGTTCTGCTGGAGGTTTCTTCCTGCTAAAAGGTAGTTTTTCCTCTCCACTGTCGCCAAGTGCTTGCTCACAGGGGGCCTCTTTCCACCAAACCGGTTCCAGTGCTAGTTTGGTTCTGGGGCTGGTGCTAGTGCTTAACCAGTTCTTCTGGAGTGGCTCATAAGAACCAGTTAGTTTTCCACCGATATGGAGCTAGTCGGGGATTACGTCAGGGCTACGTCATTACGTAGTGTGCAGCGCCCAACCCCCGCAGAACACCAGAGAAGACGGAAGGTGGTGGTATGCACCTCTCACTTGTTTGCTATCCACCAGTAACCGAGAGAAGAAGAAGAAATCGCAGTGCTAGCTTGTCAACATGTAGGAGTTTGTCGTCTTTGGGAGCGCTGCTTTTATTATTCCAAACCTGGATTACCATCCAAAAACAGTTTTATTCTTAATGGCAGAGAACGGCGGCTACGTTTAAGGACACCGGTAATCATCAATATTTCAGTTATCAGCCGTTGTTAGATAAAGTCTGTAGCGCGAGCACCGACTACACTTTTAAACATAATATTTATGTCATTTCTGTAATAGGTGGTGTTACAGCGCATTACGAGACGGAGGTCGCCTGTTATGTGATGCCATAAAGTGATCAGCTGTCCAAAAAAAATGATCGCCAGGGGCCATATTGTTATGGGTTTATATTAGCCGGTAAATATATATATTTCAACAGATAAACAGTACTTAGGTATAACAAGATATATTTAACACTTATGATGCATGTTGAACCCTAAACAAACTTGATCTGGGATTAAAAGCAATTAAAATAATGCAGTCACAAGGTTACATGGAAAAATGTATAGATTTACTGTATATATACATGAAGATACTGTATAAACGCATATTCTATGCACCTCCAAACAGAGTTGTGAAAGGTATACCCTTCTGTACTTGTGTCATCTATTCTGGTTAAAGTACTGATTCAAGTTTTTATTCATGTCGGGGTAACAAGAGACAGACTGTAAAGTGTTCAAGTTCAAAGTACTTTCCCCAGAAATGATCTTGTCCAGAGCTGACAGAATGTCATATGGTATGTTGTCAACAGAATATAAACTCATTATCATTTTTGAAGCTGGCAACTTGGAACATTTTCCACAGAAAAAGTACATAGATTTAAAGTTTGTTGCTGCTTGTTCTTTAAAAAATGTGAAAAAAGTTGTCAAAAATATGAGTAAGTCCACAAATACCTGATATATTGTCCAATACCTGGAAAAATGAACTTAAGTGCAGTAATTCAGTACTTGTACTTTCACTTCCCACCACTACAATGTTATAGTGATTTGCATTGTCCTAAATAACTTTATATTTCATGCATATGAAATGTAAAGTCTAACTTTTTAATGACCCTTCTCTCTTATGTTTTTTCTCTTATCTCTTTGTCTTATGTCCTGATTGGTGGAGCCTTGAGCACTTTTATCATGTCTATAGTCAGCTTCATGTGTGCCTGTGTTTGAGTTCATGTTGAATGTAACTGTAGTTTGTAAACATGGATGTCACCTGAGTGCAAAACAAATCTACCTACGGGTACAAATAAAGGAACCTGAACCTGAATATGTTTGGTGTGAGGATAACAATGTAGAAGCAGAAAAACACTTAAGGAAAGAAAGCTTTTGTTTCCAAAATGTGCAAAAACTTCAGACTTCTACATATGAAATATTATGTACACACAGACAAAAATATCAATGCTGTGATAGTTACTTTTTTTACAGTCCCTCAAGCACAGACAACGCGTCCCATCAGTCCAACAAGGGTGTTGGTCTGCTTTGCAGCAAAGCGAAGTTCAGCTGCTCCTCCCTCCTGCTCTGCTCCTGCCGTCTCATCTGACCGTAATCAAGAAGGAGGTCCATGTTTGTGTCACACTTCTGTTTCCCTGTTTTAAAGTACAAAAATAAGCAATATAAAATAACCACACACTGAAAAATGCAGGAATCGTCAATCCAAGATTGAATGTGTCTATTCGACATCCATTTACTGTTAGTGGCATCACAACATTCAATTCAAGTGTATAATTGGTTTAATTCACTCCCTCCTTTGTGTGACTGGGTCATGATCCATCCAGGTGGATGCCCTCAATTTCCCCTTTGGGGATCAATAAAGTACACAAAATCAAAATGATCTGAACATAAATTACCTAATCTGGTCTGATTAGAAGAGCAGGAGGAGGACAAGCTTGGAGCTGGTGAAGGTGAGCTGGACACCACAGGTCTGGCTGGTTCTCCCTCATCATCCAGCTGTGATAAATCTATAAAAAAAAAAAAAAAAAGTGTTTTAGTTTGTGTAGTGAACAACTTAAGCCTTCCATTAAATGTGCAGACATAGAAGACAATTTTATTCAATATCAATGTTAGCAAAGCTTACATGTCTGATTATGGAATAGAAGAATAGGAATAGATGAAACTTCATTGTACTGTACAGTTGTACAGTGCAATGAAACTGTAGGTGATCCACCAGGCTACTGCACAATAAAGTAAGAGAAGGATTAGATAAAATATGGCTACACAACACACAATTAAACACGAGTGAAATTTAAAAAAAAAAAAAAAAGGCCTAAGATTATGGAAATATTACCAAAATAGTAAAAAAGACGACGTTACTAGTATCTGGTAGAAAAATCTCCCATAACATAACGCAAGGCACCCATTCATACACAGTATTCATACCACAAAAAACGTATTTTGCGCTGGATGTCTTTATAAAAGAGTATTCTGTAAGATGCTAAGATTTCTGTTCTAGTTTCTCAAACGCGCATTTCTGTATGGCGAGGAGAAACGTTCGTGCTAAAAACACTGTTAGCTTGTTAGCATAGCTAACCAAAAATGCTATAGTCAGAAGAGTGACTAAAAAAAATATCCGTACTTTGGCCGTTACAGATCAATACAAGCGGATATATATGTATACATATATTGGTTAACGTCTGGCATTAAAGACAACACACTTACCAGCGTGTTTTAAGCAGTTTGTTGTCCAGACTAATCCACAGCAGTGACGATGGTCCAGCTGGCTGGCCGATCCTCCAAAACAGTTCATCACGAGTGGCCCCCTCCAGCTGATCTTGTACTACTGTTTATGTCCATAGAGCCAAGAAATGTGTCTCCTCTTCCCTCTAAAATCTGTTTAGTTTTGGAATCCGTCGCGTGCTCCGCCGTTTGGAAAGCAGCATGGCGGTCAGTAATGTTTTGAAGCTGGTCAGTTAACCACGCCCATGGCTGTGGACCTAACCAACGTAAACTGGTGCTGCCGCTGGCCCAGCTAGGAGTTGGGGCCACAATAGCCCCACTTCTGGGAGCCCGGGACTGGTGCTTTAGTCGGTGGAAAACCAAAGAACTGGTGCTAATGACACTCTGGCTCCAGTTAAGCACTGGAACCGGTTTGGTGGAAAGAGGCCCAGGGTGTCACTTTGCTGGGGTCTTTCTGCAATTATGAGGTGTTCCCCTACAGTTGAAAGTGCTATGAGATGACCATTGTTGTGAAATGGCGCTATATAAATAAAGTTGAATTGAATTTTCAAAATGAAGATGAATGAATCTTTATTTTGGATAGATTAGATTAAAAGAAAGGAATAGAATAATATAACCAGGGAAAAAAAATACAACAAGGTCAAACTAAACAGTAACTCCTCAGATTATACAATTCAACATAAGTTATCCGAAATGGGTGATGGCTGAAGCCGCAGCTTCTATTGCCCACCCATGTTCCATCTAAGAATTCAAAAAAAACTAAAAGTGATTACAAATCAAAACAAAGCTAAGACAAAATGTGACAAAACAAAACTAAGCAACAGCAAAACACAGACTGGATATGACAATCCTTATGTGATTTTCATGTCGTTTTGCATATATGTTTGGAGTATTTCTTCCTTTAGTTTTTGTTTAAATTGTCCAAGCGTTGTACATGATTTTGATTCAGGTCCAAAAGCGTTCCACAATCTGACTCCTTGCACTGAAACACAGTGTTGCTTGGTGGTAGTTCTTACTGAAGGTTTTTGAAATATACATGTTCCTCTGAAATGATATTGTTTCTCCCTTATTTGGAACAACTTTTGGATATTTGCGGGCAGTGATAGATTCTTCACTTTAAACATTATTACTGCAGTTTTAAAATCAACCAGATCTTTCAACTTGAGAGCTTTTAATTTAAGAAAAGTGGATTTGTTGGTTCCCTGTAAGCAGCTTTGTTTATTATTCTAATAGCTCTCTTCTGAAGCATAAAGACTGGATATATGTTTGTTTTATATGCATTTCCCCATACTTCAGTATAATATATCATGTATGGGAGTATTAATGAATGATACAAAGTATATAATGTGGGTTGATTCAGCAAATATTTCACTTTGTGTCATATTGCAATTGATTTGGATATTTTACCTTTAATATAATTAATATGTGACTTCCAACACAATTTATTATCAATTATTACTCCAAGGAATTTAATTTCGGATACCGTTTCAATCTCTACACCATTTACACTGAGTTTAGATACTGAATTGCACTTACACATTTTAAAACAATAAAAAAACATTTATAACCTAAAATGAACTAGAACTGACATAAATGACTGTGGTAGCTTAATAACAACCGTTTTTTTTTTTTTTAAGCATGTGTAGCTCAAACAAATGAACATAAAACAGACCATAAAAGTGTGATTCAGCATATTTACAAAAACCACACAACTAACAACAGTCAAAGTCCTTACAATCTGAACTAAAATGTTGTCATAATACATAATTACATTGTCAAACTAGAGAGCTATCTGGTTCAATCACTACTGTGCTACATTAGCAGAGGCAGTGTCTCTGCAGCTATGGGCTGAGACCGGCTCCTGGTGCTGATGGTCCCTCTATGATGGGAATTGATTCTGACTGTAAAGCACTTTGAGCTGCACTTTGTTGTATGAAAGATGCTATATAAATAAATAAAGTTTAAAGACACATCCTTGATAAGAACCTGTTGCCATCTGCCAAGATGCTGAAGATGAAATGAGGGTGGACATTTCAGCAAGACATTGATCCCAAATACACAGCCAAAGAAACTCAACTGGCTCCAGAGAAGGAAAATAAAGCTGCTAGAAAAGCCCAGTCAGTCACCTGAGCTGAATCCAATTGAAAATCTCTGGAACAAACTGAAGATCGGAGTTCTTAGAAGACACCCATGGAACCTTCAAGATTTGAAGACAGTTTGTGTGGCAGAATGGGCTAAAATCACTCCTGAACAATGCCTGCACCTAGTTTCTCCATTCAGGAGGCATCTGGAAGCTGTTGTTACCAACAAAGGCTTTGAAGGGAAATGTTAAATTAATTTCACCAAGCGTGTTCAATACTTATTCCCCATGTCATTCTACTTTATCAAATAACTTGTTTTGTGAACACAGTTGCCTTGATTTCTTTGTATGTAGGGATTACTTGACTTCAGTGTTTCCTCTAGTAACATTTCTGTGTGGCTGCCCGCCGCGCTAAGGAAGTTTGCCGCCGCGCCTAAAATATATTAATTTAAGAAAAACTAAATATGAAAGAAACACTCCGCAAGCATGCACACGAACAATCCATGTGACTGTCATCCGTGCAGAAGCGCCCTGCCCGCCCGGCGCCCACGTGACCATTTCTGCAGGCAGAGCATGTCTCTGTAGCGTTGCTGTCTGAGAGAAACATGAGCTTATTAAAGTACTTTAAACGCAGAAAAAAGTACAAGAGAGTGGAGGCGTTTATGGTGGTTTTAACCCGCTGGTAACTGGAACAACAATGAGGAGTCACTTAGCTAACAGGTCTGGTTAGGCTTCATTGCAGGGAAAGGCAAGAGTGATTGATAAATCGTTGAGGATTTACTTCACCAGCTACTGCAATATTAACTAATAATTTATGTTCATTATTATGCACCTGGCAAGTTAAGATGACCGAAATTCACAAAGTCAATGACTTTAATCTGTCAGCAGCTTTCAGACAAACTAAACATGCCAACATTTGGATTTCAAAAGAAGGGAAGTTTTTCCTGCTGTCTGGTTGGTGAGGAGATTTCTAAAAAACTATAAATACATAGAAATATAACAGAAATAACTGCATATTTGGTCATTTAAGTTAATTTATTTCTTTAAATATAATTTTAATAATTATACTTCTTTGAATTCAGAGTTATTGTTCTGTTCTGGCTCTACAAAATTATGGTCAAAAGTTTAAATTGTATGAGGAAAAACGCAAAAAATTTGCCACATTCTGTTTCACATTTATTAAAAAAAAAAAAAAAAAACAAAAAAAAAAACAGTAATTTTATAATAATCTGCCTTTGTCCATCGAACAGGCCTCTTGAGTGTCCAGTTAAAATAATCCACAAACTTATAATAGTCTCAAATGTACAAGAGAAAATTACAAATTTGAGGACAATGGTTGCAAATTTAGATAAATTTGCAGAGAAAAGTAGAAAACTATAAGAAAATTGTTTTAAATTTTGGAGAAAAACCTCAAACCTTCAAGACTGAAGTCATGTGCTCCTTGTACCCTTAACTCAACTAGAAAATTTTGGTTGTCTACTTGTAATTATTAATTTCAAAGCACTGCTTTTACATGAGTAGAATTTCTGGCTACTATACCCACCTCGGACCATATAATTTAAGTATGAATGAGAAAACTCCTATTATGAATATTTTTCCCCTTCCCTTTCCTACTCTTTGTCAATGGAAAAAAAAAAACACTAGAATAAAAATACAAAAAAAAAAAAAAAAAAAAAAACACACCACCACATTTTGGTTATTTATGTAAACCATGAAAAAAAAAATCCTGCAGGACAAAACATGACACTTGGTATTGACTGGCGCCTAGCGGCTGCCCCGGCCTTAGATGCGCTCTGCAGAGCGTGCCCGAATGCCAAGTCACGTTTCGTTACCTTGTATTCATACATGTTGTAATGACAATAAAGTTGAATCTCATCTCATTTTCTAGCCTGTTTCTATACCACCGTAGACAGAGAGAGAACCTGAATTAGACAGGGCTCAGAGAGGGAAAGATGAGAGAAGAGAGGAGCCAAGGAGAGGAAAGTGTTCAGGCAGAGGGAGCAGGAGAGGTGAGAGCAGAGGGAGCAGAGAAGGATGACACCAGTAAAAAGTCCAAACACAGGACATCTGGGTGGGACCCCAACTGGCCCAATATTCCAACATCCAAGCCTTGGTAGTACAATACTTCAAATTTTAAGTTCCATTATGCAATATTACTGTGCAAAATAAAAAAAATAAAAAGAAAGTGTAAAATTAACATTTCCGGTTACAATCGTGTCATGATTGTAACCCATCCCCACCCCCGGAAAAATATGTTGCCACCCCGCCAAGGCCTTTAACCCAGAAGAAACACTGGGGTTGCTCCTGACATCTGGTGAAAATCTCAGGTCAATGGCTCCATCAGAAATATGTTTAATGAGAAAAAATGTTGACGTGTTCAATACTTATTTTCCCCACTGTATACGGTATCCTAATCAGTTTAATTGGATAGTAATGGTACTGTGTAAAGAATATGGGTATCAGGGTGTCGATATGCAAAAATTCAGTTCTCATGAACAGTACACAGAATTGGAAATCAACATGAACGGTTTACACACTTTTGCAGGCAATACCAGTGTTTGTTAAATCTGGAGTGGCCAGTTTCTACTAACACAGCTTACTAACAAAGTACAGACGATTTAGTTATATTAAAACTAATGTGTTCTTGCATGAGGGCCGATGTGTGTAAACAGAATAACTGTCAGATCAAAATAATTTGTCAACTGTCAGCCTGAGTTCTGGGTACTTCTAATACATACAACATGCTCACTGATTGATTGTCTAAATAATGAACAAATTCAACAAATAATATTCACACATCTGTTGTTCAGTTTGGTTAAAATGTTTATATAATCACAAAACTTCCATCAAAAATGATGCTCATCACTGCAGGCCTAACGAAAAAAATATGGAATTGTGGGAATGTGAAAGGACGAGGCAGAGCTTATCTCACGAGTCAGGTTTATTCACATTCTCCAACATCATCAATACAGAAAAGAGGAAGAAACCCAGATCTCCATCCCTTTTTATACCCCAGGAGCTTCAAAGCTCCAAACACATTGCATTTGATCCCAAGTAACAATGCATCCCTTTCATATCTTATCACCCCCACCCAAAGTCACTGGCAGCCAGGAAATCCCCCACGGCCATCTCTTTGCATACCAAAGACCACATTTCACATCCTCCTGTTATCTCCGAGGAGGCTCAGTCCTTTGTTCATCTGAGACGTGAAGCATACAGTAAGCATACAGTGATATACATATGAAGCATAAGGTGATATACATTTGTGCATATGAAACCCACATGTGTCCCACATGACCCCCCCCCCCAAACGTCTAAGATGTAACAACGGAATAACAGTCAGCTTGTCATGATAAAATCATTACACATCAGCCCACGTGTTGCTTGGGCCTCAGTCTCCTCCCGTATCTGCTGTAAGCCGGCTTCAACACTTCCGTGGCGCCATCCTGCTGGGGGGGCTGCTGTCTGAGGGTGAGAATTGTTAGTCAATCCCTGTGGGTGTTCTGGGGGATGTTCACTAGGGGGTCTGCTGCACCGAGGAGCCGTGGCCAACAGCACATCGTCATCCGCCACCACAAAGGCGGGTTTGAGCCTGTTAATGCCAATCTTCTCCTTTCTACCCCCCAAATCTAGCAAAAAATGCTTATCCCCTGTTTCCAGCACTGTAAATGGCCCATCATAAGGTGGTCGTAGCGGTGGGTGATGGGCATCGTGTCTGACAAAAACAAACTCTGTTTTTTAAAGCCTTAGGTATAAAAACGCGCGGAAAACTGTGGTGAACGGGGCCAGGCAGCGCGCCCGATTCCGTGCCACGCTGCAACCGCTGAGCCGGGGAACATTCTGGCGCAGGATTATCTGGGAGAAACTCCCCGGGCAGCCGAAGTGGCTGCGCAAAAACTAGCTCCGCCAAGGAGGCTTCTAAATCCTCTTTAGGTGCAGAACGCAACCCCAATAAAACCCATGGTAGCCTGTCCACCCAATTTGCATCCGTAAGCGACGCTCTGAGAGCTGCTTTCAATGACCTGTGAAAACGTTCGCATAACCCGTTAGCCTGCGGATTGTACGCGGTTGTGCGGTGGAACGTTACCCCCAGGCTGCGGGCCATTGCTGACCAAAGTTCTGAAACAAATTGAGGGCCTCTGTCGGACGTAACGTCCGACGGGACTCCAAAACGCGCTACCCATGCTGTTAAAAACGCGCGCGCCACCTCCTCGGCTGTGGTTGACGCCAGTGGGACCACTTACGGCCAGCGCGTGGTGCGGTCTACCATTGTCAGAAGGTGTGTGCACCCCTGTGATGGCGGAAGGGGGCCTACGAGGTCCACATGATCGAACCTCTTAGCCGGGATGTGAAATGGCCCCAAGGGAGCGCTCGTGTGTCTGTGTACCTTGGCTCGTTGACAGGCCATGCAGGCTGCTGCCCACTCCATAACTTGTTTGCGCAGGCTCGGCCATACAAATTTCTCTCCCACCATTTTGACCAACGCGCGCACTCCCAGGTGCGCCAGAGAATGAATCGAGTCAAAAACGCGGCGGCACCATGCAGCGGTTACCACCGGACGGGGTCGCCCAGTGGAGACATCGCAGATTAGGGGGGGCATACCATCTTGCAGCACCCTGTTCTCCAGCCTTAACCCTGTTGGTCCAGACTGGAGCGCGCGCACGTCCGCGTCGCTAACCTGATCCGCGGCCATGGCTGCATAATCTACCCCCACGCGGACTGGAGCCGCCACGGCGCGCAAGAGACAGTCTGCCACTACATTAAGTTTACCCGCCACATGCTGGATATCGGTAGTAAACTCTGAGATCGCGGCCAGCTGTCTCTGCTGCCGGCCTGACCACGGTTCTGAAACCTTGGCCATCGCGAAAGTCAGCGGCTTGTGATCAACGAACGCGGTGAAACGGCATCCCTCCAGCCAGAACTGGAAGTGGCGAATGGCCAAGTGGAGAGCTAACAACTCTCTGTCGAATGCGCTGTATTTTCATTCACTATCGCGCAAGGTCCTGCTGAAAAAGGCGAGCGGTTGCCAAGCCCCGGCTACATGCTGCTCCACGACCGCCCCTATGGCCACATCTGACGCGTCAGTAGTGAACGCTATGCGGGCCGTTGGGTCTGGATGTGCTAACAACGCAGCGTTTGCCAGGGCTGTTTTGACTTCCAAGAATGCTCGCTCTTGCTCCGGAGACCATTTGATTTTATTTGTGGGTTTTTGTTTTTTTAGTGCGGCATATAATGGTTGCATGAGCTGCGCTGCACGGGGGAGGAAACTGTTATAAAAATTCACCATTCCTGAAAACTCCTGTAACGCTTTGACCGTTTGTGGTTGGGGAAAATTTGTTACCGCGCGCACTTTGTCAGGCAGAGGAACCGCTCCTTCTGGGGAGACGCGATGCCCCAAAAAAATCAATCTGCGTCACCCCGAACTGACACTTCGCTGGGTTGATTATTAACCCGTGCTCTCCCAACCTCCGGAAAACTGCCGTGAGGCGGTTTTCGTGTTCGTCTTCGGACGCGCTGGCTACCAAGATGTCGTCCAGGTAGACGAACACAAAGGGGAGATCGCGCAACACCGCGTCCATCGTGCGTTGGAACATCTGCGCCGCGCCTTTAAGCCCCAACGGCATGCGCAAAAACTCGAACAGACCGAACGCAGTTATTACCGCTGTTTTGGGTATGTCCTCAGCGCGTACTGGGACCTGGTGGTAACCACGTACCAAGTCTATCTTAGAAAAAATGCGGGCCCCCCGCCAAATGAACTGAAAAATCTTGGATATGCGGGATTGGGTAGCGGTCGTGCGCTGTAGCGTTGCTCAACTTGCGGAAATCTCCGCAAGGTCGCCACGAGCCATCAGCTTTCGGGACCATGTGAAGCGGTGAAGCCCATGGGCTTTTCGAACGCCTGATGATGCCCAACTTTTCCAGGTTGGCAAACTCCTCGCGCGCTATGGTCAGTTTAGCTGAATCCAAGCGCCGGGCTTTTGCAAAAACGGGCGGTCTGGTGGTAGTAACAAAATGTTCCACCCCGTGTTTAGCCACGGCCGCCGAAAATGTTGGGACCGTGAGTGCTGGGAACTGAGTGAGAAGTGTGTGGAACTTACCACCTGCAGCTGTGACGTTGGCTTGTGCTGTTGGCGGGGCCACTCGAGCTGTACAGGGAATAGAATAAAAAGAGAGTGCATTAACCAGGCGCCTGTTAGCAAGATCAACCAACAAACCGTGTGAGCACAGAAAATCAGCTGGTCAGCAGAGGAAGGTGTGATGAAACTCAACTGGGAGCCTGTGTCCACGAGGAAATGCCTCCCCGAGCGCGCATCCTTCAAGTAGAGCAGCTTGTTCTCCTCCCCGAGGGCTGCAGCTGCTACCAACTCCCGGTCTTGGCGTTTCCCGAGCACTTGAAATGGCACAGTGGTATACATTTGCGTGCCTTCTCTGCAAAGCGGCGATGGTAGAAACAGAGGGCGTCTCCTCCGCGATCCTTGGCCCCCGCCGCCGCCGTCGTCAGTGGGTCTGCTACCGCCGTCTCTGGCCCCTCGCCGTCTCCGGCCGTCACGCCGCACTCCGTCGCTGCTGCGGTGGCCACACGCCGTTTGCTGGCGTTGAGAATCTGGTGCGCCTCCTGGGCCAGCGCGCGGAAGTCCCGCTGGGCCAACAACGGCGAACCGGCCAGGGTCGCTCTCGTGGCCGACGGTAGGGTTCTCAGGAAAATGTGGGTGAAGAGGAAGTCGTCGCCGTCTGAGCCCCTCAACCTCAGCATGTCCTCCATCAGGTCAACGGGCGTGCCATCTCCCAAGTCGTTCAGAGCCAGGAGTCTCTCGGCTCTCTCCTGGACTGAGAGAGTAAAGCGCTGGATGAGCGCAGCCTTCAACGCGCCGTATTTGTCGTCGGCCAGTGGCTTCTCCAAAAGGCTCTGCACATGCTGAGCCGTGCGGTTGTCGAGCTTGGCGATTACATGGTAGAATTTCGTCTCATCTACCGTTATCCCCCGGAGGGCGAACTGTGCTTCGACCAAGAGGAACCAGGAGCACGGGTTGTCTCGCCAAAAATCCGGTAGCTGGACTGTAGCGGCATACGCCTGGCTGGGAGCTCCTGACCCGGCTGGTTCGGGGGAATTTCTTTCACTCATCGTCTTAGGGTCACCAGTGTGGGAATGTGAAACGACGAGGCAGAGTTTATCTCACGAGTCAGGTTTATTCACATTCTCCAACATCATCAATACAGAAAAGAGGAAGAAACCCAGACCTTCATCACTTTTTATACCCCAGGAGCTTCAAAGCTCCAAACACATTGCATTTGATCCCAAGTAACAATGCATCCCTTTCAGATCTCATCACCCCCACCCAAAGTCACTGGCAGCCAGGAAATCCCCCACGCCATCTCTCTGCATACCAAAGACCACATTTCACATCCTCCTGTTATCTCCGAGGAGGCTCAGTCCTTTGTTCATCTGAGACGTGAAGCATACAGTAAGCATACAGTGATATACATATGAAGCATAAGGTGATATACATTTGTGCATATGAAACCCACATATGTGTCCCACAGAATCACCATTCTCAAGAGGATGATCAGCTTTTTCCATAATTTTTCCCTCTACTTGATCTGAGAAGAAAAAAAAACAAACTAACAATTTCATTTTATCTTTTGAAGCATGTTTTATCAAGAAATGTTCAGTTGTTAAATAAACAAGGGCTTGCACATGATTGGTCGCCGCGACTCCTGGAGGATGCGCTGCTTGTCTGTTCACAACGCTTCGGGATGTTGAAGTTTTGCCTCTATCATCAAAAGTAAAAAGCGAAACATTTTTTCTGAAAATGGTGGAGGTGAGAGATGCTGTAAATGTGTAGTTGCCAAATATGTGTTTACTTTTTACTAACAACCAGTCCCCCGCCCGCCGGTGACTGAGCAGGGAGGGAAGTGGGGGGGACCCGATTTGAATGTGGCTGCTCTCAGCTCACTTCTTTGGTGGACGGGGCGCCACACTGTGAGCTGAGAGCAGTCCCTCAGACAAAATATGGATCATCAATTCACAGAATGCAACAAAGAAGTACAGGACCAAAAGGCGAGTATAGCTGAGGCCCAGAGTCACATAACTGAGCTGGAAGAGTGAAACGCGGAGGTTAATGAGATGCTGCTAAAGATGCTAAAGCAGACGAACTACATGCAAGATAAAATGGCAGACCTTGACGCAAGGTCTCGGAGAAATAATGTATGCATTTTTGGCCTACTGGAAGAAATTGAAGGAAGCTCTGTGAAGGATTACTTGAAACAGTTATTAAAAAGAGAGCTGGAGGACTTCCGGTTATGGCTGCCACGTAGGACGGACGTGTCTCGCTCTGCTCTGCTCCTGGAAAAAAAAAATCGGCAAATAACTCTCTCATTTGGGACAGAACGTATCCCAGCATTTGGGCGAGGATATGTCGGCGAAGCCTAAGGCTGGAAAACCAGGAAAAGGAAAAAGCGAGCCGCCGAAACAGTCCAAATTAACGGACTTTCAGGTCTGTGACGCAGCAAACAAAACTCCATATATGGCGGAGGAGGCTGGCAACGCTGCGATTTCTGCGGGGAATGGCGCAGATGCGCTGATGGCAGCCATGAGTTCAATGAGAGCGGACTTTTCCTCTAGATTTGATGGGATTATGACAGCGTTGGAAGGAATAAGAAAGGAATTGGGTGACTGTGTAGAACGAACGGCGCAGATGGAGCTCCGTCTCGCTAGTGCTGAAGATGACGTCACCCGTCTTCAATTAAAGGTGCGCACTTTGGAAAAAAAAAATAAATCTCTGGAAGATAATATTTTGGATTTGGAATCTCGGTCGAGACAGAATAATTTGAGGCTGGTGGGTCTTCCAGAGGAATCAGAAGGTCGGGACGTATGTTCCTTTCTGGAAAAGTGGATTCCGGAGGTGCTGGGCAGCGAGGAGTTGCAATCAGCAGTGGTTCTGGAAAAAGCACATCGTATTGGCCCACGGAGAGATAAGGGACCGCCGAGGACCTTAATTATGAAGTTTCTTAGCAACAGAGACAGGATGAAGATCTTCAACGCTGCACGTGCTAAAGGAGAGATTAAACACCAGGACCAGCAGGTGCGGTTCTACCCAGATTTGGCCACAGGAATCCAGCAATTGAGGAAGCAGTTTGATCCCGTACGTAAGGAGCTGCGCAACCTTGGGATTCGTCATGGTGTAATCTATCCTGCGAGACTGCTGACCACGTATGAGGGCAGAACCCACATCTTCAAGACCCCAGAGGAGGCGCAGGAGTTCATCAAGAAGATCAAAGAAGAAGAAGAGACTGGTGGGAGCTAAGCATGAACAAAATATAAGGTAGAATAATTAAGCATTTGCACAGGCATCTGACTGACTTGAAGTAAATAGTAAGTTTACAAAATATAGATTGTATTATATATTAAAAAAACAAAACAAAAACAAAACAAACAAACAAAAAAAAAAACTATGATGTACAAAGTTGTTAAAAATTTTGGAGTTAAGTTGGAAAACTACAGAGGAGAGTTAATGTTACGTCATTAAAAGCAGTAGAGTTAGGGTGATTGGGAGGATGAAGAAGGAGTGGCTTAGGCTGTTCCCCGTGGGTGTGGAACGGTCGATGGCTATATCGGGAGACAGAATTTTTCTTTTGATTTTGGGGGGTTTGCCACAAGTGTGGGAAGGGGAAATTTGTTTGTGTGTAGTTTGTAGGATGAATGTTCAACCACTCATGTTTTTGCTTCTCTGTATGAGCATGTTTACACTGCAAGGTAATCCCAAACTCTCTATTGATCATGGACCAAAGTGTTAATCTTAATTTAACTTCATGGAATTGCAGAGGTCTACAAAATTTAAAAAAACTTAAACAAGTTATGAATAAAATAAAGGACATGGGTTCAAGAATTGTGTTTTTACAAGAAACTCATCTGATAGAGGAGGATGTTAAAAGAATTAGGAGTAGATGGCAGGGAAGTGTATTCACCTCTTCATTTTCATCCCGAGCCAGGGGAGTTATGACTCTCATACATAAATCAGTTCCTTTTCAAGTGAAAAATGTAATTGGAGACAAATTTGGAAGATATGTAATCATTCAAGGTTCTTTGCTATTAGAAAATATAAATCTTGTGAACTTATATGGTCCCAATATAGATGATCAGAAGTTCTTTGCTAATTTATTTCTCATCTTATCATCACTTACAGGGCAACATATAATAGCAGGGGATTTTAATTGTACATTGAATCCAGGTGTGGATAGATCAACAGGACTGGATTGTACGCACATTGGATGTAGGATGACTATTAATCATTTTATGAAAGAATTGAGATTGTTAGATATATGGAGAGAAATGAAACCACAAGTTAAAGCCTATTCTTGTTATT
The DNA here is from genome assembly GCA_020510985.1 of Pholidichthys leucotaenia. Lineage (NCBI taxonomy): Eukaryota > Metazoa > Chordata > Actinopteri > Cichliformes > Pholidichthyidae > Pholidichthys > Pholidichthys leucotaenia. The sequence continues at coordinate 83,674,459 of CM035837.1, read as the reverse complement.
CCAGTACCTACAAGACATTCTCACGTATTGATTATTTTTTGATTTCCACAGAATTAAGGTCCAAGATTCAAAACTGCTTTTATGATAACATCGTGATCTCTGATCATGCACCCTGTTGTCTAATTAATATATGTAGATAAAAAATTGACAAAGGAATCAGGTAGATGGCAATTTCAGCATAAATGGCTTCAGGATGAGGAATTTGTCAAGTATATAGAAAAACAGATAGACGAGTTCTTTGACATCAATACTACACAAACATCAGCATGTGTAAAGTGGGAGGCTTTCAAAGCTTTTATTAGGGGACATATTATTAGTTATACAGGATCAAAATCTAAGAAGACTCGAGAGGAGAGAGCTAAATTGGAACATAAAATAAAAAATCTTCAGGAAAAAGTGTATGCAGGAAGTGACCCAAGGTTGGAGAATGAATTACTGATTTTGAGAGCTGAATACGACAAAAAATCAGCGAATAGAGCTGCCTCGAGTCTAAGATTGAAACAATCTTTTTATGAACAAGGTGAAAAATCAGGAAAATTATTAGCATGGCAGATTAAACAATTGGAAATTAAAACACCAATTACCAGTATTATAAGTAATGGACAGGTAGTTATAGATCCTTTAGAAATTAATAGAGCCTTTAGAGATTACTATGAAAAATTATATGATACCAAAAATGAACCTGATTTAACAAAACTAAATGGGTTTTTGAACGAACTATCTATACCGTGTATTCCAAATGAAAACAGGGAGATATTGGAGTCTAAAATTAGTCAAGAAGAAGTTGGGCTAGCCATTGATAATATGAAATCAGGAAAAAGTGCAGGACCAGATGGTCTTCCAGTTGACCTTTATAAAAAATTTAAGAATAAATTAATAAAACCTTTTTTGGAAATGGTTTTAGAAGCATTTCAAAATAATAATTTACCATCATACATAAATAATGCCTTAATTATACTGCTGCCAAAACCAGGTAAGCCCTCTAATAAATGTGAAAATATGAGACCAATAAGCCTATTAAACGCCGACCTTAAGATAATCTGTAAAATTTTAGCAAGACGAATACAAGAAATTTTACCAAATATTATTAATCGAGATCAGAATGGCTTTATAAAGGGTAGACAAGGCTTCCATAATGTAAGAAGACTATTTAATATTATTTATTTTAATAAAGAAGCACCGGATACAGCTCTCCTATCATTGGACGCCGAAAAGGCCTTTGATAGAGTTGAATGGCCCTTTCTTTTTGAAGTCCTACAAAGGTTTGGACTTGGAAATAATTTCATAAAATGGGTTCAAATAATATACAATAATGCTACAGCAGAAATCCTAATAAATAACAATATTTCAAAACCAATAAAAATCAATAGAGGATGTCGACAAGGCTGTCCACTTTCACCTTTACTGTTTACTATGGCAATTGAACCTTTAGCGATAGCGATACGTTTACATTCACAAATATATGGAATTAAAGTTGGACCAACAGAACATAAAATCTCCCTGTACGCCGATGATATAATTTTGTTTATGTCGAATCTAAAAAAATCAATTCCAACCTTGTTGAATTTAATAAAGAATTTTGGGGAAATATCAGGATATAAAATAAATAAAACTAAATCTTCAATATTAATGCTAAATGAGACCCAGAGAAATTACCCAGCCCCTGAGGTAAATCAATTCAATGTTGTAAATCAGTTTAAATATTTAGGAATCCAAATTATGCCTAAGCTAGAATCAGTCGCCAGTGTCAACTATGAAGCCTTAATGTCAGATATCAGTGAGTTAACTCAGAGATGGATGTCACTACCAATGTCGATGATCGGGAGAATCAATATACTTAAAAGTAATATTTTACCTAAAATACTTTATTTATTTCAATACATTCCCTTATCACCACCTTTAGATCTATTCTCAAGAATAAAAAAAAAGTTAGTGGAATTTATATGGAACAACAGGAGGGCTAGATTACGTTTGTCTTTATTATATTTACCATTTGATCGTGGAGGTCTGAAATGTCCAAATTTTATGTTGTATTATTGGTCGGCACAACTGAGGTCTATGACATATTATTTTTCATCAAATGATCTCCCTCACTGGACTGAAATGGAATCATACAATTTACCTTTACCTCTTCCCATATTCATATACTCAGATTCGGCAAAAAAATTACAAAAACAAGTTAAAAATCCATTTGTAAAGCATATGATCAAAATATTGTGTGAAGCTAAAAACTATTTAAAAGAACCACAGTTATTGTCACAATTTAGTCCAATATGGGGTAATCAATATTTTAAACCAGGGAGAGCGGACGCTGTATTTAAAGTATGGAATTTAAAAGGGATACAAAAGATTCAGGATTTATATTTGCCATGTGCAGACAACATAATGTCTTTTGAAGAGCTGAGGATCAAATTTAATCTCAATAGAACACATTTTTTTAAATATCTTCAACTTAGAAACTTTATTCGATCAAATCAAAATAAAGCTCTCACTCGACCTATTTATTCATCCTTGGAAAAAATGATGATGAAAGATAGTAAAGAAAGGGTATTATTTCAGAGTTTTATAACTCATTGACACTATCTTCAAGTGAAAATTCACTGAAAAGATTAAACTACTGGAAAGAAGATCTGCAAATTGAAATTTCAGAGGAACAATGGGAATTGGCTTGTACAGAAGCTCAAACCAAATCAATAAATGCACGCCTTAAATTGATACATTTCAAATGGTTAATGCGGATGTATGTTACACCGGAGGAGTTAAATAGATATAACAAAAATATACCAGATACATGCACAAAATGCATGGAAAGTAAAGGAACCCTATTTCATTGTTTATGGGAATGTAGATTAATAAGAATGTTTTGGGAAGAGGTGAGGGTAACAATTGAAAAAATAATCTCAAAACAAATCATATTGAATCCTAAACTGTTTTTGTTGGGTCTGTACCCAGAAAAGCATAATTTTAATAAAAGTGAAAGAACATTCATAGACCTTAGTTTGCTTAATGCCAAAAAATGTATTGCACTATTATGGAAAAAGACTCATAGACCAGATGTGACTCAGTGGTTAAGACAGATGTTAACAAACCTTCCATTAGAAAGAATAACATATATACTAAAATCAAAGGAAATTGTGTTTGAGAATATATGGAGACCTTTTATTGATTATGTAAAAAATTTAAACATAACTCTTGAAGAAGAAGGTGAATGATGTGTGTGGACCTTGTAAATTCCAAACTGGTGAACATAATATGTATACTTATGTATTGGATTGTCTAGACTAAACAGAGGAGCATTGTTGAAGACTTGATTTTGTTGGTGGTTGTTGGTGTTTTTAGTGCATTTTTTTTTTGTAGTACTTTAGTGTTAGTGTTTGATTGTTTGTATCATGTTTGTTAAAAAAAAAAAAAGGTTCAATAAAGATATTGTGGAAAAAAAAAAAAAAGAGAGCTGGAGATTCCCGGGGATTTCAGTCTGCAGATCCAACGCGCCCACAGAACCCTGCCGCAGAAACTGAGCGCAGGTGTTCCACCGAGAGCAATAGTGGTTAATTTTCAGACATTCGAAACCAAGGACATGGTACTAAAAAGAAGCGTGGCAGAAGAAAATTAAAGTGGGAGATGCGGGAACCGCAGAGCGCCGGGATGGCAACGGGTGAGAGGTGGAGAAACGAAGAGAAGCGGCGGGATAGCTTTGTCCCTGAGCCGGGATACAGTGCACTGAGTGAGGGAGAAACTGTGTGAGTTTCAAAGGAAATAGTAACGAGGAAGACGGAGAACTTCAGGGGTTAAGTAATGAACTACAAATGGTAAGACTCGTGTGTAAAAGTTAGAGATGAAGAATCAGAATCTCCAATATGGGATAAAAGAACAGCATTCTCACCCACTGCTATACAGACTCATCTTTACTCATAAAAACAAGGGAAATAAATTTTCATATGAATATATAATAGGAGCTTTGTGATACTGTATGGCCTTATGCTTAGTTTCTTAATTCAAAAAAGACAGAGTTCATGTGTAAATGTTGGACTTTATTAGACTGAGGGGGGATCCATCAGTAGAATGGTTCTCTCAGTCTAGGGATGGGCCCTTATTGAAGAAGAGGATTTCCTATCCACCTACCAACAGGGGCACGGGGGGAAATCGAGAGACCCCTGGGTGGAAGTTACTTATGGTTTATGTTCTTATTGTGATTTTCAAATGTGTGCATAGTCTTGGTTCAAACTGCTCGGGGAAGCATATGAAAACATGGTTTAAGTGTTATGACAAAAAAATAGTCTTAAGATTATATCGCTAAATGTAAATGGTCTAAATACACCTGTAAAGAGAGCAAAAGTCCTCACAAAAGTGAAGAAGGAAAAGGTGGAAATTACATTTCTGCAAGAGATTCACTTATCCCAAAAAGAGCATGAAAAATTTAAAAGATTAGGATTTAGAAACTCATATTATAGCTCAAGCAAACAGGGGCAAAAAAAAGGAGTTTTGATATTAATCTCAAATACAACCAAGTTTGAATTTGGAAAAGAAATCAGGGATAAACAGGGACGATATATACTGGTGAAAGGGAAGCTGGAAAATGAACCTGTCACTCTGGTAAATGTCTATGCTCCTCCTGAAAGTGAAACATTTTTTCAAAGCTCTCTTTGATATCATTGCAACAGAAACTGAGGGAATTCTAATCTGTGGAGGTGATTTTAACATACATAATTATGAATCATAACCTGGACACAAGTATAAAGAAAAACAAAAAACATCTGACAAACTTTTTAAAACTGTCACTAGAAGAAATGGGTATGACTGACATTTGGAGGAGTCTCAATCCATATGAAATAAATTATACTCATTACTCGGCCACTCATAAGGTCCACTCAAGGATACATCACTTCTTTATAAATATAGGTGACGGGTACAGAGTAGACGAATGTAAAATAGAAGGAGCTGATATTTCAGATCACAATGCTGTATATTTAAAGATTCAGTTAAATGCCCGGTAAAGATAAACGTGTTGGAGACTCACTGTTGGAATAGTGAACAAAGAACAGATAGCGGATATTAAAGAAATCAAACAATATATAGAAGATATCAATAATGGGGACGTTGATCCAACCATACTATGGGATGCTTTGAAGGTGGTTGTTTGAGGAACACTAATAGCAAAAATGGCATTATTGAAAAGAGCAAGATTGGAAACCTATAAGAAATACTCTGAGAAGTTAAGGGAATGTGAGAAGAAATATCAAGACACAAATGATCAGGAAGTATTTCAACAAATCAAGGATACCAAAAAGAAAATAGATGATACTACTAAACGAAACTGAGAAAAAAACTATTCTTAAGAGAGTTATTATGAAACCGGCTCGAGAGCTACAAAATTATTAGCAAAACGTATAAGAAAACAACAGGTGATAAATACAATACACAAAATTAAAGATCCGCTTACTAAGGAGATAATTGATAACCCAGAAGAGATAGAAAGAATATTTTATCAATACTAAAAAAAATTATATACACAGCCACCCGCTGCAGATGAGGATGAAATGAGATCCTTTTTAAATGATTTGAATTTACCAGCAATTGGCACCTCACAAAATGACAGGTTAACAGTCAACATCACAAAAAAAGAGGTGGAAGAAGCAATAAATTATTTTTTTTAAAAATAATCGCTCCGTGGAGCGACGGCTACCCAGCAGAATGGTACAAACTGTTTAAAGAAGAACTAATTCCACTGCTCCAGACATCCTTTAATTGGACACTCTCAAAAATTAAAATCCCCCCAACATGGACAGAAGCAATAATAACAGACATTCCCAAAACGGATAAAGATAAGAATGAGTGCCCCAACTACAGACCGATCTCAATGTTAAACATAGATTACAAGCTATATACAAAAATTATTTCCAAAAGATTAAACACATTTTTGGCAGAATTGATGAAGACCAAACAGGGTTTATAAAAGGGACGTAAAACCCAGGACAACATTACGAGAACCTTACATATCATAGAACAAGCACAAAAAAAAAAAAAAAAAAAAAGTACAAGAAGCAGAATTGGACTCCAATAGAAAATAATATGTACTATGGGGGGAAAGAGGGAATGCCGGACTCGAGCAGTGGATGTTATTGGTACATGTTTTTTTTTTTCTTTGTTGTTATTGTTGCCGTTACTGTTTTAGCTAGAAGGTTCCACGTTCAAATCCCCAGGCTGGCAGGGGTAGGAACCTTTCTGTGTGGAGTTTGTATGTTCTCTCTGTGCTGCGTGGGTTTACTCTGGGTGCTCCGGTTTCCTCCCACAATCCAAAGACATGCATGTTAGGTTAATTGGTTGTTCTAAATTGTCCTTAGATATCGGTCTCCTATAGGCCCTTAGAATAGAGGGTTAGTACTAGTGAAGTGCTTTGAGTGGTCTTTGTGACTAGAAAAGCGCTACATAAGTGCAGGTTAGTTAGTGTTTCCTTTTTAACCATGTTTCCTTTTCCTAGAAAAGCACTACATAAGTACAGGTCCTTATCCTTTATCCTTCTTCTTGTTTGGTTGTTTAAATGTGAGAAATTAATAAAAATTTAAGTGACAAAAATATATCTATATATATTTAGTAGTTGGGTTTTGTGAGTTAAAAAATGGATTAAATTTGGACTTCCGGTCTGGACACCATGGTGATAGCAGCTTAACGCTGAAGCTCCCAGAACCGATCCAGGAAAATACCTTGAAAGTCAGATTTAACGGATTTTTGGAAGAGTGAAAATCAAAAGACAAAGTCATTATGCCTAAAGGAAAACAGAAGAAATCGACATTTACCAGGCCAGGACACGCATCGGCCGGAGAATCTGATCCGGATGATATCCATTCAGAAGACGAGGAGCTGAATGAAGCTAGCAAAAAGGTTAGCTTAAAAATGGTACTTAAAGAATTAAGACAATTTCGCCGAGAGTGTTGGGCCGAATTTCGTGAAATCAAAGACGAAATAAAAAGGACAAACAGCAGAGTGGACCAGGCCGAGGACGGAATCATGGAAGCAGAGAAAAGAATAAAAAGGGCTGGAAGATACCATGCTGGAACTACACAAACGACAGTCAAGACTGGAGCCTAAGCTAACCGACCAAGAAGGAAGACTAAGAAGAGACAACATAAGAATTCATGGTCTGAAAGAAGGACTCGAGGACGGTTTCACCACAATGGCGGCATGCGTGGAATCCATACTGAGAGAGAAGTTGGAAATTCCCCAAACCACCGACTTGAAGATAGAAAGGGCGCACCGTACATTAGCCCCTAGGCCGGCGGCGGAAGCGCCACCAAGATCGGTGGTGGTGAAGTTCTCCAACTCCAGAATAAAAGAAGAAGTTGTAAGACTGGCTTGGCAGAAAAAAGGATTTATGCACCAAGAGAGAAAAGTTTTCGTGGAACACAACTACGCCCCGGAGGTCCTTAAAAAGCGTCGGGAATACAACGACGCTAAAAAGGTACTACGAGAGAAGAAACTGCGCTTTCAGACTCCATTTCCGGCGAAGCTGAGGGTGTTTTAGGGAGATAAGACGTGTCTCTACAACTCAGCGGAAGAAGCAACCACAGATATGGCGAGAAGAGGACTCCCAGTAACGGTGTATAAACCCGCAGCAGACTCGATCGAAAGAATCAAGGCTCAAACGTGGTCCACACAGAGACCCTCAAAATCCACGGGCCAGCAGCCGGAAAACCCAGCGCCAGAGCTATAAGGAAAAACTGGCCGTTTACAGGAGGGAATAACGATATTTTTAGTTAATCTGCGCATCCAACCCTCCTCCTACAAGGTAACAAACATTAAAGGAGATGCTGAATCAGCAAGTGGTAAAACATTTTATGGAACAGACATATTAGAAACAAATAATGTAATATGTAACATATGTGACATATGTACAATATGTACACAATATGTAACATATTACAAATAATGTAATATGCTGTACAATAATATTACTAGTAAGAAAATGGTAGCAATTTGTGGAGATTTCAATATTGATCTACTTAATCCACATCAACAAAATGTAGTTACAGAGTTCATGAACTCTATGTACAGCATGAGTCTATATCCCACAATAACACATCCCAGTAGAATCACAGCTCACTCTGCTACACTTATTGACAACCTGTTTGTCAATGTTCTCGACAAGAAAATAGAAAGTGGATTATTGATAAATGATATAAGCGACCACTTGCCAATCTTTGCACTTATCCATGGCCACACGGGGCCCAACCCAGAAAAAATCTCAAAATCGTTCAGACACAAATCACCAAACGCAATCAGTTCTTTTAAAGAGGACTTGCTGAAGCAAGACTGGACAGAAGTCTATGTATCAGATGTAAATGAAGCCTATGACACATTTATAAACATTGTAACCACTCTTTATGAAAAAAACTGCCCATTAGTTAAAAAAAAGCTTAAACACAAATTTACTGACAAACCATGGCTAACCAAAGGACTACAAAAGGCGTGTAAAAAGAAAAATTTATTATATAAAGCTTTCATAAAGAAAAGGACAAAAGAAGCAGAGCAGTGGTATAAAACATACAAAAATAAGTTAACATATATAATAAGATGTAGTAAAAGAGACTATTACAGTAAAGAACTGGAAAAAAACAAAGACAATATTAAAAATACATGGACAATAATCAACAGTATCCTTGGAAATAAAAGCAGAAATACCAGCTACCCAACTAACATTCCAAAAAATAATAAATCGACTCCGAATGTGAATATAGCTTCACCTGCAGATGAATTTAATAATTTTTTTGTTAACATTGGACCTAAACTGGCCCGAGAAATACCCACTACGGTGCCAACAGGTGATTCAATATGCAATAACACTGCTGTAAAAGACACCATCTTCATAAAGAACACAGACGAAAGAGAGGTCATTGAAATTGTTAAATCGTTCAAAAGTAAAACATCTACTGACTGCGATGGTATTGATATGCTACTAGTCAAAACTGTTATCGAATGCATAGTGAAACCACTGACGTATATCTGTAACCTGTCTCTCCAATCAGGTATATTTCCCAATGCAATGAAAATAGCTAAAGTAATTCCGATTTACAAGACAGGCGACAGAGGGGAACTCTCCAACTACAGACCAATTTCACTATTACCGCAATTTTCCAAGATACTTGAAAAAATATTCTATGAGAGAATTGACAACTTCATACTGAAGAATGATTTATTGTGTGAGCAGCAATATGGGTTCAGACACAAAAGGACAACAGCATATGCCTTAATGGAATTTACAGAAAAAATATCAACAGCCATTGAAAATAAAGAGTATTCAGTTGGAGTATTCCTGGATCTTAAAAAAGCATTTGATACAGTAGATCACAATCTATTATTAAAGAAACTACAAAATTGTGGTATTAGAGGGGTAGCACTGTCCTGGTTAAGAAGTTACTTAAAGAATAGATATCAGTTTGTATGTGTTAACAACAAAAACTCAGAGCTACTGAAGGTCACCTGTGGAGTCCCACAGGGTTCAGTTTTGGGACCATTATTATTCAATATGTATATAAATGATATATGTAAAGTTTCAGAAAAAATGGACTTAATATTGTTTGCTGATGACACTAACCTGCTATGCAGTGGAAACAATTTGGAACAACTTCTGGATACACTCGGAAAGGAATTAGGAAAGCTGAAACTGTGGTTTGATTCAAACAAATTAACGCTCAATTTAAGCAAGACAAAATTTATAGTCTTTAACAACCATCACAACTACCCAGTACCCAAACTCAGTGTAAATGGTGTAGAGATTGAAAGGGTATCCGAAACTAAATTCCTTGGAGTAATAATTGATAACAAACTGTGTTGGAAGCCACATATTAATTATATAAAAGGTAAAGTATCCAAATCAATTGCAATATTACACAGAGTGAAAAATTTGCTGAATCAACCCACACTATACACCTTGTATCATTCATTAATACTCCTATACATGACATATTGTAATGAAGTATGGGGAAATACATATAAAACAAACATATATCCACTCTTTATGCTTCAAAAGAGAGCTATTAGAATAATCAACAAAGCAGCTTACAGGGAACCAACAAACCCACTTTTTCTTAAACAAAAAACTCTCAAGTTGAAAGATCTGATCGACTTTAAAACCGCAATAATAATGTTCAAAGTGAAGAATTTATCACTGCCCGCAAATATCCAAAAGTTGTTCCAAACAAGGGAGAAACGATATCACTTCAGAGGAACATGTATATTTCAAAAGCCTACAGTGAGAACAACTACCAAGCAACACTGTATTTCAGTGCAAGGTGTCAGATTATGGAACGATTTTGGACCTGAATTAAAATCATGTACAAAGCTTGGACAATTTAAACAAAAACTAAAGGAAGAAATACTCCAAACATATTTACAAGACGACATGTAAACTCACATAAGGATTGACATTTCCAGCCTGTGTTGTGTTATAGCTTAGTTTTTCTTTTTTCTCTGTGACACTATGTCTTAGATTTGTTTTTGAATAGTAACCACTTAACTTAGACTAGCTCAGTTTTCTTTTTCTCTCAGTCATATTTTGTCTTAGCCTTGTTTTAAATTGTAATCGCTCTTGTCTTGTTTTCTCTTTTTTCTCCTTTGAATTCTTGGATGGAATATGGGTGGGCAATATAAGCTGCGGCTTCAGCCATCACCCATTTCGGATAACTCACGTGGAATTGTATAGTAGAAGGAGTCTTTGTCTAATTTGACCTTGTTGTTATATTATACAGTTTCTTTTAACCTGTAATGTACTATCCGAAATAAATAAATTCATTCATTCATTCATTCATTCATTCATAAGTCTTTTAAAAAAAAAAAAAAAAAAACTTGTTAAAATAGAAATGTGACAATGAACCACATGATCTCTCCACACTAACAAATACTGTATTAACGTGATTGTTTGCTGTGATGGTGGTGGGAGGTTGCGCACAATTTCATAGGGTATAGGCATAAAAAAAAAAAAAATCATTACAAGTTCGGATTGGGATCTGAAATTCACGTTAAAAACATGGGACAACTTACAGGGGTAAGAGAGGGCCCTCAGCACATAACGGAATCTGAGGAATTTCCCTCAGAGCCAACACACCACCAAGGCTCTTCTGAGGTCACTAAAAAGACCTCAGCTCAGGAAGATCTTTTGTCAGTTTTTTGTTTTAAAGTTTTATATACTATGTTCTTAATGTTTTTTATGTTCTTAATGTTCTTTCAGTTTCTGAGTAGCATAAAAGAGGGCCACTACACACTGTTATACTAAATAAGACAACACAATGGAGAAACAGGGTGTAACCAAAATAATCTTATATAATGTAAAAGGGATCCTGAATCCAGTTAAAAGATCCAAGATTCTGGCAAACGAACAACTACAGACCCTGACGACGCAAACGCAGAGGATGCAGGAGAAAATAAACGACTTGGAGAGCAGATCCCGACGAAGCAATATGCGCATCTTTGGAATTCCGGAGGGCATTGAAGGCAACTCGATGACAAAATTCATGGATCAGTTCTTAAAAAAAGAACTGGAAATACCCGGAGAAACGGATCTGCAGATTCAACGGGCGCACAGAACACCGGCACAGAACCCGAAAACAAACTCTCCACCCAGGTCAGTTGTGGTAAACTTTGTGAAATATGACATAAAGGAAAGAATCCTGACGCAAGCATGGAAAAAAAAGATACGAATCGGCGACAAACAGGTATTTTTTGACCATGACTACCCGACAGAAATCGTGCAGCAGCGGAAGAAATATGCCAATATTAAAAAAACGCTGAAAGAGAAAAAAATTAGATTCCAAACGCCGCTAACGAAAATGAGGATTCATTGGGAGGAAGGCACAAGAACCTACAACACGGCCGAAGAGGCAGCGCGGGATATGATGGAGCGGGGCCTTGAGGTGAGCGTGCCGAAGGAGACGGCTGGAGCAGCGGCGGCCCTGAACGCACCACGACAGACGGAGTGGAGACGAGTGAACGGCGGAAGAAGGGGGAGAGACGTGGAGCAGCGGGCCCAGGACAAGCTACAAGGCTTTCAACTGAAAGCCTAGATCATAACAAAGATTAAGTAAGGCACAGAAGAAATGAAGGCCAAGAAGACAAGGTAAAAGAGAAACAGACGGCTAGGAGAGGTTTAAGTGATATTTGTTGGACATTTCTAGACTTATGACTATTACTTTGATAGTAAATACAGGTCTAGGGAGGGCCCTTCACTCTGTGAAGACAAACCCCCCACCCACCAACAGGGACCAGTGGGCAGAAGAAAGGCCCAAAGTACGGAGGTCGAGTTTTTTTAATGTGTTTTTATATAAATATGTGTTATTTTTGTTGTTAAAGGGGCTAGGAGCACAAGTTAAAAAAAATGGAAAAACATGAATATGGGTAAAAATCTTAAGATAATGACACTAAACGTGAATGGTCTGAACTCACCTGTTAAAAGGGAAAGAATAATAAGAAAATTCAAGAAGGAAAAAGCTGAAATTATATTTATGCAAGAGACACATTTGAGCAAGGCAGAACATGTGAAACTAAAGAGATTTGGCTATAAGAACTCCTACTACAGTTCATTTAAAGGAGGAGCAAAAAGGGGGGTTATGATACTAATCTCAAACAAAATACAATTTGAAAGTGAACAGGAAATCCAGGATAAAGAAGGCAGGTATGTAATAATAAAGGGAAGAATAGATGGTATGCAGATCACATTAGTGAACATCTATGCCCCACCAGAAAGTGACAAGGGTTTTTTTCAACATCTGTTTGATCTCATAGCAACACACAGTGAAGGAGTCCTAATTTGTGGAGGAGACTTAAATGCTGTCATGGATCATGAAGTTGACACAACAAGTGTTAAGAAGACAAAAAAACATGTAACAAAGTTCATAAGAACCTCACTGGCAGAAATGGGTATGGTAGACATATGGAGGGACCTACACCCACTCGAAAAAGACTATACACATTATTCAGCAGCCCATAAAGTACACTCTAGAATAGATTACTTCCTTATGAATGAAGGTGACAGACACAGGGTGAGAAATTGTTGGATTGGAGGGGCAGAAATATCAGATCATAATCCTATATACATGGAAATATATTTAAACAATAGAAAACGACAAACAACATGGAAACTTAACGTAGGACTGTTAAATGATGACAAAATGAAAGAAAGAATAAAAATAAACATAAACGAATATATCCAAGAGAATGACAATGAAGAAGTGGACCCAACAATACTATGGGACGCACTAAAAGCCGTGTTAAGGGGTAAATTAATTGTTGAAACAGGAAAAGCAAATAAGACTAAACTGGAAGCGTATGAACAAAGATGTGAGAGACTAAGGGAATTAGAACGTAAACATCAAAGCACAAATGATCCAAAAATATATCAAGAAATTAAAGAAGAAAAAACAAAGATAAAAGAAACACAAATGGATGAAATTGAAAGGAAAAATAGATATCTAAAGCAAAAATATTATGAAACGGGACCAAAAGCCACAAAACTGCTGGCAAAACGGTTAAGAAAACAACAAACAATGAATAATGTATACAAGATTAAAGACCCCACCACAAATAAAACCACAGTTAACCCAGAAAACATCGAAGAAATTTTCCATAATTTCTACCAAGAACTATACTCGCAACCTGAAGAAACAAATACTAAAGATATCAAAAAATTTCTAGACACATTGGACTTGCCATCAATAGGAAATCAACAAAATGAAAAACTAACAGCAGAAATAACAACACAAGAGATCAGAGATGTGATTAAGTCACTTAAAAATGGTAAATCACCAGGTAGTGATGGATACCCATCTGAGTTTTATAAACTGTTTATAGAAGAACTCTTGCCACAACTCCTAAAGTCATTTAATTGGACGCTGAACAACAACAAAATACCTCCAACATGGAACGAAGCAATCATTTCAGTTATTTTAAAACCAGGGAAAGATAAAGAACAATGCGGAAACTATAGACCAATCTCTTTATTAAATGTAGATTATAAAATATACACAACAATTATATGTAAACGAATAAAGACATTCTTGACGGAATTGATAGAAGATGATCAAACTGGATTCATAGAGGGACGCCAAACACATGACAATATCAGGAGAACAATACATATAATTAACCAAATACATAAAGAAAAGAAAAGCGCAGTAATAATGAGTTTAGACGCAGAAAAAGCATTTGACAGGGTTAACTGGAAATTCCTATATAGTGTACTGGAGCGCTTTGGATTTAACGAAAAATCAGTACAATGCATAAGGACGCTATATCAAGAACCTGTGGCAAGAATCAAGATAAACGGTAGCTTAACAGACAAAGTAAATATACAAAGATCAACTAGGCAGGGATGCTGCTTATCGCCCACCTTGTTTGCTCTGTTCATAGAACCATTGGCTCAAGTGATAGGACAAAATAAGAAATTAAAAGGTGTAACAATAAAGGGGGCGGAACACAAGATTGGGCTATTTGCAGACGATATTATAGTTTACCTTGAACAACCAGATAAATCAATAATGGAAATGATGAACTTGATAGAAAATTTTGGAAAATTATCAGGATACAAGATAAACATAACAAAAACACAAATACTGACATTCCACTATAACCCTCTAAACCAGATAACTGATAAGATCAAACTAAACTGGAAGCAAAAAGAAATAAAATACCTTGGAGTGAACATACCTAAAGACCTAAGCAAAATATATAAAGCAAACTATGATAGGTTGGAACAAGAAATAAAAAAAGATATTGATAGATGGTCAATCTTAAATATGGATCTGAATTCAAAAATTGAGACAGTCAAAATCAGCATACAACCTAGATTACTTTACCTCTTCCAGGCTATACCAACAGAGATTCCAGATGCCCAATTCTCAAAGTGGGACAGGATGATATCGAGATTTGTTTGGGGAGGTAAAAAACCAAGAGTGAAATATAAAACCCTCCAATTACCAAAAGAGAAAGGAGGCATGGGCCTACCGAGTCTAAAGGAATATTACTACTCAGCACAAATAAGATATATCATATGTTGGTGCGACGAGGGATATGAGGCAAAATGGAAAGAAATGGAAAAGGAAATTGAGGGACTCCCAGTACAAAGCATAATAGGGGATAAAGATGCATATAAGCAAATCAAACAAATAGACCCAATCACTAAATTTACTTTAGAACTGTGGTATAAAATAGTACAAAAATATAATATAAGGGAAGACATAAAACTATTGAAATGGGTAGCATTTGACAGTCAGTTTGAACCGGCAAAACAAGATAGGGGATACAAAAATCTGGTGAACAAGGGAATCACAGCATGGGGCAATATCGGAAAAAAAGATCTCGGGAGCTTTGTAAATATCAGGAGAAAATTTAAATTAGAAAGATCGGAATTTTTCAGATATCTGCAGATGAGAGATTACTATATGAAGAAGATTAGGCATAACCTCCAAACAGATGTGAACGAGATTATACAACTTATTTTAAGCTCATATGCAGGAAATAAAATAAGAATTATTTCAAAACTATATCAGAAACTTATGACAAACAATCATACAAGTAACTATATAAAGGGGAAATGGGAGAAAGAGCTCAATTTAAACATAACAGAAGAAAGCTGGCAGGAAATATGGAAAACACAACACACATCAACAAATTCAAGGGCATGGAGGGAATTTGGATGGAAAAACCTGATTCACTTTTTCATTACACCACAGATTCAAGGAAAATATACAAATACCCAATCTTTATGCTGGAGGGGATGTGGGGCTCAAAATGCAGACCACTCACATATGTTTTGGAAATGCTACAAAATATCATCATTTTGGAAATCTATGCATGTGACAATACAGAGGATATTAGGATATAATATACCAATGAACTGTAACCTGATGTACTTATGTGATCTTAAAAAAGACAGTGTTATACAGGCTGAGGACAGATATCTAGTTAAAATCTTGTTGATTGCATGTAAAAAAACTATCACAAAAAAATGGCGATCAGAAGTTCTTCCTGACCAAGAACAATGGACTGACATTGTTGAGGACATACGTATGATGGAAAAACTAACATATCGACGAAGAATGCAAGAAGGAATATGGGAGAAAAAATGGCGGAAATGGACACACTACAAAGTGCAACAACGAGGCAGAAATTGAAAGAATAACCAAAGACACTGAAAAAACCAGAAGAATTAAGAGATGGAAACTAAAAACTTGATGCTCCAACATTTGTCCCCCCCCTTTTATTTTTTATTTTTTTTATTTTTTATTTTTATTTTGTTTATTTTTTTTTTATTTTTCCCTACCCTAACCCCTTTGTTTTTTAAATGTAGAATGTGATCTGAATGCATTATATATGATGAAAAATGAATAAAAATCTAAGTTACAAAAAAAAAAAAAGATCCAAGATTCTAGGCAAAATGAAAAAAGACAAAGCAGGAATAATATTTTTACAGGAAACCCACCTAACAGACGTGGAGCACACTAAACTCAATAGACAAGGGTTTAAAATTATCTCTTCACCTTCATATAAGTCAAGGAGGAGGAGGGGAGTAGCGACATTGATCTCAACCAAAATTATATTTGAAAAAAAATCAGAACACAAAGATAAAGAAGGGAGATTCAGTATGGTACTTGGGCGGCTAGAGGGAGAAGATATCACCCTGCTGAATGTATATGCACCTCCAGGGGCTAACTGGAAATTTTATAAAAATGTATTTGACCTAATGATAACTAAAGCCCAAGGTTTAGTGATATGTGGTGGAGACTTCAATCTAAGACTGAATCCATACTGGGATGCATCAGGTAATTCTCCACATCAAAATAACACTCAAACAAGTAGAAAAACTCGGATGCTACTAAAAGAAATGGGAATCTGTGACGTGTGGAGGGAATTCAACCCCAGTGTAAAAGATTATACATTTTACTCAGCACCACATTCATCATACTCAAGGATTGACTATTTTTTTTATGTTTAATAGAGACATTGGAAGAGTAAAAACATGTAAAATAGGACTCATGGATCTCTCTGACCACAGTCCGATCTATATGGACTTAAGTATCCAAAAATACACAAATAATAAATTTTCTTGGAGGTTAAATTCAAATGTGCTGAAAGGACCACTGAAAGATGAACTGGAATCAGATATTCTCAGATATTTGGAAGAAAATGATAATGGTGAAGTATCCCCTTTAATACTGTGGGACGCATGCAAAGCTGTAATAAGGGGAAAGATTATCGCAAAACTGGCAATCCAAAAGAAACTGAGACAAGAAAAACTAATCACATTAGAGTCAGAACTTAAGAACCTAGAAAAAGAGCACAAAGACAACACTCATTCTAATGACTCGCTCAAAATTAAGGAAATTAAAAAACAAATAAATGAGATCTACACAATAGAAATCCAGAAGAAACTTACATTTCTGAAACAAAAATACTATGAAACAGGCAGCAAATCGGCAAAATTACTAGCCTATAAATTGAGGAAACAACAAACGGAGAGCGCAATCTACAAAATCAGAGACCCAGTATCAAAGGAAATAAAATTTAGAATTCAGGATATTCTTAAAAGCTTCGAGAACTACTACAAGAACTTGTACTCCCTCAAAAAACATAAACGCATCCGAAGCATTCCTAAACACATTAAACCTTCCCCAACTTACTGAGTCACAAAATAAAACACTACTGTCAGAAATACAACCTAAAGAATTAGAAAAAGCAATTATGAAACTTAAAGCTAACAAATCCCCAGGAGCAGATGGCTATACAGCAGAGTGGTACAAAACCTTTAAACAGCAACTATCTCCTCTCCTCCTGAAAACATTTAACTATGTCCTCCACACATGGGAAATCCCCCCTCCTGGAGAGAAGGGGTCATTGCAGTCATACCTAAACCTGAAAAGGATAAACTAGAGTATCTATAACTAGAGTATAGTTGCATTTTTTTGAATGCAAAAGATGCAATAGACTTACACAATGGTCCTCTCCGGCATACAACTAGGAACATACCGGTCGCTATGGAGGGTGAGAATATGTATGGGCACATAATCATACCATGTAGGATAACTAAATAGACGGTTATGCTGTTTCATCCCACCTAGCAACAATGCTCTGCACTGTGTGTGTTTATATATTTACATATTTATTCCATCTAGCTACAATGCTCTGCACTGGGTGTGTTTATATTTATATATCTATATATTTATTCCATCTAGCTACAATGCTCAGCACTGGGTGTGTTTATATTTATATATCTATATATTTATTCCATCTAGCTACAATGCTCCGCACTGTGTTTTTTATATATCTACATATTATTCCATCTAGCTACATTGCTCCGCACTGTGTGTGTTTATATACTTGCATATTTATTCCACCTAGCTGCAATGCTCCGTACTGTGGGTGTTTATATATTTACATATTTATTCCATCTAGCTACAATGCTCTGCACTGTGTGTTCATATATTCATATATTTATTCCATCCAGCTACAATGCTCTGCACTGTGTGTCTGTGTGTGTGTGTGTGTGTGTATATATATTTTATAGTAATATGTACATATGTATATTAGCTGCTCTTGCTTGCTTGTTTTTTTTCTTGCCTTCTGATTGTTGCTCTGAGTGTTGCTATCCCTGTGCTGTTGCAATCCTGGAATTTCCCTGTTGTGGGACTAATAAAGGCTTATCTTATCTTATCTTAGAGTGCTCCAACTACAGACCAATCAGTGTGTTAAATCAGGACTATAAGCTTTTTACCACTATCCTTGCCAAAAGGTTAGAAAATATACTGACAGACTTAATTCATTTAGACCAAACAGGTTTTATAAGACAAAGACAGACACAAGACAACATTAGACACACTTTACACATAATTCATCATATAAAAAAATATAACTTAAATGCAGCCATATTGGGATTAGATGCTGAAAAAGCATTTGATTCGGGTGACTGGTCTTTCCTATATAGAATCTTATCCAGTTTCAATTTTCATAACAACTTTATTAGAACTATCCAGGCATTATATAAAAAACCAACAGCTAAAATAAGGATTAACAGTAAATTATCTTTTGAACTGGAAAGAGAATGTCGTCAGGGCTGCCCCTTGTCTCCACTGCACTTTGCAATCTTCATAGAACCTCTGTGCCAATGGATAAGACAGAATCAAAAAATTCAAGGTATTACACTTGGTCAGAAGGAACATAAAATAGCACTCTTTGCTGATGACATTTTAATATACCTGGGGCAGCCGGACACCTCTTTTCCAGAACTAATCTCAGTTTTTTCAGAGTATGGAGATTTATCGGGGTACGAATTAAACATGCATAAAACCCAAGTTTTAACATTTAACTATGACCCAAATCAATATTTACTAAGCAAACTCAAAACTAACTGGGACATGGAATCTATGAAATATCTGGGGGTCAATATCCCGAAACAACTCAACAAAATTATAACACTAAACTATGATCCACTGATGGCAAAAATAAAATCGGATCTAGCAAGATGGAATATGATACCATTCTTGGGTACCGCACAAAGAGTTGAAGCAGTCAAAATGAATATACTTCCACGTCTTCTATACATTTTTCAAACAATACCGGTAGAACCTCCCAAAAAAACATGGCAAGAACTGGACAGAAGGAACTCAAGATTCATATGGCAGGGCAAGAGACCTAGAATCAGATATAGAACCTTACAGCTAAACAAAGACAAAGGTGGGCTCGCGCTGCCAAATATCACTATTTTAAAGCTGCACAAATTAAAACTTTAGTAGAGATATGTAACCCAGTCTACACTGCACAATGGAAGGAGATGGAATGCCAAATAACAAGTGACATCCCCCTACAGGCGACAATAGGGAACAATGCACAATGCCTTACCTAAACTTTTGAATAACACTAACCCGTGGATAGAGACCCCGCTAAAAATTTGGTTTAAGATAGTCAGAGAGAATCAAACTAAAGAACCCTATCGATTACTGCAATGGATTTTTTTTTTTTTTTTTTTGTTACTTATTTGTACCCGTAGGTAGATTTGGTTTGCAGTCTGGTGACAAGTCACCAGCTGCTGGTCGCTGCGTGCGCGAGCGCCCTAAACCTACATGTTTTTGGTATGCGGGAGGAAACCGGAGAAATCCCGGAGTAAACCCGCGCAACACGGGGAGAACATGCAAACTTCCCACAGCTCACTGTTGGTCGGGGGCTGGAATCGAACCCACGATCCCCGCGATCCCCCGGCCGAGGGTAAACTGTGCTGCCACAGTGCTAAACCACTGCGCCACCGTGCAGCCTATGATCAAGACTTTACTCCTAATAAAACAGACACTAGATTTAAAAAGTTGAAAGAGAACGGACTGATAAAATATTACGATTTTTTTAAAGGGCAAATTTTAAGAAGTTTCGAAGATTTGAAAAAACAAGGTCTAATAAATCAAGACCTTTACAGGTTCTTTCAGCTTAGACACCACATAAACAAAATACTTAAAAAGGAGGATTTGGAAAGGGCCCAGTCAGGTGTTCTGAAAGTCTTCTTAATGGCATATAAAGGGATCCCAGGGATCAGAAACATTTCTAAAATATCCCAAGGTCTTCAAGACTTAAAAGGAGACAACACATCATATATAAAAGAGAGATGGGAAAAAGAGGGGAATTTCACTTTACAACTGGAAATATGGGAAAAGCTAAATAAACAACAATGGAAAAGTACCTCATCCCTGCAGTGGAGAGAATTTGGATGGAAAAATTTGGTAAGATTTTTCAGAACACCTGCACAAAACAAATTCACTCGTAAGGGGTTGAATTGTTGGCGCCTGTGTGGTGAAGAGACTGCAAATCATTTTCATGTGTTTTGGTCATGCCCAGTTATCCACCAATATTGGACCAATGTACAGACAATATTGGGGAAAATATTCAAAATAACAGTTTTCTTCTCTTTTGTAACATTGTATTTGGGTTTACTAGCGGAATCACTGGAAAGACGAGGAGAAAAATACTTATTCACTGTTTTAATATTGGCAAGTAAAAAATCTCTAACAAAAAAATGGATGTTGAAGGACTGTCCTACACCTGAAGATTGGATTAACGTGATTCAAGACATTTATTCGATGGAAAAGTTGACATTCGCACTGAGACAGGACATGGATGAGTTCTTGAACTTTTGGCAACCCTGGATCGCATATGTGTCTTCCATTAGATCTAATCTTTGACAAATACCATTTCAATAATGGCACCTCTCTTTGTTCCAACCCTACTCTCTTTTTTTGTTTTCTTTTTTGTTCTCTTTTTTTTGTTTGTTTTTTTGTTCTTTTTTTTTCTTTTTTTGTTTGTTTTTTGTTCTTTTTTTTCTTTTTTTGTTTGTTTTTTGTTCTCTTTTTTTTGTTTGTTTTTTTGTTCTTTTTTTTTCTTTTTTTGTTTGTTTTTTGTTCTTTTTTTTGTTTGTTTTTTTGTTCTTTTTTTTCTCTTTTTTTTGTTTGTTTTTTCTCTTTTTTTCTCTTTTTTTTGTTTGTTTTTTTGTTCTTTTTTTTCTCTTTTTTTTTGTTTGTTTTTTGTTCTTTTTTTTCTCTTTTTTTTGTTTGTTTTTTTGTTTGTTTTTTGTTTGTTTTTTTGTTTGTTTTTTGTTCTCTTTTTTTTGTTTGTTTTTTCTCTTTTTTTTCTCTTTTTTTGTTTGTTTTTTTTGTTCTTTTTTTTCTTTTTTTTTTTTTTTTTTTTTTTTCTTTTTTTTTTTTTTTTTTTTTTTTTTTTTTTTTTTTTTTTTTTTTTTTTTTTTTTTTTTTTTTTTTTTTTTTTTTTTTTTTTTTTTTTTTTTTTTTTTTTTTTTTTTTCTTTTTTTTTTTTTTTTTTTTTTTTTTTTTTTTTTTTTTTTTTTTTTTTTTTTTTTTTTTTCTTTTTTTTTTTTTTTTTTTTTTTTTTTTTTTTTTTTTTTTTTTTTTTTTTTTTTTTTTTTTTTTTTTTTTTTTTTTTTTTTTTTTTTTTTTTTTTTTTTTTTTTTTTTTTTTTTTTTTTTTTTTTTTTTTTTTTTTTTTTTTTTTTTTTCTTTTTTTTTTTTTTTTTTTTTTTTTTTTTTTTTTTTTTTTTTTTTTTTTTTTTTTTTTTTTTTTTTTTTTTTTTTTTTTTTTTTTTTTTTTTTTTTTTTTTTTTTTTTTTTTTTTTTTTTTTTTTTTTTTTTTTTTTTTTTTTTTTTTTTTTTTCTCTTTTTTGTTTGTTTTTTGTTTCTTTTTTTTTTTTTTTTTTTTCTCTTTTTTTTTTGTTTTTTTTTTCTTTTTTTTTTCTTTTTTGTTTTTTTTTTTTTCTTTTTTTTTTCTTTTTTTGTTTTTTTTTTTTTTCTTTTTTTTTTTTTTTTTTTTTTTTTTTTTTTTTTTTTTTTTTTCTTTTTTTTTTTTTTTTTTTTTCTTTTTTTTTTTCTTTTTTTTTTCTTTTTTTTTTTTTTTTTTTTTCTTTTGTTTCTTTTTTTTTTTTTTTTTTTTTCTTTTTTGTTTTTTTTTTCTCTTTTTTTTTTTTTTTTTTTTTTGTTCTCTTTTTTGTTTTTTTTTTTTTCTTTTTTTTTTTTTTTTTCTTTTTTTTTTTTTTTTTCTTTTTTTGTTCTTTTTTTTTTTTTTTGTTCTTTTTTTTTTTTTTTTTTTTTTCTTTTTTTTTTTTTTTTTCTTTTTTTGTTTTTTTTTTTCTTTTTTGTTCTTTTTTTTTTTTTTTTTTTTTTTTTTTTTTTTTTTTTTTTTTTTTTTTTTTTTTTTTTTTTTTTTTTTTTTTTTTTTTTTTTTTTTTTTTTTTTTTTTTTTTTTTTTTTTTTTTTTTTTTTTTTTTTTTTTTTTTTTTTTTTTTTTTTTTTTTTTTTTTTTTTTTTTTTTTTTTTTTTTTTTTTTTTTTTTTTTTTTTTTTTTTTTTTTTTTTCTTTTTTTTTTTTTTTTTTTTTTTTTTTTTTTTTTTTTTTTTTTTTTTTTTTTTTTTTTTTTTTTTTTTTTTTTTTTTTTTTTTTTTTTTTTTTTTTTTTTTTTTTTTTTTTTTTTTTTTTTTTTTCTTTTTTTTTTTTTTTTTTTTTTTTTTTTTTTTTTTTTTTTTTTTTTTTTTTTTTTTTTTTTTTTTTTTTTTTTTTTTTTTTTTTTTTTTTTTTTTTTTTTTTTTTTTTTTTTTTTTTTTTTTTTTTTTTTTTTTTTTTTTTTTTTTTTTTTTCTTCTCTTTTTTGTTTGTTTTTTCTTCTCTTTTTTGTTTGTTTTTTCTTCTCTTTTTTGTTTGTTTTTTCTTCTCTTTTTTGTTTGTTTTTTCTTCTCTTTTTTGTTTGTTTTTTCTTCTCTTTTTTGTTTGTTTTTTCTTCTCTTTTTTGTTTGTTTTTTCTTCTCTTTTTTGTTTGTTTTTTGTTCTCTTTTTTGTTCTCTTTTTTGTTTGTTTTTTGTTCTCTTTTTTGTTTGTTTTTTGTTCTCTTTTTTGTTTGTTTTTTGTTCTCTTTTTTGTTTGTTTTTTGTTCTCTTTAATTTCTCTTTTTCTTTCACTTAAAAAAGGGTGTTGTAATAATTATTCTTTCAATGTTGTCAAAAAACAAAAAAAAGGGAACATGTGATGAAAATGTAAACATTGCAATGCTGTAATGACATGTATACCCTTTACAAAAACTTAAATAAAAAAAAAATGGATTAAATTTAGCCTGCAAGGCTGCTAGCAGCAGGCTAATATTCTACTAATAAGCTAATATTACCATCACTAATGGAGGTGCTGCTGCTTGGAAATCAGGTGCGGGCGCACTTTGTAGACTGTTGAGGACATTGCAGTCTTTCATTTTATCCCATGCTGCTGCGTCAAGAGATGTTTCGAATGTTTCGAAGCATCGATAAGAGGAATTGATAACATCAGTGACGTACGATTCCGGAGGCTTGAAAAATTTAGAACCGGTTCTTAATTTCCATCCCTAACAAACACCTCATTTTATTTAAGTCTGGGTGTTCAAATCAGGTTGCTGGAACACCAATGTCATACTATGTAGACCATAGGATTACATGCAGTGCACGTGCGTGAAACGCAGCTGTGTGGCAAACAGCTTCAGGGCCTGACAGCAAAGCAGGTGGGCCACCCAACCTGCACAGTCGCAGCTAGACCAAAACATGGAACCACAGAAGACAGCAGGTAGGAATGCTTCTATTTTTCATTAGAAGTCCAATATTTACTATATACTAGAAATTCTGCATATTTTTGACAGCAGGACTAAGTTATTTGTGGGAGGAAAAAAAGCCTGAATCCACCTTATTCCTAGGCCCCATGATGTATTGCGTGAATGATGGGCACAACTTCCGGTACTAGTTGAGAACGTATGGTTGTTACTGAAACGGGACACTTTTCCTTGTTAAAAAACAAGGACTTCGGCATCAGAAATGTGGGAACACGGCCTTTTGCAACTCAAAAAGAGTAATATAATCATACCACTTCCCACAACTATCTAGGGTTAAGACGATGACCTTAAAAAGTGGCCTGGCAGACTATAGCTCCGTTTGTTAGCGCTGCTGCTAAAATGCTAATGCTGTAAACAAATAAAAGCTCTGAGATATATCAATGTCTCCACTATGGGGTACCCCCCCACAGCAGCCACGGACAAACACAGCGCTCGACTAGAGCAATTAACAGGACAGTGAGATGTGTGTGTTGAGATCAATAGGCAGCCTTCCTGTGCTTAGTTCAGGCACCAGCATCCTGTGGACATGTATGACGCAAATGCAAACATTCATGCTTCCTGCTCGCATTGTGGTACAAATGTCACATGTCTGAATGCATTTCCTTTGATGATAAAATGCCTTTGATGTATTGTCCGTTGCTGGGTATTTAAGTGGCTGAATTCATATGTTCACCCTCTGTTCTTCTTCTGACTGCTTCTGACTACTGCTCATGAGAGCCTGAGAGCGATCCCCAGCATGCTTATACAGCAGCTGGGGTGAGCTCCGTGATGGCGATGATTTGATCAATAAACTTCATTAAAACTCCAGTCGCCGTGCCTTATTATAACATCGCTACACTGGTGACCCCGCAGACGCACACGCTTTGTGCGACGCAACCTTCTGGTCTGGACAACCACGCTGGCGACCTGACGCTGAAAAGAACACGCTGCCAGCAAACGCAGCACCCGGCAGTGATTCTCCGACGACAAGCGAACGCGGCAGCCCGACTGATCTGCCCTTCCTTTCTGCTTGAGGGAGACTTTGACGCTCTCCGGAGACCACCCACGACCGGGAAAGCTGAGGAAATTTCATGGTGAGGTCTGCACGCCTAGATCGGCACATCCACGCTGGACCGGCCGCTCTCACGGTTCCTGACACACGATTCTGTGTCTCCACACGAGAGCGCACACACCTTGCCCTCTCTCCACGACGGTGGCCCATGGCCGACGGAGAACGCGTGGACCTGAACGCACCATGACCCGGCACGAGCGACGACCAACAGCCCGAACAGGGGAGACAATCGGCGCCGACTGCGCAGATCTCCATCAAGCCCCCTGACCTTGATTCGCCTCGCGACAGCGGACCGGCCATGCACAGAAGCCTCGCATCAGAACAGCGCAGCTGGAAGGCACGTGGCCGCAGCGCGTGCCGCGCACCAGAGACAAGCTGGCTCTACAGACTTATACATCATCCTCCGCCGCTGCACACGGCTCTTCAGGACTGCTCACACACCTGAAGCACACACGCAGCCCGCACACAGGATTTGGTGTAAGTCTCAGCCACGGCGCACGACGGGAATCCAGCCGTCAGCTGTCCCCGAGGGCTTTAGGGCCGCGAACGCACCTAAAGCCTAAACGCCAAGTCCCTCACATAGCTTCAGCTCCTGTTTTTCTTCATTGCCGGACTGAATCGCGAGAGGAATCAGAGACTAACTTTTCTTCCCACAGCCATGGACATCCCCCGCCACTTGCAACCCCCACCCTCCTCCCTTCCCCGGCACAGACTTTCCCCGCAGCTCGCCACCAAAGCGGGACTACCGAGGTCTCAGCTCCCCGCTAAGCCCTCTGGGGGGGGAGTGTATGGGGTACCCCCCCACAGCAGCCACGGACAAACACAGCGCTCGACTAGAGCAATTAACAGGACAGTGAGATGTGTGTGTTGAGATCAATAGGCAGCCTTCCTGTGCTTAGTTCAGGCACCAGCATCCTGTGGATATGTATGACGCAAATGCAAACATTCATGCTTCCTGCTCGCATTGTGGTACAAATGTCACATGTCTGAATGCATTTCCTTTGATGATAAAATGCCTTTGATGTATTGTCCGTTGCTGGGTATTTAAGTGGCTGAATTCATATGTTCACCCTCTGTTCTTCTTCTGACTGCTTCTGACTACTGCTCATGAGAGCCTGAGAGCGATCCCCAGCATGCTTATACAGCAGCTGGGGTGAGCTCCGTGATGGCGATGATTTGATCAATAAACTTCATTAAAACTCCAGTCGCCGTGCCTTATTATAACATCGCCACACCACCTCAATAAACTCAGCTGCATTTTGTTACAATATGTTTGTCATAATCAAATTTACTTCAGAGCAGACGTAGAATCTAGTCACAGCCACAAAGAACCACAACACCGTGCTTGGGTGTTTTAATGTCGGGGTAAATACAGACACCTGCAGCTGTTTGTTCTACCCCGAAATTAAAATGCTCATGCTGCTGTCATGCCGTGAATGCTTGTTATTTAACTTAACATGTACAGACCTTTCCTGACAATTGTTCAGAATTTTATTGACCTATATTTTGTGATAATTTAAAGCTGAAGCATGCTGAAGTCCATATCGTTCCAAGGCAGTGCAACAAATGCAAAAAAAACCCCCAAAAATTGGCATCTTTCTTAAATTGTTAAGCCTTAGGAAGCAAATTGTTACTATTTATTATTTTACAACATGCAGCCTTCATTCTGGTGACATATAAAACACAAACATCAGATCTGTGACATTCATGTAAGTGAAAACACACCTGGTGCTGCTGTATCTGTCCCGTCTCTGTATCACCGATCACACCAACAGTCCTTTTTCGTTTTCAGTGCATGATCTACGCATTGCAAGGTGAGAAGCCTCCACTTATACAGTTTATGGCACAACCACCAACATCAGCAACAACTACCAGAACTATGGCAAAACATTCAAAAAATACAAAAACTACAAGTGCTAAAATTAGCTGCCACTTGAGTGCAAAACACGTATGTGGACTATACATTAAAACGAATTTGAAAAACTTTTAAAAATGCTATTTTAAATCACCTGCCACTCCACTCTTACTGACTGATTTAACACTACTTCAGCCAAAACCGGAAGCTCTGCCCATAATTCGTTCCTACAGTGGCACCCCCAGGAATAAGGTGGATAGGGGGGGGAAAAAAAAAATATATATATATCGAAGCTGCCTGAATCAATTCATGAGGTACCTAACAACTCCCACCCCTACTTCTGATTATATCACCACAAGTCAGTCCAACCAGCAACACCTCCCATGGTGAGGACCAAGCACCACTTGCAGGAGTGGCACACCCACGGTATCTGGTGACTGGGACTAACATGTCACCAGTAAGTTCTGCCAACCAACACCAATTTTGACCAAGGGAACAGATGGTGAAACCCAGCTGGTAATGCCCACACGTGGATTTGAACTCACAACCTCCCGCACCAGAGACTGGCATCCTACTTGCATCTTTTTTGCTGACTCCACCAAACTGCATAATTAGTATGGCGTTTCTTGTCAATCATGCTGAATATCCAGAATTCTTTGCAGCTACTGCAAGTCCTTCCAGACATGCCCACCCAGGGATATATTGCAACACATGCTGTATTAAACATGATATACTGGTACTGTGGAGTGTGTAAATGAAGAGGCAGATTCATTTCAGACGATTTATTACACACTCACAACTCACAAGCAAAGAACAGACTGAACATTTAAGCAGGCACTCTCCTCTTAAGTTTCATGGCATCTCTCCACACACAACATGACATTTGCATCACACTGCATTCAACCCCCTTCATCCTTGATTCCTTCCTGCTATCTCACCAGGAACCTCCTGCCCATTGTTCTCCCATGTTTATCCACTGTCTCTTGTCTGAGATGCTAAATCATCTGGCTCTCTCAAGGTGCTAAACTCCCCCCCCCCCCAGCATCTTAGAACAATAGAATAACAGTCCACATGCTGTGATAGAACAATAGAATAACAGTCCACATGCTGTGATAGAACAATGGTGGCTCAGTTGGTAGAGCATCTGCCCCACACCCGGGAGGCAGGGGTTCAAATCCCGGCCGGGTCATGCCGAAGACCATATAAAAGTGGAACTTCCTGCTGTCCAGCTTGGTGCTCAGCAATAATGGAATGGAGGAGGGAAATTTGTGGCGGCGCCTTGCATGGCAGCGGCCCTCTGATTCTGCACTTGGGGTGTGTGTGATTAACACAGTAGATAGGTAAAACACAATCTCGTTCTACTGTACATGATTGGTTGTACAGTTGAATGACAATAAGGGTGATTTAATTTAATTTAATTTAATTAATTTTAATTTAATATCAGTCCACATGCTGTTTGGGCTTCCGTCTCCTCCCGTATCTGCTGTAACTGGGGTTTACCACCTCTGTGGCGCTGCTGTGCCGGTGGGGGGCTGCTGGGAGTGTATCTGACTGCGGGTGGGCTGTGGCTAGGGGAGGGGGGGCCACTTCGGTCTGTCCGTGTGGCTGCTCTGATGAATCGTTTCCCTGGGGCTCTCTCCGTGGGAGTCTTCCACGCCGAGGGGCCCTAGCCGACGGCACTTGCTCGTCCGCCACAACAAAAGCGGGTTTTAGTCTGTCTATGCCAATCTTTTCCCGCCTACCCCCCAAGTCTAGCAAAAAATGCTTATCCCCCGTTTCCAACACTCTGAACGGTCCATCATAGGGTGGGCGCAATGGAGGGCGGTGGGCGTCGTGTCTGACAAACACGAACTCCGCGCTCTTCAAAGTTTTAGGCACAAAAACACACGGAAAACTGTGTGGGCAGGGCCGGGCAGCGTGCCTGTGTTTGCGCTACGTTGCAAAAGCTGAGACGGGGAGCTGTCCGGCGCGAGATTATCTGGCAGAAATTCCCCGGGCAGCCGTAGGGGCTGCGAAAAAACGAGCTCTGCCGGGGAAGCTTCCAGATCCTCTTTCGGCGTGGAGCGCAACCCCAATAAAACCCATGGCAGCCTGTCAGCAACATCAACCGAATCTACCTACGGGTACAAATAAGTAACAAAAAACAGTAAACCATGTGCACACAGAAAATCAGCCCCCAGGATATGGTAATCCAGTGCTGCTACGACACAAGTCCACTCATATGTACAGCCGTGTAGGGATAAGAGCAGAGTCCTCTCACCAAAGGTCTTAATATCCAAGCCGTTTGCTGCCAACATCTCGGGGCCGCTAGGTCCTGCCAGCCGGTCAGCGTAGGTCGGCAGGATGAAGCTCTTCTGGGCTCCAATGTCCACGAGGAAACGCCTCCCCGAGCGTGCAGCCGTCAAGTAGAGCAGCTTGTTCTCTTCACGAGGGTCGCGGCTGCTACTGACCCCCGGGCCTTGGCGTTTCCCGAGCGCTTGAATTGGCACGGTGGCGCACATCTGCGTGCCTTCTCCTCCGAACCCGGCGGTGGTAGAAACAGAGCGCGTCTCTCTGGTGCTCCTTGGCCCCCGCTGCTGCTACCGTCGGTGGCTCCTCGCCTCCTCTGGTCGTCTCGCTGGGCTCCGCTGCTGCCGCGTTGACTATGATCGCCCTGGTGGTGATGATGATGATCCGGTCTGCCTCCTGGGCTAGCGCACGGTAGTCGCACGCGGCCAGCCATGGCGAATTGGCCAGAGACGCTCTCTCCACTGTCGGAAGGTTCCGGAAGAAGAGGTGGGCAAACAAAGTGCCCGTCGTCCGTGCCCATTAACGCCAGCATCTTCTCCATCAGGTCTACGGCTGAACCATCTCCTAACTCGGTCCGCGTCAGGAGCCTCTGCGCTCTCTCACAGTCCGAGAGCGTATAGCATTGGATGAGCGCAGCCTTGAGTGCCTCGTATTTGCTGCTGGCTGGTGGCTGATCGAGCAGGCTTGCTACCTGCTGAGCTGTGCGGGCGTCGAGCGCTGCGACCACATGGTAGAATCTGGTATCATCTGCAGTTACTCCCCGGAGGGCGAACTGGGCCTCGGTGAGGTGGAACCAAGAGCGCGGGTTGTGCTGCCAGATATCCGATAGCTTGACTGACACCGCACACGCGTGGCTGGGGGTTCCAGTCTGGGCTGTCTGTGGGATGGCTGCCGCCTCGCTGTAGCTTCCTGACCGGGCCGGCTCCGGGGATCTTGCCTCGTGTTCCATAATACGTCTTGGGTCACCAATGTGGAGTGTGTAAATGAAGAGGCAGATTCATTTCAGACGATTTATTACACACTCACAACTCACAAGCAAAAAACAGACTGAACATTTAAGCAGGCACTCTCCTCTTAAGTTTCATGGCATCTCTCCACACACAACATGACATTTGCATCACACTGCCTTCAACCCCCTTCATCCTTGACTCCTTCCTGCTATCTCACCAGGAACCTCCTGCCCATTGTTCTCCCATGTTTATCCACTGTCTCTTTTCTGAGATGTTAAATCATCTGGCTCTCTCAAGGTGCTAAAGTACAAAACTATTTAACGGAGTAGTAATGCGTTTTGTAGAAAATGGACTTAAAGGTCTGATGACACAATTTTGACATTTTTTAGCATGTTGTGCAAACCCAAAAGTCATTGTTGATGATCAATATAATAGTTACAAGTGTGCCTGCATAACCTAGTTATCAAAAAAACCGCAGCCGCTGACTGGACTGTGGCGCTGCCCACCAAATGAAGAAGGAGGCTGAAATGATGTCAGCGAGAAAACGGACGCCGGTGTTGTTGATTGGAATGCCAGCAGCTTTGTAGCAGACAGTTTCTCTGGTTTCTTGTATTAGTTTTACAGCTATGCCTTCGCATTGTGTTGCAGGCTTAGATTAACAGCAGGCTGTGAAAGACCACACCACATGCTTCAGCTCCAACTGTCATAAGCCTCCTCATGTGCTTTTACGCAGCGCATGGAGGGGAAGGATGAATGGATTTACGCGCAGGATTCACCACAGCACATGTGTTGAACATAAGACTGATGACAACAGTTCCCAAAAAGGTGAAGACTTACAAAATTAAACAAACACTTACAGTTGGCATTCGGGGCTGACATCGCCCAGCAAATGCATGGAGAGGAGACGTGTTAACCATGGCTGCGCCCCAGGGCCAACATTGCTTCAAGGGGCGCAACAGAACCCAGACCCAGAACCCAGTCATAAAAACAACAAGAACTCAAAAGATAATACATAATAAACCCAATGCCTGAGCCACAGAGAAGTCAGAACCGAGCCTACAGGATAACACGGGCTCGGTTCGTGACACCAACTGACTATATTGTATTCATTGCCACTAATTTGGATTTTTTCCTGTTATAATAATTAATTTAATATTTTTGATAGTTATAGTACATGTGTGCTATACCAGTTATGGGTATTGTTTTTCTTGTGACCAAACTATCAGTTGCTTCCATTGCTTTTACTGTTATTGTTGAAAATAACATGCCAGTTGATACAAGACAAAAGCAGTTAAACAATGAAACAAAATTGCATTTTTTATGAGGCATAAATAATAGGGGATACGTTATTTTAAGGATATTGCCATCAGTAACACTGGGAATAATTTTAATTTCTAAAGGGGTTTTACAGATAATTGAACTTTAAAATGACAAGTTATGGCCACAAGTATGCGCTAATTTACTAAAAAAAAAAAATTATATTATATTTGCAAAATAAAAAAAAAATGATCTCGTTCAAATATCCAGGATTGATACAGGATTGCATGCAACGTCCCAATGATGACAGCAGTTATGAGATTTTCAAGTATCACACTATAAATATTTAGTAATTTTATTTTCTTGTAAAAATTGACAACAGTTGTGGTCAGATAAACATGTATCGAATGAAAAACGATACCATGAAAACATAAGGTAGTTAGTCCAGCATAAGGAAAACCAACATATTGTCCCTCTTGTATTGGAAAGGTCTCTCTGATCTTGTGAACGACACAGGCAGGTATTGACACGCATACTTTCTCACCAAGGTAGTGGTAGCACCATCGGATGAACTGTCTGCAAGCTGTATATTGCTTCAAATTGTTCCCATAATCCACATTCACATAATGTTTATAGGTGAAGTAGGCCACTTCCAACACATCTTCGTTCAGACACACCGCGGGGAAGTTGTGATGACCAGTGATACACTTTATAGCACCGTCCGGAATTTTCTGCTTCACCTTGCCTGCTCCTGACAGCAAATACTCTCCTCCTCTGTTCTCATGCTCACACAAAGACCACACTGACACCTGCAAAAATAAAAAATAGTATCTTTTTATTTGTTTACTTTTTGGGGGGGCCTTGACAGTATCGGGTAGATGTTTCAATTTTATTATAAATACACTGCTTTGATTTTATTGAAAAATTGGGTTTAAATAAATTATATGTATGAACAAATAATTTGTTGCAATATCTGTAACAAAAGCATACCACTCGGTGTTCCCCTGTCGCGTGTTTGTCGCTGCTGCTGCGCCGGCCATGTGTGCCTCACCACCGTCACTCTCTGAGTCTGACTCGCTAGGCACGATGTCCGCTTGGCACGGCTCAAACCTATAAGGCCTGATGCCCCCAGATTCTTCATTATCATCCCATTCTTCTGAACTATAATCGTCTGAAGATTAGACAACACAAACCAATTCCAGACTACATGTGCTGGAACCATTGATGTTTTCTACCGCTTCCATCCTGCGTGGTGTACAATGGGCAGCCAAGCGCTGTGTTCTCCCAATGATGTCACAACATGGCCGGGGTTTTTTCCAGCCACTGACACAATTGGTGACATGGCGCTCTTGGAAACGTCGAATATTCGCGTGAAAACAAGCCTGTTTGACTTAGAACTGCACAGACCCACTTATTTCATCATATTGAAATTATGTGTTACAAAATTAGATAGTCAAAATCGTGTCATCAGCTCTTTAAAAATTACAGTTATGACATATATAAACTCACAGTAATTCACTATTGGAGAAACACTTCATTTTATGGTTTTGACTGTCATGATATCAGTTTTAGGTGTACAATCTACAGACATCTCTAACCCGTGCTGGCAAAATGAGTCGGAATGCGCACCACATCATTACGAGCTACAGGCACGAGAAGTCATAAATGATGACTCTTTGTTTGCTAGTGGCAAGTCCCAGGAAAACCCCCGTGAGTGCCTGGTATCATTGTAAAGCTTCAAAATTGTACTTTCTAAAAATACAAATGTTTTAGCGGAAGACTAACTCTCAACTGATCAAATGCAAGTTTTAAACCTAGCCAAAATATAAACAAATTGGCTTTATCCAGGTCTGTTTTTGTGCACTTCCTACAAATTAAATTTATTTTGAAGGTCTTTCAATACAGAATATGGAAAAAAAAAAACGTTACCTCAGTTTTGATAATTTACTCAAAGTGACTCATTTTGCATCAAGGGTCACATTCTTACACTGTATGTTGATAATGTATGTTAACAACAAATGGTGCAGACCGGGACATATCACTGTTAAACAACGGCACTGCAGCAAAGACATTGAGTTGCTAGCTGTTAGCATGCGGCACCTACATATCTCCCGAGGGAATACTCACACATGATCGGCATTGTTGTTTATGCAAATCCGACGGCAAACGCTGGGACAGCGCGTGACGTCATCCCATTCAGTAACGGCAGGCTGCAGACAGAACACCCAGATGCTCTTCTCCTCATCTCAGGCGATTTCAACCATGTTTCACTAGCTCCCCATTCTACCCACGTTTACCCAGTATGTCACATGCACACTAGAGCAATAAAACACTGGACTTATTTACGCAAACATTAGGAGGCGGCGTTGTACACCTCATTACAACTCCCCCCACTCGGGAGATCGGATCACAACTTGGTTCAATCTCCGGCCGGTGTACAAACCCCTAGTGCACAGACAACCTCCGGCCATGTGCACAGTGAAGTTATGGTCTGAGGAGGCAATGGACACTCATAAAGGGCTGCTTTGAACCCACCGCCTAGGGAAACAGCTCTGTGAGCCACATGGTGAGGACATCGATGGCCTCACTCACACCATCACGGACTACATCAGCTTCTGTGTGGACAACACCGTTCCCACCAAGACCATACGGTGTTGCTCAAACAACAAACCCTGGATCAACCCTGAAATAAAAACACTTCTGAGAGAGAAGAAGAGGAGCTTCAGGTCGGGGAACAGGGAGATGCTGAAGTCCGTACAGAGGGAGCTGAGGAGAAAGATCAGAGAAGGCAAGGACAGCTTCAGGAAGAAGATGGAGGACAAGCTGCAACAGAGCGACATCAGCGGGGTCTGGAGAAACCTTAAAACCATCTCTGGGCTCCAGAATACCTCCCCCCAGGCCACGGGGGGCAGGGAGTGGGCGAACAATCTGAATCTGTTTTCAATAGGTTTGACCAACCGCCCTCCCCCCGACTGCACAACAACCACTGCTGCCTCTAAAGACATCAAGTCCTGCTGCCCACTCCCCACTCCACCAACACCCCGCCACTCCCAACACACAGCCCCCCAACTGACCCTGACTAAGACCCAGGTGAGGACGAGCTGAGGAAGATCAAGGCGAGGAAGGCGTCGGGACCGGACGGCATCAGCGCAAAGCTCCTCAAGCCCTGTGCAGACCAGCTGTGTGGGATTGTGGAGTACATCTTCAACCTGAGCCTGAAGCTGGGGAGGGTACCACAGCTGTGGAAAACATCTTGTGTGGTACCTGTACCAAAGACTTCCCACCCCAAAGACCTGAACAGCTACAGACCAGTGGCCTTGACGTCCCACATGATGAAGACCCTGGAGAGACTGCTCCTTGCTCACCTCTGCCCCCCTGGTGGGACCAGCGATGGATCCACTCCAGTTCGCCTACCAGCATGGCATGGGGTGGAGGATGCGGTGATCTTCCTCCTTCACCGTTCTTTGTCCCACCTGGAGAAGCCTGGGAATGCGGTGAGGATCATGTTCTTTGACTTCTCCAGTGCTTTCAACACCATCCAACCGATGATCCTGAAGGACAAGCTGCTGTGCGCAGGGGTGGACCAGCACCTGTCATCATGGATCCTGGACTACCTCACTAACTGGCCTCAGTTTGTGAGAACCCGGGACTGTGTGTCTGACACGATCATCGGTAGCACGGGGGCCCCCCAGGGAACGGTTTTGGCTCCCTTGCTGTTCACCCTTTATACTGCGGACTTCTCACACAACACAACACACTGCCATCTACAGAAGTTCTCTGATGACTCTGCGGTCGTTGGCCTCATCTCCAATGGAGATGAAGCGGAGTACAGAGGGCTTATCCAGGACTTTGTGGACTGGTGCCATCGGAACTGCCTCCAGATCAACGCGAGGAAAACTAAGGGGCTGGTGGTGGTCTGCTGCAGGCAAGGACAACCCCTCACAGCACCAGTAAATATACAGGGAACAGACATCGAGATGGTGACGTCCTATAAGTACCTGGGTGTTCATCTGAACAATAAACTAGACTGGTCACACAATACTGACGCACTCTACAAGAAGGGACAGTGCAGGCTGTTCCTACTGAGGAGACTCAGGTCTTTTGGTGTACAAGGGGCGCTGCTGAAGACATTCTATGACACGGTGGTGGCATCAGCCATCACTTTTGGAGTGGTCTGCTGGGGCAGTGGCATTACGGCAGCCGATAGGAAGAGACTGAACAAACTGATCAAGAAAGCTAGCTCTGTCCTGGGGCAGCGCCTTGACCCAGTGGAGGAGATAGGAGAGAGAAGGATGGTGGCTAAACTGTCATCTCTGCTGGAGTCCGAGTTCCACCCTATGCAGGACATACTGATTGCACCGAGGAGCTCATTTAGCAGCAGACTACATCATCCTAGGTGCACAACCGAGAGGTTTCGCAGGTCCTTCCTACCAACGGCTGTCAGACTGTACAACCTAAGCAGGGCTGCTCGCAGAGATAGCAAAAAGACGTGACAACCTAATAGTTTTGAATGCAAAGGACGCAATAGACTTATACAATGGTCCCCTCCGGCATACAACTAGGAAAATACCGGTCGCTATGAAGGGTGAGAATATGTATGGGTACTAGGGATGGGCATAATTTACCGATTAACCGATAATTGATCATTAAGAATTTCACCGAGGAAGTTCATTTTCGTTGACAAACCGTTTTTTTTTTTTTTTTTAACAATCCGAGGTTATTAAGGCCTAGTGCACGGCCGTCCTCAAACAATGCAATGGCAAAATTTGGGCACCAGGGGGCAACATTACACCATCGCCGTACCCTGGCGTGCCTCCGTTGATACATGCGGGCTTCCGTAGGGCGATCGCCAAATCATGAGGCGGTTACGGCGAAGTGTTGCGTGGGACCATTTCAATTTAAAAAATGACCAGGTGTACTGCAATCACTGCAATGCAGCATACAAATATACCTCATCGACAGGGTCCATGGAACACCCTTATTACGCGAAGAAACCGCCAACAGTGGTTGCGCGCTGAGTAATGGCGGTCGTGAAGATTCTTTTTTTTTTTTCAGAAACTTTATTGAGAAGGTCATGAAGATTCGGTGTACACACGTCGAGGGAAGCTGCAGGAGGCGGCGTAGTGCCTCGACGGGAAGACTATTTCGCACAAAATGGCACAAGAGAACAGCAAAAGTTCCACGCGGCTAGACTAAGCAATACGAGCGATAGAGCAATGAATGCGGTCTTCGTTTGTTGGGTGGCCGCTCGGCAGGGAGAGAGAGCTGGGTAAAACGTCTCGGCCAATCAGCTTGCGGGGTGAAACGTCTCGGCCAATCAGCTTGCGAGATTCCCGAGCCGAGCAAACACGAGAACAGAGAGAGAGAGATTTGAGAGAGAGAGGTAGATTTGAGTTGTGCGGCTCTCCGTGCTGATACCTGATGTTCTAATTTAGTCTACCTACCTAAAAATGTTAATGATTAACCGATTATTAATCATTAATTCTCCCGGCGATCGGTGAAGAAAATTTCACCGAATGCCCATCCCTAATGGGTACATAATCATACCATGTACGATAACTAAGTAGACGGTTGTGCTGTTTCATCCCATCTAGCAACAATGCTCTGCACTGTGTGTGCTTATATATTTACATATTTATTCCATCTAGCTACAATGCGCCGCACTGCGTTTTTATATGTCTACATATTATTCCATCTAGCTACAATGCTCCGCACTGTGTCTATATATATATAATGTTTATATGTACATATGTATACTTGCTGCTCTTGTTTCTTTTTTTTTTCTCTTGCCTTCTGATTGTTGCTCTGAGTGTTGCTATCCCTGTGCTGTTGCAATCCTGGAATTTCCCCATTGTGGGACTAATAAAGGCTTATCTTATCTTATCATTAAGATACAGAAGAAGCATCAAGAAAATGAGAGGAATGCGTACTGAAGATTAAACAAATCCACAAGCTACTTCTTAACAGGTGTGCTGTTGTCTTGCCTTGGACACGATTAAGATAGAAGACAAAAGTGCTGCCATTCACCAAAGTGTTCTTGATATATTCCACACCACTCAGTCTGCTATATCAAGTACACTCACTACACAAATACCAACATTTCTCCAAGTAAGCAGAGTGGGTCTAACAGCCCATCGGGCTTTCTCTTTTCCTGACTCTCCTCTTTCCCTCTGCCACCCATCTGATCCTTGTAATACATGACAGCTGAAAGGGGGGTTTCCAAATTTAAGTTGAGGTGTGATAAACCAGAACATATCTATAAACTGTGTGCAGAAAGCTTGCCTATCTGGATGGTTTTAACCTCTTTCTTCTGTCTAACATGTGCAGTATATCAAACAGGGGAAAAAAACAGCCTGTCTGCAATAAAGGAAGATCCACAAATAGACTTAACGGTGAGCAGTGGAGCCAAAGAACTAAATAATAACACTACAAATGGAGGGTGTCAAGGATGAGGCTCAATTTACAACATCTGAAAATGCAAGTGCATGGTTTAAAACCTAATGTGTCTGATAACGTATTTTGATGAGCTGCAAAATTGGGAGTTACAACGTCATTTATATCTACAGCAGGGAAAATAAGTATTGAACACGTCAACATTTTTCTCATTAAACATTTCTGATGGAGCCACTGACCTGAGATTTTCACTAGATATCAGTAGCAACCCAAGTAATGCATACATACAAAGAAATCAAGGCAACTGTGTTCACAAAACATCCATCTTCTTCCGCTTAATCCTTTTCGGGTCACGTCTATTTAATAGTGAAATGACACAGAGAACAAGTATTGAACACATGAAGAAAAAGGTGCAAAAAGGCATAGAAAGCCAAGAAATCAGCTGAAATTCATCAGAATTCAGGAAGCCATCCCGTATCAGTGCAAATTAATTTCAGCTGGTTAAGTCCTGACTGATAGCCTTTAAAAAGGTCTGTGAATATCAGATTGTCACACCACAAAGAACTCATGATGGGAGAAGCAAAGAGCTCTCTAGACCTTTGTAACCTTACTGATGCAAAACAATGATGGCATTGGTTACAGGTGCATTGCTAAGCTGCTGAATGTTTCAGTGAGCACTGTTAGAGCCATCATTCAGAAGTGGAAAGAACATTTTACCATAAACCGGCCACAACCAAGAGCTCCTCACAAACAAATACTGGGAGAATATTGTCTGGTCAGATGAGATCAAAACACAACATAAAAATAATTTTTTTGTAAGTTGTCTGTGTTTTTTTTTTTTTTTTTTTTGTTTTTTTGTTTTAAATATAATCGATTTAAGACAATTTTGCACCGCTGACCTTTTTCTCTCGATCAGGTCGGGTTTTTATGCTAAGTTGTAAGCAGTTCCACAGTTGTACTGTAAATTGAATAGTAGACACTGATAAAAGGCAAGTACGTGTAAACTGAATGTTACATCATCATTGTTGAAAATTCAGAGAATTTCAAGAAATAAAGAATTTTGCATCATATAAAGCAAAAATACCCGTACATGTAAACAGAAACGTAAAAAACATGTGGCCATAGTTCAAAAAGTTGACCTGATTGAGCAAAACCAATGTGATTTTTTGATTCAGCACATCAAAATTGACCTATATCAGCTTAAAAAAAAACAAAAAAACAACTTAGACAATAAATTTGGTGTTGACCAGTGAAATTGAACTTTTTGGATGCCACAACACACAGCATGCTTGGAGGAGAAATGGCATTGCACATAAGCCCCAAAACACCATACCAACAGTGAAGTTTGGAGGTGGGAACATCATGGTGTGGGGGTCTTTTTCAGCACATGGTACAGGCAGACTTCATATAACACTGGTCAACACGAAATTTATTGTCTGGTTGGTTTTTTTTAGCTGATTTAAGACAATTTTGATGTGCTGAATCCAATAATCACATTGGTTTTGCTCAATCAAGTCAACTTTTTGAACTATGGCAACATGTTTTTTCTTACGTTTTTGATTACATGTACGGGTATTTTCGCTTTATATGATGCCAATTTTTTTGTTTCTTGAAATTCTCTGAATTTTGAACAATGAAGACGTAACATTCAATTTACATGTACTTACCTTTATCAGTGTCTACTATTCAATTTACAGTACAACTGTACAACTGCTTATAACAAAAACCTGACCTGATCGAGAGAAACTGACGTCATTTTCAGATTCAGCAGTGCTAAATTGTCTTAAATCAGTTGAAAAAACACAGACAACTTACAAAAAAATTATTTTTGTTATGTTGTGTAATTGAAGGAAAGATGAATGGACAAATGTACAGAGACATCCTTGACAAGAACCTGTTGCCATCTGCCAAGATGCTGAAGATGAAACGAGGGTGGACATTTCAGCAAGACAATGATCCCAACACACAGCCAAGGAAACTCAACTGGCTTCAGAGAAGGAAAATAAAGCTGCTAGAATGGCCCAATCAGTCACCTGCCCTGAATCCAATTGAAAATCTATGGAACAAACTGAAGATCAGAGTTCATAGAAGACACCCACGGAACCTTCAAGATTTGAAGACAGTTTGTGTGGAAGAATAGGCTAAAATCACTCCTGAGCAATGCCTGCACCTAGTTTCCCAATACAGGAGGTGTCTGGCAGCTGGTATTACCAACAAATTCTTTTCTACTAAATATTAAATGAATTTCACTAAGTGTGTTTAATACTTATTCCGTGTCATCCCACTTTATTAAATAAAACTTGTTTTGTGAACACAGTTGCCTTGATTTCTTTGTATGTATGGATTACTTGGGTTGTTATTGATATCTGGTGAAAATCTCAGGTCAATGGCTCCATCAGAAATATGTTTAATGAGAAAAATGTTGACATGTTCAACACTTATTTCCCCCACTGTACACACACAGTACAAACACTGTACATCCAGTGTACACACTTGCACACCTCATGCACTCTAGCTAACAGTGCTATCTTATAGTTTAAAGTGTGATTTTCATACATTAATTCATACTTCTTACGTGTATATTTACACCATCTTAACTGTCCCTGATAACAGTTTAGCCTTTATCTACAAAAGGGAAAAATGCATTCAATTTGCAACCACTTATCTGAGGGCGTAGGCCCAGATTTCCCTCTGCCCAGGAACCACCTCCAACTCTTCCAGTCAAGGCATTAGTCCAGCCAAGAGCCTGATCTCACCAAGAGTTCTGTACTTCCTCTGAGTTACACATGAGCAAAACTACTTGTTTCAGCTGCTCCCTTTAGGAATCACCACAGCAGATCATCTGCCTCCATCTCACAATATCTCTTGCATCCTTTTCTGTCACACCAACCCTCTCCATGTCCTCCTTCACTGCATCCATGAACAAAACACCTCACCATAATACATCCAAGTGGCCACACCACCTCAACTGGCTCCTTTTGATGCAGAGGAGCAGATACAGGTGCTTCTCAATAAATTAGAATATCATCAAAAAGTTAATTTCAGTAATTTATTTCAAAGTGTGAAACTCCTAGATTATATTCATTACACACAGAGTGTCAATCTCGAAAGATTGACAGACGGATCGGGGCAGCATCTGCAGTGATGCGGACGTTGTACCGGTCTGTTGTGGTGAAGAGGGAGCTGAGTTCTAAGGCAAAGCTGTCGATTTACCAGTCAATCTACGTTCCTACTCTCACCTATGATCATGAGCTTTGGGTAATGATCAAAAGAATGAGATCGCGGATACAAGCGGCTGAAATGAACTTTCTCCTTAGGGTTGCTGGACTCACCCTCAGAGATAGGGTGAGGAGCTCAGTCATCCGGGAGAGGCTCAGAGTAGAACCACTGCTCCTCCACATTGAAAGGAGTCAGTTGAGGTGGTATGGGCATCTAATTAGGATGCCTCCTAGACGCCTCCCACTTGAGGCGTTTCGGGCATGTCCCACTGGGAGGAGACCCCGGGGCAGACCCAGGACTCACTGGAGAGACTATGTCTCCCAGCTGGTCTGGGAACGCCTTGGTATCCTCTCTGAAGAGCTGGAGCAGGTGGCTGGGGAGAGGGAAGTCTGGGCTTCTCTGCTTGAACTGCTGCCTCCGCGACCTGGACCTCCGGAAAAACGGTAGAAGATGGATGGATGGACACACAGAGTGATATGTTTCAGGTGTTTGTTTCTTTTTATTTGGATGATTATGGCTTACAGCTAATGAAAACCCCAAATTCAGTTTCTCAGTAAATTAGAATATTATATAAGATCAATAAGAAAAAGTGGACTTCATTCCCCATCACCCAGCCACTCTGCAGAGAAAGGTGATTTTGGCAGCTTGTATCCCTGACCTTACTCTTTCAGGTTCAACACAACGTTTGTGGCCATAGATGAGGGTAGGAATTTAAATCAACTCTCCCTTCACTCAAAACCTGGAGAGGGCAATCCACCCTCCTGGAAGAAGAACAAAAAAAAGGCACTTAGTTAAAATTTTCAAAATAATGACTCTCGAGTATAGCCACATGTGTGACAGCCACGTAGCCACAACATATACTGTAGTAGGATATAGGGCTGACTTGGCAATGTCTGAAACATCAGAATCATTGGATAAATATGTTAAATACCAGAGGGAGTCGATCAAGGGATTCCCCGCTGCTGCTGTGCAGAGTTGCCATCCATCCATCTTCTTCCGCTTAATCCTTTTTGGGTCGCGGGGGGGGCTGGAGCCTATCCCAGAATCTTTGGGCAAGAGGCAGGGTACACCCTGGACAGATCGCCAGTCCATCGCAGGGCCAACACAGAGAGACAGACAACCATTCACTCTCACAGTCATACCTAAGGACAGTTTAGAATCCCCAGTTTTGATGCCAATTAACCTAACTTGCATGTTTTTGGCATGTGGGAGGAAACCGGAGAAATCCCGGAGCAAACCCACGCAGACACGGGGAAAACATGCAAACTCCACACAGATCACTGTTGGTCAGGGGCTGGGATCGAACCCAGGACTCCCCGGCCAAGGGCGAGTTGCTGTGCTGCCGCAGTGCTAACCACTCCACCACCGTGCTGCCCTTGCCGTTAAACTCAAACCAAACAAGGATGAGAGAGGAATCTGTGACAGTTTGGGCTATGGGATTATTCTGGAATGAAAGAGGAAATACTCTGATCATCCCATGTTTTGTCACCCATCCTGTCTCTTTCACGTCCCTCCATCTCGTGTCTTTACCGTCTCCAGCCCTGTCAACCCCATCAACTCTACACCTCTGTCATCCTTCCCTCCTCTCTTCTTCTTCTGTCCCTCCCTCCCGCTGCTCCTGACGCCTGAGCTGAGCCCCTTGAAGAGTCCCGGTAATAAACCGTGGTGCCTGGGCTCTTCATTGCCGTCTCGCTTTCCCCACCCATCATCCCAAAGCGCTGATACATCTGCCGTTAAAGCAGTCTTGGTCCAAACGGCCCAGCCCCTCCGCTTTACAGTACAAGTAAGTCGGTCTTTAACAAGCCAATGCTTTCTCCCCCAATTCTCTCTCTCTCTTTTTTTGCTGCCCGAGTCCTTTGTGTACAGTGCGTTATGCTCTCTGTGGCAGTGCTGTGCCAGAAAAACCCACACAAACACACACGCACATGCGGACACACGTACACAGCCACAGACACACAGCTGGGCCCCAGCTGCATACAAAGACTGGGGTTTGGAAATCAATGAAGGAGAAAGAAGAAAAGGAGAAAGGAGTTTAAATAAATTGGCACTTGAAAAAAGAGGAAAAATGAGAATGGGAGAGAACAAGAAGGAAAGAGGGACAACTCTCCCAAAAAGCACATCCACTCAGCAACAGAGCGATGCTTTTAATGACCAAACAAAACATGAATTGGAAGGCAACAGAAACAGATATGTTTGTGAGGGCGCTGCATCTGGTTCAACGCAGAGTCTGACTGAGTCAGTGAAGTGGTGAAGATGTTATTCTGGCAGTGATGCTGCGTTTGAGAGGAGGGAAATGCTCAGACCCAAAAATTCAAAAAAGAGCAATCATGACAAAATGAAAAGAAATGTGAGTGACATGTTTATATAAAGTAACCACAGCTCTCCAGACTGGCTAAGCATATCAAAACTTGGTTACAGGTTATAGTAAAATAAGACTAACATTAAATCCAACTTTATATCAACATTTAAATTGGCTCGAGTCTTACCGCTGCGGCTCAGAGATGGGACTCGATAATTAAATAGCAGAACTCATTCCAGTCAATTGTTTTTCATTCCTTGGCATAAATCTGTTTTGGTTTTTTTATAAAGGATGTTGAAGGCTGGAATCAGATGCTCCACAGGCTTGTTTGTTTCCTTGGGCCATGGAAATTAATGTGATTAGTAATGGCGTTTGAAAAATGTCTTAAATAGAAATCATTTTTGTTAAACAAAATAAAGAACAACTGAAGTAACTGCAGAAAAAAACTTTAATTCAACTAATTCAGTACCACATGTGGTCAGGAATTGTTGGTTTTGGTCGACGGGTGATCAACTGCTGGTTATCGGGGCCGAGTTAATTAATTTTCACACAATGAAACCCTCGGTTGTCTAATTTTTACAGTAAATACCGGTTGTCATTTCAATTGCTCGTTTCCTTTCTTGATTCCGGGACTGTTTTCAATCTGTCAGGAATGAGGGGTTGTAATTTCCTCGCATTACTTGACTCTGCTGAACATTGACGGTTTTATTGGGGGAGACAGAGACATAATCAATAGGCGCCTTGGAGAAAGAAGAAAAGTCAGAAGAAAGGCTTCTCTCCGTCTCTCTTCTGGTTTGGAAAAGATCCCTCTGAATTGCTGTCTTATGAGTCCATCCTTCCAAATTCATTTGCTTTTATCAAGGACCTTTAAACTCCCTGCTTGCACAGCCCAGCACATTCCAGGCCCCGCGCAAGAGTTTAATATACACGT
This sequence comes from Pholidichthys leucotaenia, assembly GCA_020510985.1. Classification (NCBI taxonomy): domain Eukaryota; kingdom Metazoa; phylum Chordata; class Actinopteri; order Cichliformes; family Pholidichthyidae; genus Pholidichthys; species Pholidichthys leucotaenia. The sequence goes on along the minus strand of CM035837.1, from coordinate 83,630,067 downwards.
CTGCACCGACATGAAGATGCACACGCTTCAGGCAGATGCTAGTATGTGCTGGCACGTGTGTCACATTTGCTTTGTTTAAACACAGACTCACCAGCAATTCGGGAATTAATACTGAAGAGAAATGCCCCCCAAAACAGATTCAGAGATAAAGTCCACCGATGAGGCAGCGAAGACGGTTACTTTTGCCGTTTTTCTGTTCACTTTTCAAAACTGTTTTTAGCTCTTGTGTCGCACACGTCTCTGGAAAGGTACTCATCTGTGAGGCAACAGCACAAGTTTAGAGAAGTCGACCGTTTTGGTGGTCAACTGATAAGCAGCAGGTCCTTGTCAGTTTGCTTCTACGCTTTCACAGCAGTGTGATGCTGTTAGTTTCTTAAAAAAAAAAAAAAAGTGCAGTTGGTGACAAACTGCTTCATGACAGTGTAAGGTGAGAGCATGCGTGTGTATGTACATGTGCACCAAGGTTCCCATTAACGCCGAGGTTCTCACCCTGGTGAGGCGCTGCTGAAAAATCACACCTTTATGAATAAAATGAGGAACCACCAAAAGCAACTAATAAACAAGCAAAGCTGCTCCCTCCACCAGGCATGTCTGTGGCAGCTGCATGTCAGATTAGAGGCAAGCGCGAGCCTTGCAGGGTTTGTGGTGTTTTTTTTGTGAAACTTGAGTGTTATTGGAAAAGCCGTCCATGTGTACGTTTCTGTTCTTGCAGCGGCCTATTTTTGAGGACAAAGTAACCAACTTAATTCTGCTTTTTTTTTTTCCCTGGGTTTAGTGCTTCATTTAGATTTAGAGTGATGACTTTCCCCTGCAATCAAGAACCAGCAGCGAAGTGACTAACTGGCACTCACACACACTTTATCATTTGCAAAGTTTGGAATATGGTTAGGTTTACTAGAAAGAGGTTTCAAATTAAATTCAAGGTTGGAAAACTATTTAGTACTCAGTGTTGTAGGTCATTTCAGAGTTTGGGGTTAATTCTAACATATTTACAGTCCTCACAGAGCAAATGAGGTGTTGGATATGAATCAGGCTGCAGGTGCCAATGCAATTTTGTATACAAGACAATCTATGCACTGCCTGTTGCATGCAGAATAAAGCCTCAAAGTCGGTTTTCAGCTTGCTCTTTCCTCAGAAGGAAAAAGACACTGTTAACTAACATCATCTGAAGCTATAAGGTCAACTTCCACTGATGCTTGATAAGATGCGATTCCCAAAGATGATTAAAAAACTAGAAGAGTGCTCTATAGCATGTTGCAAGTGAGTGATCCCGCATGTATCAAAAAATGTATTTCACGGAAAAACTAAATGAATCGTCTGTGCATTTTTTAAAGATTTCAATAAAGATATGCACATTTGCAAATCCTCATCTGACAGTTTTAAAACTCCGTCAAATATTCAAATTTGCAGTCAGATGCTATTGTATTGTAACCCAGATGTTGATAAAAAAAAATAACAGTATCAAACAAGGAAAAAAAACTTGTGCATTGTGCAGTACAAAATCACTTGGTATAAAAGTAAGCCTATGAAGCTTTACCACCAATAAAACAGTTTAAATTATGACAAGAGCAACACATCTAATAGCTGCATGTAAGAGTATCATAGAAGTACAAGAAGAGTTTATGACAGGTTTTGAGTTTTAGAATAATTCTTTCAGACCAAAATTCGTTGTGTTTTAGTTTCGTAGAATAGTGCATTTCAAATAGTGGCCATTTACCAGTGACCTGGAGGAAAACAAGATTATCCTATAACACGAGATGTGTCAACACACGCGGACTTGATTGCCCACATGCTAAATGAGAGTTTGCGCTAAGGTGTTCACCCAGATAGAAGTTTTCTAGTGGGAACTCATCTTTATTTGATGGCCAGTCACTCCAGTTATTTCTGCCAGGCGATTACCGGTCGTGAACGGAAAAGCAGACATAACTCAGAGCTAAAAATGCATGAAGTCAATTTAACTCGCTCTGCAATGCAGCAATGACCGACCGACCCAGTAGGGCAGCCGGGAGAGCTGGGCCGAACCCCAAACACCACCAGTCTAAACGCCGGGGGCCAAAGGGTCGGACCCAACATAGACCGGTTGACTGTTGTTTCAAGTTTCCATCGCTGCGCGTTTCTCACCTCGAGTTCTCCTGGGGTTGGCCTGTTTCCTGCGCGTTCCCCTGCTTTCCTCCGACATCCTCGCGCTTCTTTCTCAATAAAAGTCGTCCAGGGAGCGCCGCGACGCTGCGTGCCGAGCTCCCGCCTGCGGAATGAATGAGCGCCTTCGGTCACAGCGGGACATCACACCGTGACGGAACACCGGGGGAGGCGGTGAGCCGTGATGTCAGCGGTGGAGGGTGGCCCCGGGGTCCGTCCCGTAAAAGCGCACCGTCCTTAATGTAAGGGTATGCGCTCAATACAGTCTAGATATGAAGGGGGGGGGGGGGGGAAGCGTAAAACTTTACTAACTCTGACAACCACTGAACACTCCTCTCATTATCAACGCAGGCGGCTTTTCTGCGCAGTCAAAACTTCCCACGCAGCGTGACCGCCCTGTAAGCGCGACAAGAATCGCGCTCTCCCTCGCCACTTCACTGCACAATTTTCACACTTTAACTGATCAGAAAACCTCATCGTTATCTCCTCTTTCAGCACGCGAGTGTCTCACGCGAGTACCTTTCATCACTGTAAACTTGACTTGAACTGCGCCCTCGACCTCCAGCCAGTGTCTTCAACTGCAGATGTCACTGAACTGCTTCCCACTGACTGATCGGTGAAAACACCTGCTGAAGAGACTGGGTAGAAGAGAAAACCTGCAGGGTCTTGGCCCTCCATGGCACATGACTGGACACCCCATGAGCTTGGCCATTAGGCTCACAAGGATTAATTACCTGCAGGTTAATTCAGGTATGCCTGCCTGGGGGGGCCTCCCGCCCCTCCCCCTCTCCAAATCACGTTTTATGGCTTTGCTTCTCGCACCTGCGCGAGGAACCCCGGAGTGGACCCCGTCCCGCGCACCATTCACTCCAGGTTTGTTGAAGGAGTGGTTCACTGGCTCTTCAGGACCCCCATCTTGACCCTTTTATTTTTAATGCCCCCCCCCCCACACACACACACACACACAAAAATACACCTCAGTGAGATAATGACAGCGGGGACAGCAGGTTTTCACGGCGCATTACGCGCTACCGCCTCTATAATGGACTTTTATACTATCCTTTCAAGACATTTTCAGCGGAAAAAAATCTGCAGGGCCATATCTGAGCCTCGAAATAAAGGGAAACCGGTGCGTTAAGGGAAAAAGTGGCCTGTGGCCACGTATTACCTATAGGTTCGTTTCTTAATCTCTTAATTAAATCCGACATCATTTGCGGATAAATTTGCATCTATTGTCTTACAAATTTGTGGGTTTTGTGTCACAGTTTTGCACCAGGTCCTTGTAAATTTGCTGCATTTTTATTGTAATTTTGAAAGATTTCACACAAAACCTTTGTTAATTTGCAGTTGTGTTTTTATGTAAATGTAGCCTTTTTCTAAAGAGCGCCTTTTTTAACTTTTTGCACTTGTTAGTTTGCAACATTTTCCGGTAAATCTGTATTTTCACTCAAAATTTTGATTCTATTTATGTTAATTTGTATTTTTGCCTTAATATTTAGCATATAAATTTACAACACTTTATATAGATTTGCAACTTTCTCTCGTAAATTTACTTTTTCAAATAAAATTGTGACTTGTCTCTAGTAAGTTTAACACTATATCAAGTTTGGCATTTTTTCCTGCATTATTTCTCTCTGTTTTCATGGTCAGTGCTTTTTTGGGTCAAAGCCACAGGAAGCATGGTCATGAACAAAAGAACCACGTGGCCCCACCAACACCCTCTTAGAAATCTAAGCTGAATACCCGCACTAAATTTGTTTATTTTTTACAATTTACCTTTGTTTTTTTGTTTTTTTGTTTTGTTTTTTTTGCATGCCTGGTGATGTAAAAGAACCATAGAAAGTGAACTTTTAAAAATTTAGATGTTTGCTGTTCTGTTAAAGCCATGCCACATGATATTTAGTGTCAGAGCGTGGACCGGGTCTCATGCCCTCATCCTAATTTATTATTGTGTTATCTTGTCTTCAGGGTATGAACCTCAGCCCTCGCCCTTGCTTTAAGTTTCATTTTGGAATTTTCTCCATTTCATTCTGAGTATTATCTTTATCCTGCTTTGCCATTATTATTATTCTCCATCCATCCAAACATCCATCCACTACTGCTTCTCCAAAGGTCCGGGTCATGGAAGCAGCAGCTCAAGCAGAGAAGCCCAAACTTCCCTCTCCCCGGTCACCTGCTCCAGCTCTTCAGAAAGGATACCAAGACGTAGGAGACATAGTCTCTCCAGCATGTCCTGGGTCTGCCCCGGGGTCTCCTCCCTGTGGGACGTGCCTGAAACACCTCAAGTGGGAGGCGTCCAGGAAGCATCCGGATCAGATGTCCAAACCACCTCAACTGGCTCCTTTCGATGTGGAGGAGCAGCGGTTCTACTCTGAGCATCTCCCAGATGACTGAGCTCCTCACCCTATCTCTAAGGGTGAGTCGAGCAATCCTACAGAGAAAGCTCATTTCAGCTGCTTGTATCCGCAGTCTCATTCTTTTGGTCATTACCCAAAGCTCATGACCATAGGTGAGGGTAGGAACATAGATTGACCGGTAAATCGACAGCTTTGCTTTAGAGCTCAGCTCCCTCTTCACCACAACAGACCGGTACAACATCCGCATCACTGCAGAGGCTGCTCCGATCCGTCTGTCAATCTTTCACTCCATTCTCCCCTTACTCGTGAATGAGACCCCGAGATACTTAAACTCCTCTACTTGAGGTATGAGCTTGTCTCCAACCCAGACAGGACAATCCACCTTTTTCCGGCTGAGAACATGGACTCGGACTTGGAGGTGCTGATTCTCATCCCAGCTGCTTCATCCTCAGTAGCAAACCATCCCAGCAAGGCCTGTAGGTCATTGCTCGATGAAGTCAACAGGACAACATCATCCACAAACAGCAGAGATGAGATCCTGTGGTCACTGAGCATGACACCCTCCAATCCTTAACTGTGCCTAAATATCCTGTCCATAAAAATTATGAACAAGATCAGTGACAAAGGGCAGCCCTGGTGGAGTCCAACTCTCACTAGAAACAAGTTTGAGCGGGTGTTAGCAATACAAACCAAACTCTTGCAACATTTATATAGGGACCGGATAGCTTGTAACAACGAGCCCAATACCCCACACTCCCACAGCACCCCCCACAAGAGACCACGAGGGAAGCAGTTGAATGCTTTCTCCAAGTCCACAAAACACATGTGGACTGGTTGGGCAAACTCCCATGAACCCTTGAGGATTCTTGAACGGGTAAAGAGCTGGTCCAGTGTGCCACGGCCTGGACGAAAACCACATTGCTCCTCCTGAATCTGAGGTTCTACCAGCGATTGGACTCTCCTCTCCAGTACCTTGGCATAGATCTTCCCAAGGAGGCCGAGGAGTGTGATCCCTCTAAAGCTGGAGCACACCCTCCAGTCCCCTTTTTTGAAGAGAGGAACCCCCCCCCCCCCCACCCGGTTTGCCATGCCAAAGGCACTGTCCCCAACTTCCACCCAACATTGCAGAGGCATGTCGATCATGACAGCCCGACAATATTCAGGGCCTTGAGGTACTCAGGGCGAATCTCGTCCACCCCCGAGACCTGGCCACCAAAGAGTTTTTTAACCACTTTGGCAACCTCAGTCCCTGTGATGGGCGAGCTGTCTCCGTCATCCTCAAGCCCTACTTCCTCTATGGAAGGCGTGTCAGAGGGATTGAGGAGATCCTTGAAGTATTCCTTCCACTGCTCAACAATGTCCCCAGTCGAAGTCAGCAGCGCCCCATCCGCACCATACACAGTGTGGACAGGGAGCTGCTTCCCCCTTCTGAGTCACCGGACAGTTTGCCAGAATCTCTTCGAGGCTGACCGAAAGCCTTGTTCCATGGCCTCATCAAACTCCTCCCACACCCAAGTTTTTGCTTCAGCAACCACCCAAGCTGCACTCCACTTGGCCTGCCAGTATGCCTCAGCTGCTTCAGGAGTCTCACAAGCCAACCAAGCTCGATAGGTTTTGTTTCTGTTTTGTATATTTATTTCTCCATGGGTCGGCTTCTTAGTTTATCAGTGTGGGGAGACTTGAATAACGAAACCGAATTACCTTTAATTCCAGTTTATTTCAAGTAACCATTCCACTGTCTGCTCTCATTCCTGAACAGCGAACAAAGAGAGTGAACACACCAAAGTTCTCCCTTTTAAACATTCTCACCTCAAACCATTTCCCTCGCAGGGGAAATCACACATCTATATCAAAATCTCTTTATTCACATTCATTAACCTTTTATTTACATAACTCCCCCTTCTCTCCTCTCGAGCCTCAGCGGTCAGGAAGTCTTCTGTCCCATGTCCTCCGCAGGGGGTCCAGTCTCTGTGGCTCCGCACCGCAGGGGGCTGCAGCTCTGTGGCTCTCCTTCATCGTGAGGTTAAATCACATATGCAGTGTCCAACATATACATGTCTAACAACACAGCCATATAACCCCCCCCCAAACGATGAAGAACAGACTAATTCCTAAAATTTAATAGCACCTTACTCACTACTGAATAATCAACACCAACATTCAGTCTGTGCGCCGCTTGGGCTTCAGCCGTCTGCCAAATCTGCTGTGAGTTGGCCCCGCCTTGCCTGCGGCGCCTTTCTGCTTCGGCTCTGTTGACTGAGGAAGAGAGTGATTATTTGCTCTTTGCGGGGGCCTGCCTCGTCGAGGCGCCACTGCGACCGGTACAGACACGTCCTTCATGACAAAAAGCAGGTTTTAGTCTGTCAATACTGACTGTCTCTTTTCTGTCTCCAAAATCTAGCACAAATTGCTTATCACCTGCCTCCAGCACTCGAAATGGCCCTTCGTAAGGTGGTTTGAGCGTTGCTTTTAGGGCTTTGCGCCTGACAAAAACGAAGTCGGCATTTTTCAAAGCCTTGGGGACGAAAACTCGTGGAAAAGCGTGATGAACCGGACCCGGGAGCGTGTCTGCTCCCGTGCCAACTAACGGTCCCAGAGCAGAGAGAGGTGGGGGCTCTGGGGGCTCTGGTAAAAACTCGCCCGGCAGCCTCAGAGTTTGTGCGAATACCAGCTCCGCTGGGGAGGCGTCTAAGTCCTCTTTAGGCGCAGAACGCAACCCTAATAAAACCCATGGCAGTTTATTTACCCAATCTGCATCCGTGAGCGACGCTCTGAGTGCTGCCTTCAAAGACCTATGAAAACGCTCGCATAAACCATTAGCCTGAGGGTGGTAAGCCGTAGTGCGGTGAATTTTGGCTCCTAAGCCGTTGGCCATCGCTGACCACAGCTCAGAGATGAATTGCGGTCCTCTATCGGACGTAATGTCCGACGGAACCCCGAAGCGCGCCACCCAAGCCGTTAAAAAAACGCGAGCCACCTCCGCGGCCGTGGTCGTCGCAAGTGGGACCACTTCCGGCCAACGTGTGGTGCGGTCCACCATTGTCAAAAGATGTGTGAACCCCTGTGATGCCGGTAGGGGGCCCACCAGGTCGACGTGCACATGGTCGAACCTTCTGTCCGGAATGCGAAACGGTTCTAACGGGGCTCTTGTGTGCTTGTGAATTTTGGCCCGTTGACAGGAAATGCAGGTTTTTGCCCATTCCTTCACGTGCTTGCGCAGGCACGGCCAAACAAACTTTTCCGCCACTAGTTTCACCGACGCGCGCACCCCCGGGTGCGCCAGTGAGTGAACCGAGTCAAAAACACGGCGGCGCCACGTGGCCGGGACCACCGGATGTGGGCGTCCCGTCGACATGTCGCAGATCAGGGGGGGCATACCGGTTTGTAAACACTTGCTCTCCAGCCTCAACCCTGTTGGTCCAGACTGGAGCGCGCGCATGTCTGCGTCCGCCCCCTGGTCCGCTGCCATGGCTGCGTAATCTATACCCACGTGCACCGGGGCTGCGCGTGCCACCGTGCCGCTCTCCTGCGGCGCAGTCACGGTGGCCCGTTCTGCCTCTGCGCGTGTTGGAGTCGTGAACGCGCGCGAGAGACAATCTGCTACTACATTGAATTTGCCCGCGACGTGCCTAATGTCAGTGGTAAATTCCGAGATTGCGGCCAGCTGCCTCTGCTGCCTGCCGGACCACGGATCTGAAATTTTGGCCATGGCGTATGTGAGCGGCTTGTGGTCCACATAAGCGGTGAAGCACCGTCCTTCCAGCCAGAACTGGAAATGACGAATAGCCAAATGCAGCGCTAACAGTTCTCTGTCGAACGCGCTGTATTTTCGTTCAGCCGCGCTTAAAGATTTGCTAAAGAAAGCCAAAGGCTGCCAAACTCCGGCTACCTGTTGCTCAATAACGGCCCCTATGGCTAAATCTGAAGCGTCTGTCGTCAGCGCGATACGTGCTGCAGGGTCTGGGTGGGCCAGGAGCGCAGCGTCAGCCAAGGCTTTTTTAACCACTGTGAACGCGCGCTCCCGCTCCGGGGACCATTCGACCGCCTGGGTCGGTTTTTGTTTTTTGAGCGCGGCATATAACGGTTGCATGATTTGAGCTGCGTGGGGCAGGAATCGGTTATAAAAATTCACCATCCCCAAGAATTCCTGTAGTGATTTGACCGTTTGTGGATGGGGAAAATCCGCTACCGCGCGTACTTTATCTGGTAACGGAACCGCTCCCTCCGGGGAGACGCGGTGACCCAAAAAATCGATCCGCTCGATGCCGAACTGGCACTTGGCTGGGTTAACTATTAAGCCGTGCTCTCCCAGCCTCCTAAAAACTGCTGTGAGGTGCGTTTCGTGTTCGTCCTCTGAAGTACTCGCGACCAAAATGTCGTCGAGGTACACAAACACGAAAGGGAGATCGCGTAACACGGCATCCATCATCCGCTGAAATGTTTGCGCCGCCCCTTTGAAACCAAACGGCATGCGTAAAAATTCGAAAAGTCCGAACGGGGTTATTACCGCTGTTTTAGGAATGTCCTCCGGTTGGACTGGGATATGGTGATAGCCGCGAACTAGATCAATCTTTGAAAAAATGCGCGCCCCCGCCAGGTGCACCGAAAAATCCTGAATGTGCGGGATGGGATAACGATCATGCGCCGTAGCGTTGTTTAGCCTGCGGTAATCCCCGCACGGTCTCCAGGAGCCATCGGCTTTCGGTACCATGTGCAGCGGCGAAGCCCACGGGCTCTTCGACCTACGAACGATGCCTAGCCTCTCCAGGTTGGCGAACTCCTCGCGCGCAATGGCGAGCTTAACTGCATCCAAGCGCCGAGCTTTTGCAAACACGGGAGGACCAGACGTGGGGATAAAGTGTTTCACCCCGTGCTTCGCGACCGTCGCTGAAAAAGTGGGCACAGTGAGCGCTGGAAATTGGGTGAGGAGTGTGTGAAACTTACCACCTGCTGTAGCGACGTGGGTCTGTACTGGTGGCGGGGACACTCGAGCTGAACAGGGGAGAGAGTAAAAAGAGAGTGCATTTACCAGCCGTCTATTAGCAAGATCAACTAACAGATTGTGTGAACACAAAAAATCCACGCCCAACATGTTGAAACTCACCGCCGCTATTACAAAAGTCCATTCATATGTGCGGCCATGTAAGCACAAAGGCAAGGTCCTTCTCCCGTAGGTGTTGATGTTCGAGCCATTTGCCGCCGTAGCTCCGCTACCGTGGGGTCCAGCCACCCGGTCCGCGTATGTTGGGGTGATGAAGCTCACTTGTGCTCCGGTGTCGATGAGGAACTCTCGTCCGGAGCGCACATCCGTGATGTAGAGCAGCTTGCTGCGTTCTCCGAGGGTCGAAGCTGCTAGCGACCCCCGGTCTTGCCGTTTCCCGAACTCCTGAAGTTGCAGGGCGGCACACACCTGCGTGCCTTCTCTGCGAACCTCCGATGGTAAAAGCAGAGATCTTCTCCTCCGCTGTGTCGTGTCCGCGCCTCTGCCGCCGGACCATTGGCTCCACCTCGTCGCGGCCGTGCTGCCGCCGTCGTCGGCCAGTCTGGGTCTGCCGCCTCTGGCTCCCCGCTGTCTCGGGTCGCCGCTGTGGTTGCCTGCCCGCCGCAGGCGTCCAGGATCCCATCTGCTTCCTGGGCCAGCTCCCGGAACTCCTCCAGGGTGTGACACTTTTTTGCCGGCCAGCGTGCTTCTCGCATGCGCCGGGAGGTTGGAGAGGAAGATGAACTGAAAAATGAAATCATCGTTGTCCAACCCCCTCAGCTGTATCATCTCCTCCATCAGGGCGCTCGGCCTGTGTCCTCCTTGGTCTAGCAAAGACAGGATCCTCCTCGCCCTCACTTCGGCCGAGGGGGTGAAAAACTTGATGAGGGTGGATTTCAGCTTGCCGTACCTGTCGGTCGCGGGTGGCTGCTCCACCAAGCTCTGCACGCACCGAGCTGTGCTGTTGTCCAGTTTAGCGATGACATGGTGGAACTTAGTGTCATCCACCGTTACTCCTGCGAGCGCGAACTGCGACTCTGCTTGCAGAAACCACGACCGTGGGTTATCCTGCCAGAAATCAGGCAGCTTAACGGCCACTGCGCTCGCCAGCTCTGAGCGCTGTGAGTCCGGGACCCTGAGACCTTCTTCGTTCATTCTCAACGTCGTCAGTCACCAATGTGGGGAGACTTGAATAACGAAACCGAATTACCTTTAATTCCAGTTTATTTCAAGTAACCATTCCACTGTCTGCTTTCATTCCTGAGCAGCGAACAAAGAGAGTGAACACACCAAAATCAGTATTATTATTATTATTATTATTATTATTATCTTTATGTGCCATGTTCCTGTCTGCCCTCTGGCTGTTCATATTTGGTGCATCCTATGTCTATGATCATCTGTGTAGCCCCGCCCGTCCTGTGTCTGTGATCAATCACTGCCATCTCCGTTTGTCACTGATTGTGCTCACCTGTTTGGTATTGTGTTTGATTACTCCTGTGTCTATTTATGTCAAGCCCCAATCTGTATCTGGTCATGTGTGTCATTAGTCATGTCTGCACAATCAACACACTTCTGATCTGTCATATTCTGTATCCCATCTTGTTTAGTTAATTTTTTGTTACGGCTACCAAGCTGTCAGTCTGTTTGTTTTTAAAATGTGCCGCTAGTCCCGCAAAAGCTAGCAGTACTCAAATACTTTGCAAGCAGTGTCATGAAATGGTCAGTAAGAAAGCAACTCATACTGGCTCGGACGTCACCCGGGTTAACAAGGTCAGGAGTTCCTGGCAGTGGAAGGCAATGGACAGAGCTGCGTGGAGGAATCTGATCAGACCTAAATAAAACAGTCATTGTTGCCCCCGACAGACTGCTATGATGATGATGACCAAATTTTAAATACTGCGTTTGGATCCAATTTACCATCACCCTTGACAGTACGACACAAATCAAATGGACCCAATGTGGCACACATAGTTGAGATGCTTAGGCTGCATATGTATATTACTGTGACCTCACGTCTTAGAAGGAACAATAAGTCTGGACCTCCTGGGGATAACAGGAGGGGGTGAGATGTGTCTTTAGAAATGGCAGATGTGTCTTTAGAAATGGTTCTGAGAAGACTTCCTGACCACCAGGGTTTTAGGTGGAGAAGAGAAGATAGATAGATCGATAGATAGTTTATTTCAAACACAAAAAATATAACAAAAAACAAGCAAATAGCAAATGCAATAAAGTTACAGTATACACTGTTCGAAAGGGAGAAGGAAGAAGTGAACACTTATTAATTCCAACTCCTCTTTTCCATCGATACACCCATGTGAATTTTATACAAATTACTACCTTTAAGACCCCAAGTAAACAATTTACTGTATTTTTTACAGATCAACATTAACACCTGTCCATTCTAACATACAATGAAGTCCATATATCAAAACCAGTCTCAAATGACACAGATACACACAGTGCTGTCCCACCCACCATTCCATAGTGTCCCATAATGTCCCAGAGTGAACATAATGAATCGTACATAGAACATATAAAGTTAATTATACTATAATTTATATGTACATAGTACATATAAATTCTACCCTTCTAACATATATCCTTTCAACAAATGGTGCTTATACCTCTTTTTAAATTGATTTCTGTTTGTACATAGTTTCAGTTCCTGCTCCAGACTGTTCCACAAATCCACCCCACAGACAGATATGCACATACTTTTCTTGGTTGTACGTATCTTGGGTTTTGTGAAGTTTAAGTCTCCTCTCAAATTATGATCATTGTCTCTTTTTTAAAATATTTTTTGTATATTAGATGGGAGTTGATTGTTAATTGCCCTGTACATTACTTGTGCTGTCTTAAATTTAACTAAATCGATGAACTTTATGACATGTGACTTCAAGAACAACAAATTGGTATGGTCTCTATATCCTGCATTGTTTGTTATCCTTATAGCTCTTTTTTTGTGATGTGCATATTGCTTGTAGGTTGGTCTTGTAGGTGTTTCCCCAGACTTCTACACAGTAGTTAAGATAAGGTAAAAACAGTGAATTGTACAATAAGACCAATGATTTATAGTCCAAGATGTGTCTTGTAGTGATGGGATGATGATACCTCAAGGAGTGTATTGACACATTACCCAAACTGTGTTGGCACTGTATTGACACTGTGTTGGTCACTCAATAGTGACCTCTGCAGTAGCTCTAAAAATCATTGCAGGTAAACAAAATGAAAATAAGATGGAAAAGCTTACATGCTGCAAATCCAACATCAGCCTGTGAAATAATATTTAATCTTTATTTAATTGCTAGTCTTTTACTTCAAATATGATCTCATCGTTGTATAATTTTATTTGCTCAATTTGTTTGCTGAGTTGTTTATGAGAAGAGATTAAAATTTGCTTAAAACCTTGTTTGTGTAAATGCTAAAATGACTTGGTATGTAAAATATAGCAAATTTGTCTATAATAAAATTCAGAGTTAAAATTTTTAACTCCTGTATGAATTTCTTTTAAGTGTTCAATCATACGAAATAACAGACAAAAATGGATTCATTCATATATTTTTATTGAGGAACAAAAGTTTTTGTAGTGTCTTTGCTCCAAGGCGATTTCTCTTCTTAGACACCAGTTCCCCTGCCTTAGAAAAAACTCTTTCACAGGGTACAGATGAAGATGGTGTGCATAAAAATTTAAGTGCGAGTTGATAAAGGTGTGGCCATGTTTTCTGCAGTGTGTTTATGAGGAAAATGCTGCACTCCCAAAACTGATGAACGGAGCCCATGGCTTTCTTTGTCCACATAGTGGCAAGTAACAGCAAGATATGCCTTCATATTAATGGACGTCCACATATCATTTGTTAAAGTAACAGCAACGACGCTCTGGAGGTCCTTTTTTGTTTTCTCCTTTTCCTCCTGATATTTCTGGCTCACCAAGTCCTTGATGGCCTAAAAATAACCATACAAATGCTGTAATACATTATGAATATATATATATACACTGTGGCGATGTTATAATAAGGCACGGCGACTGGAGTTTTAATGGAAGTTTATTCATCAAATCATCGCCATCACGGAGCTCACCCCAGCTGCTGTATAAGCATGCTGGGGATCGCTCTCAGGCTCTCATGAGCAGTAGTCAGAAGCAGTCAGAAGAAGAACAGAGAGTGAACATATGAATTCAGCCACTTAAATACCCAGCAACGGACAATACATCAAAGGCATTTTATCATCAAAGGAAATGCATTCAGACATGTGACATTTGTACCACAATGCGAGCAGGAAGCATGAATGTTTGCATTTGCGTCATACATATCCACAGGATGCTGGTGCCTGAACTAAGCACAGGAAGGCTGCCTATTGATCTCAACACACACATCTCACTGTCCTGTTAATTGCTCTAGTCGAACACTGTGTTTGTCCGTGGCTGCTGTGGGGGGGTACCCCATACACTCCCCCCCCAGAGGGCTTAGCGGGGAGCTGAGACCTCGGTAGTCCCGCTTTGGTGGCGAGCTGCGGGGAAAGTCTGTGCCGGGGAAGGGAGGAGGGTGGGGGTAGCAAGTGGCAGGGGATGTCCATGGCTGTGGGAAGAAAAGTTAGTCTCTGATTCCTCTCGCGATTCAGTCCGGCAATGAAGAAAAACAGGAGCTGAAGCTATGTGAGGGACTTGGTGTTTAGGCTTTAGGTGCGTTCGCGGCCCTAAAGCCCTCGGGGACAGCTGACGGCTGGTTTCCCGTCGTGTGCCGTGGCTGAGACTTACACCAAATCCTGTGTGCGGGCTGCGTGTGTGCTTCAGGTGTGTGAGCAGTCTGAAGAGCCGTGTGCAGCGGCGGAGGATGATGTATAAGTCTGTAGAGCCAGCTTGTCTCTGGTGCGCGGCACACGCTGGCGGCCACGTGCCTTCCAGCTGCGCTGTTCTGATGCGAGGCTTCTGTGCATGGCCGGTCCGCTGTCCGCGAGGCGAATCAGGGTCAGGGGGCTTGATGGAGATCTGCGCAGTCGGCGCCGATTGTCTCCCCTGTTTGGGCTGTTGGTCGTCGCTCGTGCCGGGTCATGGTGAGTTCAGGTCCACGCGTTCTCCGTCGGCCATGGGCCACCGTCGTGGAGAGAGGGCAAGGTGTGTGCACTCTCGTGTGGAGACACAGAATCGTGTGTCAGGAGCCGTGAGAGCGGCCGGTCCAGCGTGGATGTGCCGATCTAGGCGTGCAGACCTCACCATGAAATTTCCTCAGCTTTCCCGGTCGTGGGTGGTCTCCGAAGAGCGTCAAAGTCTCCCTAAAGCAGAAAGGAAGGGCAGATCAGTCGGGCTGCCGCGTTCGCTTGTCGTCGGAGAATCACTGCCGGGTGCTGCGTTTGCTGGCAGCGTGTTCTTTTCAGCGTCGGGTCGCCAGCGTGGTTGTCCAGACTAGATGGTTGCGTCGCACAAAGCGTGTGCGTCTGCGGGGTCACCAGTGTGGCGATGTTAAAATAAGACACGGCGTCTGGAGTTTTAATGAAGTTTATTGATCAAATCATCGCCATCACGGAGCTCACCCCAGATGCTGTATAAGCATGCTGGGGATCGCTCTCAGGCTCTCATGAGCAGTAGTCAGAAGCAGTCAGAAGAAGAACAGAGAGTGAACATATGAATTCAGCCACTTAAATACCCAGCAACGGACAATACATCAAAGGCATTTTATCATCAAAGGAAATGCATTCAGACATGTGACATTTGTACCACAATGCGAGCAGGAAGCATGAATGTTTGCATTTTGCGTCATACATATCCACAGGATGCTGGTGCCTGAACTAAGCACAGGAAGGCTGCCTATTGATCTCAACACACACATCTCACTGTCCTGTTAATTGCTCTAGTCGAACGCTGTGTTTGTCTGTGGCTGCTGTGGGGGGGTACCCCATATACACTACCATTCAAAAGTTTGGGGTCACCCAGACAATTATTTTGTGTTTTCCGTGAAAAGTCACACTTATTTACCACCATGAGTTGTAAAATGAATAGAAAATATAGTCAAGACATTGACAAGGTTAGAAATAATGATTTGTATTTGAAATAGTATTTTTTTCCAGATACTCAACCTGCTCAAAGGAAGGTCAGTTTTATAGCTTCTCTAACCAGCTAAACTGTTTTCAGCTGTGCTAACATGATTGCACAAGGGTTTTCTAATCATCCATTAGCCTTCTGAAGCAATGAGCAAACACATTGTAACCATTAGAACAATGGAGTGATAGTTGCTGGAAATGGGCCTCTATACACCTATGTAGATATTGCACCAAAAACCAGACATTTGCAGCTAGAATAGTCATTTACCACATTAGCAATGTATATTAGATATTAGAGTGTATTTCTGACTAGTTTAAAGTTATCTTCATTGAAAAAAACAGTGCTTTTCTTTCAAAAATAAGAAAATTTCTAAGTGACCCCAAACTTTTGAACGGTAGTGTATATATATATATACTATATATACAGTATATATATATATATATATATATATATATATATATATATATATATATATATATATATTATGGCGCATATTTAGGGCGCATATATGGCATTCATATTCACCCACATATACCTAGTAGGCATGACGGTGCATATTCTGGAAGCTTCACGTCTCAATGGCCAAAGAGGACCTGACCCTGCAGAGACCTACGGGAGGTGTGAAGTTGGTCTTTTAGGAGACGGGAAGTGGGAGAGAATGTCCCAGCAGGAGCCCCAGAGGCTAGAAGGATGAGAGAGACAATGGAGACGCCAAGGAGCCTCGGGGACTGTATGTTTGCTCAAGGACTGTGGGTTGGGGGTGTGTTATTTGATGTTGGGGGTTTTGTGTCCTTTGGAGGGTATAAGAACTGTGAAGGATGATTGTTCTACCTCTTTTCTGAGATTCTGGTCTTGTTGGAGGATGTGACCTCTCAATAAACCAACCCTGAGAAATAAACTCAGTGTAGAAGAGCTGGAAATTGTCACGCCGCGCCATTCATCAGCGGCGCCACCTTGCTCACTGCACCTGCTACTCGTCAGCGGCGAAGGATAAAAGCCGCCTTGCCCTGAGCTTCGGCCTGAAGCCGTAGACTTCATTTCCCTTTCATGGGCTTCTACCACATTCTCTTCAGCATCCTCGTCACCGTAAGAAAATCGCTTACCTCATCTCTCCAGTCTGCTCCCCTGTGCACAGGTGGATTCCTCGGCGGCGGACAATCCCGTCCCTCGTCTCTCCTCGCTGCTGCACCGAGCCCTGCAGGTGGCTGTCTCCCGGGCTTCCATCCTTGAAGCGCCAGTCATCTGTCCCAACAAGTAAGCTTCTCTCTCCTCGCCTATTCTCCTCCTGTGTTGGTGTGTGCTCATCACCCTGTGTCTGATTTCTCCCATAGGGTTGCCGTCTGAACGGTCTCCTGCCTCTGGGTCCGAAGCAGACGCCACCACCAACACATTAACATTCCGCAGACACGCACCCAAACATCCCTGTTGTTAATAAACAGTTTGAACTACTCTGAGCCTGTGTGTGTGCGTCTCCTGAGCCGAACGTTATGTCAGTACGGCTTCAGCAGAGCGGCTCGGCAGACAGCGGGCTCGCACACCGGTTTACCATCCTCGAGGCTCGGGTGGATCAGATTGTTTATCAGCAACAGGTGTTACTTAATCAATTATTAGAATTAACTAACCGATTGAACCGCTTGGACCCCCAACAGCCGTTCCTCCCGACTCGCCAGGGTGGCGCGGCTCCTGCTGTTCCAGCGGCCGTCCAGCCGCTCCAGTGGCACCCGGTTCGGCTTCACACCGATTCCGACCCCCGCCCGCTTTAGCGGTAAGCTCGGCGGAGCGCGGGGGTTCATTATGCAGTGTGAGTCCGTGTTCCACCGTGTGCCCGAGATTTTCCCTCGGATCACAGTCGAATTGGTTACATAGGGAATCTTCTGGAGGGCGTGCGTTAACTTGGGACCTACGCCGTAATGGCGAGGCCCAGTTATGCCACCCCTCACCTATGACCAATTCGTGAGGCGCTTTCTGGAGGTCTTTGACCATTCTCAAACCGAAACGGTCCAGGTCGATCGGCTTCTCGCTCTCCAGCAGGGAAGCCGGTCGGCAGCGGGACCACTCGGTCGACTTCCGGGGTAGCGGCGGAGGAATTGGGCTGGGAGGAACGCTCCCTCTGTGGCCTGTTCCTCCGCAGCCTCAATAGTGATCTGAGGGATGAACTGGCTGGTCGGGATATCCCTGGGACGCTAGCGGAGCTGACGTCCTTAGCGGTTAAGTTTGGATAACAGGCTTGCGCGAGCGCTCCTCGGGGCGGAGTCTTCTTCTTCTCGCCCTCGTGGAGCCTCGCCACACCTGATCCAAGCTCGCCCCCTGGCGGCGCCGCCAGCATCGCGCCCCGAGGAGTCGGAGCCGATGGTGACAGGCTGGACTAAACTTTCCCCTGTGGAGAAACAACGCCGCCGGGAGGTTGGGCCTCTGCATGTATTGCGGAGGCGACCAACACACCGTGGAGCGTTGTCCACGGAAAGCCAGTCGGTGGGGGTCCGCGAGTCACTGTTGGAAGCCTCGCGGACGTCAATCAGTTAGGATCACTCACTCAATTGAAGCTGCCCATTCCGTTCTGCCATAACCCCACTGGGCACCTCACCCACGCACTGGTGGATTCGGGCGCAGAAGGCAGCTTTCATTTCACAAAGCCTGGCAACCCGATTGGGCACCGCTGCCAGGCACTCAACACTCCCATCTCCCTAGTCCACCTCTCCCGTGCCACCCTTGGGAGAGTGACACATCAAACTGTCCCCCTAACCGGTCATCATCTCGGGAAAACCACCAGGAGGAGATGACCTTTTACGTCCTTCCCAACTCTGTGTCGCCCGTCATCCTGGGTATCCCTGGCTCCGCCTTCACAATCCTGTTCCTGGATTGGAAATCAGCTGGGATATCGGCATGGAGTACGTTCTGTATGGGCACCTGCCTTCATTCCGCTGCCTGCTCTCCGTCCGCTCCTCCCCCTGCGACGGACGCTGCACCCCCGGACCTGTCTCTGGTGCCCCCAGAATTTCACCGACCTGGGTATGGGGTTCAGCAAAGCGAAAGCTATGTCTCTCTCCCCCTCATCGGCCCCTATGACTGCGCCATCAACCTCCGCCAGGGGGCTCCTTACCTTCTGGTCGCCTTTACAGCCTGTCTGCGCCGGAGAAGGAGACGATGAACGCCTACCTGAAGGAGTCATTAAGTGCTGGGGATTATCCGCCCATCATCGTCACCCGTGGGGCAGGGTCTTCTTCTTCGTGTGAAAGAAGGATGGGTCCCTCCGCCCTTGTATCGACTACCGGGCCCTCAATAATATCACGGAGAAGGACCGTTACACCCTGCCTCTCATGGACACTGCTTTCCACTCCCTCCAGGGGGCGACCTGGTTCACCAAGCTGGACCTACGCAGCGCTTACCACCTCGTCCGGATCCGGGAGGGAGATGAGTGGAAAACGGCCTTCCGTACCCCGAACGGCCACTTTGAATACCTGGTGATGCCGTTCGGGTTGACCAACGCTCCTGCAGTCTTCCAGCGCCTCATTAATGACGTCCTCCGGGACTTCATTGGCCTTTTCGTGTTCGTCTACCTGGACGATATTCTCATCTTCTCCAAGTCCAGGGATGAGCACCAGGTCCACGTGAGGCGGGTCCTCCAAAGGCTGCTGGAGAATCGTCTGTACGTTAAGGCAGAAAAGTGTGAATTTTACGCCAGGAGTACGTCCTTCCTGGGGTTCATCATCGCCCACGATAAGGTGCTCCCCGACCCAGAGAAGGTAAAGGCGGTGGTGGAATGGCCCACACCTGCATCCCGGAAACAGGTGCTGCAATTTGTTGGCTTCGCCAATTTCTACCGCCGCTTTGTCCCCAACTTCAGTGCCATCGTTGGACCACTGACCCGCCTCACGTCCCCGAAGGTCCCGTTCCGGTGGACCGAAGAGGTCGCTGCCGCCTTTGAGGCGCTGAAGGCGGAATTCTCCTCCTCCCGGGTCCTTCGCCAGGTCGACCCCGCGCTGCAGTGCATTGTAGAGGTAGACGCTTCGGACACGGGAGTGGAAGCAGTGCTGTCCCAGCGGTCACCGGACGATGGCGCCAAGCGACCGTGCGCCTTCTTCTCCCGGCGCTTGTCCCCGGCGGAGAGAAACTACGATGTGGGGGACAGAGAGCTCTTGGCCATCAAGCTCGCCCTGCAGGAGTGGCGCCACTGGTTAGAGGGGGCGAACCTGCCATTTGTGGTCCTCACGGACCACAAGAACTTGGAATACTTACGATCTGCCAAGCGCCTGAACGCCCGCCAGGCGCGCTGGTCCCTGTTCTTCGCCAGGTTCCAATTTTCCATCACCTTCAGGCCTGGCTCTAGGAACGTCCTGCCTGACGCCCTCTCCAGGCAGTTCGCCCCCGTGGAGTCGGAGGAGGCGCCCCACTCCATCCTGCCCAGGTCGTGCGTCGTGGGAGCCATCTCGTGGGACATCGAGAGCAAGATCCGGAAGGCACAGGAGGTGGAACCTGACCCTGGCGGCGGACCGGAGGGGAGGCTGTTCGTGCCATCCGCGGTCCGAGGAGAGGTCATCCACTGGCTCCACACCTCCAAGCTCACCTGTCACCCTGGCACCTCCCGGATGATAGATCTCCTCCAACAGTCCTTTTGGTGGCCAGGCCTGCGGAGGGATGCAGCCCGCTACACCCGGGCTTGCCCAATCTGTGCCACCTGCAAGTCGGGAAATGCCCCTCCAGCGGGTCTGCTCCAGCCCCTGCCCGTCCCTGGCAGGCCCTGGTCGCACATCGCACTGGATTTCGTCACCGGACTCCCTGTCTCCAACTCCTATGACACCATCCTGACCATCGTGGACCGCTTCTCCAAGGCCGTGCACTTCGTCCCCCTGCGAGGCCTCCCTACTGCCCTGGAGATGGCAGACCTCCTCGTCCAACACGTGGTCAGGCTGCATGGGATTCCGGTGGACGTGGTCTCGGACCGGGGCCCCCAGTTTTCATCTGAGGTTTGGAGGTCTTTCTGCAACGCCATCGGAGCCAAGGTGAGCCTCTCCTCCAGCCATCACCCCCAATCCAACGGGCAGTGTGAGAGGACCAACCAGGAGCTGGAGGCTGCGCTCCGCTGTGTGTCCAGATCCAAACCCACGTCCTGGAGCAACCATCTTGCCTGGGTTGAATATGCCCACAACACCGCTCGCTCTTCTGCTACAGGGATGTCCCCCTTCAAAGCGTCCCTGGGTTACGACCCCCCGCTGTTTCCGGAGCAGGAGAGTGAAGTAACTGTCCCGTCAGTTAGGGCCCATCTCAGGCAGTTCCGCTCCACCTGGGCTGCCGCGCGCCATGCGCTATTACGCACAGCGGAGCGCAACAGGACTGTGGCGGACCGGCGTAGAAGACCTGCCCCGGCGTACAGAGTTGGGCAGCTTGTTTACATTTCCACCCAGGACGTCACTCTAAAAGGCGAGAGGAGAAAGCTGGCACAGCGCTTCATGGGTCCCTACCCCATCACCCGGATCATCAACCCGGTGGCTGTGCGCGTGGCTATTCCCCCCTCCCTCCGCATTCATCCTACTTTCCACGTGTCGAAGGTGAAACTGGCAGTTACTGACCCCCTTTGCCCTCCTCCTGCAGCGCAACCCGCGCCCCGGATGATTGGTGGCCATCCGGCCTGGTCCGCCTCCTCCATCCTGGACTCCCGGCGCCGGGGTCGTGGGTTGCAATACTTGGTGGACTGGGAGGGCTATGGGCCCGAGCATCGACAGTGGGTGCCCCCGTCGTTTGTGTTGGACCCATCGCTCATCGCGGACTTCCACCGAGCGCACCCGGATAAGCCATCGCCAGGAGGCGCTGCTAGAGGGGGGAGTACTGTCACGCCGCGCCATTCATCAGCGGCGCCACCTGCTCACACACCTGCTACTCGTCAGCGGCGAAGGATAAAAGCCGCCTCGCCCTGAGCTTCGGCCTGAAGCCGTAGACTTCATTTCCCTTTCATGGGCTTCTACCACATTCTCTTCAGCATCCTCGTCACCGGTAAGAAAATCGCTTACCTCATCTCTCCAGTCTGCTCCCCTGTGCACAGGTGGATTCCTCGGCGGCGGACAATCCCGTCCCTCGTCTCTCCTTGCTGCTGCACCGAGCCCTGCAGGTGGCTGTCTCCCGGGCTTCCATCCTTGAAGCGCCAGTCATCTGTCCCAACAAGTAAGCTTCTCTCCCTCGCCTATTCTCCTCCTGTGTTGGTGTGTGCTCATCACCCTGTGTCTGATTTCTCCCATAGGGTTGCCGGCTGAACGGTCTCCTGCCTCTGGGTCCGAAGCAGACGCCACCACCAACACATTAACATTCCGCAGACACGCACCCAAACATCCCTGTTGTTAATAAACAGTTTGAACTACTCTGAGCCTGTGTGTGTGCGTCTCCTGAGCCGAACGTTATGTCAGAAATGATGAGGCGGTTTTGTATTAAAAACAGAGTCTTTAATGAACAACTCTTCTATCTTGTCTCATCTGGTGCAGAGCTTGGCAGAAGGCAAAAGAGAAAGATTTCTGCCCAGCTCGCTGGTTAAATACAGGCACACATCAAAGACATGCAAAACACAAGCCGACATCCCCTGTATCTTAATCCCCCCATTGTCCTGTTAACTCCTCCCTTCGTCTTGGGAGGTGATGGGAAAACCTCTCCTCGCCTTAGGGGGTGAAGGTGTCAAGTCTGTCGCCGCCGCGTCCTGTGACGTCATTGGTCTTCACAAGGCGGTGAGATTCCTTTGTCCTTTCGGAGGTGTGAAGTTCCTTTGCATATGTTGTCCCAAACATTTCCACATGCTCTAACATATGCAGGTATGGAATATATGAGTAATATATACCACAGGCCCCCCAAACAACTAGGAAATGACACAGAAAGATTCACAGTCTAGGGTAATTACTAAGACATACTACGTGTTACAGCTGTTGCCACAGAAGAAACTTTCAAACAGCCATGCTCCTAAGAGAGTTCAGTGAAAACATAACAGCATAGTATAATCATAAGTCAGTCCTAAACTGTTGCAGCACAATTAGCGAAAAATTGCAGAGTGGTGTAATCAGTCCCTGTGCAGTCTGGGTTTTAATCTTCTCCCAAAGCTGCTGTAGGTTGGTTTAGGCGTCCTGCTGGGACCTTGTTGTGAGGAATCTGCAGTGTGGGAAGGACAGAGATTATTTGTTCCCTGCCTGGGGGCTGAGACTTTTTCCTTGGGGGGGTCTGCCTCGCCGAGGTGCTCGCGCCAACTGTGCAGGTTCGTCTCTCAACAAGAAGGCAGGTTTGAGTCTGTCAATGCTGACCGTTTCATTTCTATCCCCATAATCAAGCACAAAGTGTTTGTCACCATTTTCCAGCACTCTGTACGGGCCATCGTATACTGGGCGTAACGTTGGTTTTAGGGCTTCATGCTTAACAAAAACAAACTCGGCGTTTTTTAAAGTTTGAGGAACAAAAACTCGAGGTGTGCTGGCAATGGAGTAGGTGTGTGCGTTGCTGGCTCCTGCTATATTTTTTTCCTTACTTTTTAAACCCTATTTTGCTGTAAGCTGTTAATGTTTTGGACATTTAATACGTGCAGAATCTGTTTTGAGCTGTGAAATATGTCCAAAACAAGAAAGCAGACTGAAAAGGAGGCAGCAGGGAACAATATTAACACCAGCTTAGCTGAGGATGCTAATATCAGCCTTAAACCCTGCACTTGTTGCCTTGCTTGAGCAACACTAGAATGTCCATAGCTGCTGACTTCAAAGCTTCATTTGAACTTATTAATGGTAAGCTGGACAAAATTCAAGCAGATGTGGCGAACCAGGAGCAACGCATTGGACGACCTTGAAAACCAACGCGGAGGACGTCAGCCAGCGCCTAGCGGCGCTTGAAGTTACATGTGAGTCAATGCAGGAGGAGAACAAACTCTTGAAAAACAAACTTTCTGACCTGGAGGGAAGAAGCAGGAGGCTGAATATTCGTCTGGTGGGTCTGCCGGAAGTCCTTTGATGTGGGTCCACAGGCCATCTGAATTTTTTTCTCGGCTGTTGGTGGACGTCTTTGGCGCACAAACTTTGCCATCTCCCCCAGAGCTGGATAGAGCCCACCGCAGCCTCATGCCCAAGCCGGGTCCGAATGGGAAGCCGCGCGCTGTCATTATTTGTTTCCACCGGTTTCGGACCAAAGACTTGGTGATGAGAGAAGCGCGGAGACGCCGTGGGGACTTTGGAATATCGTGGGCATAAACTTCAGTTCTACGAGGATTATAACGCCGACGTTCAGAAGCACGAGCCGAATATAAGGAGGTTTATGTCCGAGTTGTACAAGAGAGGTTTTCGTCCTTCTCTTCTTTTCCCCGCCAGGCTCCGGATAACTCTTCCAGACGGCAAAAACCAGTGGCTGGCGTCCGTCTCGGAGGCACCTGCTTCATGCAAACTAGGAGAGAAACCAGCAATTTTCGCCTTGAACTGGACATTTCTGGGTTGACCAGCTGCCGCGCTGGACTGCTTGTTACTTCATTGAAGCTGCACTGACTGGACATTGATGCATTTTTAGATGTTTAAAACAAGGGTAAAATTGGCTCCCTATACGTTGTTGTTTACTTAATTCTTTTTTTTAATTTTATCTTATTTTTTTTTTTTTTTTTTTAGGGTAAAACGTTCATATTATGCAGGATTGAAAGCCAGTTGTATGGGAGCATTCTGTTAGGATGAAAATAGAGCAGGAGATGGAGCGGTTGCTGTTTATTTTGCAACCGGCTGGAGTGCTGTTATAGGTTTGGTTGTTGGATTTTTTTATTTTCTTTTTCTTTTTCTTTTTTTCTTTTTTTTTTGTTTTGTTTTTTTTGTTATGGTTTTATTTACACCCCCCTTACCCCCTCCTTTTTTTTTTTTTTTTTTTTACCCGTACCTCACTTTACTCTTCTTTGGGCTACACAATATAATATATAAATTTTACTCTTTGAATGAATAGTAATCTTACTTTGGTAAGCTGGAATGTGAAGGGGTTGAACCATCCAATTAAACGAAAGAGAGTCATGTCACGTCTAAAGCAGTTTAAGCCTGGGGTAGTGTTTTTGCAGGAAACCCAATTGCAGGATTCCGACCACTTGCGTTTGTCAAAATGTTGGTCAGGACAATTTTTTCATTCAAATTTTAAAGCTAAGGCCAGGGGCGCTGCCTATTCTTATTGATCGAAATATCCCATTTATCCCTCTAAGTTGTTTTATTAGATAAAAATGGACGATTTGTAATAGTATCAGGTAAACTTGGCGATAAACATGTCACCTTGGCTAATCTGTATGCACCGAATTTTGATGATGTGCACTTTTTTCGCAACCTTTTTTCGCAACTTCTAGATTTAAATACTCATTCTCTAATTCTTGGGGGTGACTTTAATTTGTATATGGATCCGATCTTAGATCGCTCATCTTCAAAACATGCTAGTCTTAATAAATCTGCAACTTATGTTAAGTCTTTTCTTGAGGAATATAGCCTTACAGATCCTTGGCGTTTTTTACATCCTAACGGCAGGGACTATCTTTTTTCTCTCACGTACACCATACTTATACCAGAATAGATTATTTTTTTGTTGACAATTTATTAATTAATAACCTTTGCTCTTGCAGTTATGATAGCATCTCGGTTTCTGATCATGCCCTCTTGTACTTAAAATGATCCTCCATGGATGTGGTGTACAAGGGGCGCTGCTGAAGTCATTCTATGACACGTGGTGGCATCAGCCATCACTTTTGGAGTGGTCTGCTGGGGCAGTGGCATTACTGCAGCCGATAGGAAGAGACTGTACCAAACTGATTAAGAAAGCTAGCTTCTGTCCTGGGGCAACGCCTTGATCCGATGAGGAGATAGGAGAGAGAAGGACGGTGGCTAAACTGTCATCTCTGCTGGGAGTCCGAGGTTCCACCCTATGCAGGACATACTGGATGCACTTGAGGAGCTCATTTAGCAGCAGACTTACATCATCCCAGGTGCAACAACCGAGAAGTGTTCGTAGGTCCTTCCTACCAACGGCTGTCAGACTGTACAACCTAAGCAGGGCTGCTCGCAGAGATAGCAAAAAGACGTAACAAAACTAATAGTTTTTTTTTTTTTTTTGAATGCAAAAGATGCAATAGACTTACACAATGGGTCCTATCCGGCATACAACTAGGAACATACCGGTCGCTATGGAGGGTGAGAATATGTAGGGGCACATAATCCATACCATGTAGGGATAACTAAATAGACGGTTATGCTGTTTCATCCCTCCTAGGCAACAATGCTCTGCACTGTGTGTGTTTATATATTTACATATTTATTCCATCTAGCTACAAGTGCTCTGCATGGGTGTGTTTTTATATTTATATATCTATAAATTTATTCCATCTAGCTCAATGCTCCGCACTGTGTTTTTTTATATATCTACATATTATTCCATCTAGCTACATTGCTCCGCACTGTGTGTGTTTATATACTTGCATATTTATTCCACCTAGCTGCAATGCTCCATACTGTGGGTGTTTATATATTTACATATTTATTCCATCTAGCTACAATGCTCTGCACTGTGTGTTCATATATTCATATATTTATTACATCCAGCTACAATGCTCTGCACTGTGTGTCTGTGTGTGTGTGTGTGTATATATATATTTTATAGTAATATGTACATATGTATATTAGCTGCTCTTGCTTGCTTGTTTTTTCTTGCCTTCTGATTGTTGCTCTGAGTGTTGCTATCCCTGTGCTGTTGCAATCCTGGAATTTCCCCGTTGTGGGACTAATAAAGGCTTATCTTATCTTATCTTATCTTATGTGACTCCATGAGAAAGCATTGGAGATTGGATCCATTATTACTTACAGATGAAAAATTGGTTGCGAATATTTCTTCTAAAATTAATTTTTTTTTGAAAGAAAATAAAACTCCTGGTATGCCAAATAAAACGATATGGGAGGCCATGAAGGCATTTCTTAGGGGGGAATTTATTTCATTGGCAGCATTTAAAAGACGATCCTTAATACAGGAACAGAAGGCTATTTTAGATCAAATCCTGGACATTGACAGACAATATGCTCAATCTCCATCACCCGCTCTGTACAAGGAACGTATGACATTACAAACTAAACTTAATTTACTTTCTACTCGACAAATTGAAGGTTGTTTAATAAGGAACTAGAGTGAATTTTATGAACATGGCGAAAAAACCAGTAAACTTCTAGCTAATCAATTACGTGGTATTAGAGCTAAGCAAATTATTACTGGAGTTAGGACAGATAAAGGAGAGGTGACATCTGACCAACAAGTGATTAATGATATTTTCAGGTCATTTTATTCCAAATTATATACCTCAGAATATACAACAAACTTAAAGGATTTGGAATTTTTTTTTGATTCTATTGATATTCCTTCGATTTCTTCAGAATCTCGGCAAATTTTAGAAGCTCCCATCACAAAAGAAGAAATTCAGCTGGCAATATCATCCATGCAATCAGGAAATCTCCAGGACCTGATGGGTTTTCCGCTGATTTTTTCAAAAAAATTTCTCCGACGGACCCTCGCCCCTTTCCTTTGTCAAGTTTTTACAGAGTCGCTTGACTCTGGTACACTTCCTCCTTCATGCTCTAGGCCTGTATCACTGTGTTGCTTTAATAAAGGTATAGGATCCTGTTGATTGTTGCTTCTTACAGGCCTATTTCCTTGTTAAATACCGATGTTTAAATTTTTGTCAAAGTTGTTAGCTTCAAGGTTGGAAAAGATTCTTCCTTTTATTAATTTCACAGGACCAATAACCGGTTCATTAAAAATCGCCATTCTTTTTTTAACTTGCGGCGGTTGTTTATTTTTATTTATATACTCCTCACCAACAACATACCTTATTGTCTTATTAGTTTGGACGCTGAAAAGGCATTCGTTAGGGTTGAGTGGTAGTATTTGTTTTTTACTTTGGAGAGGTTCGGTTTTGGTCCTTCCTTCTGTTCCTGGATTATACTTCTCTATGCTAGTCCTTTAGCCTCTCAGTGTTAACTAATTGTCGCTATTCTGACTATTTTAGACTTTACCACCGTGGTACGAGGCAAGGCTGTCCCTTTGTGCCCCGTTGCTCTTTGCCTTGGCAGTTTGAGCCGTTAGCTATTGCAATCCGTGGAGCCGGGACTTTCTAGGCATTCGTAGGGGTGGCATTGAGCATAGGGTTTCACTCTATGCTGACGTTCTTTTATTATTTCTCTCCAACCCACTTACTTCATTACCCGCTATACTCAACATTTTAGATAGTTTTAGTAGGTTTTCTGGTTATTAAAATTAATCTTAATAAGAGTGAACTGTTTCTGATTAATGAAAAAGATTCAAGTTCAGGATTTTGAAAATTTTCCTTTCAAGGTTGTTATTGATCATTTTAATTATCTTGGGATATGTGTCACTAAACAATTTAATTACTTGTTTAAAAATAATTTTCTCCCCTTACTTGACCAGTGCAAGCTAATACTTTCCAAATGGTCCCCATTATCCTTGTCTTTAATTGGCAGAATCAATTCTGTAAAAATGATGTTACTTCCAAAGTTTTTATATTTGTTTCAATGTCTCCCCATTTTTATTCCTAAATCCTTTTTTAAGTCTTTGGACTCTCTGATTACCTCATTTATTTGGAATGGTAAACATCCGAGATTGAGGAAAGTTTTTCTTCAAAGACCCAAATCAGTAGGTGGCATGGCTCTGCCTAACTTTCAATATTACTACTGGGCAGCAAATATCAGGTGCATGTTATATTGGAAACATTTTTATCTGGAACCCAAATCACCTATTTGGATCCTTATGGAGTCACATGTGGACAATCAAACCTCCCTACCGGCAATTTTAGGTTCACCACTTCCCCTTGCCTTGTCTACACTGGGTATATTATAAAGTATGTTCGTCTGTCTCTTTGAATTTGGTCTCAATTCAGGAAAAATTTCGGTCTTCAGTTTTTTTCCTTTAGAAGTCCAATTGCCCGCAAAATCATTTATTTACCCCATCAACTATTGTTAGTGCTTTCATTATATGGCACAGAAAAGGTTTAAATCTTTTGCGGATTTATATTTTGATGGTCTATTTGTAAGTTTTTCTCAACTTTCCACCAAATTCGACATCACTTCTACACATTTTTTCCGCTTCCTCCAGGTCAGACATTATGTGCAAACCATGACAAAACAATTCCCTCAAAAACCTTCTGATAATCCTCTAGATGATTTTTTATTAGTTAAACCAACTTCTAAGGGGGTAATGTCAGTTTTATATAATTTAATTTCAAATTTACAATCTTCTTCTCTGGCCGCTATCAAATTGAACTGGGAACAAGATCTTAATTTTACTTTTACTGATGAACTGTGGGACTCTATTCTTGGCCAGGTTCACACTGTATCAATGTGTGCTCGTCACGCTCTTATTCAATTTAAGATTGTACACCGGATGCACCTGTCCAAGGTTAAGTTAGCACGTATTTACTCGGATATAGACCCAACTTGTGAAAAGTGTGGTAGCGCTCCTGGCACTTTGCTTCATATGTATTGGTCCTGCCCTGCATTGATGAATTTTTGGCATTCTGTTTTTATCACTATGTCTGAAGTCCTGCAATATCAAATTAAACCTGATCCATTATGCGCCATTTTTGGTGTGGCTCCAGAACTTGTCTTGCCAAGTTCCAAATTAAAAGTATTCAAATTTTCATTATTATTGGCCAGACGTGCTGTATTACTGAAGTGGAAAGACTCTTCGCCCCCTTCACATTTACAGTGGATAAAAGATATAATGTCCTGTTTGGATTTAGAAAAAATCAGATATACAGTCTGTGGCTCTGAAAACAAATTCTATAAATTATGGCGCCCGTTTCTTGATTTCTTTGAAAGACCCACGATTATAGTTTCTGAGTAGCTCACATCCCCTTTACCCCACCCCCACTTCACACACACAATTTTTCTTTGTATTTTTTTTTTAATTATTGTTTATTTAAAGGTTTTTGTGCTTTGAAGCATTTACATTTGTTGGCAAGTTCTAGTTTTTCACTGTTTGGTTGAAACAAAAATGAAAATTTCTAATACTTTGTATTGTATTGATACTTCAATTAATAATAATAAAAAGACCTTTGAAAGAAAGAGGAACAAAAACTCGTGGAAAGGAGTGATGAGCTGGACCGTGGAGAGAGTCCGGTCCGTTACTGCCTAAAAACCTTGGGACTGGGAGGTGCCCTGGTTCCGGGTTTTCTGGTAAAAATTCACCTGGTAGTCTGATAGGCTGAGCAAAGACTAATTCTGCAGGGGAAGCGTCTAAATCCTCTTTAGGTGCCGCACGCAACCCCAATAAAACCCAGGGAAGTTTATTTACCCAATTT
Source organism: Pholidichthys leucotaenia (assembly GCA_020510985.1). Lineage (NCBI taxonomy): Eukaryota > Metazoa > Chordata > Actinopteri > Cichliformes > Pholidichthyidae > Pholidichthys > Pholidichthys leucotaenia. The sequence continues at coordinate 83,600,239 of CM035837.1, read as the reverse complement.
GTGTCCGTTAATGAGGCTCTGAGGGCGGCCTTTAAGGACCTGTGAAAACGCTCGCATAACCCATTAGCCTGAGGGTGATAAGCGGTGGTACGGTGAATTGTTGCCCCTAAACTGTTGGACATGGCTGACCAGAGCTCTGAGACAAATTGAGGCCCCCTATCTGACGTGATGTCTGATGGGACGCCGAAACGTGCCACCCAATTTGTTAGAAAAACGCGAGCGACTTCCTCCGCTGTAGTTGCCGCTAGAGGGACTGCCTCTGGCCAGCGCGTGGTGCGGTCTATCATTGTTAGCAGGTGTGTGAAACCCTGGGAGGAAGGCAGTGGCCCCACGAGGTCGACATGAATGTGGTCGAACCTTCTAGCAGGGATGGGAAAAGGCTCCAGAGGGGCTTTTGTGTGTCTGTGTACTTTGGCGCGTTGACAAGGAATGCAAGTTTTTGCCCATTCTTTTACGTTTTTGCGCAGGCCCGGCCACACAAACTTTTCGGCAACCATTTTGACCGAGGCGCACACACCTGGGTGCGCGAGGGAGTGAATTGCGTCGAAATACGGCGGTGCCAAGCAGCTGGTACTAACGGGCGAGGTCGGCCGGTTGAAACATCGCATATTAGGGGGGGCACGCTGTCGCGCAACCCTTTTTTCTCCAGCCTTAACCCTGTTGGTCCAGACAGGAGCGCGCGCACGTCCGCATCACTGCCTTGTTCTTCCGCCATGGCTGCATAATCTATCCCTTCATGGATAGGTGCTGCATATGTGTTTGCGTTAGAGAAAAGCTCAGCTGCTGAGGCAGTGTAATCTGTCTCCTCGTGCTCTGGTGGTGCCACAGCGCGAGAGAGACAGTCCGCTACTACGTTAAGTTTGCCCGCTACATGTCGAATGTCTGTGGTGAACTCTGAAATCGCAGCTAGCTGTCTTTGTTGTCTGCCCGACCAAGGTTCTGAAATTTTAGCCATAGCAAAAGTGAGCGGTTTATGGTCCACAAAAGCCGTGAAACTCCGCCCTTCTAACCAAAACTGGAAGTGGCGGATGGACAAATGGAGCGCCAGCAGCTCCCTGTCAAAAGTGCTGTATTTGCGTTCCGTCGGGTTTAGCGATTTGCTAAAGAATGCTAAAGGTTGCCAGACCCCCTTGACAAGTTGTTCTACAACTGCCCCTATGGCCAAGTCTGAAGCATCTGTGGTTAGAGCAATGCGGGCCGAGGGGTCTGGGTGGACTAACATTGTGGCGTTAGCTAGGGAGTTTTTAACTTCCGCAAAAGTGCGTTCGCGTTTCGGGGTCCATTCGACCGCGTTGGAAGCTTTCTTTTTTCTGAGCGCGTCATACAGGGGCTGCATGAGCTGAGCTGCATGAGGGAGGAAACGGTTGTAAAAATTAACCATCCCCAAAAATTCCTGTAGCGATTTGACCGTTTGGGGCCGTGGAAAACCTTCTATCGCATGAATTTTGTCTGGAAGCGGAACTGCCCCTTTCGGGGAGACTCTATGTCCTAAAAAATCAATTTGCGATACGCCGAATTTGCATTTGGCTGGATTAATTATTAATCTGTGCTCTTCTAGCCTCTGAAAAACGGTAGTGAGGTGCTGCTCGTGCTCTTCCTCAGATGAGCTGGCTACCAGCATGTCGTCGAGGTAGACGAAAACAAAGGGGAGGTCGCGTAAGACTGCGTCCATCATACGTTGAAAAGTCTGAGCAGCGCCTTTGAGGCCGAAAGGCATTCGCAGGAATTCAAAAAGGCCGAAAGGGGTTATAACCGCTGTTTTAGGAATGTCTTCAGCTCGGACTGGGACTTGGTGATAACCGCGGACTAAGTCTATTTTTGAAAAAATGCGCGCACCCGCTAAATGTAGTGAAAAGTCCTGTATGTGAGGAATGGGGTAGCGGTCAGCGGTCATGCGCTGTAGCGTTGTTTAATCTGCGGTAATCTCCGCACGGTCTCCAAGAACCGTCGGATTTCGGAACCATGTGAAGCGGCGAAGCCCAAGGGCTCTTCGAGCGTCTAAACTAATGCCCACTTTTTATCGAGAGCTGCAACTCCGCGCCCCTTGCTAGTTGAGCTCTGGCCGCGGTCTAACGCGGCAAGCTTTTGCAAAACAACGGGAGGGTCCCGTTGTTGGAACATGAAGTGTTTAACCCTCCGTTGTTTGGCTACAGGGGCTGAAAAATTTGGGGGTTTTGTGAGTGCTTGGAAATTGTGGTGAGGAGCTTGCTCAAACTTACCTCCTGCCGTGGGGTGACGTTGCCTGCACAGGTGGTGGAGAGACTCGAGCTGAGCATGGAATAGAAGCGAAAAGATAGTGCATTAACCAGGCGCCTATTTGCTAGATCAACTAATAACCCATGTGCACATAGAAGAATCAGCGCCCTAACCAAGGTTAAAACTCACCGCCGCTACAACAAATGGTCCATCTGTAGCTGCGGCCGTGAATGAGGAGGTGCAGGCTCTTTTCCCCGAACGTGTCGATGTCAGAACCGTTGCTGCCACTGCTCCATTGCCCCGGGTGCCCATGACATCGATCTGCGTGGGAGGGCATGGATGAAACTCAGCTGAGCTCCCGTGTCGATGAGGAACTGCTTGCCTGTGTGTCCATCCGTCACGTATAACAGCTTGTTTTTCTCGCCGAGAACCGCTGCCGTTAACGGGCCCTCGGGCTTTTGGCGTTTCCCGACACTCGTAAACTTGCAGGGAGGAACACCATTTTCGGGCTTCTCGGCGAAGCGGGGGTGGTGATAATAACAGACGTCATTCTGTTTGTTGCGCTTGGGCCGTGCCGCTGTCACGTGGGTTGAGTCTGCTCCGTGGTTTGTGACTCTCCAGGCTCGGGGCGTCAGTCTTAAGGTCTGCGGATGCCGCTGTGGGTGTCAGTTCTCTGCAGGCGTTGACGAGCCGATAAGCCTCGTTGGCCAGTGTGCGGAAGTCCTGATGATTGTTGCACTTCATACTGGCGAGTGTTCCTCTCGTGTGTGGTGGTAGCGTGGCTGAGAAAAATAAATTGGAAGAGGAAATTATCATTATCCTCCTCCTTGAGCTGCAGCAAATCCTCCATGAGGGTCTTTGGATTGCCCCCTCTGTGGCCGTAGACCGCCCAGGATCTTTTCGGCTCTTCTCCTCGCTGACGGGACGTAATTTGCCACGATGGTCACCTTGAGTGTCTCATACTTGTCCGGGCCGGTGGTCGCTGGATCAAGCGCCGCACACACCTCGAAGTGGCGGAGTCGAGTTTGGAGACGATATGGTAGAATTTAGTATCGTCTGCCGTGATGCCCGCAGTATGAACTGGGCTTCAGCTTGATGAAACCAAGAGGCCGGGTCTTCTCGCCAGAAATCTGGCAGTTTGACAGCGACGGCGTTCACACACATCATCACTCGTTGTGCCCGCCGGGTGAGAGTGCGTTATGCCTCGGCTCTCACGGCGGTTGCTGTGAGCTCGGTTGAGCTCTCTCGGTACCCTCTGCCGGGGGGAAACAGCTGTCTGCTTGTTTCCCCCGTCTGCGTTGTCGGTGGCGTATGCCAGAGTCGCCACGGATGAGTCGCTTGAAGAACGCCTCCGGTCCATACTCGCGTCAAGGTCACCAGTGTAGAAGAGCTGGAAATGATGAGGCGGTTTTGTATTAAAAACAGAGTCTTTAATGAACAACTCTTCTATCTTGTCTCATCTGGTGCAGAGCTTGGCAGAAGGCAAAAGAGAAAGATTTCTGCCCAGCTCGCTGGTTAAATACAGGCACACATCAAAGACATGCAAAACACAAGCCGACATCCCCCGTATCTTAATCCCCCCATTGTCCTGTTAACTCCTCCCTTCGTCTTGGGAGGTGATGGGAAAACCTCTCCTCGCCTTAGGGCAGGGGTGTCAAACTCATTCCATGGAGGGCCAAGACCCTGCAGGTTTTACTTCCACCCAGTCTCTTCAGCAGGTGTTTTCACTGATCAGCAATCAGTAGGAAGAAATTCAGAGAAATCACCTGTTGAAGACACTGGGTGGAGGTAAAACCTGTAGGGTCTTGGCCCTCCATGGAATGAGTTTGACACCTGTGCCTTAGGGGGTGAAGGTGTCAAGTCTGTCGCCGCCGCGTCCTGTGACGTCATTGGTCTTCACAAGGCGGTGAGATTCCTTTGTCCTTTCGGAGGTGTGAAGTTCCTTTGCATATGTTGTCCCAAACATTTCCACATGCTCTAACATATGCAGGTATGGAATATATGAGTAATATATACCACATCAGTCTCGTTTGTGAAAGGCATCCTCTACTATATATATATATACTGTATATATATATATATGAATGACATGACAGTACTCAATTAATTCAACCATACATTTCCTACACATACCTTCCTGCTTGGTAGAACATATGAGGGTGCAATAAGCATCAGGAGCTCCCTGAATCCCTCATTTTCAACAATGGTGAGTGGCTGACGGTCTTTGATCATGTTGACCCCAGCCTCATCCACTGCTTGCTTGTTAGGAACTGCAAGCCAAAAGGAAATATTTTGTTTAAAGCTTGTTAAAGGACTGTAATTTTTACAAACAATATTACAGAGTCACACAAAGCCTTTTGTGTGTAATAAACTATTTTTGAAAATTCACATTTTTTGTGAGAATTTCAACATACCTGGGATACTCACACGAGTATCTGTCAATTCTTCATTGCCATGCTGAGCTCTATAATGCCTCAGCATTGATGAAGTGCTCTTATTGATGTAAGATAGCTCTGTGGAGCAGAGCCGACACTTCACCTACAATAAAATAAAATTAATTTATCTGAAAACAATTCAAACCTCTTACAGAAAAGAGTAGAAACATATTTAATTCAAAAACTAACAGTAAACAATGTCTAAAGGAGAAAAAGATTTACCTTATTTGCCGTCAAAAGATCAAAATGATTCCAGACTGGGGAAAACTTCTTCTTATTGGAACGATCCATGAAGTCAGAAGTTGAACAAGGTGAGGGGAAGCACAAATCCAACAGACACAGCAACAGCAAACAGTTTCATCTCCATTCAACAAATCCACAACAATACATGTCAATACAGTTTGTTTCCTTATAAACACAATTTGGCGTGGCACATCCAAACGACACACTTCCTGTATCGGTCACATGATTTTTTCTTAAAGCGATACACGCATCAATACGGGGTTTCACTCTTGTGCGCTCGGCACAGTGCTGACCCACCAGTGTTGTTCGTCCCATCACTAGTGTCTTGTCTTCCCCAGTATGCCTATACATTTTGCTAATTTAGCCCGGATGTGACTGATGTGAGGTTTCCAGCAGATTTTACTGTCTAGCGTCACCCCCAGAAACTTATTTTCCTGTACTGTTTGTATTCTGGTATCATCTATCGTTACCATTATTTCATGATTTATTTTATAATTTCCAAACACCATAATCTTTGTTTTTTTTAGATTTAGAGATAATTTATTTTTGTTGAACCACTGCGTTAATTTTTCCATTTCAGTTGTGACCACCTCTAAAACCTGCTGCAAGTTCTCACCAGTGAGAACTTGAGAAGACCCGGGGGGTGATGTATTGTCTCTGGGGATTGAATGACAATGTGACTCTGTACTTTGATGTTCCGGGTATAAAAAGGGGAGATGTGGGAAGTTTGTTCTCTTTTCTGTTTGAGAGGATGTTTTAGACATGTGACTGATAATAAACCTGAACTGAGAAATAAATTCAGCCTCTTCATTTCACGCTCTCCACACCCAACATATTTAAAGTTTCGGTAGATAGGTCTCAATGAAAGGGAATCCTGGGTGGCAACCAACTTCGAGGCCTATATCGAGGATGCCCACACCTGCCACACATCGGAGGAAGCCCTCCACTGCCTTGAGAGCGCCGAGCAACTGAGTGAGCCATTCCCAGCTCTTTGACAGTTCCCTCAGCTTGCCAGTCTGCATGATTTAAGCATGGACATGCAGATTGTTTTCCGTAGGTTGATGGAGTTGTTCCCGGTGGCAGGAGAGGTGCCGATGAAGGAAGGATCACATCCATCTGGGGGAAGACGTGGTCGTCGCTGGCACCGTAGGACACAGCAGCCCAGTTTCTCATCCCCGGTAAGGGCACACCAGGCTTCCGTTTCCTCCTTTGGCCCACCACCAGCACACCATCATCGGGCATCCTCCCCCCGTCTGACGAGTTCAAGCTTCTCCCGGGAGGACTTGCCGGACAGGTCAGTGGCAGCAGAGCAGGAATATAGGCAAGTACCCATTCATTTTTTTACATCATTTAATGAAGGGACTTGTCTGATTCCCGGTGGGGAGACTCAGCCGCAGCCGCCTCCTGCTGCTGAGTTCTCTCCACCCCACTCTGCATTTACAGTAATTCTGCTGCCCTGTCCCTGAAGCTCCTCCAGCTGCAGCTACCTACAGGAGGGTGTTCCAAGTAATTGTTGCCCCCAGACCTGACGTCCCATTGGTTGCTGTTACTGCATCTGGGCTGCTTGAGGATCAACCAGTACTGGCTCCACGCCACTCCCCAGCTCCAGTACCAGCACCACGTCGCTCCTCAGCTCCAGTACCAGCTATGGCTCTTCTCCGGACAGCTCCAGCTGCTCATGGATTGTGCATCACAGCTCCAGCCAGCCCTGAGGTGCACACAACAGCGCCAGCCATCCCCGAGGTGCACACAACGGCTCCAGCCACCCCCGAGGTACACACAACAGCACCAGCCATATTGGGATTAGATGCTGAAAAAGCATTTGATTCGGATGACTGGTCCTTCCTATACAGAATCTTATCCAGTTTCAGTTTTCATAACAACTTCATTAGAACTATCCAGGCATTATATAAAAAACCAACAGCTAAAATAAGGATTAATGGTAAATCATCATCATCTTTTGAACTGGAAAGAGGATGTCGTCAGGACTGCCCCTTGTCTCCACTGCTCTTTGCAATCTTCATAGAACCTCTGAGCCAATGGATAAGACAGAATCAAAAAATTCAAGGTATTACACTTGGTCAGAAGTAACATAAAATAGCACTCTTTGCTGATGACATTTCAATATACCTGAGGCAGCCGGACACCTCTTTTCCAGAACTAATCTCAGTTTTTTCAGAGTATGGAGATTTATCGGGGTACGAATTAAACATGCATAAAACCCAAGTTTTAACATTCAACTATGACCCAAATCAATATTTACTAAGCAAACTCAAAACTAACTGGGAGATGGAATCTATGAAATATCTGGGGGTCAATATCCCGAAACAACTCAACAAAATTATATCACTAAACTATGATCCACTGATGGCAAAAATAAAATCTGATCTAGCAAGATGGAATATGATACCATTCTTGGGTACTGCACAAAGAACTGAAGCAGTCAAAATGAATATACTTCCACGTCTTCTATACCTTTTCCAAACAATACCGGTAGAACCTCCCAAAAAAACATGGCAAGAACTGGACAGAAAGATCTCAAGATTCATATGGCAGGGCAAGAGACCTAGAATCAGATATAGAACCCTACAGCTAAACAAAGACAAAGGTGGGCTCGCTCTGCCAAATATCAGGGACTATTTTAAAGCCGCACAAATTAAAACTTTAGTAGAGATGTGTAACCCAGTCTACACTGCACAATGGAAGGAGATGGAATGCCAAATAGCAAGTGACATCCCCCTACAGGAGATAATAGAGAACAATGCCTTACCTAAACTTTTGAATAACACTAACCCGTGGATAGAGACCCCGCTAAAAATTTGGTTTAAGATAGTCAGAGAGAATCAAACTAAAGCACCCTATTGATTACTGCAATGGATTGCCTATGATCAAGACTTTACTCCTAATAAAACAGACACTGTGGAGATGTGAAAATGACGAGGCAGAGTTCATCTCTTGAATCAGTTTTATTCACATCTTCCAACATCACGAAGCAGAATAAAAAGAGAACGACAAAGGGAACTCTCGTCCTTAAATACCAGGACTCTTACAGTTAACAGGTCACATGTCTCACAAAACCATTGCATTATAAAGACAGCAACAATGCATCTTCTCTGCATGATATCACACCACTATCTACAATGCATCCCCTCATTATATCCCACAGTCTCAAGCTTTGCATACTACTTCTCCTGCAGCTTCCTGTAATAACCACAGAAGCTCTGCCCTTGCTCTGGTCTAAAATGTGAGTCCAAAAGCAGGTCACAAATGTGTGTCCCCACACAAAGCCCCCCCAGCATTTTAGAACAAACAAGGGAAAAACAACATGCATGCCGTGATAGTATCAATACACATTAGTCCACCAGCTGTCTGGGCTTCCGTCTCCTGCCGTATCTGCTGTAGCTGGGGTTGGACGTCTCCGCAGCGCTGTCACGCTGGGGGTTTGCCGTCTGGGGGTGGAAACCTTTTGTCAGCACTTGTGGGGGTTCTGGGGAAACGTTACTCTGTGAAGCCCTCCGCGGGGGTCTGCCTCGGCGCGGGGCCCTCGCCAACAGCACTTGCTCATCTGCCACCACAAAAGCGGGTTTGAGTCTGTTTATGCCAACTTTCTCTTCCCTACCCCCCAAATCTAGCAAAAACTGCTTGTCCCCTGTTTCCAGCAATCTGAATGGTCCATCATAAGGCGGTCGCAGCGGGGTTCAGTGCGCATCGTGTCTGACAAAAACAAACTCTGCGTTCTTCAAAGTTTTAGGCACAAAAACGCGCGGAAAACTGTGGTGCGCGGGGCCGGGCAGCGTGCTTGATTCTATGTCACTCCGCAACAGCTGAGACGGGGAGGTGTCTGGCGCAGGGTTATCTGGGAGAAACTCCCCAGGGAGCCGGAGTGGCTGCGCAAACACGAGCTCTGCTGGGGAGGCTTCTAAGTCCTCTTTAGGCGCAGAACGCAACCCCAACAACACCCACGGTAACTTGTCTACCCAATTTGCACCCGTCAGTGACGCCCTGAGAGCTGCTTTCAATGACCTATGAAAACGTTCGCATAACCCATTAGCCTGCGGATTGTACGCGGTTGTGCGGTGAATTGTGACACCCAGGCTGCGGGCCATTGTCGACCAAAGCTCGGAAACAAATTCAGGGCCTCTGTCGGACGTAACATCCAATGGAACGCCGAAGCGCGCCACCCAAGCTGTTAAAAACGCGCATGCAACCTCCTCGGCCGTGGTTGATGCCAGCGGGACCACTTCAGGCCAGCGCGTGGTGCGGTCTACCATTGTGAGAAGGTGTGTGCACCCTTGTGACAGCAGGAGGGGGCCCACGAGGTCCACATGAACGTGGTCGAACCTCTTGGCCGGAATGTGAAACGGCTCCAAAGGAGCTCTCATGTGCCTGTGTGCTTTGGCTCGTTGACACGCCGTGCAGGCTGCTGCCCACTCTTTAACTTGTCTGTGGAGGCTCGGCCACACAAATTTTTCTCCTACCATTTTGACCGACGCGCACTCCCGGGTGCGCCAAAGAATGAATCGAGTCAAAAACACGGCGGCGCCACGCAGTTGGTACTACTGGTCGCGGCCGACCCGTGGAGACATCGCAGATTGGGGGGGGCATACCGTCTTGCAGCACCCTGTCCTCCAGCCTTAACCCTGTTGGTCCAGACTGGAGTGCGCGCACGTCCGCGTCACTACCCTACTCCGCGGCCATGGCTACGTAATCTATTCCCAAGCTGACTGGGGCCGCTACGGCACGCGAGAGGCAGTCTGCAACTACATTGAGTTTGCCCGCCACATGCTGGATATCAGTGGTAACTGCGGCGGCATGGAATAAAGCGGCGTTGTTGGAGGTTTTAAGTAGAGTCTTATTATCATACCGCCGTCACAAGCTCCGCTCCCGGCGCCATGCATGAGCGCCGAGAGCGAGCCCACGGCTCTCAGAGAAGGAGAGGAGGACACAAGTTTGTGTCCTGCAGCAGGGTTGAAGTCAGATTGAGAGTGAGAGAGAGAGAGTTTGCGTTACAGAGTTGCAGCATATATACTCGACCACAACAATACATCAAAAGGGCATACCCCAGCAGTTGTATGATCAAAGAGATAACAGAACAGGCATAAGACATTTGCATTTGAGAGACATATTGATCTCAGTCCCTAGGTCACAGTGAGGACAGGACGCATGAGCACAATGCATGAAAGGCAACAATTAACATCACAGAGGTGAGCCAGACGAAACGCGTCTGCCTGTAGACATTAATACACATTACACTGTTCTGTTATTTGCTCTAGCAGAGCGCTGTGTTTGACCAGTCTTTTTGTGGAGATTTACCTCAAAGCACATCTACATATGTAAGATGCTCAGAAGAAGCACAGTAAGGACAAATTGCATGAACACTTTAACTTCACGGCTGTAAACGCAGCCTGCAGCGGAAAAACCCAGGAGTGCGAGCTGACTGTCTCTGTGTTCTGTCTGTGTGTTGTGGGGGTTTAATCAAACCGCTACACTGCTCCCCCCCCCCAGAGGGAAACGGTAGGGGACCGTGACCTCGATGTTGCAGTCTGGGCAGCGAGCAGGGAAAAGCTCTGTGCAGGAGGAGGGGGGGGGGGTAGTACATGCTGACCGGGCGCGGGAAAATCGTTCGAGTGGCACCGAAAGTGTTTGCAGCTCTGCGATGTCCCGTCTGAACATGCAGAGATCAGAAGAAGAAAAATTAGTCTCTGGCTCCTCTCGTGGCCATGAAGAAAAGCAGGAGCGGCTGTAAGAAAAAAATAAACAAACGCAGAGGGACTGGCGTGTTGGCTTTAGGTGCAGAAGCAATCCCAAAGCCCCCGGGAACAGCTGACGGCTGAAATCCCTTTGTGCCGTGGCTAAGACCATTAAAAAATCCAGTGGCGAGCTGCGTGCTTGCTTCAGGTGAACGAGCAGCCCTGAAGGTTCTGTGAGCAGCGGCGGAGGACGATGGCGGTCTCTGGAGCCGTTACTTGTCCCGTGCGTGATGCGCCGTCCTCGTAACTCCCCGATGCGTGCGCGGGGGTTCCGTGCGTGGGTGGGCCGCTGGAGAGGAGAACCAGGGTGCAGAAACTTGGTGGAGATCGGCGCAGATGGCGCCGATAAAAATCCAGGTTGAGCTGTGGCTGTAGATTGGCCATGGTACGTTGGAGTGGTGAGAGGAAATAGACGATCTTTTGCCCCTCAGGCTCGTGCAGATGCGTTGGAGCGGTGGGAGGGAATAGACGATCTTGGGCACCGCTCGGCCGTGGTGCGTTCAGGCCCGCGTGTTGCGTTCTCCGCCGGCCCTGGAGGGTGCCGTCGTGGGGAAAGGACGAGGTGCCTGCGCTCTCGTCTGGAGGAGTTGCGAGCGCGGCCGGTGCAGCGTGGATGAGCAGATCTCAGACGTGCAGATCTCATCCTGAAGAACGGGTCACCAGTGCAGCTGTCCAGCTCAGAAGGTTGCTTCGCACAAAGCGTGTGCGTGTTCAAGGGGTCACCAGTGCAGCGGCATGGAATAAGGCGGCGTTGTTGGAGGTTTTAAGTAGAGTTTTATTATCATACCGCCGTCACAAGCTCCGCTCCCGGCGCCGTGCATGAGCGCCGAGAGCGAGCCCACGGCTCTCAGAGAAGGAGAGGAGGACACAAGTTTGTGTCCTGCAGCAGGGTTGAAGTCAGATTGAGAGTGAGAGAGAGAGAGTTTGCGTTACAGAGTTGCAGCATACATACTCGACCACAACAATACATCAAAAGGGCATACCCCAGCAGTTGTATGATCAAAGAGATAACAGAACAGGCATAAGACATTTGCATTTGAGAGACATATTGATCTCAGTCCCTAAGTCACAGTGAGGACAGGACGCATGAGCACAATGCATGAAAGGCAACAATTAACATCACAGAGGTGAGCCAGACGAAACGCGTCTGCCTGTAGACATTAATACACATTACACTGTTCTGTTATTTGCTCTAGCCGAGCGCTGTGTTTGACCAGTCTTTTTGTGGAGATTTACCTCAAAGCACATCTACATATGTAAGATGCTCAGAAGAAGCACAGTAAGGACAAATTGCATGAACACTTTAACTTCACGGCTGTAAACGCAGCCTGCAGCAGAAAAACCCAGGAGTGCGAGCTGACTGTCTCTGTGTTCTGTCTGTGTGTTGTGGGGGTTTAATCAAACCGCTACAGTAACCTCTGATATCGCGGCCAGCTGTGTCTGCTGCCGGCCTGACCACGGTTCGGAAACCTTGGCCATCGTGAACGTGAGCGGTTTGTGGTCAACGAACGCGGTGAAAGAGCGTCCCTCCAGCCAGAACTGAAAGTGGCGAATGGCCAAATGGAGAGCGAGCAGCTCCCTGTCAAACGCGCTGTATTTACGTTCGCTATCGCGCAAGGTCCTGCTGAAAAAAGCAAGGGGCTGCCAAACCCCGGCTACATGTTGCTCCACGACCGCCCCTATGGCCACCTCTGAAGCGTCAGTGGTGAGCGCTATGCGGGCAGTTGGGTCTGGGTGTGCCAACAACGCAGCCCTTGCCAAAGCTGCTTTCACCTCCGAGAACGCTTGGTCCCGCTCTGGGGACCACTCGACCTTATCCACGGGTTTGTTTTTTTTTGAGCGCGGCATACAGCGGCTGCATGAGTTGTGCCGCGTGGGGGAGAAAACGGTTATAAAAATTCACCATTCCCAAAAACTCCTGCAACGCCCTGACCGTCTGTGGCCGGAGAAAATCTGCCACTGCGCGCACTTTATCAGGAAGCGGAACTGCTCCTTCGGGGGAGACGCGGTCTCCTAAAAAATCGATCTGCGCCACCCCGAACTGACACTTCGCTGGGTTGATTATTAACCCGTGATCTCCCAACATTCGGAAAACTGTGGCCAGGTGTTTTTCGTGTTCGTCTTCGGACGCGCTGGCTACTAAAATATCGTCCAAGTAGACGAACACGAAAGGGAGATCGCGAAGCACCGCGTCCATCATGCGTTGGAATGTCTGAGCCGCCCCTTTAAGTCTGAATGGCATGCGTAAAAACTCGAAGAGGCCAAACGGAGTTATTACCGCTGTTTTGGGTATGTCCTCAGCACGCACTGGGACTTGGTGGTAACCGTGGACCAAGTCTATTTTAGAAAAAACGCGCCCCTGCCAAATGAACGGAAAAATCTTGGATATGCAGGATTGGGTAGCGGTCATGAGCTGTAGCGTTGTTTAACCTGCGGAAATCCCCGCAAGGTCGCCATGATCTGTCGGCTTTCGGGACCATGTGCAGCAGGGAAGCCCACGGACTGTTTGAACGTCTGATAATGCCAAACCTCTCTAGGTTGGTGAATTCCTCGTGCGCTATGGCTAGTTTAGCTGCGTCCAAGCACCAAGCTTTTGCAAAAACGGGCGGTCCGGTAGTGGTAATAAAATGCTCCACCCCGTGCTTAGCGACTGTTGCCGAAAAAGTGGGGACCGTGAGTGCTGGGAACTGAATGAGCAGTGTGTGGAACTTACCGCTTGCAGCTGTGACGTTGGCTTGTGCTGTAGGCGGGGCCACTCGCGCTGTGCAGGGGATAGAATCAAAAGAAAGTGCATTAACCAAGCGCCTGTTAGCAAGATCAACCAACAAACCATGCGAGCGCAGAAAATCAGCCCCCAACATATTGAAATTTACTGCTGCTACAACAAAAGTCCACTCAAATGTACGGCTGTGTAGAGACAGAAGCAGAGTCTTCTCACCGAAGGTCTTAATCTCCAAGCCGTTCGCTGCTGACACCCGGGGACCCCCGGAACCAGCTAGTCTGTCTGCGTAGGAAGGCGTGATGAAACTCAACTGGGAGCCTGTGTCGACGCCTGTGTTGACAAGGAACTGCCTCCCTGAGCGTACGTCTGACAAGTATAGCAGCTTGTTCTCCTCCCCGAGGGCCGCGGCTGCTACCGACCCCCGGTCTTGGCGTTTTCCCGAACGCCCGAACTGGCACAGTGGTACACATTTGTGTGCCCTCTCTGCAAAGCAGTGATGGTAGAAACAGAGGACGTCCGATCCGTGTTCCCTGGCCCCTGCCGCCGCCGTCGATGAGTCTGGTACCGCTGCCTCTGGCCTCCTGTCGTCTCCGGTCGCCGCGCTGAGTTCTGCTGCAGTGGCCGCGGCTGCGCGCCGCTTGGTGGCGTTGACAATCCGCTGCGCTTCTCGGCCCAGCACGCGGTAGTCCCGTTGGGCCAACAGTGGCAAACAGGCGAGGGTCGCTCTCGCTGCTGACGGTATAGTCCTGAGGAAGAGGTGGGTGAAAATGAAGTGATCGTTGTCAGAGTCTTTCAACCTCAACAACTTCTCCATCAGGTTCGCGGGCATGTCATTTTCCGACTCTGTCAGCCCCAGGAGCCTCTCTGCTCGCTCCTCCGCCGAGGGGGTGAATTGATGGATGAGTGCAGCCTTCAGCGTGCCGTATTTGTCATTGTCCAGCGGCTGGTCAATCAGGCTCTCCACATGCTGGACCGTGTTGTTGTCCAGCTTTGCAACTACGTGGTAGAATCTTGTGGCATCTACCAATATCCCCTGGAGGTTGAACTGCGCCTCAACCGCGTTGAACCAGGAGCATGGATTGTTCTGCCAGAAGTCCGGTAGCTGGACTGTAGCGGCATTCTCTTGGCTGGGGGCTCCTGACGAGGCTGGCCCGGGGGAATTCTCCTCTTTCATGATACGTCTTAGGGTCACCAGTGTGGAGAAGTGAAAATGACGAGGCAGAGTTCATCTCTTGAGTCAGTTTTATTCACATCTTCCAACATCACGAAGCAGAATAAAAAGAGAACGACAAAGGGAACTCTCGTCCTTAAATACCAGGACTCTTACAGTTAACAGGTCACATGTCTCACAAAACCATTGCATTATAAAGACAGCAACAATGCATCCTCTCTGCATGATATTACACCACTATCTACAATGCATCCCACAGTCTCAAGCTTTGCATACCAAAGCTACTTCTCCTGCAGCTTCCTGTAATAACCACAGAAGCTCTGCCCTTGCTCTGGTCTAAAATGTGAGTCCAAAAGCAGGTCACGAATGTGTGTCCCCACAACACTAGATTTAAAAAGTGGAAAGAGAATGGACTGATAAAATATTACGATTTTTTTAAAGGGCAAATTTTAAGAAGTTTTGAAGATTTGAAAAAAACAAGGTCTAATAAATCAAGACCTTTACAGGTTCTTTCAGCTTAGACACCACATAAACAAAATACTTAAAAAGGAGGATTTGAAAATGGCCCAGTTAGGTGTTCTGAAGGTCTTCTTAATGGCATATAAAGGGATCCCAGGGATCAGATACATTTCTAAAATATACCAAGGTCTTCAAGACTTAAAAGGAGACAACACATCATATATAAAAGAGAGATGGGAAAAAGAGGGGAATTTCACTTTACAACTGGAATTATGGGAAAAGCTAAATAAACAACAATGGAAAAGTACCTCAGCCGTGCTGTGGAGAGAATTTGGATGGAAAAATTTGGTAAGATTTTTCAGAACACCTGCACAAAACAAATTTACTCGTAAGGGGTTGAATTGTTGGCGCTTGTGTGGTGAAGAGACTGCAAATCATTTTCATGTGTTTTGGTCATGCCCAGTTATCCACCAATATTGGACCAATGTATAGACAATATTGGGGAAAATATTCAAAATAACAGTTCCCTTTTCTTTTGTAACTTTGTATTTGGGTTTACTACCGGACTCACTGGAAAGACGAGGAGAAAAATACTTATTCACTGTTTTAATATTGGCAAGTAAAAAAGCTCTAACAAAAAAATGGATGTTGAAGAACTGTCCTACACCTGAAGATTGGATTAACGTGATTCAAGACATTTATTCGATGGAAAAGTTGACATTCGCACTGAGACAGGACATGGATGGGTTCTTGAACTTTTGGCAACCCTGGAATGCATATGTGTCTTCCATTAGATCTAATCTTTGACAAATACCATTTCAATAATGGCACTGCTTGTGGGGAGACTTGAATAACGAAACCGAATTGTCTTTCATTCCAGTTTATTCAAGTAATCATTCCACTGTCTGCTCTCATTCTTGAGCAGCGAACAAAGAGAGTGAACACACCAAAGTTCTCTCATTTAAACATTCTGACATCAAACCATTTCCCTCGCGGGGGAAATCACACATCTCTCTCAAAATCTCTTTATCCACATTCATTAGCCTTTTATTTACATAACTCCCCCTTCTCTCTTCTCGAGCCTCAGTGGTCAGGAAGTCTTCTGTCCCCTGGCCTCCGCAGGGGGTCCAGGCTCTGTGGCTCCGCACCGCAGGGGGCTGGCTCTCCTTCATCGTGGTTAAATCACATATGCAGTGTCCAACATATACATGTCTCACAACACAGCCATATAACCCCCCCCAAACGATGAAGAACAGACTAATTCCTAAAATTAAATAGCACCTTACTCACTACTGAATAATCAACACCAACATTCAGTCTGTGCGCCGCTTGGGCTTCAGCCGTCTGCCGAATCTGCTGTGCGTTGGCCCCGCCTTGCCTGCGGTGCGTTTCTGCTTCGGGTCTGTTGACTGAGGGAGAGAGTGATTAATTGCCCCCTGCGGGGGCCTGCCTCGTCGAGGCGCCACCGCGACCGGTACAGACACGTCCTTCATGACAAAAGCAGGTTTTAGTCTGTCAATACTGACTGTCTCTTTTCTGTCTCCAAAATCTAGCACAAATTGCTTATCACCTGCCTCCAGCACTCGAAATGGCCCTTCGTAAGGTGGTTTGAGCGTTGCTTTTAGGGCTTCGCGCCTGACAAAAACGAAATCGGCATTTTTCAAAGCCTTGGGGATGAAAACTCGTGGAAAAGCGTGATGAACCGGACCCGGGAGCGTGTCTGCCCCCGTGCCGCCTAACGGTCCCAGAGCCGAGAGAGGTGGGGGCTCTGGGTGCTCTGGTAAAAACTCGCCCGGCAGCCTCAGAGTTTGTGCGAATACCAGCTCCGCTGGGGAGGCGTCTAAGTCCTCTTTAGGCGCAGAACGCAACCCTAATAAAACTCATGGAAGTTTATTCACCCAATCTGCATCCGTGAGCGACGCTCTGAGTGCTGCCTTCAAAGACCTATGAAAACGCTCGCATAAGCCATTGGCCTGAGGGTGGTAAGCCGTAGTGCGGTGAATTTTGGCTCCTAAGCCGTTGGCCATTGCTGACCACAGCTCAGAGATGAATTGCGGTCCTCTATCCTCTATCGGACGTAATGTCCGACGGAACCCCGAAGCGCGCCACCCAAGCCGTTAAAAAAACGCGAGCCACCTCCACGGCCGTGGTCGTCGCAAGTGGGACCACTTCCGGCCAACGTGTGGTGCGGTCCACCATTGTCAAAAGATACGTGAACCCCTGTGATGCCGGTAGGGGGCCCACAAGGTCGACGTGCACATGGTCGAACCTTCTGGCCGGAATGCGGAACGGTTCTAACGGGGCTCTTGTGTGCCTGTGAATTTTGGCCCGTTGGCAGGAAATGCAGGTTTTTGCCCATTCCTTCACGTGCTTGCGCAGGCACGGCCAAACAAACTTTTCCGCCACTAGTTTCACCGACGCGCGCACCCCCGGGTGCGCCAGTGAGTGGACCGAGTCAAAAACACGGCGGCGCCACGTGGCCGGAACCACCGGACGCGGGCGCCCCGTCGACATGTCGCAGATCAGGGGGGGCATACCGGTTTGTAAACACTTGCTCTCCAGCCTCAACCCTGTTGGTCCAGACTGGAGCGCGCGCACGTCTGCGTCCGCCCCCTGGTCCGCTGCCATGGCTGCGTAATCTATACCCACGTGCACCGGGGCTGCGCGCGCCACCGTGCCGCTCCCCTGCGGCGCGGTCACGGTGGCCCGTTCTGCCTCTGCGCGTGTTGGAGTCGTGAACGCGCGTGAGAGACAATCCGCTACTACATTGAATTTGCCCGCGACGTGCCTAATGTCAGTGGTAAATTCCGAGATTGCGGCCAGCTGCCTCTGCTGCCTGCCGGACCACGGGTCTGAAATTTTGGCCATGGCGTATGTGAGCGGCTTGTGGTCCACATAAGCGGTGAAGCACCGTCCTTCCAGCCAGAACTGGAAATGACGAATAGCCAAATGCAGCGCCAACAGTTCTCTGTCAAACGCGCTGTATTTTCGTTCAGCCGCGCTTAAAGATTTGCTAAAGAAAGCCAAAGGCTGCCAAACTCCGGCTACCTGTTGCTCAATAACGGCCCCTATGGCTAAATCTGAAGCGTCTGTCGTCAGCGCGATACGTGCTGCAGGGTCTGGGTGGGCCAGGAGCGCAGCGTCAGCCAAGGCTTTTTTAACCTCTGTGAACGCGTGCTCCCGCTCCGGGGACCATTCGACCGCCTGGGTCGGTTTTTGTTTTTTGAGCGCGGCATATAACGGTTGCATGATTTGAGCTGCGTGGGGCAGGAATCGGTTATAAAAATTCACCATCCCCAAGAATTCCTGTAGTGATTTGACCGTTTGTGGACGGGGAAAATCCGCTACCGCGCGTACTTTCTCTGGTAACGGAACCGCTCCCTCCGGGGAGACGCGGTGACCCAAAAAATCGATCCGCTCGACGCCGAACTGGCACTTGGCTGGGTTAACTATTAAGCCGTGCTCTCCCAGCCTCCTAAAAACTGCTGTGAGGGGCGTTTCGTGTTCGTCCTCTGAAGTACTCGCGACCAAAATGTCGTCGAGGTACACAAACACGAAAGGGAGATCGCGTAACACGGCATCCATCATCCGCTGAAATGTTTGCGCCGCCCCTTTGAGACCAAACGGCATGCGTAAAAATTCGAAAAGTCCGAACGGGGTTATTACCGCTGTTTTAGGAATGTCCTCCGGTTGGACCGGGACTTGGTGATAGCCGCGAACTAGATCAATCTTTGAAAAAATGCGCGCCCCCGCCAGGTGCACCAAAAAATCCTGAATGTGCGGGATGGGATAACGATCGTGCGCCGTAGCGTTGTTTAGCCTGCGGTAATCCCCGCACGGTCTCCAGGAGCCATCGGCTTTCGGTACCATGTGCAGCGGCGAAGCCCACGGGCTCTTCGACCTACGAACGATGCCCAGCCTCTCCAGGCTGGCGAACTCCTCGCGCGCAATGGCGAGCTTAACTGCATCCAAGCGCCGAGCTTTTGCAAACACGGGAGGACCAGAAGTGGGGATAAAGTGTTTCACCCCGTGCTTCGCGACTGTCGCTGAAAAAGTGGGCACAGTGAGCGCTGGAAATTGGGTGAGGAGTGTGTGAAACTTACCACCTGCTGTAGCGACGTGGGTCTGTACTGGTGGCGGGGACACTCGAGCTGAACAGGGGAGAGAGTAAAAAGAGAGTGCATTTACCAGCCGTCTATTAGCAAGATCAACTAACAGATTGTGTGAACACAAAAAATCCGCGCCCAACATGTTGAAACTCACCGCCGCTATCACAAAAGTCCATTCATATGTGCGGCCATGTAAGCATAAAGGCAAGGTCCTTCTCCCGTAGGTGTTGATGTTCGAGCCATTTGCCGCTGTAGCTCCGCTACCGTGGGGTCCAGCCACCCGGTCCGCGTATGTTGGGGTGATGAAGCTCACTTGTGCTCCGGTGTCGATGAGGAACTCTCGTCCGGAGCGCGCATCCGTGATGTAGAGCAGCTTGTTGCGTTCTCCGAGGGTCGGAGCTGCTAGCGACCCCCGGTCTTGCCGTTTCCCGAACTCCTGAAGATGCAGGGCGGCACACACCTGCGTGCCTTCTCTGCGAACCTCCGATGGTAAAAGCAGAGATCTTCTCCTCCGCTGTGTCGTGCCCGCGCCTCTGCCGCCGGGCTATTGGCTCCCCCTCGTCGCGGCCGTGTTGCCGCCGTCGTCGCCCAGTCTGGTTCTGCCGCCTCTGGCTCCCCGCTGTCTCGGGTCGCTGCTGTGGTTGCTTGCCCGCCGCAGGCGTCCAGGATCCCATCTGCCTCCTGGGCCAACTCCCGGAACTTCTCCAGGGTGTGACACTTTTTGCCGGCCAGCGTGCTTCTCGCATGCGCCGGGAGGTTGGAGAGGAAGATGAACTGAAAAATGAAATCATCGTTGTCCAACCCTCTCAGCTGTATCATCTCCTCCATCAGGGCGCTCGGCCTGTGTCCACCTTGGTCTAGCAAAGACAGGATCCTCCTCGCCCTCACTTCAGCCGAGGGGGTGAAAAACTTGATGAGGGTGGATTTCAGCTTGCCGTACCTGTCGGTCGCGGGTGGCTGCTCCACCAAGCTTTGCACGCACCGAGCTGTGCTGTTGTCCAGTTTAGCGATGACATGGTGGAACTTAGTGTCATCCACCGTTACTCCTGCGAGCGCGAACTGCGACTCTGCTTGCAGAAACCACGACCGTGGGTTATCCTGCCAGAAATCAGGCAGCTTAACGGCCACTGCGCTCGCCAGCTCTGAGCGCTGTGAGTCCGGGACCCTGAGAATTTCTTCGTTCATTCTCAACGTCGTCAGTCACCAATGTGGGGAGACTTGAATAACGAAACCGAATTGTCTTTCATTCCAGTTTATTCAAGTAATCATTCCACTGTCTGCTCTCATTCTTGAGCAGCGAACAAAGAGAGTGAACACACCAAAGTTCTCTCATTTAAACATTCTGACATCAAACCATTTCCCTCGCGGGGGAAATCACACATCTCTCTCAAAATCTCTTTATCCACATTCATTAGCCTTTTATTTACATAACTCCCCCTTCTCTCTTCTCGAGCCTCAGTGGTCAGGAAGTCTTCTGTCCCCTGGCCTCCGCAGGGGGTCCAGGCTCTGTGGCTCCGCACCGCAGGGGGCTGGCTCTCCTTCATCGTGGTTAAATCACATATGCAGTGTCCAACATATACATGTCTCACAACACAGCCATACTGCTCTTTGTTCCTACGCTACTCAGATACTCTTTCATTTTTTTTTTCTTTTTTTCTCTTGTTGTTTTTTTTTTCTCGTTTTTTTTTGTTTGGTTTTTTTTGTTCTTTCTTTAATTTCTCTTTTTCTTTCACTTAAAAAAAGGGTGTTGTAATAATTATTCTTCCAAGGTTGTCAAAAAACAAAAAAAGGGGAATGTGATGAAAATGTAAACAATGCAATGCCGTAATGACATGTATACCCTTTACAAAAACTTAAAAAAAAAAAAAGTTAAATCCCATTAAACCCTAACCCACAGGTGTCCAATTATGTGCCATGGAGGGCCAAGACCCTGCAGGTTCTCTCTTCTACCCAGTCTCTTCAGCAGGTGTTTTCATTGATCAGCAATCAGTGGGAAGAAATTCAGTGGAATCTGCTGTTGAAGACACTGGTTGGAGGTAAAGCCTGCAGGGTCTTGGCCCTCCATGGCACATGATTGGACACCCCTGCCCTAACCCATTATGATAAAGTACAGATGCTAATATGGCCCAGAATTCCTCCATATACTGTTACTGTCACTAAAGTGTGCAGTGTCTTCTGCGGTGACACATCCAACAATACAGTCTTCAGCAAATAAAATAATTGTTTTGGTTACTTTTTCTTAAAAATGAGCCATTATTTTCAAAGTCACCGATAAATGGTTTGTGCTGTTGACTCTTTTCCCACCAGTGTCTTAACAGACAAAATAGAAAATCATGATGCAAACACATAAGTCACTAAATTGTTTATTACAATCAGCAGCAAATTCCAGATTATTCAGAATGTGCAAAATTCAAACTGTAAAAATTAAAAAAAAAAAAAAAGGATGGGTCACACACGCTGGCCACGCTGCCTCACTGAGAAGCAACTGGGATGTGCCACTCAAGCTGGTCCCAGTTCAGCAGATCTTCAGCCTGCATCTCTGTAAATAGTAAGGCAAGGTCTGGTTTGGGGTGGATCGTTTCCCTCTTTCCTAGACAAAAGACAGAAATAGATGGTGGTTAATTAATGCAAGTTTAAAACATATTTGGGAACGACACTTGTTGCTAAAAGCCAGTGGTGGAATGTGACAATAAAGTACTTCGCTGTTGTATTTAACCACAATTTTCATGTAGCTGCACTTCAGTAAAGTAGATTTTACAAGGGCTGGGTTATGTTTAAAATCATTTGTTTTTACTGTGGCCTCAGCAATCAGAATGAATTAATACATTCACTTGAATGAAATCTAGTATTTTAACTGAGGGTGTGCATCACCGAGTGTGGAGTCGCTCAGTCAAAATGTGGAATTTTTATCAACAAAAGTTTAGCCACCGCTCTGTCACCGCTGTGTCTCTACTTGCCCTCGCTTCAAGTGTGGGTGGTGTTTTGTACTTGTATTGCTAAAATATAAAAGGATGCACTACAATGAGTCTCAAATATTTGTAATGTGTCCTGCTATTATAATACTGCATGAGTTTATTGATGATAGACTATAAACTACACATACTGTATAAACTAAATTATATTGATGACTGAACAACTCCCATTCCCCAAAGTGCAACATACAGTTATGAACATAACTCACAAAGGATCACACAAGTGATCTGACAAAAAAATAATTACATTAACAAGCAGTTTATTTTACAGTTGATGTGCCATTCATTTTCAATTATTCTGTAATTAATATTCACACAATCAAATAAATCTCAGTTCAGTCCCTTTTATATTAAGTGGAAATTGTGCTACTTTGGTTTTGGCACTTTACCTATAAAAGCAAAGGATTTCAGTACTTTCCACAGTGGCAAGGCCCGTTGTGGGGTGGCTGCTTTTCCTTTCCTCTTGCCTTGACAAAAGACAGAAATGGATGGCGGTTAGTTAAAGCAAGTTCAACACATATACAGGTACATCTCAAAAAATTACAATATCATGAAAATTCAATATTTTTTGTCACTCATTTCAGAAAGTAAAACCCATATATAGATTCATTATACGGACAGTTGTGGCAGTTTTGGGATAACCCCCACAACAGACTAAGGACAGTCAGCTCGCTACTTCTATTCTGTCCTGGTAATACGGCTGGGTATTGTAGACAGATAGCGAACAATAAAGACAGCAGGCTGATTCCAGGTTGACTGATTTACTGAAATCAGTTTTTGTCTTGTTTGTTTTTTGTAAAACTGAAACACAGTGAAATATACATAATACAGAATGTTACATAAGAAATAATAATACAACACTCTGTATATAAACAGTTTCTCTTATTACAGGCACTTAACTCAGGTAAGTAATTTGCTCTACAGATTCAAACTAAGGTAAGTATTTCACAATTTCCACAGGTTACAAAGTTAAGGTAAGTTAAATCAGGTAAGTATTACGAAATTATACTAACACATTTTTATTTTACAGAGGACAGCTACACAGCTAAGTAAGCACGTAAGCATAGCCAAATGAATAGCTAACTAGCTTTCACACGAAGCACCATTACAACACAATATAACTTGGGCTAACAAAAGGCTAAATGACTCAGCAGTTAGCTAAGTACCATTGCAAACGATTAGCCATTAACACCTTTTAATCGCGATCTTTTTATAGCTTAAATTTAGCGTTTTTCACATCATATTCCAAACTATGGTCATCTTAAACAAATATTACAACAATTTTCAGCATTAACTTACTGTTGGTTCCACTCTTAGGTTAGTACAACCAAATTTCTGGCGAGCACATTTTCACATTGCTTTCATCATGGCAGATTGAACAAAGAAAAAGGGTTTATGCAGGAAACAGGAAGTAGCTACAATTAAAGGTGCAGTAACGCAAACCACCACTAGAGGGAACATACCCCCACCCAATATCTGACAGGTCAGCACACTCCCCGCTTGGTATACATGTATACCATTATTTACTCTTCTCCAGTGACATCAATAGCACAACATCAGAGATGGGTCTAAGGTACTCTTTAACTACCCCTTGGCTAGAGGTCTTAACTGTGACCTTACGGACCTTGTTGTCTGAACTAGGAATGGCCTTAACTATTCGCCCTAGAGGCCACATGTTGCGCTTTGCTTGATTGTCCTTTATCAAAACAATGTCACCTTCCTGGAGACTGGACTTCTCGGAGGTCCACTTCCTCCGTGGTTGAAGTGTGGCCAGGTACTCCGACCGCCACCTCTTCCAGAAGGAGTCCGCCAAGCTCTGGACCTGGCGCCACTGGACCTGGCTGAGGTGATCCAGGTCGAAGTCTCCCAGGGGTGCAGGACTGACACTTGCCTTCTGGGTGAGCAGAGTGGCAGGTGAGAGGATTTCAGGTACCTCTGCATCGTTGGAGACTGGGACTAGCGGGCGTGCATTCATGACAGCCATAACCTCAGCCATCAAGGTTGTAAGGACTTCATGAGACAGTCGGGTAGCACCATCCTTCGCAAGCAGTCCATCCAGTATGCGTCTTGCCACTCCAATTAACCTTTCCCAGGCTCCACCCATGTGTGAAGAATGGGGAACATTGAAGGTCCATGTACATCCCTGCTCTTGCAGATAGTTCTTGATCTCAGGATCGTCAGTGTTGATTTGAAGCTCACGGCATGCACCAATGAAATTAGTGCCTCTATCCGACCTTAAGTGCTTGACAGGTCCACGGATGGATAGGAAACGCCTCATGGCGTTGATGAAGCTTGAGGTCGACATGGATTCAATAACCTCAAGGTGCACCGCTCTGGTGCTCAAGCAAGTAAAGATGACTGCCCACCTTTTGCTCTCAGCGGCACCACCTCGTGTCCGCCGAGTGGTGACAGTCCATGGGCCAAAGACGTCGAGCCCTACGTGAGTAAAGGGGGGATCCGTTGCCAGCCTATCTGCCGGCAGATCTGACATCTTCTGCACTTCTCTCCGTCCTCTCAACTTCCTACAAGTAACACATTTGAAAATGATGCTGGAGATGAGCTTCCTACCTCCTACTATCCAAACACCAGCGGTACGCAGTGCACCCTCTGTGAAGTGCCGACCCTGGTGGGCTACTTTGTCATGGTAGTGTCGGACCAGGAGAGTGGTCACATGATGGCCGGCTGGTAGGATGAGTGGGTGTTTCTCTTGGTCTCCCTAGTCTGCCCTGCGTACCCGACCTCCGACTCTGATCAATCCATTCTCATCGATGAAGGGGTCAAGCTTTGCAAGGGAGCTTTGACAGTGCACTGTGGAACCCTGAATTAAGCATTTCAGCTCCTCTTCATAAACATCCTCCTGTACAGCCTTGAAGATTTTCGTCTTTGCTTGAGACCGCTCTGTGGCAAGAAGCTGGCTGCATTGATGCCATCCCTTGCAACCATCTCTATTCTCTCCAGAGAAAGACTTGGCTACATGAACAAGAAGTGCCATACCTCTTACTAGGCTCTTCCAAGAAGAGAAGCGTTCAAATCTTTCTGAGCCAAGAGGCTGTTCTGTAACTTTGGTAAGTAGACAGGTGGCTTGTGGCCTAACTTCTTTGTCTGTGTCTGCATCAACAAGCTCAAACGTTTCAGCCTCCTCAACCTTATCCGTGGCTGACTGCCTGAGAAACTGGGGACCGAGCAACCAGCTGGAAGATGAAAGTTGAGCTGCTGAAAGTGGTCTGGTTCCCTGGTCTGCAGGGTTCTGGTCTGTCAAGATGTACTGCCACTGTTCTGGTTCAGTAGATCCACGAATGCGAGCTACTCGGTTAGCTACGTAGGTGTAGAACCTTCGTGAACTGTTGTGAATGTAGCCCAGCACAATGCGGCTGTCAGTGAAGAACTTGACTGCCTGTAGCTCTATGTCTATCTCAGACTGGATCACTTCTGCCAGCTCAACGGCCAAGACAGCTGCACACAACTCCAGGCGTGGAATGGTGTGCATGGGGTAAGGTGCAAGTTTTGATTTACCCATAACAAATCCTACGTGCCATCTTCCTTCAGAATCTAAGGCACGCAGGTAAGCTACGGCAGCTATCGCTAGAGTTGAAGCATCTGCGAAAACACAGAGTTCTATCCTGTTACAGCATGACAAGGAGGTAGGTAGGTATGATCTGCTAATGCAAAGCTGCTCCAGGTCTGTTAAGGAGTTGATCCATGTTCTCCAGTGTGCCTCTTTCTCTGGTGGGAGAGGCGTGTCCCACTCATACTGTTCAGAGGAGATGTCTCTCACCAATGCCTTTCCCTGGACAGTGATGGGAGAAGCGAATCCAAGGGGATCGTAAAGACTGTTTATGGTGGACAGCATGCCTCTCCGACTAAATGGCTTAATGTCTCTTGAGACTCGGAATGTGAAGCTGTCAGTCTGGAGCACCCAGTTCAGGCCTAAGCTCCTTTGAAGGGGCAATGGGTCTGCTCCCAGATCGAGATCTTTCAGGTCACTTGCTCGTTCCTCCACTGGGAAAGCCTCCATGACCCTCGGACTGTTTGAGGCGATCTTGTGGAGTTTTAAGTTGCTCTCAGCTAGCAGAGCCTTGGTTCGCTGCAGGAGATCGATCACCTCATGCTCCTTGGCCAATGACGTGAGCCCATCATCGACGTAAAAGTTCCTGAAGATGAACTCCTTTGCATCACTACCATGCTCAGCTTCTCCTTGCTCTGCAGCTCTCCTCAGCCCATAAGTCGCTACTGCTGGAGACGGGCTGTTGCCGAATACATGCACAGTCATCCAGTAGTCAATGATGTCCTTGTCTGGATCATTGTCTTTGTGCCAGAGAAACCTGAGGAAGTGGCGGTGGTCCTCTCTGACCTTGAACCCATAGAACATTTGCTCTATGTCATGGAGGGATTGGAGTCTTTGAGCAGCCTGCTCTCTGTTGCACGGAAGACGCTTACGAGGAGTATGAAAGGGTAGTGGCGCCACCCAGTGGTTTTCATTGTCCATATACACCTCGTCTTTCATTATTCTCAGAAACTCACTGTCATCTACTGACATGGCTGGTTTGTTGTCGGCTGGTGTTGTCTGGAACACACTTTCACCAAGACCATTCCTACATGTCTCTGGAATGGCTTCCTCACTGCGAGTTGGGAACTGAAGGCTGCACTGAATCGGTTCACTGGGTCTTTCCTTGATGTGAATGCTGTTAGTGCAGGGCTTAAAGAAGGAAGGGCGTCCATTTTGGAGGACATGGGTCTTATAAGCATTGACTTCCTGAGTCTTGTGAGCGCCACCCAGACACAGCTCTCCCACTATGACCCAGCCGAGATCAAGGCGCTGAGCGTATGGCGAGTCGTGTGGTCCGTTGCGCTGCTCTCGCACCTTGTGCAAGCTCAAAACATCTCGGCCTAGTAGCAGAAGAATGGGTGCACTGTTGTCAAGTGCAGGGATTTTGTCAGCCACTGGTCTGAGGTGAGGGAAATATTGTGCGCACTCAGGGGTCGGGATCTCTGACCGGTCACCAGGTAAGTATTCACACTCCAGCAATGTGGGCAGTGTGACCTTGGTCTTCCCATCGAGAGATTCCACAATGATGTTGGTTGCTTTCCTTCCTGCAGTCTCCACTCTACCTGAGCATGTTTTTAGCATGTAGGGGGATGCCCTGCTGTTAATACCCAACAGACTGAAGAACTCAGATTTCACTAAAGACCTATTGCTTTGGTCATCGAGTACAGCATATACTATGTGAGACTTGCTTGGATTATCAGCATGGGAAACCTTGACCAAGCAGATTTTAGAACAGGATCTAGGCTGGGGTGCATCGCCACATATCTCTGTGCACTTAGAAGTGACAACAGGAGTTGCTGCAACTTCACTCTCCCCGCTTTGCTCCCCTCCTTGCTCCCCGCTCTGGTCATTCCCAGGTGAGTGCCCAGCCTGCCCATGAGGCGACCATGGTGCTGGACCAGGATGCATCGCTGAAGTGTGCTTGTCACTCTCACACTCTCTGCATTTGAGTGCGGTCTTACAGTCTTTGGCAATGTGCTTGGTGCTGGCACAACATCTAAAGCAGATCGAGTTCTCCTTTAAGTACGCTTTCCTCTCATCCAGGTGCTTTCCTCGGAACCCACGACATTTTGTGAGCGGATGTGGTTTGTTGTGGATTGGACATTCTTTGTCCGGTTCAGTTTTCTTCACAGATGTGCTGTCCCGAGATGCACCACCTGCGGCTGTGACATCAGTTTTCCTCACTGTTACAGCGGATTTGTAGATGTGTTTTTGGTCTTTCTCACCTTTTGACTGATTGGGAGTAGAGGAAAGGTTGAATGCGAAACTGGGGTCATTGCGAGTCTTAGCTTGAGAACATACAAATTCCACAAAGTAGCTGAATGGTGGGAAAGGCACATGATAAACTTCCTTGTACCTGGATCCCTGTGTCATCCAGCGTTCACGAAGTGAGAATGGAAGCTTCTCTACAATTGGATTTACCCCTCGAGCTGTATCAAGATACATGAGCCCAGGTAAGAATCCCTCTGACTTAGCAGCTTGTAGCTCTTTTAACAAGTCTCCTAACTCTCTGAGCTTGTGTGTCTCTTTGTTAGAGATGACTGGGAAGGCATCCAATTTTTTCATTAGGGCACTTTCAATCACCTCTGGCCTTCCATAAGTTTCCTCCAAGCGCTCCCATACCGTCCACACACCTAGTCTAGGATTATTTACATGCACAGACCTGATCCTCATGGCTTGAGCTGACGACTTGGGCCCCAACCATTTGATCAGTAGGTTGAGCTCTTCTTGCTCCGAGAGGTTAAGCTCCTTTGTGGCTGCTAGGAAGGAGGCCTTCCACGCCCAGTAGTTTTCTGGGCAGTCGTCAAAGGTAAGGAGTCCTGAGCTCACCATCTCTTTTCTCATGAGATACTGGGCCAAGACATGGGTTTGTGTTGATGGAGGTGAGGATTTGTTTCCCTGGTTGGGATGAGAGGCTGGAGGGTTAGCTGCAGTGTCTTTCCTTTTAATGTCAGGGAGAACAGGTGAATGTTCCTGCTTTGGAACAAATGGCCTTGGGGCAGAATGAGGAACGTTGTGTCCAACCATCATGGGCTTGTGTTCATTTCTGTCCACGAAAGACTCATACAGTGAATTTTGTTCTTTAATGCTAAAGAGGTGTGAATTCACCGGTGCTTGATGATCAATTTGTTGCTGTGGAGTTGGGCCTGGTTGCAACTGTGGTGCATGTGCATCGAATGGCTGTGTTTCCACGTAGCGTCGTGTGCGTCTCACTGGATCATCAAGGGCTAGATTCTGTAGCTCACCAAGAGAGTCGCTGTGTCTTGGATCGAGCTCTGCTACTGCAGCTTCTTCCAATATAGCTGCCTCTCTTGATGCTGCAGTTGCTTCTTTCTCTTGTTGTAGCACATGAAGATTTGCGTCTATTGAAGCCCTTTCTTTAATCATGGCAGCCTCTACTGAAGCCCTTTGTTTCATCATGGCTGCCTCCTTCTCTGCAAAGAATGCTTTGACTTTAGCTGCTTCAGCCTTAGCTCTGGCTCTTGCTGCAACGATGCTGGCAGATGACCGGGTTGATGACCTGGAGGACTTGTGTGAATTTGAGGCTTGAGACCTTGTCTCCAACTGAGACGGATGGTCCTCCTCACCAGCGTGGCTCATCTTGGCTTGCTTCTGTGTGCTGTTCACCGTATTTCAGCTGCCTATCCCCGCTGCGTGGTCAACATTTTACTATTCTGTCCTGGTAATACGGCTGGGTATTGTAGACAGATAGCGAACAATAAAGACAGCAGGCTGATTCAGGTTGACTGATTTACTGAAATCAGTTTTTGTCTTGTTTGTTTTTTGTAAAACTGAAACACAATGAAATATACATAATACAGAATGTTACATAAGAAATAATAATACAACACTCTGTATATAAACAGTTTCTCTTATTACAGGCACTTAACTCAGGTAAGTAATTTGCTCTACAGATTCAAACTAAGGTAAGTATTTCACAGTTTCCACAGGTTACAAAGTTAAGGTAAGTTAAATCAGGTAAGTATTACGAAATTATACTAACACATTTTTATTTTACAGAGGACAGCTACACAGCTAAGTAAGCAGGTAAGCATAGCCAAATGAATAGCTAACTAGCTTTCACACGAAGCACCATTACAACACAATATAACTTGGGCTAACAAAAGGCTAAATGACTCAGCAGTTAGCTAAGTACCATTGCAAACGATTAGCCATTAACACCTTTTAATCGCGATCTTTTTATAGCTTAAATTTAGCGTTTTTCACATCATATTCCAAACTATGGTCATCTTAAACAAGTATTACAACAATTTTCAGCATTAACTTACTGTTGGTTCCACTCCTAGGTTAGTACAACCAAATTTCTGGCGAGCACATTTTCACATTGCTTTCATCATGGCAGATTGAACAAAGAAAAAGGGTTTATGCAGGAAACAGGAAGTAGCTACAATTAAAGGTGCAGTAACGCAAACCACCACTAGAGAGAACATACCCCCAC
Source organism: Pholidichthys leucotaenia (assembly GCA_020510985.1). NCBI lineage: Eukaryota > Metazoa > Chordata > Actinopteri > Cichliformes > Pholidichthyidae > Pholidichthys > Pholidichthys leucotaenia. The sequence continues at coordinate 83,570,176 of CM035837.1, read as the reverse complement.
CCAATATCTGACAGGTCAGCACAACTTCTGTTTTTTTCTGCTGCACTACTGAGATGTAATGTGCCATTCATGCATTGTGATGTTAATGTGCCATTCATGCATTGTGTTCATGCGTCCTGTCCTTACTGTGACCTAGGGACTGAGATCAATATGTAGATGTGCCTTGTAACCTCTTTGTCCTGCAGCTGGAGCAGAGGCCAGCAATCTATCTATTGTTATGTATGTCTCTCATATGCAAATGCCCATACCAACTGCTGTGAATGCTCTTTCATGTATTGTTTGTGACTGGGTATATATGCTGCACGATTCAGTAACTCTCTCTCTCTTCAACTGCTGCTGCTGACACACACTGTGTCCCTTTGCTGGAGAGCCTCCGGGCTTGCCCATTGGGCGAGCCTCGTGAAGGCGGTATGATAATAAACCTGCTTAAAACCTCACTTCGCTGCCTTCATTTTATCTACCGCCTCACTGGTGACCCCGAACATGCACACGCTTTGTGCAACGCAACCTTCTGGTCTGGACATCCACGCTGAACCGGCCGAGGGACACAAGACGTCTCCTCCCTCTCACCGCTCCAATGCACCATGACCTGAAGGCAGAAAAGAACACGCTGACAATGAACGCAGCACTCGGCGGTGATTCTCCGACGACACGCGAACGTAGCAGCCTGACGCAAATGATCTGCCCTCCCTTCTGCTTCAGGGAGACCTCGACACAGAGCCACCACCAGGCGAACTCTCCGGACATCACCCACGACCGGGAAAGCTGCAGAAAGCTTCATGGTGAGATCTGCACGCCTGAGATCCGCACATCCACGCTGGGACCGGCCGCTCTCACAGCTCCTCCACACGAGAGCGCACGCACCTCGTCCTCTCTCCACGACGGTGACCTCCAGGGCCGATGGAGAACGCAGCACGTGGACCTGAACGCACCATGACCAATCTACAGCCACAGCTCAACATGGATGATTATCAGCGTCGCCTGCGCTGATCTCCACCAAGATTCTTGACCCTGACTTGCTTCCCTAGCGGCCCACCCACGCACGGAACCCCGGCATACGCACTGGGGAGATACCAGGACGGCGCACCACGCACGGGACAAATACGGCTCTTCAGACCGCCATCGTCCTTCGCCGTTGCACACAGAACCTTCAGGGCTGCTCGCACACCTGAAGCAAGCACGCAGCTCGCTCACAGGATTCTCTAACGGTCTCAGCCATGGCGCACAAGGGGATTCAGCCATCAGCTTTCCCCGAAGGCTTTAGGGCTGCGCCCGCACCTAAAGTCAACACGCCAAGTCCCTCTGCTTTTGTTTCTTTTTTTCTTACAGCCGCTACGCAGCCTCGCCGCTCCTTTTTTTCTTCATGGCCACGAGAGGAGTCAGAGACTAATTTTTCTTCTTGTGATCTCCGCACGCTCAACGGGACAGCCCCTCGACATCGCGGAACAACAAGCAATTTTTGCACGGCCCGGACGATTTCGCCGTCTCCGGCCGGCATTTACTACCCCCCACCCCCCTCCACCTACGCCGGCACAGAGCTTTCCCTGCTCGCTGCCAAGCTGCACTATCGAGGTCTCGGCCCCCTGCCGAGCCCTCTGGGGGGGGAGCAGTGTGGCGGTTTTGGGATAACCCCCACAACAGACTAAGGACAGTCAACTCGCTACTTCTGGTTTTTTCTGCTGCACTACTGAGATGTAATGTGCCATTCATGCATTGTGATGTTAATGTGCCATTCATGCATTGTGTTCATGCGTCCTGTCCTTACTGTGACCTAGGGACTGAGATCAATATGTAGATGTGCCTTGTAACCTCTTTGTCCTGCAGCTGGAGCAGAGGCCAGCAATCTACCTATTGTTATGTATGTCTCTCATATGCAAATGCCCATACCAACTGCTGTGAATGCTCTTTCATGTATTGTTTGTGACTGGGTATATATGCTGCATGATTCTGTAACTCTCTCTCTCTTCAACTGCTGCTGCTGACACACACTGTGTCCCTTTGTTGGAGAACCTCCGAGCCGCCCATTGGGCGAGCTTCGTGACGGCGGTATGATTTAATAAACCTGCTTAAAACCTCATCGCTGCCTTTATTTTATCATCCGCTTCACAGTGATATATTGCAAGTGTTTATTGTAATTTTGAAGATTATGGCTACAGCCCATGTTAACCAACATTTCAACGGCCAACATTTCTATTTAAAAACTATTTTTTTAAATTAATTTTATATAATATTCTAATTTTTTGAGAAACTGAATTTGGGGTTTTCAGGGGCTGTAAGCCATAATGATCAAAATTAAAATAAATAAACGCTTGAAATATATCACTGTCTGTGTAATGAATCAATATAATATATGGATTTCATTTTCCGAAATCAGTGACAAAAAATATTGAACTTTTTCATGACGTTCTAATTTTTGGAGATGTACCTGTATTAGGGAAATACACTTGTGAAAGTCAGAGGTGGGATGTGACAAAAATGCTTTGTTTCTCTGACAAGTAGACGGTTATGCTGTTTCATTCCATCTAGCTACAATGCTCTGCACTGTGTGTTTATATATTTATATATTTATTCCATCTAGCAACAGTGCTCAACACTGTGTGTTTATATATTTACATATTTATTCCATCTAGCTACAATGCTCTGCACTGTGTTTATATATTTACATATTTATTCCATCTAGCTACAATGCTCCGCACTGTGTGTGTTTATATATTCACATATTTATTCCATCTAGCTACAATGCTCCACACTGTGTGTGTTTATATATTTACATATTTATTCCATCTAGCTACAATGCTCCACACTGTGTGTGTGTTTATATATTTACATATTTATTCCATCTAGCTACAATGCTCCGCACTGTGTGTGTTTATATATTCATATATTTATTCCATCTAGCTACAATGCTCCACACTGTGTGTGTTTATATATTTACATATTTATTCCATCTAGCTACAATGCTCCACACTGTGTGTGTGTTTATATATTTACATATTTATTCCATCTAGCTACAATGCTCCACACTATGTGTGTTTATATATTCACATATTTATTCCATCTAGCTACAATGCTCCGCACTGTGTGTGTTTATATATTCACATATTTATTCCATCTAGCTACAATGCTCCGCACTGTGTGTGTGTTTATATATTTACATATTTATTCCACCTAGCTACAATGCTCCGCACTGTGTGTGTGTTTATATATTTACATATTTATTCCATCTTGCTACAATGCTCCGCACTGTGTGTGTTTATATATTCATATATTTATTCCATCTAGCTACAATGCTCCGCACTGTGTGTGTTTATATATTCACATATTTATTCCATCTAGCTACAATGCTCCGCACTGTGTGTTTATATATCTATATATTTATTCCATCTAGCTGCAATGCTCCACATCGTGTGTCTATATATTTATGTTTATATGTATATATGTATACTCGCTGCTCTTGTTTTTTCTTGCCTTCTGATTGTTGCTCTGAGTGTTGCTATCCCTGTGCTGTTGCAATCCTGGAATTTCCCCATTGTGGGACTAATAAATTCAATTCAATTCAACTTTATTATATAGTGCCATTCACAACAACAGTCATCTCATAGCACTATCAACTGTAGGGAGGACCCCCACAGTTGCAGAAAGGACCCCAGCAATCAGGCGATCCCCTGTGAGCAAGCACTTGGCGACGGTGGAGAGGAAAAACTCCCTTTTAACAGGAAGAAACCTCCAGCAGAACCAGGCTCAGGGAGGGGCAGGTCATCTGCTGCCGACTGGCTGGGGGGTGAGGGGACAGAGAAGAAGAAAAGAACAGACATGTAGAGAGCAAACAGCACGATGGGGACTCAATCTATGGGAGAGAACAAACAAATGTTAATGACCAGCAAAAAAAAAAAATATTTCATAGAGAGTGAGGAAAGGAGTGAGGCCCAGTGCATTACTGGAGGTCCCCCGGCTGACTAAACCTATTAGCAGCATAACTAAGGGAGGGTTCAGAAACACATGATCCCTCCCTATTGTAGGCTATATCAAAAAGGTAGGTTTTAGCCCTATTCTTAAAAACAGAGATCGAGTCTGACTCCCGAATCCAGATTGGCAGCTGATTCCACAGGAGAGGAGCTTGATAACTGAAGGCTCTGCCTCCCATTGTACTTTTGGAGATTCTAGGTATTACAAGTAAACCTGCATTTTGGGAGCGTAGTGCTCTGTTAGGATGATACGGTAGTATCAGATCTTTTAAATAAAAGGAGCCTGATTGTTTAGAGCTTTGTAAGTAAGAAGAAGGATTTTAAACTTAATTCTAAACTCTATGGGAAGCCAATGAAGGGAGGCCAGAACCGGAGAGATATGAATCTCTCTTTCTAGTACCTGTTAAAAACTCTTGCTGCAGCATTTTGGATCAGCTGAAGACTTTTTAAAGATGTGGTAGGACAGCCTGATAATAAAGAATTACAATAATCTAATCTCGAGCTAACAAAAGCGTGGATCAGCTTCTCAGCATCACTCTGAGACAAGATGCTCCTAATCTTGGCAATATTACGCAAATGATAGAAGGCAGTCTTAGAAACAAATTTAATATGTGAATTGAAGGACAAATCCTGACAAAAATAACTCCAAGGTTCCTCACAGAGCTATTAAGAGAAAGAGTAACTGCATCCAACTGAAAGTTTGATTTGGAAAGGAATTTCTAAGGTTTTTTGGACCAACAAGAATGACTTCAGTCTTATCTGAATTTAATAGCAGGAAATTACAAGTCATCCAAACTTTGATTTCCTTAAGACAGGCTTCTAACTTGGCTAATTGATTAGTATCATCTGGCTTCATTGACAGGTATAATTGTGTGTCATCTGCATAACAATGAAAATGTATACAGTGCTTTCTAATAATGTTGCCTAACGGAAGCATATATAAACTAAAAAGAGTAGGCCAAGCAGCAGATCCCTGTGGAACTCCATGACTAAGCTTGAGCTGAGAGAAAACTCATCATTTACATGAACAAACTGGAACCTATCAGATAAATAAGATCTAAACCACTGCAACGAAGTTTCCATTAAGTCCAACAGAGTGGTTCTAATCTATCAAGTAGAATATTATGAGCAATAGTATCAAAAGCTGCACTAAGATCTAAAAGGACAAGTACAGAAACTAGTCCATTATCAGATGCAATGAGGAGGTCGTTAGTGACCTTCGCTAAGGCTGTTTCAGGGGCTATGATTGGATTCTAAACCCAATTGAAACTCCTCAAATAAACCATTTCCCTGCAGGTGGTCAAATAATTGCGTAGCAACAACTCTTTCTAAGATTTTTGAATGAAAGGGAGATTAGAGATTGGGTCGATAGTTAGCTAAAGCTCCTGGATCTAGCGTTGGCTTTTTGAGTAAGGGTTGTTAATTACAGCCGTTTTAAAAAGCCTGCGGTACATGCCTAAAGTTAATGAAGAATTGATTATATGAAGAATAAAGCTACCAATAAGTGGGAAGACTTCTTAAATAACCTGGTAGGAATAGGGTCTAAAAGACAAGTTGAAGGTTTGATGAGAAACTATTTTGTCTAACTCACAAAGGTCGATTGAGTAAACTCATCAAGACAGACATCAATAAAGGAGTTGGAGTAGTTACAGTATTTAAGTTAACTGTGGGAAGAATCTATTGATTTTATCTCGATGATGAAATTTTATTATTGAAAAAGTTCATAAAGTCCTGACTAGTAAGCTCTAAGGGGATGCTAGGATTGACAGAGTCCTGACTCTTGTCAACCTGGCTACAGTACTGAAAAGAAACCTGGATTCATTCTTGTTCTCGTTCTATTAAGTGCAAGTAATAACTCGTTCTAGCTTTTCTAAGAGATTTTTGTAAATTAAAAGATGATTTCTCCAAGCTAAATAGATTTCAACAAATTAGTAGAGCGCCATTTTCTTCTAATTGACGAGTCTTCTGTTTTAAGCTACGAGTTTCTGTGTTGAACCAAGGAGTTAAAAATCTCTGATTAGACTTTTTTCTTTTTAAGGGGGGCCACCAAGTCTAGAGCCTGATGCAGAGAAGCTGAAACCACTATCCACCATGTTATCAATTACAGAAGGAGCAAGCTGTCTATAGCTTATTTCCGTTGTGTTGACACATGGCATAGAGGGAAACAATCTGCATAATTTGAAACAGCATCATCTGAGAGGCATCTACTGTGATAATATTTTTCTTTAGGAGCCAAATATGCAGAAATAGTAAAATCAAAGGTTAACAGACAATGGTCTGACAGTACAGGGTTATGAGGAGACACTACAAGATTTTCTATTTCTATGCCATATGTCAGAAACAAGGTCCAATGTATGGTGGAGGTAATGATAGAATTTCCTACTTTCTGAGAAAACCCAATCGAGTCTAATATTGAATTAAAAGCCACATTAAGGCAGTCACTATCTACATCCACATGTATATTAAAGTCCCCTACTATAATTATTCTATCATGATTCAGCACTAAATCAGCTAAGAAATCAGGAAATTCGGATAAAAATTCTGAATAGTTGATGGGGACGATAAACTATGGCAAATAAAATTGGGTTTAACCTGAATTGCTAAGAGTGCCCAACACTGAGGACCAAGCCCTCAAAGGAATTATAACATGTTTTTGCTTTACATTAACTAGTAATTTGGAATGGTAATTTGATGCTACTCCTCCTCACGACCAGAACTTCTGGGATTTTGACAGTTTAAATAACCAGAGGGAGTTGATTCATTTAAACCAACATAATCCTCTTGTCCTAACCAAGTCTCTGTAAGGGAAATTAAATCAATCTGATGATCAATTAAGAGATCATGGACTAACATAGACTTGGGGAGTTAGAGACCTAATATTAATAAACCACATTTAATTTTTAAATTATGAGGAGGAACAGAGGCCAAATCATTCAATTTAGAGGCTTTATGTTTTAATTTGAGTTTTACCAATATTTTGCTGTATCACTTGGGATGCTTATACATTATATTTTATTCACTTTGGAGGGAGCAGACAACGATTCTCTGATGGGGGAAGACAGGGGCTAAGTTGAGGGGGTGGCGGATGAAGAGGAGCTGCAGAGAGGCGTGTAAGACTGTGACTCTGCTTCCTGGTCCCAACTCTGAGTAGTCACGTATTTGGAAATTTGGATAAAAAAGATGCCAGATTGTTAGATAAATGAGAAGCACCATCCAAAGTGGGATGAATGCGTCTCGTCTCATAAGACCAGGGTTTCCCCAAAAAGAGCTCCAATTGTCAATGTAGCCCACGTCATTTTTAGGACACCACACAGACCAGCCAGCGGTCTGTGTGGTGAGACCGCTGGCTCACCACACAGAGCCAGCGGTCTGTGTGGTGAGCCACGACAGAGCCTGTTATCTTATCTTATCTTACCGCTGGGTAAGATAAGATAAGATAAAGGCTTATCTTATCTTATCTTATCTTATCTTATCTTATCTTATCTTAAGTGAGCACCCCAGGATCCACTCTGTACATGTACAAGTACATTTTCAATCCAGGGATTATGGTGGGAACAGAAACAGCACGAAAACACTGTTCCAACACTGTTTTTTTGGAAAATCCACAAAATAGGTGTGTGGGTCTATTTCTGACGCTTTAGAAAATTATATGAATCACTTTATAAATCACTGGGTTTGAAAATGCACTAGAATACTGTAGTGATTTTGGATCCTGGGGGCACTTGACCTGTATCCACAATATAAGCTCAACATGCTGAGGGGAGGCGGACCCCTGGCATGTGGAAACACATTCTAGAAAGAAAATACACACAACTTAATCACAGCACCAAAGTGCAACACATACACAAACCAAGGACTTTAACCAGGATTAACATATTTCATTGTTTTGCTCTCACAGAGCGAATACTTCAGACAAAGCAAGCACGAATCAGCAGAGTTGGCTACTAGCTAGCTAGCTACTAGCTAACACTTGTTAGCCAGCACAGGATTGGGGTTGTATGCTCAAAAAAATTGAGCTTACCACCACCAGGATAAATAAGTGAAAAGATGCAAAATATCACAAATCACTCATCATCGATGGTTCTCTCACTTTCATCTTCAGCTTGTCCGTAGTCTGGTTCTATGCTGGGCTGCCATTTGTATCGGTGCGGGTACCTCCATGTTGCTCTGGAGACTGATATCTGCCACCAAGCACAGAAAACTCCGCAACTCTTCGTTGGACCACGGTGTAGATTTCCGCGAAACCTGCAACGCCATCTCTATTAATATCTTGTTTACTTGGTGACTGAGTTTACTCTGTGAACTTTTGCAAATGGCGGTGTGGCGATTCTTCAGAAGACGGACGCTTTCATGACGTTACGCTCTGACCAATTAGTGGCCTGCAGTCTGTTGACGTCACATTTTTGGCTTGACTTAGCGCGGTTGAACCCTGGCCTCTAGTCGGTACTAAAAGAGTACCTGGTACCAGGTACTAATGGAAAAGGCTACAAACCGAAAAGAGTAGAGTTGAGTAGGGCTGAGTGGGTACTAGTGGAAAAGGGCCATTAGATTCTGTGCCTCTCCACTCTTTCTCCAGACTCTGGGACTTTTCATTTCCAAATGAAATGCCAAAATTTACTTTATCTGAACAGAGGTCATCTGCTGGTGTTGGTCCACTGTGTTTTATCAAGACCAAAGTCAGCGCAGTCATCTACCGGAAATTGTAAGAACACTTCAAGCTTCCCTCTGCTGACAAGCTTTATGGAGAAGCTTGATTTCCTTTTCCAGCAGGACTTGGCACCCCCCCCACACTGCAAAAAAGTATCAAAACCTGGTTTATGACCATGACATCACTGTGTTTGATGGGCCAGCAAACTCTCCTGACCTAAACCCATAGAGAATTATAGGAGTATTGTCAAGAGGAAGATGAGAGACACCAACCCAACAATGCAGACGAGCTGAAGGTCACTATCAACGCAACCTGGACCTTCATAACACCTCAGCAGTGCCACAGGCTGATCACCTTCATGCCACGCCACATTGTTATATCTACATATTATTCCATCTAGCTACAATGCTCCGTACTGTGTGTGTTTATATCTCTACATATTTATTCCATCTAGCTACAATGCTCCGCACTCTGTGTGTGTGTGTGTGTGTGTGTATATATATATATATATATATACAGTATATATATATATATATATATTTATATGTAGTACATATGTATACTTGCTGCTCTTGTTTCTTTTTTTTTCTCTTGCCTTCTGATTGTTACTCTGAGTGTTGCTATCCCTGTGCTGTTGCAATCCTGGAATTTCCCCATTGTGGGACTAATAAAGTGTGGTACACCCAAATAGGGCACTGTAGAGGAGCTGGAAATAATGAGGCAGTTTTGTTTAAAAGCAGCATTTTAATGATCAGCTCTCCTATCTTGTCTCATCAGGTGCAGAGCGTGGCAGAAGGTAAAAAGAGACAGAGTTCTGCCAGCTCGCTGATTAAATACAGGCACGCATCAAAGACAGGCATTACAAAGGCTGACATCCCTCGTTATCTTAATTCCCCCATTGTCCTGTTATCTCCTCTCCTCCTCTTGGGAGGTGATGGGAACTCCTCTCCTCCTCTTGGGGGGTGAGAGTGACTCCTCCGGTCTCTGCCGTTGCGCCCTGGGACGTCTTTGTTCTTCACACAGCGGGTGAGATTCCTTTGTCCTTTCAGAGGTGTGAAGTTCCTTACATATGCAGTCACTAAGCATTTCACATGTCCTAACATATGTAGGTATGGAATATATGAGTAATATAGACCACAGCACCACATTTGGAAATAATTCAGAGAGACTGTCATTTTATTTTTATTTTAAGAGCATCTAAATATATTTTGAGATTGTGGACGATCAATAATATTAACATTTGATATGTAGCCCTGTATAAATATTTAAGAGTAAGCAGCGGAACCTTTGGCACTGCAGTCGTCCCGCCCCAGGTAAACAATGTGGGTGCACTTCCGGCCCCCCTTTAGTACTATCTGGAGAAAGACACGAGTGGTCCTGTGTTCTGTCTTTCAAAGACTCTTTCTGTATTTTACAGACCCAAGAGCAGACACGGAGGATCACGTTTTTTTTTTTTTAAACCTATTTTCTTTTGTTATTGTGGCCACCTCCCCGGGACCTGTAACAAACTGTGGGGGGCTCGTCCGGGATCTCTCCTCTTCAGTCATCAAGGGAAGATCCAGTGATACCAGAACTACGAGACAACGGTTGCCAAGCTGCTACATCAGACAAGTCAGTCAGTGGGTGTCCAAGGAGGGAGATCAAAGAGAAAGAAAGGATCTTCAACCAAAAGTGGAACTGCACTGCTGTCAAGAAGGTAAAACGCAGCCTAGTCACTGTACAGATAATACAACACTCGAACTACAGATAGCTAAAGTACCATGTCGACAGCACGAAAAGAACTGATATGGAGCATCAGAGGACGCTTGTTTGCCCTCTCAAGTAAGGATCTTTTCGGGCTAACAAAGAGCCTTGCAGCTGGAGACAAGGACACACAGTTCAGCGAAGACGATGATGAGAGCTGTATGGACTATGTCGATTCCTATTTACGGTCCCCAACTCTGCTGAAACTTGAAGATGAGGGAATGAGTCAATTGCTAATGTTGGATGATATGCTAACTGAAGTGATACAAACGAGCGGCTCCACCACGCATCCAGCTGATCAGGCTGCAACCACCAACCAAGTCAAGTCCTCATCCATCCAATATGTTGGCCAGATCCACCATCACCATCTGCTGTTCCACCAGGGCATTCAAGCTAGTGTGAACCGCAAACGCAGAGTCTGTAGAGGAACTGAGGAAAGCATTATGAGGCACAGGGTGAAAGACTAAGACTGGTGTGAAGTTGTGACACTCCAACCACCTGCAGCACCCAGTCGTCAGAGCCACTCACAACCACAGCCAAGGGAACAAGGTAGTCCAGAAAGACATGTCACTCTCAAAGACCTTTCCTACCTGCCTCGAAGAGAATTCAAGGTTTTTGGAGGACAAATTGGAGACAACAGCTCTGAAATCAGTTATAACAGTCTCATAAGACAGATCAATGAAGGATTTAAAAGAAGGATTTTCTGAAGCAGAGATCATGAGGGGGGGTACTGAGAATTGTAAAGCCTGGCACGTTCAGGGACATGCTCATGCTCAAAGATGAATTGGCTCTTTCTGAACTTCAGGGCTTTCTCCGATCCCACCTTGGAGAAAAGGCAACAACAGAGATATTCCAGGAGTTAATGTGCGCCCGACAAACTGAGCAGGAGTCCCCTCAGCAATTCCTGTATCGCATGATTGGACTCAAACAGAAACTTATCTTCAGTCAAAACAAGCCCAATGCAGACATCTCGTATGACCCAAGGACAATCCAGGAAGTGTTTCTACACACAGTCTATCAAGGCCTGGGAGTGAAGTATGCAGACCTGCGGCAACGACTAAGACCTCTTATATCAAACAACATGTAACAGATGTAGAGATTCTTAGTGAGGTCACAAAGATAATCAGTGATGAGAAATGAGCACCAGCGAAGGTTAGGGCAAACCCCTCGTCTGAAGTCAGCACAAAGCGCTGTGATTGCAACAAAGGACATGACAGCCAAAGACCAACAAGTCTCACAGACAATCAAACAACTTGCTGCACAAGTAGAGACTCTAACCAAGATGGTGGCAACTTTCATGGAACAGAAAGCTGTAAACTCCTCCCCTCAGCGTTCTCAGCCTCCAGCCAACCAAAGAAAACCTATCTCTGTCCGAAATGTACTGAACAAGCTTACAGGAGTGTAGTCATTGCTTGTATGCGGTGAGTCAGGACACAGAGCGGTTGGATATCTGAAGCGAACCCCAAGAATCAGGAAACGGGAATCCGGTCTCTGTCAAGGGACAGCCAGAGATCGGTACAGAGTCAAAGTCCCAGCCAGTAAACTCCTCCCTCCTACCGAAGCTTCAACTCCGTGCCCCAAGCACCAGAGCAAGCAGCTGAGAAAGCAGGGGTCAAACGCAACAGAAGAAAGGTCAGATTCCCTCCTGTCAGAGTTGCTACCGAATGCCAAGTTCCCTTGTCGGTAAGAAAAGTCTGCTGAAATGTCTAATTGGTGGTATCCTGTAACAGTGCTGTTTGACTCTGGCTCACAAGTGAGTATAGTTGACAGATCAATGGGTCAAAAAGGTACATACCCAACACTGTAGTAAGACCACTCCAAGATCTGGCTGAACGACGAGCTTGAGGTTTATAGCAGTTAATGGCCAAGCAGTTCCATACTGACGGGTGGGTCGAGCTTACAGTCACTTATAGCGGGTCACGAAGATCCCAATCTCACTGTAACGAGTGCCATTCCTAGTCAGTAAGCTGTCACTGAACCAACCACTAGTTGGAGCTAATGTGCTGGGAGCGATTATACAAGGCCAAGAGACAGATGAAGAAGCCAGTACAGTACTGAGTAGTCTACTGCGCAGAGCTTTTGGAATGGACGAAGACACAGAAACGGCACATGGATACGCTCAGAAATGGAAAGGTAAAATAACAGAGGGCGTACAGGATCGCAAGTGCAAGCAGTCAACAGTCAAGCTCCAAAGGAAAGACAAACTATGACAAACGATGCAAAGGTGTAGTCCTGCAAGTAGGAGACAGAGTGCTTGTACGGAACCTGGAGTGAAAGAGGTGGTTCCTGGCAAGCTAAGGCCCTACTGGGAGCAAACAGTCTACATCGTGAGAGAGCAGGTTGGAGACAACCCCGTCTACAAAGTAAGTCCAGAGACAGGAGGTCGTCCCATCCGTACCCTGCACAGAAACTTGCTTCTCCAAGTCAACGACTTACAGTCGACATCGTTCAAAGTCCAGTTGCCAAGTCACAAAAGAGAAACAACAGACCTACCGATATAAGACAAAACACACTGGAAAAGTCAAACAGTCCTGAAGCGAGGTGATTCGGAAGAAGACGAACCCCTCTATTGGTTTCGTGTTCCCAGACACCTGCAAGAAAGTCAACGTCCAGTCGACCAAGTTCAATGTGAGTCACAAAGAAGACAGGGAACAACACAGCAAAGACAAGTACAAGTTCCTATTCAATCTGAACAAGACAGAGACAATATTACGGAGGAAGGACAAGAAATACAAAGGGAAAGCGAACAAAACGTGGACCAACTTCAACCAGACGACGACAGGGAAGTGCTTCATCTCCACCAAGATGTTCCTGCTCCTAGTCCCGGACTTGCAGCTGATCCTGAGCCGGTGCCCAGTCCAGAGCCAGACCGCCGTCCTGAGTCGCCACCACGTCTGAGGCAGTCCACCAGGCAGAGACGACCCAATATGGTGTTCACCTATCCGTCCCTGGGCCAGCCAGCCTTCCAGACTCGTCCGTCGGTGAACACTGTCAGTGTTCAGCAGTCAACACCATATCCTTTTATGTGCTACCCTTCTTTCTATCCTCAACCTTTTTATCTTCCTCCTTTCACCTCTAACTACTTGCCATGTCAGTATGCTATTCCTTGCTATTAAACTGACCAGATCTTGGATAATACCTGAAGATTAAGGACACTTGAAAAGAAAGACGTTCCAGAGACTTTTGAATAGAGACTTTATTAGTGTTGAGATTTTGATTTATTACTGTTAAGTGTCAGGAGCCACTTTTGTTGTTGGGGAGCGTGTGGTACACCCAAATAGGGCACCACATTTGGAAATAATTCAGAGAGACTGTCATTTTATTTATTTTTTTTTTATTTAAGTTTTTGTAAAGGGTATACAGGTCATTACAGCATTGCATTGTTTACATTTTCATCACATGTTCCCTTATTTTTTGCTATTTGACAACATTGGTAGGACGGTTATTACAACACCCCCTTTTTTTTAAAGTGAAAGAAAAAGTGAAATTAAGGAGAATTAAATAAAAACAAAAAACAAACAAACAAACGAATAAACAAACAAACAGAACAGCAAAAAACAAACAAAAAGAAAAAGTAAGTAAATAAAGATAAAAGAGCATCTGAGTTTAGTTAAGGCATTGTTCCCTATTATCGCCTGTAGGGGGATGTCACTTGTTATTTGGCATTCCATCTCCTTCCATTGTGCAGTGTAGACTGGGTTACATATCTCTACTAAAGTTTTAATTTGTGCAGCTATAAAATAGTCCCTGATATTTGGCAGCGCGAGCCCACCTTTGTCTTTGTTTAGCTGTAGGGTTCTATATCTGATTCTAGGTCTCTTACCCTGCCATATGAATCTTGAGATCCTTCTGTCTGGCTCCTGCCATGTTTTTTTGGGGAGGTTCTACCGGTATTGTTTGGAAAAGGTATAGAAGACGTGGAAGTATATTCATTTTGACTGCTTCAATTCTTTGTGCAGCACCTAAGAATGGTATCATATTCCATCTTGCTAGGTCAGATTTTATTGACATCCTCTTTCCAGCTCAAAAGACGATGATAAAATTACCGTTAATCCTTATCTTTAGCCTGTTGGTTTTTTATATAATGCCTGTATAGTTTCTAATGAAGTTGTTATGAAAATTGAAACTGGATAAGATTCTATATAGGAAAGACCAGTCAACCAAATCGAATGCTTTTTCAGCATCTAATCCCATATGACTGCATTAAGTTATATTTTTTTATATGATGAATTATGTGTAAAGTGCGTCGAATGTTGTCTTGTGTCTGTCTTTTGTCTTATAAAACCTGTTTGGGTCTAAGTGAATTAAGTCTGTCAGTATGTTTTCTAACCTTTTGGCAAGGATAGTGGTAAAAAGCTTATAGTCCTGATTTAATACACTGATTGGTCTGTAGTTGGAGCACTCTAGTTTATCCTTTTCAGGTTAGGTATAACTGCAATGACCCCTTCTCTCCAGGAGGGGGGGATTTTCCCCTGTGTGGAGGACGTAGTTAAATGTTTTTAGGAGGAGAGGAGATAGTTGCTGTTTAAAGGTTTTGTACCATTCTGCTGTATAGCCATCTGCTCCTGGGGATTTGTTAGCTTTAAGTTTCATAATTGCTTTTTCCAATTCTTAGGTTGTATTTCTGACAGTAGGGTTTTAATTTTGTGATTCCGTAAGTTGGGGGAGTTTTAATGTGTTTCAGTAATGTCTCGGATGCGTTTTTATGTTTTTGTGGAGTATAAGTTCTTGTAGTAATTCTCGAAGCTTTTAAGAATATCCTGATTTCTGAATTTTATTTCCTTTGATACTGGGTCTCTGATGTTTGTAGATTGCTATCTTTCCGTTTGTTGTTTCCTCAATTTATAGGCTAGTACTTTTTGCCGATTTACTGCCTGCTTCATAGTGTTTTTGTTTCAGAAAATGTAAGCCTTCTTCTGGATTTCTATTGTGTAGATCTCATTTATTTGATTTTTAATTTCTTTAATCTTGAGCGAGCATTAGAAATGAGTGTTGTCTTTGTGTTCTTTTTCTAGGTTCTTGAGTTCTGACTCTAGTGTGATTAGTTTTTCTTGTCTCAGTTTCTTTTGGGTTGCCAGTTTGCAATAATTTTTCCCCTTATTACAGCTTTGCACGCATCCCACAGTATTAAAGGGGATCTTCTCCATTAGCGTTTTCTTCCAAATATCTGAGAATATCTGATTCCAATTCATCTTTCAGTGGGTCCTTTCAGGACACTTGAATTCAACCTCCAGGAAAATGTATTATTGTGTATTTTTGGATGTTTAAGTCCATATAGATCGGACTGTGGTCGGAGAGATCCATCAGTCCTATTTTACATGTTTTTACTCTTCCAATGTCTCTATTAAACATAAAAAAGTAATCAATCCTTGAGTAAGATGAATGTGGCGTTGAATAAAAAGTATAATCTTTTACATTGGGGTTGAATTCCCTCCATACGTCACAGATTCCCATTTCTTTTAGTAGCCCAGTTACCAAACTGTACCCCCCTTCTTTATCTTTGTGTTCTGATTTTTTTCAAATGTAATTTTGGTTGATATCAATGTCGCTACTCCCCTCCTCCTCCTGATTTATATGAAGATGAAGAGATCATTTTAAACCCTTGTCTTTTGAGTTTAGTGTGTTCCACGTCTGTTAGGTGGGTTTCTTGTAAAAATATTATTTCTGCTTTGTCTTTTTTCATTTTGCGTAGAATCTTGGATCTTTTAACTGGATTCAGGATCCCTTTTACATTATATGAGGCTATTTGGTTACACCCTGTTTCTCCATTGTATTTTCTTATTTAGTATAACAGTGTGGTGGCCCTCTTTTTAGCTACTCAGAAACTGAAAGAACATTAAGAACATAAAAAACATTAAGAACATAGTGTACGAAACTTTAAAACAAAAAACTGTCAAAAAAAACTTCCTGAGCTGGGGTCTCTTTAAAGACCCTGTAAGAGCCCTGATGGAGTGTAGGCTCTGAGGGAAATTCCTCAAACTCTGTTACGTGTTGAGGGCCCTCTCTTACCCCTGTAAGTTGTCCCATTTTTTTAACGTTAATTTCAGATCCCAATCCGAATTTGTAATGATTTTTTTTTTTTTTTTTTTTTTTTTTAATGCCTATACCCTATGAGATTGTGTGCACCCTCCCACCCCATCACAGCAAACATTCACTCTAATACAGTATTTGTTAGTGTGGAGAGAACATGTGGGTCATTGTTACGTTTCTATTTTAACATGATTTTTTTTTTTCCCCCTTTAAATTAAGAAGACATTTGTTTCTAATGCTATAACTGCTCCATGAAAGGTTTTACCACATGCTGATTCTGCATCTCCTTTAATGTTTGTTACCTTGTTGGTGGGGGGGGGGGGGTGGAAGTGCAGAGTGACTGAAAAGAAAAAAAACCCCAAAAAGGTCGCTATTCCTTCCTGGAACTGGAAAGCTTATCTTTGTAGCTCTGGGGCTGGGTTTCCTGCTGCTGGCCCGTGGATTTTGAAGGTCTTTGAGTGGACCACGTTTGAGCTCTGATCTTCTCGCTCAGATCCGCTGCGGGTTTAAACACCGTTACCGGGAGTCCTCTTCTTGCCATGTCAGTTGTTGCTTCTTCTGCTGAATTATAGAGACATGACTCTTCCCCGTAAAAGAGACCCTTAGCTTCGCCGGAAAAGGCGTCTGAAAGCGTAGATCTGTTCCCGTAGAACCTTTTTGGCGTCGTTATATTCCCGTCGTTTTTAAGAACCTCAGGGGCGTAATCGTGCTCCACGAAGACTTTTCTCTCATGATGCATAAATCCTTTTTTCTGCCAAGCCCGTCTTACAACCTCTTGTTTTATTTTGAAATTGGCGAATCTTACCACCACAGAACGTGGGGGCGCTTCCGGGGCTGGCTTTGCGGCTAATGTACGATGGGCTTTTTCTATCTTCAAATCGGTGGTTTGTGGAATATCCAACTTCTCTCTCAATAAGGATTCCACGCATTCCGCCACTGTGTTGAAACTATCTTCAGCTCCTTCTTTCAGACCGTGAATTCTGATGTTTATCTCGTCTCTGTCTTCCTTCTTGGTCGGTTAGCTTAGCCTCCAGCCTTGACTGTTTTCTGTGTAAATCCAGCACAGAATCTTCAAGCACTTTTACTCTTTCTTCAGCTTCCAAGATTCGGTTTTCGGCCTGGTCCATTCTGCTGTTCGCCCTTTTTAGATCCTCTCTGAATTCAAGAAATTCGGCCTGAAATCGTCGTATTTCATCAAATAGCGATTTCAAGCTAATCCTTTTGTTAGCTAGGCCCAGGTCCTCGTCTTCTGAACGGAGGTCCTCTGGTTCAGATTCTGCAGCCGCTGTGCATCCTGACCTGGGGAATGTCAGTTTCTTCTGCTTGTGGTTAGGCATGGTGTTATTGTCTTTTGATTTTTAATCTTCCAAAAATCTGTTAGGCCTGACTTTGAGGATGTTTTCCTTGGATTGAGTCTGGGAGTTTCAGCGTTAGGTTGCTATCACCATGGCGTCCAGACCGGAAGTCCGTCATTTTATTTTTATTTTAAGAGCATCTAAATATATTTTGAGATTGTGGACAATCAATAATATTAACATTTGATATGTAGCCCTGTATAAATATTTAAGAGTAAGCAGCGGAACCTTTGGCACTGCGGTCGTCCCGCCCCAGGTAAACAATGTGGGTGCACTTTTCAATCACCCTTATTGTCATTCAACCGTACAACCAATCATGTACAGTAGAACGAGATTGTGCTTTACCTATCTACAGTGTCAAATCACACACACCCCAGTGCAGAATCAGAGGGCCGCTGCCATGCAAGGCGCCGCCACAAATTTCCCTCCTCCATTCCGTTATTGCTGAGCACCAAGCTGGATGGCAGGAAGTTCCACTTTTATATGGTCTTTGGCATGACCCGGCCGGGATTTGAACCCCTGCCTCCCGGGTGTGGGGCGGATGCTCTACCAACTGAGCCACCACTTCCGGCCCCCCTTTAGTACTATCTGGAGAAAGACACAAGTGGTCCTGTGTTCTGTCTTTCAAAGACTCTTTCTGTATTTTACAGACCCAAGAGCAGACACGGAGGATCACGTTTTTTTTTTTTTTAAAACCTATTTTCTTTTTGTTATTGTGGCCACCTCCCCAGGACCCATAACAAAAGGCTTATCTTATCTTATCTTATCTTATTGATACAGTAATTAATCTAAAAGGAGCCCTGACCAAGTACTGAATGTGTACATGGACATACTTTTCAATTGGTCCACATTTGTATTCAAAAACTATTTTTAAAAAAATTAATTTTGTGTAATATTCTAATTTTTTGAGAAACTGCATTTGGGGTTTTCATGGGCTATAAGCCATAATCATCAAAATTAAAATAAATAAACACCTGAAATATATCACTCTCTGTGTAATGAATCTATATAATATATGGGTTTCACTTTCTGAAATGAGTGACAAAAAATATTGAACTTTTTCATGATATTGAGGCGGCATGAAAAAATAAGCAGCAGTGCTGTGGTTTTAAGCAGATTTTATTAATCATGTCGCCTTCACGGGATCCTCTCTCCGGTGCATAGGGGAGCAGCCCGGAGTGGGATCCCTAGGCTCTCAGAGAAAGAGAGGCGGACACAGTGTGTGTCTACCAGTTGCAGGATCAGAGTGAGAGAGAATGAGAGAGATTGCGTTACAGAGTTGCACCTTAAATACTTGATCATAACAATACATCAAAAAGACATACCCCACAGTCTAGAATGATCAAAGGGACAACAGAACAGGCAGGAGGTATTTGCATTTGTAAGCCATACATCACAATGGGCAGATTAGCTAGACCTCGCTCTAAGTGCAAGACAAAGAGGCTAACAAGCACATCTACATATTGATCTGAGTCTCTAGGTCACAGTAAGGACAGGACTCTTGAGTACAAAGGATGAAAGGCATCGATTAACATCACATAGGTGAGACAGAAGAAACTCGTCTACCTGTAGACATTAATACACCAAAGCACATCTAAGATGCTCAGAAAAAGCACAGTAAGGACAAGCCATATGCACACTATACCGAATGGCGCATTACATCACAACACATGCATGTTTGCATCACAAATACATGAATGGCACATTGCTTCTCAGTAATGCAGCAGAAAAACAGAGAAAAGAGGGCTGAGTGTCCTTAGTCTGTTGTGGGGTTAAAACGAACCGCCACAATATTCTAATTTTTTGAGATGTACCTGTAGGTTTGGATTTTTTTTTATCCTTAATAATAAATACCTTCATTTAAAAACTACATTTTGTGTTTACTTGTGTTATCTTTGTCTAATATTTAAATTTGTTTGATGATCTGAAACATTTAAGTGTGACAAACATACAAAAAAATGAGAAATCAGGAAGGGAGCAAATACATTTTCACACCACTGTATGTGTAACTCATGGCAAAATTCGATCAAGATCAAAAGATAATGTCTCTCTTGCCATTCACTTCAATGGAGATTTTTTTCTGATTTAAGGTTCCATATGCATAAGTAGAGGGGACGAGACTTATTAGGCTCTCTATACGTTTAGCTCCCCTTCCATCTACTGTATGTAACCCAGTGTTAAAAATGCGATTAAAAATATAAATATTGATACTGCTTTTAAATAGAAAAACATCCATTTCACAGTGGGAATGGATGATTTGAATATGAATATTTAAATAAATATATATAGATAGTTAGGAATGTTTTCTGGAAAGTTTTGATAAAGTTCCAAACGTTTTTGTTTTTTTTTTAATTTAAGTTTTTGTAAAGGGTATACAGGTCGTTACAGCAATGCATTGTTTACATTTTCATCACATGTTCCCTTATTTTCTGATATCTGACAACATTGGAAGATTAATTCTTACAACACCCCCTTTTTTTTTTTTTTTTTAAAGTGAAAGAAAAAGTGAAATTAAAGAGAAAAAAAAACAAAAAACATATAACAAAAAAAACAAACAAACCAGCAAAAAACAAACAAAAAGAAAAAGTAAGTAAATAAAGATAAAAGAGCATCTGAGTAGTGTTGGAACAAAGAGCGGAACCATTATTGAAATGGTATTTGTCAAAGATTAGATCTAATGGAAGACACATATGCGATCCAGGGTTGCCAAAAGTTCATGAACCCATCCATGTCCTGTCTCAGTGCGAATGTCAACTTTTCCATCGAGTAAATGTCTTGGATCACGTTAGTCCAATCTTCAGGTGTAGGACAGTCCTTCAACATCCATTTTTTAGTTAGAGCTTTTTTGCTTGCCAATATTAAAACATTGAATAAGTATTTTTCTCCTCGTCTTTCCAGTGAGTCCGGTAGTAAACCCAAATACAAAGTTACAAAAGAAAAGGGAACTGTTATTTTGAATATTTTCCCCAATATTGTCTGTACATTGGTCCAATATTGGTGGATAACTGGGCATGACCAAAACACATGAAAATGATTTGCAGTCTTTTCACCACACAAGCACCAACAATTCAATCCCTTATGGGTAAATTTGTTTTGTGCAGGTGTTCTGAAAAATCTTACCAAGTTTTTCCATCCAAATTCTCTCCACTGCAGGGATGAGGTACTTTTCCATTGTTGTTTATTTAGCTTTTCCCATATTTCCAGTTGTAAAGTGAAATTCCCCTCTTTTTCCCATCTCTCTTTTATATATGATGTGTTGTCTCCTTTTAAGTCTTGAAGACCTTGGTATATTTTAGAAATGTATCTGATCCCTGGGATCCCTTTATATGCCATTAAGAAGACCTTCAGAACACCAGACTGGGCCCTTTCCAAAACCTCCTTTTTAAGTATATTGTTTATGTGGTGTCTAAGCTGGAAGAACCTGTAAAGGTCTTGATTTATTAGGCCTTGTTTTTTCAAATCTTCAAAACTTCTTAAGATTTGCCCTTTAAAAAAATCGTAATATTTTATCAGCCCTTTCTCCTTCCACTTTTTAAATCTGGTGTCTGTTTTATTAGGAGTAAAGTCCTGATCATAGGCAATCCATTGCAGAAGTCGATAGGGCTCTTTAGTTTGATTCTCTCTGACTATCTTAAACCAGATTTTTAGCGGGGTCTCTATCCACGGGTTAGTGTTATTCAAAAGCTTAGGTAAGGCATTGTTCCCTATTATCGCCTGTAGGGGGATGTCACTTGTTATTTGGCATTCGATCTCCTTCCATTGTGCAGTGTAGACTGGGTTACATATCTCTACTAAAGTTTTAATTTGTGCGGCTTTAAAGTAGTCCCTGATATTTGGCAGCGCGAGCCCACCTTTGTCTTTGTTTAGCTGTAGGGTTCTATATCTGATTCTAGGTCTCTTGCCCTGCCATATGAATCTTGAGATCCTTCTGTCCAGCTCCTGCCATGTTTTTTTGGGAGGTTCTACCGGTATTGTTTGGAAAAGGTATAGAAGATGTGGAAGTATATTCATTTTGACTGCTTCAATTCTTTGTGCAGTACCCAAGAATGGTATCATATTCCATCTTGCTAGGTCAGATTTTATTTTGTCACCAGTGGATCATAGTTTAGTGATATAATTTTGTTGAGTTGTTTCGGGATATTGACCCCCAGATATTTCATAGATTCCGACTCCCAGTTAGTTTTGAGTTTGCTTAGTGAATAATGATTTGGGTCATAGTTGAATGTTAAAACTTGGGTTTTATGCATGTTTAATTTGTACCCCGATAAATCTCCATACTCTGAAAAAACTGAGGTTAGTTCTGGTAAAGAAGTGTCCGGCTGCCCTAGGTATATTAAAATGTCATCAGCAAAGAGTGCTATTTTATGTTCCTTCTGACCAAGTGTAATACCTTGAATTTTTTGGTTTTGTCTTATCCATTGGCTCAGAGGTTCTATGAAGATTGCAAAGAGCAGTGGAGACAGGGGGCAGCCCTGACGACATCCTCTTTCCAGTTCAAAAGATGATGATAAATTACCGTTAATCCTTATTTTAGCTGTTGGTTTTTTATATAATGCCTGTATAGTGCAATGCTCTGCACTGTGTGTCTGTGTGTGTGTGTATATATATATATATTTTATAGTAATACGTACATATGTATATTAGCTGCTCTTGCTTGCTTGTTTTTTTTTTTTTTTTTTTTTTTATTGCCTTCTGATTGTTGCTCTGAGTGTTGCTATCCCTGTGCTGTTGCAATCCTGGAATTTCCCCGTTGTGGGACTAATAAAGGCTTATCTTATCTTATCTTATCTTATAGTTCTAATGAAGTTGTTATGAAAATTGAAACTGGATAAGATTCTATATAGAAAAGACCAGTCAACCAAATCGAATGCTTTTTCAGCATCTAATCCCAATATGACTGCATTTAAGTTATATTTTTTTATATGATGAATTATGTGTAAAGTGCGTCGAATGTTGTCTTGTGTCTGTCTTTGTCTTATAAAACCTGTTTGGTCTAAATGAATTAGGTCTGTCAGTATATTTTCTAACCTTTTGGCAAGGATAATGGTAAAAAGCTTATAGTCCTGATTTAGTACACTGATTGGTCTGTAGTTGGAGCACTCTAGTTTATCCTTTTCAGGTTTAGGTATAACTGCAATGACCCCTTCTCTCCAGGAGGGGGGGATTTCCCCTGTGTGGAGGACATAATTAAATGTTTTCAGGAGGAGAGGAGATAGTTGCTGTTTAAAGGTTTTGTACCACTCTGCTGTATAGCCATCAGCTCCTGGGGATTTGTTAGCTTTAAGTTTCATAATTGCTTTTTCCAATTCTTTAGGATGTATTTCTGACAGTAGTGTTTTATTTTGTGACTCTGTAAGTTGGGGAAGGTTTAATGTGTTTAGGAATGCCTCGGATGCGTTTTTATGTTTTTTGTGGGAGTATAAGTTCTTATAGTAATTCTCGAAGCTTTTAAGAATAT
The DNA here is from genome assembly GCA_020510985.1 of Pholidichthys leucotaenia. Taxonomy (NCBI): domain Eukaryota; kingdom Metazoa; phylum Chordata; class Actinopteri; order Cichliformes; family Pholidichthyidae; genus Pholidichthys; species Pholidichthys leucotaenia. The sequence continues at coordinate 83,546,977 of CM035837.1, read as the reverse complement.
CCTGAATTCTGAATTTTATTTCCTTTGATACTGGGTCTCTGATTTTGTAGATTGCTCTTTCTGTTTGATGTTTCCTCAATTTATAGGCTAGCAGTTTTGCCGATTTACTGCCTGCTTCATAGTATTTTTGTTTCAAAATGTAAGTTTCTTCTGGATTTCTATTGTGTAGATCTCATTTATTTGGTTTTTAATTTCCTTAATCTTGAGCGAGTCAGTAGAATGAGTGTTGCCTTTGTGTTCTTTTCTAGGTTCCTAAGTTCTGACTCTAATGTGGATAGTTTTTCTTGTCTTAGTTTCTTTTGGGTTGCCAGTTTTGCAATAATCTTTCCTCTTATTACAGCTTTGCATGCATCCCACAGTATTAAAGGGGATACTTCTCCATTATCGTTATCTTCCAAATATCTGAGAATATCTGATTCCAATTCATCTTTCAATGGTCCTTTCAGGACATTTGAATTTAACCTCCAAGAAAATGTATTATTTGTGTATTTTTGGATATTTAAGTCCATGTAGATCGGACTGTGGTCAGAGAGATCCATCAGTCCTATTTTACATGTTTTTACTCTTCCAATGTCTCTATTAAACATAAAAAAATAGTCAATCCTTGAGTAAGATGAATGTGGAGTTGAGTAAAATGTATAGTCTTTTACACTGGGGTTGAGTTCCCTCCACACGTCACAGATTCCCATTTCTTTTAGTAGCATCCGAGTCTTCCTGTTTTGGGTGTTATTTTGATGTGGAGAATTACCAGAAGCATCCCAGTATGGATTCAGTCTAAGATTGAAGTCCCCACCACATATCACTAAACCTTGAGCTTTAGTTATCATTAGGTCGAATACATTTTTATAAAATTTCCAGTTAGCCCCTGGGGGAGCATACACATTCAGCAGGGTGATATCTTCTCCCTCTAGCCGCCCAGTTACCAAACTGTATCTCCCTTCTTTATCTTGTGTTCTGATTTTTTTTCAAATGTAATTTTGGTTGATATCAATGTCGCTACTCCCCTCCTCCTCCCTGACTTATATGAAGATGAAGAGATCATTTTAAACCCTTGTCTACTGAGTTTATTGTGTTCCACGTCTGTTAGGTGGGTTTCTTGTAAAAATATTATTCCTGCTTTGTCTTTTTTCATTTTGCCTAGAATCTTGGATCTTTTAACTGGATTCAGGATTCCTTTTACATTATATGAAATTATTTTGGTTACACCCTGTTTCTCCATTGTGTTGTTTTGTTTAGTATAACTGTGTGGTGGCCCTCATTTGTGCTACTCAGAAACTGAAAGAACATTAAAAACAAGAAAAACATTAAGAACATAGTGTATTTTTTTTTTTTTTTTTTTTTGTTACTTATTTGTACCCGTAGGTAGACTTGGTTTGCAGTCTGGTGACAAGCCACCGGCTGCTGGTCGCTGCGTGCGCGAGCGCCCTAAACCTACATGTTTTTGGTAAGCGGGAGGAAACCGGAGAAATCCCGGAGTAAACCCGCGCAACACGGTGAGAACATGCAAACTCCACACAGCTCACTGTTGGTCGGGGGCTGGGATCGAACCCACGATCTCATGATCCCCGCGATCCCCCGGCCGAGGGTAAAACTGTGCTGCCACAGTGCTAAACCACTGCGCCACCGTGCAGCCCTGTATAAAACTTTAAAACAAAAAGCTGTCAGAAGAACTTCCTGAGCTGAGGTCTTTTTAAAGACCCTGGAAGAGCCTTGATGGAGTGAAGGCCCTGAGGGAAATTCCTCAAACTCTGTTACGTGTTGAGGGCCCTCTCTTACCACTGTAAGTTGTCCCATGCTTTTAACGTGAGTTTCAGAACCCAATCCAAACTTGTAATGATTTTTTTTTTCCTTTTATGCCTAAACCCTGTGAAATTGTGTGCACCCTCCCACCCCCATCACATCAAACATTCACGCAAAAACAGTATTTGTTAGTATGAGGAGAACATGTGGATTATTGTCACATTTCTATTTTAACAAGTTTTTTTTTTTTTTTATTACAAAGACTTATTTGTTTCAAATATTATGACTGTTCCATGAAATGTTTTACCACATGCTGAATACGCATCTCCTTTAATGTTTGTTACCTTGTATGAGGGGGGTTGGATGTGCGGATTGATTCAAGAGGAAAAAAAAAAAAAAAAAGGTCGCTATTCCAACCTGAAAACGGATAGTTTATCCGCGACGCTCTGGCGCTGGGTTTCCCGCTGCTGGTCCGTGGATTTTGAAGGTCTTTGTGTTGTCCATGTTTGCGCTTTGATCTTCTCACTCGGGTCTGCTGCGGGTTTAAATACCGTTACCGGGAGCCCTCTTTTCGCCATGTCAGCTGTTGCTTCTTCCGCCGAATTATAGAGACACGTTTCATCGCCGTAGAAGACCCTTAACTTCGCAGGAAATGGAGTCTGAAAGCGCAATTTCTTCTCTCTTAACACCTTTTTCGCGTCATTGTATTCCCTGCGCTTTTTAAGGACCTCCGGGGCGTAATCGTGTTCCACGTAGACTTTTCTCTCCTGGTGCATAAATCCTTTTTTCTGCCAGGCCAGTCTTACAACCTCTTGTTTTATTTTGAAATTGGAAAATCTTACCAACACCGAATGTGGGGGCGCTTCCGCCGCCGGCCTAGCGGCTAATGAACGATGTGCCTTTTCTATCTTCAAGTCGGTGGTTTGTGGAATATCCAATTTCTCTCTTAGTAAGGATTCCACGCATTCTGCCATTGAGTTAAAACCGTTTTCGGCTCCTTCTATCAGACCATGAATTCTTATGTTGTCTCTTCTTTGTCTTCCTTCTTGGTCGGTTAGCTTAGCCTCTATAGATGCTTGTCTTTTGCGTAGGTCCAGCACAGAATCTTCGAGCACTTTTATTCGTTCCTCTGTTTCCAAGATTCGGTTCTCGGCTTGGTCCACTCTGCTGTTTGTCCTTTTCAATTCTTCTCTGAATTCCCGAAATTCGGCCGTAACATCTCGGCGAAATCGTCGTAGCTCCTCAAATAGTGATTTCAGGCTAACCTTTTTGTTAGCTATCACCAGTTCCTCGTCTTCTGAACGGAGATCTTCCAGTTCAGATTCTCGGGCCGATACGTGTCCTGGCCTGGAGAATTTCAGTTTCTTCTGTTTTCCTTTAGACATGATGATTTTGTCTTTTGATTTTCACTCCTCCAAAAATCCATTAAGTTTGATTTTCAAGGTGTTATCCTGGATTGGGTCTGAGAGCTTCAGTGTTAAGCTGCAGTCGCCATGGCGTCCAGACCGGAAGTTCCAAAGTTCCAAACGTTTTTATTTGGCATTTTGAGCGACCAATGGCTGCGTCGTTTGTTTGGCAGCAACAGCCAATGGGGTCACGCGTTCCCTCTCTCGGTCTGTGTGTAATATGCAGAAGTGTCAGACACTGCCAAGACACGACCGAGAGAACGCGATTCCTCACGGAGACGATGAGCTAAGGTGCTAATAGCAGCCTTTGCTTGGACAAAACTTGAGATTGGTAAGCCTGAATAAACACCTGCAATGAGACATTGTTGTATTAGCAAATTCTAATGCCCCGTTTATTAAATTTTAAGATTGGGATCCAAAGGCTGTTAACGCCGTTGAGCGCGGGAACCCCATGACGCACGTGCCACTTAGCATGGTGAGTGCCATTCATTGTGTATGGGAATGCTAACCTCTAGCTTGAAATGCTAAAAGCCGATGCTAATTTTGGCTAGTTTTTTCATCAGAAAAAGTCAGTTTTCAAAGCTGTAAGGGTTAACAAAGGACCCAGTTCCCTGGCCATTGATTGCTGCTTGGTGATGAATGTTGAACCTGTGATTGATATGTGTTTTAAAGTGCAAAATTAGTGATAAATTGTTGCGCTAGCTTGAAATGCTAAACCTCCGATGCTAAATCTGGCTAGGTTTTACATCGGAGGAGGTTATTTTATAGAGCTGTGATGGTTAGCAAACAGTTTCATTTCACTTGCCATTGATTGTTATTTAAGAATGAATATTACATCTATGGTATGAAGATGTTTAAAAATATGATTTGTTATATAACCTGGAATTATTTTGTAATAAGCTTAGAGCAATAGCTTATTTGTTGTGTTCTGACCTATTTTATAGGTCAGGTTTTTTTTCTTTGGACTGGTTTGACCAGAACATGGATTCTCCAGATCTGGATGGCGAGCCGAAGCCTGAACCCTACTAACGGCTAGAGGTGATTCAACAGGTCACCTGGAACGGACACTAGAGAACTGTGAGTCTTGTAAATATATTTTGGGGTATCATTGTAACAAGTGTGTGTTGTTGTTTTTTTAATTAAATGTACATATTTGTAAATAATACACATTTGTAAAAAGAAATATATATAGTTGCAAGTTCCTATATATTGGTGTGGTGTCATCTGTTGTTACGCCCTCCAGGCTCCTACGAACCCTGTAGTCTATCTGACCTGGCCCAATTGTGCCTTCTGTCCAGGTAGTAGGTTAAAGGTAACTACACTGCCATACCCACTACCAAAAAGGGTACTACACCTAAAGTAAGTAGGTGTTAGTGAGGGTGTAGTAATATTACACAATTACATGTACATGACAGATTGCTATGCTGGCCAACAATAGAGCAGCAGGTGGATAAAAGATGGCGCTGGGCTGAGTTTACCATTTCTTGAAGTGGAGGGAAAACCCTGGAAGAGCCAAGAGGGCTTCTTGAAGAGAAAAATGAGATAAAGGATGTTTATGTGTGTGTGTGTTTTTAAGTGGAGTGTTTTGATATTTTTTTTCGTTAATCATGTACCCAGTACACACATTTCAGATGTGTAAAAGCCACAAACAACAACTTTTAGTCAGTGACCCCTTTAATAATAGTTGAACAAATAAAAACGATCACAATATTTAGCCATAATTATCACAGGACACGTCCACCACAATGTGATGATTACTTACTGTATATACCGGGAAACACTAAATCGTACATTTCCAAGGACTATTAGCCACTCTCATCAGCTCATGTAAAAGTGTCCTGCTATCACGGCTGGTGCACTGGGATTGTTTCCTAATGGGTTCTGGAAGAGAAAGCATCCTGAAGGTGGGGAGGGAGCAGAGCTCTGAAGAAAGAGGACAGAAGGGTCATCACAGCCTTTTGTGGTGGGATGGAGAGAGTTGAGGGAGCAGAGGAGGAGACTGAAGTGGGGGCAATAAACTTTGCTACAGATGAGGGTCACAGAGGTGCAGAGGTGCCTCAGAGGTCCTGGGAGCTGCTTTTGAGATGATCTTCAGTGGAAAGGTAGTTTCGATTCACAATTCTGAGGTGATTTTATAGACTTGGTGCTTTTGCCTGCTGCTTGGGGTTGAACCCTGAGTAAATCTGACTGTTGGCTCAAGCTAAATCAACTGTCATGGACTCCTAAACTCAGAAGAAGTTCTGCAGTGGGGAATGGATGCAGCAGTGATAGTGTATCTAAGTTTTTCAAAATTCTCTTTTCGTTTAAAATTAATTGTTCTCCCCACCCCCACACACACAGGAGGAAACAGTCCTACTGGGGTTTTGTGGTCTATGGGTTCAAAGCTTCTCACATGCGGAGTAGAGCCCTTGCTCCAACCTGAGTGACAAAGGAAAAGAAAAGCCTCCGTCTGAATGGCAAGACAAGAAAAGAGAAAAGTCATTATGCTGCCCACTTCTTTGCATTTGAAAAACTCCGGTCTTATTTTGGCATTTCCATTTGCTCAAAAAAAAAAAGAAAAAAAAAAGTGAAACTCTACATCATGGAGAGGCTTGCCATCAAATTTTAAGGATATAGCTGTTCAATATACTTTCTAGTTTTGTGAAAAGGGATCATTTTTGCATTTCAAAGATTTTGGCTAACACAAGAAACAGGACTACATTTCACTGTTGTATATGTTAAGGAAAAGAGTCACTGGAGATTATATAGGCTTTAATAATGATAATGTTACGTTGCCAGATCCTCATGGATCGTCACCTTATCGTGGTGGGGGGTTTACGTGCCCCAGTGATCCCAGGAGCTAAGTTGTCCGGGGCAGTTTGCCTCTCGATCCAACAGACTCTCATGATAAATACTAGATCAAGGATTCAGTGTACCCCACCCGGTATGGGGTTACCGGGGCCCCACCCTGGAACTAGGCCTGGAGGAGGGGCTCGATGGCTAGCGTCTGGTGGCCGGGTTTCCACCCATGGGACCCGGCCAGGCTCAGCCCGAAGGAGTTACATGGGTCCTCCCTCCAGTGGGCTCACCACCTGCAGGATGGATCATGGGGGTCCGGTGCTATGTGGATCAGGTGGCGGTCAAAGGCGGAAACCTTGGCGGACTGATCCCAAGCTTTCTAAACTGGCTTTTGGTACATGAAATATCACCTCTCTGGTGGGGAAGGAGCCTGAGCTGGTGCATGAGGTTGAGAGATACCAGCTAGATATAGTCGGCCTCACCTCAACACACAGCTCCGGTTCCAGAACCAGTCTCCTGGAGAGGGGCTGGAGCTTGGCTTTCTCTGGAGTTGCCCCGGACGAGAGGTGACGAGCAGGGGTGGGTATTCTTGTATCCCCCCCACCTTGCTGCCTCTATACTGGAGTTTTCCCTGGTGGACGAAAGGGTTGCTTCCCTGTGCCTTCGGGTTGGGAAATGGGTCCTGACCATCATTTGTGCCTATGCACCAAATGATGTTTCAGAGTACCCACCTTTTTTGGAGTCTCTGACTGAGGTGCTGGAGAGTGCGCCTATTGGAGACTCCATTGTCCTACTGGGGGACTTCAATACGCACATGGGCAATGACAGTGAAACCTGGAAGAGGGAGATTGGGAGGAATGGCCTGCCCAATCTGAACCCGAGTGGTGTTCAGTTATTGGACTTCAGTGCTAACCACAGTCTGTCCATAATGAACACCATGTTCAACCATAAAGGTGTCCATATGTGCACCTGGCACCAGGACACCCTAGGTCACAGGTCGATGATCGATTTTGTTATCGTGTCATCAGACCTGCGACCGTATGTCTTGGACACTCGGGTAAAGAGAGGTGCAGAGCTGTCAACTGATCCCCACCTGGTGGTGAGTTGGATTCGATGGCAGGGGAGGATGCCATTCAGACCTGGTAGACCCAAACATATAGTGAGGGTGTGCTGGGAACGTCTGGCTGAGGCCCCTGTCCGGGAGGTCTTCATCTCCCACCTCCAGAAGAACTTCAACCACATTCCAAGGGAGTCTGGAGACATGGAGTCTGAATGGGCCATGTTCTCCACCTCTATTGTTGAAGCAGCGGCCCAGAGCTGCGCACGCAAGGTTGTCGGGGCATCTCGTGGTGGCAACCCCCGAACCAAGTGGTGGACACCAGTGGTAAGGGGGGCCATTAAGCTGAAGAAGGAGTCCTATCAAGTTTGGTTGGCTTGTGGGACTCCCGAAGCAGCTGAGGCGTACCAACAGGCCAAGCGGAGTGCAGCTTGGGTGGTTGCTGAAACAAAAACTCGGGTATGGGAGGAGTTCGGTGAGGCCATGGAACAAGACTTTCCGTCGGCCTTGAAGAGATTCTGGCAAACTGTCCGGCGGCTCAGGAGGGGGAAGCAGCTCCCTGTCCACACTCTGTATGGTGTGGATGGGGGGCTGTTGACTTCGACTGGGGATATCGTCGGGCGGTGGAAGCAATACTTTGAGAATCTCCTCAATCCCACTGATACGCCTTCCACAGAGGAAGCAGGGCTTGTGGACGAGGGGGACAACTCGCCCATCACAGGGGCTGAGGTCGCCAAGGTGGTTAAAAATCTCTTCGGTGGCCGGGCCCCGGGGGTGGACGAGATTTGCCCTGAGTACCTCAAGGCCCTGGATGTTGTAGGGCTGTCATGGTTGACACGCCTCTGCAACATTGCGTGGAAGTCGGGGGCAGTGCCTTTGGCATGGCAAACTGGGGTGGTGGTTCCTCTCTTCAAAAAAAGGGGACCGGAGGGTGTGCTCCAACTTCAGAGGGATCACACTCCTCAGCCTCCCTGGGAAGGTCTATGCCAAGGTACTGGAGAGGAGAGTCCGGCTGTTGGTCAAACCTCGGATTCAGGAGGAGCAATGTGGTTTTTGTCCTGGCCGTGGCAGCACATCGGACCAGCTCTTTACCTTCTCGAGAATTCTCAAGGGTTTGTGGGAGTTTGCCCAACCAGTTTACATGTGTTTTGTGGACTTGGAGAAGGCGTTCGACCGCATCCCTCGTGGTTTTTTGTGGGGGGTGCTGTGGGAGTATGGAGTGTCAGGCTTGTTGTTATGAGCTATTTGGTCTCTGTACGACCGTTGTGAGAGTTTAGTTCGTATTGCAAAAACCCGATCGGACTTATTCCCAGTGAGAGTTGGACTCTGCCAGGGCTGTCCTTTGTCACCGATCCTGTTCATAATCTTTATGGACAGGATTTCTAGGCACAGCCAGGGAACGGAGGGTGTCATGCTTGGTGATCACGGGATCTCATCTCTGTTGTTTGCAGATGATGTTGTGCTGTTGGCTTCATCCAGCAATGACCTACAGTTCTTGCTGGGACGGTTTCCTGCTGAGTGTGAAGCAGCTGGGATGAGAATCAGCAACTCCAAGTTCGAGTCCATGGTCCTTAGCCGGAAAAAGGTGGATTGTCCTGTCTGGGATGGGGTCAAGCTCCTGCCCCAAGTGGAGGAGTTTAATTATCTTGGGGTCTTATTCACGAGTGAGGGGGAAATGGAGCAAGAGATTGACAAACGGATCAGAGCAGCATCTGCAGTGATGCGGACGTTGTACCGGTCTGTTGTGGTGAAGAGGGAGCTGAGTTCTAAGGCAAAGTTGTCGATTTACCAGTCAATCTGCATTCCTACTCTCACCTATGGTCATGAGCTTTGGGTAATGACCGAAAGTACGAGATTGCGGATACAAGCAGCTGAAATGAGCTTTCTCCGTAGGATTGCTGGACTCACCCTCAGAGATAGGGTGAGGAGCTCAGTCATCCGGGAGAGGCTCAGAGTAGAACCGCTGCTCCTCCACATTGAAAGGAGCCAGTTGAGGTGGTATGGGCATCTGATCAGGATGCTTCCTGGACGCCTCCCACTTGGGGTGTTTTGGGCATGTCCCACTGGGAGGAGACCCCGGGGCAGACCCAGGACTCGCTGGAGAGACTATGTCTCCCAGCTGGTCTGGGAACACCTTGGTATCCTCTCTGAAGAGCTGGAGCAGGTGGCTGGGGAGAGGAAAGTCTGGGCTTCTCTGCTTGAACTGCTGCCTCCGTGACCTGGACCACCAGAAAAGCGGTAGAAGATGGATGGATGGATGGATGGACATTGCCAGGCAGCATTTTGACATAACCATTAAAGAAGCGCAAACATGCACACACTACATGCTAGAATAAAAAGCCTATCATTTTTGTGTGTTCTCCTATTGATTCATTCTTCAAAAAGTCCACATTTAATGGACTTTTAGTGATGGTAACTTTTTTCCCCTGGTAGCAACATTTTTCCAAATATGTAATCAACATTTTGCTACTAGGTTAGAATTGTAACTGTCCCTTTTGTCTTCAGTCAGCTTATCCCGCTTGCAAACACCCCAATGTGACTCCTTTGTGAAACTGAGCTATTGTTGCAGAACACATGTGGACATGCCAGAGTGTAAATCAGTAGTCCCCTCAGTGAAACTTCCCTTGCCTTGGAGCAAATGAGTCAGCTTTGGCATCAGTGCCAGGGTGTAGCGGCTGCCCCGAGTCTACTGTGCCATGCCACAACACCACAACGCCAATATAGTGGAAGCACACTGGGGCCCTGCAGTCAAAATTAGCCAGCAGCACTGTAGAAAGTAAAGGGCCACTTCTAAAACAGGCAGATAGGTAGAGGAGGGGGTAATAATGAGTTCTATTTACTCAGTTACACATGCGAGTAACTTTCACAAAACTGCTGTTTACTGAATAGTTTTACTGCATGGTATTTTTTACTTTTACTTGAGCATATATGTGAAAAGAAAAACAAGTTGCATTCAAGTTATTTTCATTTCACTGAATTGAATACCTCTTCAGTTTTTCAGACAAGTCTGGATTTTTACGTTTAATTACAGTGGGTGTAGAAAAGAATGACCCTCTTTTGAATAATTTTGTTTTAGTGCAGCCTATAACATCCAACTAAAATATGTAGCATCAACAGGTCAGAAAAAAATTAGAAACTGAGTTGGATGAAGGATCACACCTTTCAAAAAAAAAAGATTTTTAAACTCAACAGGTGTATCTAATCACTGTCTCAATGGCACACCAAGCTATTTCACTTCCCTCTGTCATCAGCTTTGTTAACTTTGATTAGCTAAGCATAAAGAGAGCTATTCCAGGAGCATTTCAAGCCCAGCTGCACCAAAAAGTAGTGTAAATAACACAATTTTGCAACTTTGAGAAACGTCAAGCACGTACGTGTGAGGTATGAGCGGGAGAAGTGCTTGTGCCTACCACTTTCACTAATCCTAACCATTAGTGGAGTGGATGCCTAAACCGTACCTAAAAGGTGAAACCCGAATGCAGAAATGATAATCAGACAGGGAACACGGGGTTAACTGAGTAAAAGTGCTCATTTTGTACCTTCCTCCATCTCCCTCCCACTAGCTGAATGAGTGTCGAGCCATGTTAAAGTGGGTGTTGTTTCGGCGCATGCAAGTGATAATGGGTTTTGGACTGAAGGCTTCTGTAGTATAAATGGTATGGTTTTATGGTTGTTGTTTTTAGTATAAATGGTCCATTTTTTAATGGGGTCGAAAGTGTGTTATTTGTGCTACTTTTGTTGAGATCAGGTTAAGCATTTCAGTCCTTGGTAGTGCAACTGAAGCAAACAATCAACTATGGGTGGCAAGGCACTGTCAAAAGAGCTTTGGATAAAGTTTTTTTTTTAAGCTAACTTTATTATCATTCAGACACTTAACTATGCACAGTAGAATGAAACTATACTTCTCCTATCTATAATGTTAACCGCACCCTAAAATTGGAGGAGTTGCTACCATGCAAGGCACCACCAGGCACGTCTTTGTATTGTGGAAGGAAACCCATGCAGCACAGGGAGAACATGCAAACTCCACACAGATTAGCAGGTGATGTTAATGACCGTGAGTTCAATCCCAGATGCTTTTGATATGAAGCAACACTGTTAACCACTGATCCACTATGCTGCCCACATACTACTTGTGAACAAGCATAAATCAGGAGATGGGTACCCCACCCCAAAAAAATCAAAGGCTTTATCAATCATAGAAGCACAATTAATGCAATTATTAAGAAGTGAAAGACGTGAGACCGAGACCCTTCCCGAGTCAGGACACCCCTCCAAACAGCAGGAAAGAGCGAGGAGGCCTACAGCAACTTTGAAGCAGCTGCAAGAATTTATGATGAAGGGTCATTGTGTGCATGTGACAACAATATTACACATTCTCCACAAATGTGGCTTGTATGGGAGGGCTGCAAGAAAAAGCCATTTCTCAAGAAAGGCTACATGCAGTTTTGTCAAAACACACCTTGAAGATTCTGAGGCTAAGGGGGAAAAAAAGGTGTTCAGGGAGTGATGTGATCTTACGTGGCCAGATGAGACTAGAATCAAATTATTTGGCCTCAACACCGAACAATATGTTTGATAAAAAGCCAATATAGCTACAGCAAAGCATAGATCCTGTTGTGGGGGTGTTTCTCTTAAATTAACCAGGGATGGAAGCATTTGTCAGGATAAAAGAAAAAGTGGATAGTAGGGATGCAAGTTATCAGTTAATTCATTCATCACCAGTTGATTCATCTTATAGATTAATGATTAATTGATAAGTGGCATTTTTCCTGAGACTCTGAATTTCTCTCGGTATCAACACAGTCTATGTATAATATAATAAAAAGTTAATTTGTTTACAATATACTGAACAAAAAATTCATGTCATATTCCTCTCTGGTTTATTAATTTTATTGTAATCTGCAGCATGTTAAACATTAATCAACTAAAATAAACTCAGAAAAATAAATAAAATATTTAGGCTACTGTAATGTGAAATTTTGTGCCCTGGCTGACATTAAACTTAAGCAGTAAAATATAAAATCTGAATTAAACAAGAGCACTCTGAGGCGAGTGACAGTCGTGAAAAAATTAGGACACCCCATTAAATATTCAGTTCTTTATTAAGAAATGTTCACATATCTACGTCTAACCTTGTTTTTGTTTTTATTTGCATTTTTAACATTTATTTTAGCAGTTTTAAGTGGGAATGAATGTGGGGGTGTCCTAAAAACAATGGGGGGGTGTCCTAATTTATTCATCACTATTTGTTTAGAATTACATTTTACAGAAAACTTGAAAAAAGTCTTTAATTCATTTTTAATTGTTTAGTTGTATTACATGAATCTCCCAGTATTTTTAACACTGATATTAAATATCCATATGTCCAAATATTTAAAAAAAAAACAAACCACAGGCTTATACAGGGTGTTGTAATTTTTACACATGACTGTAAATATCCCCCCCACCATTTTCTTTGAAGATCCCAATATGTCACTGAAGGAGAGCAGTTTTCAGCTTTTCCATGTAATTACTGGGGCAGCACCAAATTATCACATCCCAACATCCATGAATATACAACAGAAATATACAACAATGTATACAACCCATAGTTGTAGGTCAGGATCCCAAGGTGAACCTGTGTAGAAAGTTTGGTGAAGCTTGTTTTACTCATTCTATAGAAATAGGGCATAGGGAATGCCAACCTTGACCTTTGACCTTTTGACCCCAAACCCATAGTCAGAGGTCATGGTCTCAGGGTGAACCTGTGTACCAAGTTTGGTGACCATAGCTTTACTTGTTCTATAGTAATGGTGCAAAGGGAATGGTAATGTTGACCTTTGACCTTTTGACCCTAAATCCATAGGTCAGGGTCCCAATGTGAATCTGTATAGTAAGTTTAATGACCCTAGTTTTCTTTGTTGTTGTGATAGAGTTTACAAGGCATTTTGACCTTGACCTTTGACCTTGCAATCCCAAACCCATAGTCACAGTTCAAGGTCTCTCAGGGTGAACATGTGTACTAAGTTTAGTGACCATAGCTTTACTCATTCTATAGTAATAGGGCATAGGGAATGCCAACCTTGACATTTGACCTTTTGCCACAAAACTTCAGCAAAAATCATCAGATTGGAGCCAAATTGCAATATGCACATCAGCATAAATCAAACCCTATTGCCAACTTTCAGAATAATCAAAATAAAACTGTGGGAGGAGTTGATTTCACAAAAGTGGGATGGATGGACAGTCCCATGACATAATCCCCTTTCGGTCTTCATCCAAAGCCCTTTGGTCTTAGATCAGTGGGGTATGAAAAAAAAAATATGTAGACAGACTAAAGCTGGATTTATGCACCAGCAACACGGACACTGTTGTCAACATTTTTTTCTTGTCCGCTGGTTTGAATGCACTGTTGCATTGCCAAAATGGCTTACTACTGATGTGCAGAGTGATTTGTATTCGTTGTGTGTTTTTCCTTATTAAATAGCAACAGACAAGAGCAGACTGTGACCGAGTTGGAGCTAATAAATGTTCAAAAAAAGCATATGATTGCTCCAACAGAGAAAAAAAAGATGCTAAAGAAAACAGTACATATGACTACTGCCTCTGCTATCATTTGACAATCTATGTAGTTAATGGGGTGAGGGCGAGTCATAGAAATGTTCTGTATCTGCTAACTTCCTCATTATTCTTTTGAATTGGGACCACTGTTTACCTGACTCACCTTGGAAGTGGTGAATGAGCAGAAACTTCTGGAGGGTTGAAGTCTTCTTCTGTTCTTTTTCTTTTGTTGTGACTGGAAGGAGACAATGAATGACTGCATGTGCCCCACCTGGACTAGTGACACCACTACATTTCACAGGGGGAAAAAACACCAATTGAAAAGGACTACTGAGTTATCAATTAACTGACAATTTAATTTAGTCAACAAAATTCTTATTGACAATTAGCTAAAAGTCAATTATTTGTTAACATCCCTAGTGGATCAGCTAAAATACTGTCAAATTCTTGAGGAAAACCTGCTGCCTTCTATCAGAAAATTGTCAGCGGGAAGAAGGTTCACCTTTCCTAACCAAAAGCACACAGCAAAATTGACCACACAGTGGCTGAAGGAGAAAGTATTGGTATTGGTAGATGTATTGGCTGTAAATAAAGAAAAGGTGGTTCAACAAAATAGATACAAGAAGGTGATCCTATATCCAACTCAGTGATTTTTTTTTTCTTTTTCTGACATGTTGCTGTTATTTTTTTCAGTTGGATGTCAAAAGAAAAAATATGCAAACAATTCACACGTGCCCTCTAATATAATTCTAAATATATTTAAAAATACACAGTATTAAATATTTCCTCAGCCAGAATAAAAGAACAATGATTATGAATATATAAAATTAAGGAAAATTAGTGAGGATGCTGTCAAATCTGGTTAGTGCAAGTTAATATGGTACTGGTGCATCTAAAAAATACAATATTGACACAATATTGGGATCTGTAGTTTAATTTAAACACCTATAAGTGAAAAGTCTAAAGCTAAAGCAAAAAAGGGTTTAAATATTTCACTTCATGTGTGTAATGACAACACAATACAGTAGATGAAACAGCTATAAAGAAGAACAGAATGTAAATAATTGATATAAAATGTAAAAAATGATATTTGTAGATGATTGTTATGTATTGTTAAAAAGGGGTGGGGAAATAAGTGTTTTTTAACTTCTACCTATTCCTTTTAGGACACTTTGTTCTGGTCTTTTTTATTTGGATCTGTCTTGTTATTTTGTGTTCAGAACAAATAAACATTTCCAACTTTATGAAATCAGTGAAATCAAAAGTACGGTATACCACAGAGTATGATGAAATATACTTGAATTAGTGTAGCCTATTGTTTTTTTTTTCACAGATCTACTCAAATAAGAGTAAAAAGTATCTTGCAATAAAACTACAAATTAGAATTTAGTGACAAAGTTACTTGAGTATACTTTACTAAATATCTAGTTACAACCAACCGCTGTGTATTTTTCTAAATATGGTATTATTTGGATTACTGTATATTAGAGGATATTTTAAAGTTTATTCATTTAGTTTAGTTTAGAACATTTATTTCGAACATGCAATACAAAAACAAAAATGAAAGAAACATTATAAATTAAAAAAAATAAACTTGATTAAAGTTACTTAAGTAATCCAGAAGATACTTTCTGACTCTTGAGTATTTTTTGTGTCTACTCCTCACAGAAGAAGTAGACACTTTTATTTCAGTAAAGGTTCAGGTTCTGCTGGCCTCTGCCTGTAAGTAACTTTAGATCAACGTTTCAGAATCAACAGGTAGGTACAGCATCAAGCCGTATTGTCATTTACCTAAACAAGCTTCTCTGCAGTTTAATCCATGTTTTAGATAGTTAAAATGCAGTTAGCTAGCCTGTGCTTGTAGCAAGCGTTGACATGTACTGGACATGACCGCCATATTGGCTAGATTAAAAAAAAACAAACAAAAACCTGCACACCACAAGTCAGTGAGCCACAAAGGCAATGCACTGCATTTTCTTCATTCTGGCTCAATGAGTTGATTATATGAAGTGAACCATTGTCACTTCTGATGTCTGATAATGGTAAAACAAAATTTAGGTGCACTACAGAATGCAAAAAGAGTCTGTATTTGTGTTCATTACATTTCATATACTGTATATAGCTTATTTATGTGGTTACAATAAACAAAATGAACAATTGTTTGTACATCTTGTTTTCACAATGCTGAATAGTCAAAACGACAATTACCTTCAGAATATAGCACCTCTGTTTGGGGAAAATGTTTGCCATGTCCACTCTAGCCAATTTTATATGATCGAACAGTAACAAGCGTGAAAACCCATCGTTAAGGTCATTATAATAGCCACATCAGGTAGCTCCACCTGCTGGCCGTTCTACTGAATGACACCAGTTTCATTTATCACAGCAGTTGCTGCTGCATCATATATTTTTTTTTTCTGCCATTTTTTTCTAAAGAGGTTTGTCATATCAATGGCATTAAAATATGATGCTTATTTTAACCTCCCTGGTCATATCACCCTTTCCTTCCACTACTTTTTAAAAAAAAGTTGTGGTGGCAGTCGCTGTGGCCTAAGGGTTATTGGACCAGTGACTGGAGGATCCCTGGTTCAGTCCCTGGACCAGCCGGATCTGATCTGGGTGGGACAGATAGCATAGCACTGTGGTGCCCTTGAGCAAGGCCCTTAAACCCAACCGTTCCAGTGGAGCTGCTCAGCGGTCACAGGTCATTCTGTGGTTGTACTGGGCAGCTTCCAAGTATGAATGTGTAACTGTGAATGTGAATCTCTCAGTGGACCTTCCCTGTATAAATTAAAAAAAAAAAAGTTAAGTACTATCTTATCAGGCATCCTATCTCAGACACATAAACAATCATAAAACAGCGTCTCTGGTGATGCATATCTGGTGAGTGCACACAGGGGTGCTGCATGCTGGTAAGCAAGGCAGGCAAATGCTTGGGACCCCAGGCCAGAAGGGAGCCCCTGAGGGCAGATTCAACTCTGAATCACTATAGCAGTGACAATGTGGAGAGTCTGCAATGGTAGTGGTAGGCTGGCATAGAACCCCCACTCCTTACTCTTGCATGTACTGGTGACAGTCTTGTGTAAACAAACAAGTGAGAGCTGTAGTATCAAAATAAAGCAAAGATTTCCGACTGGCAGTGACAAAAAAAAAAAAAGAGGAAGAGAAGAACAGAAAGGAAGACAGTGGCAAGTAGTGCAAATAATCCAGTAGTTAATTTAGCTCAGGGCTGCTTAGTGTGTCCTGCCTCTGTTGGTCCTGATGTGACCATGTTGAGTACCTGGATGTCAGTAAGGACACTGTAATGTCTGTAGATACTTATCCGACAGGACATAAAAGATAATTAGAGACTCAATAACCTGGAGATGTGATTTCTTCTGTAGCCTGTGCTCATATTTATTATCAGCATCAGGAGAACACTCTTGAACCGCCATCAGCAACAAGAACAGGAACCCGCATACGTCATGTGCATTTTACGTATGCGTTCCCCTGTTGGGATACATCACACTGTGATAACCTCCATTCATTACATCTCCCCCTTTTAAGAGGTAATGTCCACTTACACTGAACTTTATCAGAATGAATGACACTATGCTTACCACAACTGATTATTCCTATACACGGACTCAGTGCTTTCAACTCAAAACAATAGTATTCTTTAGCATTTATCTGGTCTAACAGCGGGACAATTCACATATTTCCCCCAACAAAAATGCCTCTTTATCATCCCCTTTATGGAACATTAATGACCAAATCAAACCAAATCAAACACCTCTATGTGTCATTATTTAACAATGTATTCATTTTCCCCTCTTCTTAGAGTGACTTACAACATGGTTTTACAAATACAATTTAACAACTCTTTTACCCACTCTACCAGACCGTATAACAGTTGCTTGTGTGTGGTCAGCTGTTGTTTCTTTAGCTTGAGTTACCACAGTGTCATTGTCCTCCATGGGTAAAACTGGGTCTGGACCCTTGCTGACAGGATCCGGGACTTTAGGCGCAGCCAACAGATGGCGCCTATTCCTTCTGTATTGTTCACCATGGGCTGTCTCCACTACATAGGACCTGGGAGTGGAGCTGTGACTGTGGACAGGGTTGGTGTAGTCCACTGTTTCTGTCCATCCAGCTTCGTGAGCACAGAGTCTCCTGAGCGCAGTGGTGGTAGAAGCCTCACTCCATTTCTGTTGTTGTAGTAGTAGGCTTGTCTCTCTTTAGTTGAAACATCTGCCCATTTTACTTTGTCCTTGTCAGGCCATTTAGGTTCTAGGTTAGACGGCAAGGTGGGTAGTGTTGTTCTAATTTTCCTTCCCATCAGGAGCTCTGCTGGGCTTATCCCAGTTGAAGAACTTGGCGTAGCTCTATAGGTCATCAGGGCTGGGATCTTCCTGTTTCAGTATGCTTTTGGCTATCTGAACAGCCCTCTCTGCATGCCCATTACTTTGGGGGTAATGCGGCCTGGACGTCACATGAATAAAGTCATACTCCCAGCTAAACTTCTGCATTTCCTCTGAAGCTAGCTGAGGTCCGTTGTCACTCACTAACACTTCGGGGATGCCGTAGCGTGCGGAGGTAGCTTTAAGTCTAGTTACTACATGACTGCTAGTAGTAGCTGGCAGATTTAGAATCTCCAAATACCTGGAATAATAGTCTGACACTACCAGGTAGTTCTGCTTTTTGAGCTCACATAAGTCTATAGCGATTTTCTGCCATGGCCTAGATGGAAGCTCACTTGATAGCAATGGCTCTTTTCTCTGTGTGTTTCCATTTTTCCTGCAGAACTCACACTGCTGCACTTTGGTTATAATACCTTCTGACATTTTGGGCCACCAAATAGACTGTCTAGCCCTTTCTTTACTTTTGACTAGGCCTTGATGTCCATCATGGATCCTCTCCAACATAGTCTCTCTCATAGCAGTAGGAATGACTATATGTCTCCCTCTAAGGACTAAACCATCTAGCTCTGATAGCTCTCCTCTCACATGGTAGAAGTCTCTGGCTATCACAGGCACTTTAGCTATGTAGTTGGGCCATCCCTGTCTGACAAAACCCAAAACTGTCTGAAGCTGTGGGTCAACATCTGTGTGTTGTCTTAACTCTGCCATTCTCTGGGGTGTGGCTGGCACCTGGCACATAAAAGCATCGATGTGTGCTGCCACATCGTCATGAGAGCTTATCTCTCCCCCACTCTGCTCTGGGCTCCTGGACAGTGCATCAGCTACTGCTAAGGTCTTGCCTGGCGCATATTCGGCAGTAGCATTAAAACGCATAAGTCTCATTAACAGTCTCTGACATGTAATGGGAACACCATCCAAGTCTTTACTATTCATGAGGGGTACTAGGGGCTTATGATCGGTAATCACTCTAAAACCCTCCAGTCCATACAAATATTTCTCAAACCTCCCACAGGCCCACACGCTGGCTAAGCACTCCTTTTCAATCTGTGCGTACCTTGTCTCTGCGTCTCTCAGGTGTCTCGAACAGTAGGCCATGGGTTTCCAATCATCCCCGTGTAGCTGGAGCAAGACACCCCCCAGCCCATAGCTGCTGGCATCTGCTGACACTATTGTAGGCTTAGTTGCAGCGTAAAAGGTGAGTACGGGTGCTGTAGTGAGAGCCTCTTTAAGTTTGTGGAAAGGAGTTTGCTGTGCTGGTCCCCACCCCCATTCATTCGATGCCTTTTAATAGTTTGTATGGAGTTTTTGCATATGACGTCAGGGGGCGTGCCGCACTGGCCCGTTAGAGTGAGCCGCCATTTTGGATGGCAAGAAACAGCAGCAGCAGGGTGAAATAAACCACATAGCTCACGTGTATCTACAAACTCTGCAAAATGGTGTACTCCTGTTGTTCCCCCTGATAAGGGGATAAGCGGGGAATTAAATGGCCGGTGTGAAATGCAAAAAAAAAAAAAAAAAAAAAAAGTTGGATTTTTGAATAATTACCTTCACTGACGTAATCTCTCGCTTTGTCATAACGGGCTGCAAGGTGGAGCAGTGGTTTAGCACTGTGGCAGCACAGTTTTACCCTCGGCCGGGGGATCGCAGGGATCATGAGACCGTGGGTTTAGGGTGCTCTCGCACGCAGCAGCCGGTGGCTTGTCACCAGACTGCAAACCAAATCTACCTATGGGTACAAATAAGTAACAAAAAAAAAAAAAAACTTTGTGGTTTGGGGGCGCCTCTCTGCTTGCTACGATGCACACATGAAAGGGGAGAAAACTATTGTACATGTGCATAAAATCAGGTACGTTTTAACGCGGCGCGCCGTGGAGAGCCTTTAAAAAAAAAAAAAAACACGCAGCGCGCTTCACTCACCTCTGAGTGAGGAGCTGCTGTTGTTTTCCGACTCGTTCACCAGCCAAGACTTCACATCATCCACATCCCTTTCCGCTGACACGTTTTCCGATATTTTTTCCTCCTGCTCCCCTTCGTCTTTGAAAGATATCATCTCATCGTTTGCCCCCAAATCATCCCCGCTGAGCAGATTACTGGCAGTCATTGTTCTGCTAATTGCTCCAGCTGTTACCCCACACCCGTCACCTCAACTGAGGCATTTCAGCACACCAGAGGAGCGCACGGGAGCAAGATTAAAAACACTTGTCTGCTGTTATGACTGCTGACAATGACTCCACTGAATGTGACAGACATCGCAGACACAGTTTCAGAGGCCATAGTGTCAGCTGTTGAAGAGGATGATAGGATGTTATTATGTCAGATTGTGACTGTGTGTTCTCCTCACTCATTCTGATCGCTAAACAGTACAAGTTACGCCTGGGTTGTCACAGTGCAACTGCTGCTCTTGCCATCCAAAATGGCGGCACGTACAGCGGGTTTATGTTTACCCCCGCGAGTCACGTGATTTTTACGAGCCTACGCAAAAACTCCATAGTGGTTGTCCAACTGTAGAAAGCTCCGGAACATATTTTGCCAGATAATTCACCATCCCCCAAAACCTCTTCAGCTCTGTCACTTTGCCAGGCTGGGGAAAGTTCACAATTTCGGCCACTTATCTGGATCGGGCCTGACCCCTGTTCCATCGATGATGTGTGTTAGTAAGCGGACCTGCTTCTGCTTAAACTTGCACTTGGCTTTGTTGAGTTTGAGTCCTGCTGCCTGGATCACCCTCAGTGCTTCCGCCAAGCGTTGGTCATGGATTTTCTCTGTCTCACTGTGAATGAGGATATCATCCATATAAACCTCGGCACCCTCAAGTCCTGCTAATGCCTCCGCCATCTTCCTCTGGAAAATTTCAGGAGCACTTGTTATCCCGAATGGGAGATGACAAAAGGCGTATCTCCCAAAAGGCGTTATGAAGGTAGTGGACTTTATGCTGTCTTCGTGTATGGGTATCTGGTAAAACCCACTTGCGGCATCCAATGATGTGAACACCTTTGACCCAGCAAGTCTAGGCACCATCTCTTCTACCGTGGGCAAAACATATTTCTCTCTCATTACTGCTCGATTCAGCTTTCTAAAGTCCATGCAGCAGTGAACTTCAGTCTTATTGGGCTTAAGCGCTGGTACCATAGCTGCACACCATTCAGTAGGCTCAGTCACTTTTACAATAATGTCTTCATTTTCAATACATTGCAGCTCCCTTTTTACCAGTGGAATCAGTGGCAAGGGTGTCCGCCTGGCTGTATGAACTGCGTATGGCTGAGCGTCTTCTTGTAATATTATTTTCACTGGCTCCGTTTTCAGTAATCCTGCTGACCTCATCTGTCCTCTTCACCAGGCCCACCCCATGGCATCAAGTTGACCTAGCAGGCAGTTGCCTTCCCCTTCTATGACATATACAGGGAAAATATACTGTCTATCCGTGCGTTTGGTGGTCGCTCGGAACATGCCCATGCATTTCAGATTGCCACCTGGGCCCACTAGCTTGGTATCTGGAGGATTCAGTTTAATTATAGGCCGCATCTTTTTAAATGTCTCTTTAGTGATAACTGTTGCATCGGCTCCAGTGTCTATTTTAAAGGTTACTGAAGTGTTGGCTATGGTTAATTTTACAGTCCAGTCATCTTTATTGTCTTGTGTGCCCACTTCTCCAAGAAAATATAGCTGCTTATTGTCTTCTGTGACCTCTCTTACAGCTTTTCAGTGATGCATGCGCTGCCAATGTTCCTTTAACTGACATTTGTTGCACTTACTTTTTAATGCTGGGCACCTCGTCTCATCTGAGTGCTGAGGCTTGCCACACCTCCCACACTCTTTCCATTTTTGTGGTGCTGGGCTGTTGTCTCCACACTGCTGCTTGCCTTTTCTTCTCTGTGGGCAACCATGTCGCCTCACTGTATTAACATTAGACGGCTGGGACTCAGGGTGGCTTGTCTGGAGATGAACCTGCCTCGACATGTGTCGTGCCGAGTTCTGCTCGCTTGCCGAGAATTGCATCCCATCGTCGCGGACACGCGGAAATGGGCGGGACTGGCACGCGACCCTGTGCGACAACGTGCATCTAAGGGAGTGACGCTGTAATACCACCAACTCTAAAATATAACCCGACAGCCAGGCTTGTAAATGGGCTTTAAATTATGTTCATTTTCCAGACGTTTTAGTGTTTCAAAGGGGGTTAGAAATCACAGTGATCCAAGTCTACATAATAACAGAATAATATGATTATCGTGATTTTTTTTTTTCCAGATTCTTTGAGACTCTTGGATTCTTTAGTACATCCATGTTTCAAGTTTGAGGATCAGTTTATTATGAATGTATCAAGCTGGTGCAAACTTGTTTTTGAGCATAATTTATTTACATATTATTATTACATATGCATTATTTTTTGATCATGTATTTTCAGTTAATGCTGTAATGATGTTCTAGTTACAATTTTGATAATGACGGAAATTGTTTTTTCATGTATTGTTCATTGCTGAGTTAACTTTCCAATAAAATGTGTTAATTCCAGCTGGTGTCTGAGTGTGTATTTATTCAACTAGATAAACTTCTTTGTAAGGGGGATTCATCTTGATGTGTGTGTGTGTGTGTGTGTGTGTGTGTGTGTGTGTGTGTGTGTGTGTGTGTGTGTTTTGGATGACACTTTAAATTTATTATCATATTTTTCTCATTGTCAGCCACTTAGGTTTGTAAATATTCTGGCATATTATTATTACGTGTCAGTTTAATTTTCATGTAAGATGCCCAATGGCTTCACTTTTAATCATGAACCTACAAGATACAGTATGCATGCATTTATTTATGTTGTGGTGACACTAGACCCAGCGGGTGGACATCCTCTCACACCCAGAAGCAGTGAAGCGGGCAGAACAATGGACTGAAGGGGGTAGCCCCCCCATGGAGTAACTAGACAGACAATGAGGCACCTGTGCCTCTGCTGCTCCAAGCCACAGCATGAAGGGCAGGGGGGTGAATATATTATCATGAGTGTAGCAAGTGTTATGCTAATGTGTCGCACATTCTCTTTGTACACACACAAGCATAATGCACCAACCCGGCTCTCTATGCATACCATTAAAGCTACATAAGCAGAATGCAGAGAGAGTTGGGAGGCTCTTCTACCAGACACTCAGCCCCAGCAGGCCATGCTGGGTCCACAGGCTGTATAAATGTTAGAGGGTCAATAAAGAATCTGTGTTGACCTACGCTTGTGCCTCGCCTCCACATCCTTCCCTTTCACCCTCTACATTGGTGATCCCAACGTGAAATAGACTATCTCTCCCTTTCACCGCGCTGTGGACTCCTTTTTCTCCACATTTGTGACCTGACGAGAGAGAATGACCGTCTACTCCCTCTCACCGCGCTGTGGACTCCGGAGTACCAGAGAGCACCTGCATCCTCTTCATCTACACTGGAGCGTGCGCGCGCGCCCATTCCTCTCTCCGCGATGGCGCCTTCAAGGGCCGGAGGGAGAGCACAGCGCGGGGACTGAGACGCACGAGGATCAGCGAGACGAGCACCACACAGAAACAGCCTGAATGGGAAAATTGGCACCGTCTGCGTTGATTCCCACCAAGCCCCGACCCTGACTTCACCTCCAGACAGTGGGAGTTCCAGTGCACAGAAACCCTGCGCGCACATCGCAGGATTATGCGGACAGCACAACTGGAAGCTATGTGGCCACAGCGTGCGCCACGCACCAGGGACAAACCGGCTCCATTGTACATCGTCTTCCGCCGCTGCACATCCCGGGGTCCACGGCCGATTGCCATCCTCGGAACCTTTAGGGCTGCCCTTGCACCTAAAGCAGCTGTGCAGCCTGCACACAGGACTTTGTATGGGCTTCTCAGCCGCGGCGCACAACGGGAATTTAGCCGATTGCTTTCCCCGATGCCTTTAGGGCTGCTCCCGCACCTAAAGCAAAACTGCCAAGTCCCTGACACAGCTTCAGTTGTTTCACAACCGCTACGCATCCTCAGTGAATTTGGCCGTTCGCCTTCCCCACATCCTCGTAGGACTGGGCCCACACGAGGAGTCAAAGACTAATTTTTTTTTTCACAGCCGCTGCGGATCACCATCAGGTTTACCAGTAAAGTCCCTCACCCGAGGCTGATTTGCACACAATTTTTGCGTGGCCCAGACACTTTTGACGTCCCAGGCCAGCACTCCATTGCTTCCCACCCACCTCCCCCTCGTCCTCCACATCGCTACGCCCGCACCTCCATCCCAAAAACCTGCCGATTGCCAGCTTTGTTCCATTATGCACGACGCGCACTGGACCCTCTGCGCCCGCGAACCACAGCCGTCACGTGTTGGAACTTGGAGCTGAGCAGACAGTGTTTTTCACCCGTCCCCCTTTCCCCCCACAGACTTACATGCCCTCCAACACTCCTCACCAGCAGGACAGTTCGACCGGAGTGGCAACCCCCCGCTGCAGCCTCCACGGGCGTCGACTTGAGCCCAGACGACGGGGGGGGCGGGGTCACAGATAGCAGTGGGTACAATTTCTGGCAACTCCCAAATTAATCCTGCCGGAAAAAGCCTCCATCCCAGAGGTCACCTTCTCTTGGTCCAAACAAAAAACGTTTTTTGCAGGAGAGTCAGGGCAAGAATACTGTTAACTGGAGCAAATTTCATGCATTTCAGTCTTACCACTGTGAAGATAGCAGTGGGTACCATTTCTGGCAACTGGAAATTAATCCTGTCAAATGATGTAGCATTTCAATTAAGGGAAAGTCAGTTTATAAATAGGCTATGCTTAAATGATCCTGTTTTGTCATCAGAAGAAAGTCATTAAACGTATAGAAGGGCACATTATATTTGTAATAAATTATATATTTATTATAAATGAGATGACTGCTATGAGATGACTGTTGTTGTGAAATGGCGCAATATAAATAAAGTTGAACCTTTAAACAAAAACTCTGAAGGCTCTGGTCTCTAGCAATATGGAAGTGGTTTTAATCACATTTTATGGCAAATATAGGCAGGCATAGTCTTGGTCTTTGGGCCCCTAGGAGACTTTATACCTATATTACTACATGTTTAGTGTGGCCTAACCACTTCAATTAATGTAGAAAGAATTGTGGGCGTGACAGAAGAATTGATATGGATTTATTTTTGTATTAATATCTGAAATTCTGAAGGAAAGTGCATAACAAAGACACATGACATTGACAAAGGGTAGTGTTTGATATAAAGGGAGAAAGAGGACATAAAACACACAAGCCTATTTAAAGCTATACCTGCACTTTGGAATATTGACACCAAAAAATGATCGAAAACCAGAAGTGAAAGGGTTTTAACAGTTTGTTACATTTTAGCAAAATACTGTGAAGACAACACATGTAGCACTATCAGTCCAGCACAGAAATAAGCTAGCTACAATGTAAATCTTGTCTAAGCATAAAATATTTCTTACAGTTAGAGGAATGATACTAATAAATGGAGAAATTAAATGCATTTTAGTCGTTACACTGTGGAGACGAAAATATATGCAATTTCTGGGGAAAAAAAGCAGGAAAATGCATCTGCCCCAAAGGTCAGTCATCTCCACAGTCCTGCCCTGACTCTCCTGCAAAAAATGTTTTATGATTGGACCAACAAAAGGTGACTTTTAGGATGGAGGCATTTTCCAGCAGGAGTAGATGCCAGGAAATGCACAGAGTATGATTGAAGAAATCTACTACATTTATTAGCTTCAGTCATCATAACTTCATTCTGATTGCAACAGTATTTTACACTAGGGCAAATTCAGGTAAGTTTAGGGCGGTTCTTTCCTTGGCATGTTTGACTTTACTTCCTCTAAAAGTACACATCTAAAAATACTATACTGAATACTGTCTCAGATTTTTTTTTAGCAGTGATCTGAAGGCTACCTTTTATTTTGACAGATCACACTGTGGTTGAGCTGTTGTAAGTTTTGATTATAACTCCAACCTTCTTACTTTATAGTGCTTATTAAATATCAGTTGTCTCATGTTCGTGAGTTAAGTCTTTATAAAAGTTTTCCTGTCTGTGTACAGCTGCACACAGTCTCCGTTCTGCTACGTCTGCAAAATGTCAAAAAAATGTCATCAGTTCAACTAATACATAAATAAATGCATGCATACTGTATCTTGTAGGTTCATGATTAAAAGTGAAGCTATTGGGCATCTTACATGAAAATTAAACTGACAGGTAATAATAATATTCCAGAATTTTTACAAACCTAAGTGGCTGATAATGAGAAAAATATGATAATAAATAAATCATCTGAACAATAAACTAGACTGGTCACACAATACTGACACACTCTACAAGAAGGGACAGCGCAGGCTGTTCCTGCTGAGGAGACTCAGGTCTTTTGGTGTACAAGGGGCGCTGCTGAAGTCATTCTATGACACGGTTGTGGCATCAGCCATCACTTTTGGAGTGGTCTGCTGGGGCAGTGGCATTACTGCAGCCGATAGGAAGAGACTGAACAAACTGATCAAGAAAGCTAGCTCTGTCCTGGGGCAGCGCCTTGATCCGATGGAGGAGATAGGAGAGAGAAGGACGGTGGCTAAACTGTCATCTCTGCTGGAGCCCGAGTTCCACCCTATGCAGGACATACTGGATGCACTGAGGAGCTCATTTAGCAGCAGACTACATCATCCCAGGTGCACAACCGAGAGGTTTCGTAGGTCCTTCCTACCAACGGCTGTCAGACTGTACAACCTAAGCAGGGCTGCTCGCAGAGATAGCAAAAAGACGTAACAAACTAATAGTTTTTTTTTTTTTTTTGAATGCAAAAGATGCAATAGACTTACACAATGGTCCTCTCCGGCATACAACTAGGAACATACCGGTCGCTATGGAGGGTGAGAATATGTATGGGCACATAATCATACCATGTAGGATAACTAAGTAGACGGTTATGCTGTTTCATCCCACCTAGCAACAATGCTCTGCACTGTGTGTGTTTATATATTTACATATTTATTCCATCTAGCTACAATGCTCAGCACTGGGTGTGTTTATATTTATATATCTATATATTTATTCCATCTAGCAACAATGCTCCGCACTGTGTTTTTATATATCTACATATTATTCCATCTAGCTACATTGCTCCGCATTGTGTGTGTTTATATACTTGCATATTTATTCCACCTAGCTGCAATGCTCCGTACTGTGGGTGTTTATATATTTACATATTTATTCCATCTAGCTACAATGCTCCGCACTGTGTGTTCATATATTCATATATTTATTCCATCCAGCTACAATGCTCTGCACTGTGTGTCTGTGTGTGTGTGTGTATATATATTTTATAGTAATATGTACATATGTATATTAGCTGCTCTTGCTTGCTTGTTTTTTTTCTTGCCTTCTGATTGTTGCTCTGAGTGTTGCTATCCCTGTGCTGTTGCAATCCTGGAATTTCCCCGTTGTGGGACTAATAAAGGCTTATCTTATCTTATCTTATCTTATCTTATCTCCAATGGAGATGAAGCTGAGTACAGAGGACTTATCCAGGACTTCGTGGACTGGTGCCATTGGAACTGCCTCCAGATCAACGCGAGGAAAACTAAGGAGCTGGTGGTGGACTGCCGCAGGCAAGGACAACCCCTCACAGCACCAGTAAACATATAGGGAACAGACATTGAGATGGTGACATCCTACAAGTACCTGGGTGTTCATCTGAACAATAAACTAGACTGGTCACACAATACTGATGCACTCTACAAGAAGGGACAGCGCAGGCTGTTCCTACTGAGGAGACTCAAGTCTTTTGGTGTACAAGGGGCGCTGCTGAAGACATTCTACAACACGGTGGTGGCATCAGCCATCACTTTTGGAGTGGTCTGCTGGGGCAGTGGCATTACCGCAGCCGATAGGAAGAGACTGAACAAACTGATCAAGAAAGCTAGCTCTGTCCTGGGGCGGCGCCTTGACCCGGTGGAGGAGATAGGAGAGAGAAGGATGGTGGCTAAACTGTCATCTCTGCTGGAGTCCGAGTTCCACCCTATGCAGGACATACTGATTGCACCGAGGAGCTCATTTAGCAGCAGACTACATCATCCCAGGTGCACAACCGAGAGGTTTCGCAGGTCCTTCCTACCAACGGCTGTCAGACTGTACAACCTAAGCAGGGCTGCTCGCAAAGATGGCAAAAAGACGTAACAACCTAATAGTTTTTGAATGCAAAAGATGCATTAGACTTACACAGTGGTCCCCTCCAGCATACAACTAGGAAAATACCGGTCGCTATGGAGGGTGAGAATATGTATGGGCACATAATCATACCATGTAGGATAACTAAGTCGACGGTTGTGCTGTTTCATCCCATCTAGCAATAATGCTCTGCTCTGTGTGTGTTTATACAGTATATTTACATATTTATTCCATCTAGCTACAATGCTCCGCACTGGGTGTGTTTATATTTATATATCTATATATTTATTCCATCTAGCTACAATGCTCCACACTGTGTGTGTTTATATATTTACATATTTAGTCCATCTAGCAACAATGCTCCGCACTGTGTGTTTATATACTCATATATTATTCCATCCAGCTACAATGCTCTGCACTGTGTGTCTGTGTGTATATATATATATATTTATAGTAATATGTACATATGTATATTAGCTGCTCTTGCTTTTTTTTTTTTCTTGCCTTCTGATTGTTGCTCTGAGTGTTGCTATCCCTGTGCTGTTGCAATCCTGGAATTTCCCCATTGTGGGACTAATAAAGGCTTATCTTATCTTATCTTTTAGCACCTTGGGGGAGCCAGATTATTTAGCATCTCAGACAAGAGACAGTGGATAAACATGGGAGAACAATACACAGGAGGTTCCTGGCGAGATAGCAGGAAGGAGTCAGGGACTTAGGGGGTTGAATGCAGTGTGATTCAAATGTCATGTTGTGTGTGGAGAAATGCCATGAAACTTAAGAGGAGAGTGCCTGCTGAAATAGTCTTGTGGTAGACTGCAAGTCTAATTTAAAACATTACTGGCACATGCCTCTAGGGGGAACTACCTGTATTGTTTAGCATTACTACTAAGGGGACACATTAGAACAAGAGTGTGAAAACCCCGCGCAGAATCCATGTTCAGTCATATTATGTGTGTTGCAGAATAAACGGCAGAGTTAGCCAAAGAAATAACTCAAGTGTGATCATTGCTACACGGTAGGATATCACACAATTGGCGACGAGGATTAAAAGAAAAAAATCAGCGGCGAGAAACAGAGAACATTGCAAGTGTGGCGAACTCAAGTGACTCCAGTAGTTCGAGTGCAAGTTCAGAGGAGGAAAAACGAGGTTTCCCCACCACGACGAGCAATGGCGGCTGTAATCGGAACGGTAACCCCTTTTGATAACTCGACTCAGTCATGGGAAGAATATGGTGAAATGTTGGACTTTTTCTTCCAAGCTAATGACATTGAGGAGCCAGACAAAAGGAAGGCTGTACTGTTGAGTGGAGTTGGTGCAACTACTTACAGCTTGTTGAGAAATTTAATAAGCCCTGCATTACCGAAAGATAAAACGTACGACCAGCTTACTGCTGAGCTTCAGAAGCACTTCAGTCCCAAACCGAGTGAAATCGTGCAACGATTCAAATTTAATTCACGCATAAGGAGGAACACTGAGTCCATAGCAGAGTATGTGGCAGAATTGAGGAAATTAGCACTGCACTGTGATTACAAAGACTCATTGGAAGAAATGTTAAGAGACAGACTTGTGTGTGGAGTGAATGATGACCGAATGCAACGGCGACTTTTATCTGAAACAAAACTCACTTTTGCAAAGGCTTTGGAATTATGCCAAGCGATGGAAACAGCATCTAAAGATGTGAGAGAGATGCAAGGGAAGCTAACAGAGGACACAGCAACGCATGTTCGTGTGCCTAAGACCCAAGTAGGTGTCCACAAAGTGTTGACTGACAAAACTCAGCACAAATTCCCCAGTTGTTATCGCTGCAAAGGCCAGCACAATGCTGCCGAGTGCAAATTTGCCACTGAGCTGTGTCATAATTGTGGCAAGCGAGGGCACATTAAGAAAGCATGTAGAATAAAGGTGGACAGCGCACAGGTGCTGAAAGCGACAGTTAATGGGCAAAAGTATGAAAACAAGGGCCCAGGAAAGGAACAGCGAGCGAATCAACTGAGAGGGGAGGGAGAAAGTGATACAGAAGACATGGGTTTTCACACAATTTACAACACGTCAGAGGAGCTGACCAAGGTAGCGCCCATCACGCGTACCATGAATGTTAATGGAATGAAAGTAACATTTGAAGTTGATACAGGCTGTGGAGTAACCATATTAAGTAAACAGCAATATACACAACTGTGGAAGAAAAC
The DNA here is from genome assembly GCA_020510985.1 of Pholidichthys leucotaenia. Lineage (NCBI taxonomy): Eukaryota > Metazoa > Chordata > Actinopteri > Cichliformes > Pholidichthyidae > Pholidichthys > Pholidichthys leucotaenia. The sequence continues at coordinate 83,516,726 of CM035837.1, read as the reverse complement.
AGACACAGCAGAATTAAATCCCTGTTCATTAAAATTAAAAACATACACAGGAGAGAAGCTAGACGTGCTAGGCATGGCACAAGTGAAGGTGCAGCACGAAAACAAAGAAAAGGACTTACCTGTAGTAGTAGTTGGGAGCGAAGGACCAAATCTACTAGGGCGAAGTTGGCTACAAGAACTGGCCATGATTGATCAGTTGGTGAATAAAGTGGAATCTCAGCCCAAATTGCAGCTGGAGGAGATCCTCGAAAGACACGCTGAGGTGTTCAAAGAAGGCTTAGGACAGCTAAAAGGTGTCACTGCAAAGATTAATGTGGACAAGGAGGCCCAACCACGATTCTGCAAACCCCGACCGGTACCCTATGCAGTCAAGCCACTGGTTGAAAGCGAGCTACAGAGGCTGCTGGATGACAAGATCATTGAGCCAGTGCAGGTTGCAGAATGGGCGGCGCCCATAGTCCCAGTGAGAAAGCCGGATGGCTCCATTAGAATATGTGGAGATTACAAACTCACTGTCAATCGAGCATCACGGGTGGATCAGTATCCAATTCCTAAAGTGGAGGACCTCTTCGCACAGCTGAATGGCGGCCGACACTTCACGAAATTAGACATGAGTCACGCCTACCAACAAGTAGTCTTGGAAGAAGAATCAAGAAAGTATGTAACCATCAATACACACAAAGGCTTATATACCTACACACGCTTACCATTTGGAGTAGCTTCCAGTCCTGCTGTATTCCAGAGAACTATGGAGGGCATCCTAGGTGGAATTCCGAATGTTGCCATTTATTTGGATGACATCCTTTGTACAGGACCAAATGAACAAGAACATCTGAAAACGCTGAAGGAAGTGCTTCAACGGTTGGAGAAAAGCGGTCTGAGGTTGAAAAGAAGCAAGTGTGAGTTCATGGGAAAAGAGGTGGTGTTCCTAGGCCACAAGATCAACACCAGTGGTCTACACCCTCTAACAGACAAAGTGGAAGCCATTGCGGAGGCGCCTGAGCCACAAAATGTTACTGAGTTAAAAGCCTACCTGGGCTTGTTGAACTATTACCATAGGTTCCTCCCAAAGCTCTCCACGCTGCTGGCACCACTACATACCTTACTTAAGAAGGAAGAAAAATGGTCATGGGGGGTCAAGCAGCAGAAGGCGTTTGAAGAGTCCAAAGCGCTACTTCAGTCCTGTAGTGTGTTAGTGCACTATGATTCAAACAAACCACTCATCCTGGCGTGTGACGCATCACCCTACGGTGTGGGTGCTGTACTCTCTCATCGTATGGAGGATGGCTCAGAGAGACCCATAGGGTTCGTCTCAAGAACTCTTAGTGCAGCTGAGAAAAACTACTCCCAGCTAGACAAGGAGGGCCTTGCAGTAGTATTTGGTGTAAAAAAAATTCCACAAATACCTGTACGGGAGACAGTTCGCTATAGTGACTGACCACAAGCCACTAATTTCACTGTTCAGTGAAATGAGAGCCATACCCCAGATGACATCTCAGAGAATTCAGAGATGGGCCGTTACATTAGCAGCGTATGAGTACACCATCGTTTACAAAGCCGGACGGGACCATACGAATGCTGACGCGATGAGTAGGCTACCCTTGGATGGAGGAAGAGACAGCACGCCTGAGGAGGAGGAGAGAGTGCTATTGTTTGAAGATATCGGCGTGCCCCTGGTGAACGCACAACAAATAAAGAAGTGGACAGACAAAGACCCTGTTCTAGCAAGAGTGCGAGAATACATCTTGCGAGGATGGCCGAAGATGAACAGTCCTGAGTTCATTCCCTATGCCCGACGACAGGATGAGCTCAGCACCCAGGAAGGTTGTATCCTGTGGGGAGGACGCGTGGTTGTTCCACCACCTGGTAGGAATGCCTTACTGCAACAACTACACCAAGCACACCCTGGCATCACTCGCATGAAAGCGTTGGCGAGGAGTTACATGTGGTGGCCCAACATGGATGCAGAGGTGGAGGCGCTTGTGAAGTCATGTGCGGCATGCCAGGAGAACAGGAACAGTCCTCCAGCAGCCCCACTACATCCCTGGGAAGTTCCAGATAAACCATGGAGAAGAATTCACATTGACTACACAGGTCCATGGATGGGAAGAATGTTCCTGATCATAGTTGACGCATACTCAAAGTGGATCGATGCATATTCTGTGAGTAGCTCTACTTCTACTGTTACCATTGAATGTCTTAGAAAGAGTTTCAGCCAACATGGGCTACCTGAAATCATAGTATCAGATAACGGTACATGTTTTACGAGTGAACAGTTCCAAGAGTTTTCTGAAAAGAATGGCATACGTCACATCACGACTGCGCCATACCATCCTTCTTCTAACGGCTTAGCCGAGAGGGCCGTGCAGACGTTCAAGTCACTCATGAAAAAGATGACAGGAGACTCTATTGAAACCCGAATGTCGAGAGCTCTGTTCAGCTATCGAATAACACCCCAATCTACAACTGGCAAGTCACCAGCTGAGCTGTTGTGTGGAAGGAAGTTGAGGTCAACATTTGACTTAATACATCCAGACTTCAGAAACAAAGTGCATGATAAACAAGAGAAACAAAAAGGTTATCATGACATGCATGCTAGAGAGAGAATACTGAGAGAAGGAGACGTGGTCTACACCCGCAACTTTGGCTCAGGACCAGCCTGGGTACCAGGAGAAATAACAGAAAAGACAGGCCCTGTGTCATTCAAGGTGACATTAGGTCATGGACAAGTGGTGAGGCGACACATCGACCAAGTTCGTGGTAGGAGCTCCATTCCCCTGCCGATGGCACCAGAGGTGTTGTCTGACACCCATTCTGAGGAGAGCATCAACGAACCACCACTTCAGGTGAAACCTGAGGTAACCGTCTCTGCAGATTCTACGGGCAGCACTGCAGCAGCCGAAACAGTGGAGCAGTCTGAGTCTTCACCTGCAGTTGGCTCACCCGCCGTGAGAAGATCTCAGCGAGCTAGGAAAGCTCCAGACTACTTGAAGGACTATACTTAGTCAGTAGTGAGTTCCCCAGCCACAGGACAAGAATGCGTCCGGGAACCTCACTGGGATGCGGTAGTCAAACCAATTCCCCAGTTAGTCTGTTATGTGTGTTATACATGTGAAAAAAAAAAAAAAAAAAAAAAAAAGAAAAGAAAAGAGAAAGAAATTATATGTATGGCACATGTGTTTAAGAAGTTAAAAGTAACTGTGATTGTTTAGGATTAAATGGGAGTTCCAGGATGTCTAGCATAATTGGCTAGTGTAATTAAAAGTAGTTTAATCTAGAGGGGAGGGATGTGGTAGACTGCAAGTCTAATTTAAAACATTACTGGCACATGCCTCTAGGGGGAACTACCTGTATTGTTTAGCATTACTACTAAGGGGACACATTAGAACAAGAGTGTGAAAACCCCGCGCAGAATCCATGTTCAGTCATATTATGTGTGTTGCAGAATAAACGGCAGAGTTAGCCAAAGAAATAACTCAAGTGTGATCATTGCTACACGGTAGGATATCACAAGTCTGTTCTTCGCTTGTGAGTTGTGAGTGTGTAATAAATCGTCTGAAATCAATCTGCCTCTTCATTTACACACTCCACACTGGTGACCCAAGACGTATTATGGAACACCCATCAACCTACTCAGAATTTTTATCCGAATTTGCTGATTTCTTAGCTGATTTAGTGCTGAAATCTGATAGAATAATTATAGTAGGGGACTTTAATATACATGTGGATGTAAATAGTGACTGCCTTAATGTGGCATTCAATTCAATATTAGATTCGATTGGGTTTTCTCAGAAAGTAGGAAATTCTACTCATTACCTCCACCATACATTGGACCTTGTTTTGACATATGGCATAGAAATAGAAAATCTTGTAGTGTCTCCTCATAACCCTGTACTGTCAGACCATTGTCTGTTAACCTTTGATTTTACTATTTCTGACTATTTGGCTCCTAAAGAAAAATATTATTACAGTAGATGCCTCTCAGATGATGCTGTTTCCAAATTTATGCAGATCGTTTCCTCTATGCCATGTGTCAACACAACGGAAATAAGCTATAGACAGCTTGCTCCTTCTGTAATTGATAACATGGTGGATAGTGTTTCAGCTTCTCTGCATCAGACTCTAGACTTGGTGGCCCCCTTAAAAAAGAAAAAGTCTAATCAGAGATTTCTAACTCCTTGGTTCAACACAGAAACTCGTACCTTAAAACAGAAGACTCGTCAATTAGAAAGAAAATGGCGCTCTACTAATTTAGATGAAATCTATTTAGCTTGGAGAAATCATCTTTTAATTTATAAAAAATCTCTTAGAAAAGCTAGAACGAGTTATTATTCTGCATTAATAGAAGAGAACAAGAATAATCCCAGGTTTCTTTTCAGTACTGTAGCCAGGTTGACAAAGAGTCAGGACTCTGTTAATCCTAGCATTCCCTTAGAGCTTACTAGTCAGGACTTTATGAACTTTTTCAATAATAAAATTTCATCCATCAGAGATAAAATCAATCAGATTCTTCCCACAGTTAACTTAAATACTGTAACTACTACAACTCCTTCTCCTACAGCTACCCACCAAGATGTTAGTGCAGTTCTACACAGCCATCATCGAGTCCATCCTCACCACCTCCATAACCGTGTGGTACGCAGGAGCCACTGCCAGGGACAGACTAAGGCTGCAGCGCGTCGTGCGCACTGCTGAGAAGGTGATCGGCTGCAAGCTCCCATCTCTCCAGGATCTGTACATCTCCAGGACCCGGAGGCGTGCTGGCCGGATCATAGCCGATCCCTCACACCCTGGTCACGTACTGTTTGCCCCCCTCCCCTCTGGTAGAAGACTTCGGTCCATCCAGACTAAAACCTCCCGTCACATGAACAGCTTCTTCCCCTCTGCCATTAGACTGCTGAACACTAAGTGACTTATTGACTCTCGTGCACCATGTACAGCAGCTCAACCAGACTCATGTCAATCATCACTGTTTTCTTCCTGCATTACCGACTGCACTATATAGTTCTCCACAGTATCTGCTGCTGGCTAATATATATTTTAACTGTTGACCAGTATCACTTAATCTTATCCTACACTTTATTACATGTATAGTTTATTTCTCTTATCCTATCATGTTTAATGTTGCAGCATTGTACCGAGACAAATTCCTAGTTTGTGTACTACATGAACAATGGCAATAAACCTGATTCTGATTCTGATTCTGATTCTGATTCCTTCTGTTGATGTCTGTCTTGATGAGTTTACTCCAATCGACCTTTGTGAGTTAGACAAAATAGTTTCCTCATCCAAACCTTCAACTTGTCTTTTAGACCCTATTCCTACCAGGTTATTTAAAGAAGTCTTCCCACTTATTGGTAGCTTTATTCTTCATATAATCAATTCTTCATTAACTTTAGGCCATGTACCGCAGGCTTTTAAAACGGCTGTAATTAAACCCTTACTCAAAAAGCCAACGCTAGATCCAGGAGCTTTAGCTAACTATAGACCAATCTCTAATCTCCCTTTCATTTCAAAAATCTTAGAAAGAGTTGTTGCTACGCAATTATTTGACCACCTGCAGGGAAATGGTTTACTTGAAGAGTTTCAATCTGGGTTTAGAATCCATCATAGTACTGAAACAGCCTTAGCGAAGGTCACTAACGACCTCCTCATTGCATCTGATAATGGACTAGTTTCTGTACTTGTCCTTTTAGACCTTAGTGCAGCTTTTGATACTATCGATCATAATATTCTACTTGATAGATTAGAACACTATGTTGGACTTAATGGAACTTCGTTGCAATGGTTTAGATCTTATTTATGTGATAGGTTCCAGTTTGTTCATGTAAATAATGAGTTTTCTTTCAACTCAAAGCTTAGTCATGGAGTTCCACAGGGATCTGTGCTAGGCCCTACTCTTTTTAGTTTATATATGCTTCCGTTAGGCAACATTATTAGAAAGCACTGTATACATTTTCATTGTTATGCAGATGACACACAATTATACCTGTCAATGAAGCCAGATGATAGTAATCAATTAGCCAAGTTAGAAGCCTGTCTTAAGGAAATCAAAGCTTGGATGACTTGTAATTTCCTGCTATTAAATTCAGATAAGACTGAAGTCATTCTTGTTGGTCCAAAAAACCTTAGAAATTCCTTTCCAAATCAAACTTTCAGTTTGGATGCGGTTACTCTTTCTCTTAATAGCTCTGTGAGGAACCTTGGAGTTATTTTTGATCAGGATTTGTCCTTCAATTCACATATTAAATTTGTTTCTAAGACTGCCTTTTATCATTTGCGTAATATTGCAAAGATTAGGAGCATCTTGTCTCAGAGTGATGCTGAGAAACTGATCCACGCTTTTGTTAGCTCGAGATTAGATTATTGTAATTCTTTATTATCAGGCTGTCCTAAAACATCTTTAAAAAGTCTTCAGCTGATCCAAAATGCTGCAGCAAGAGTTTTAACAGGTACTAGAAAGAGAGATCATATCTCTCCGGTTCTGGCCTCCCTTCATTGGCTTCCCATAGAGTTTAGAATTAAGTTTAAAATCCTTCTTCTTACTTACAAAGCTCTAAACAATCAGGCTCCTTTTTATTTAAAAGATCTGATACTACAGAGCACTACGCTCCCAAAATGCAGGATTACTTGTAATACCTAGAATCTCCAAAAGTACAATGGGAGGCAGAGCCTTCAGTTATCAAGCTCCTCTCCTGTGGAATCAGCTGCCAATCTGGATTCGGGAGTCAGACTCGATCTCTGTTTTTAAGAATAGGGCTAAAACCTACCTTTTTGATATAGCCTACAATTAGGGAGGGATCATGTGTTTCTGAACCCTCCCTTAGTTATGCTGCTAATAGGTTTAGTCAGCCAGGGGACCTCCAGTAATGCACTGGGCCTCACTCCTTTCCTCACTCTCTATGAAATATTTTTTTTTGCTGGTCATTAACATTTGTTTGTTCTCTCCCATAGATTGAGTCCCCATCGTGCTGTTTGCTCTCTACATGTCTGTTCTTTTCTTTTTCTCTATCCCCTCACCCCCCAGCCAGTCGCAGCAGATGACTGCCCCTCCCTGAGCCTGGTTCTGCTGGAGGTTTCTTCCTGTTAAAAGGGAGTTTTTCCTCTCCACCGTCGCCAAGTGCTTGCTCACAGGGGATCGCCTGATTGCTGGGGTCTTTCTGCAACTGTGGGGGTTCCCCCCTACAGTTGATAGTGCTATGAGATGACTGTTGTTGTGAAATGGCGCTATATAAATAAAGTTGAATTGAATTGAATTGAATTGAACACGAGGCAAGATCCCCGGAGCTGGCCCGGTCAGGAAGCTACAGCGAGGTGGCAGCCATCCCACAGACAGCCCGGACTGGAACCTCCAGCCACGCGTGTGCGGTTTTAGTCAAGCTACCGGATTTCTGGCAGCACAACCCGCGCTCTTGGTTCCACCTCACCGAGGCCCAGTTCGCCCTCCGGGGAGTAACGGCAGACGATACCAGATTCTACCATGTGGTCACAGCGCTCGACGGCCGCACAGCTCTGCAGGTAGCGAGCCTGCTCGATCAGCCACCAGCCAGCAGCAAATATGAGGCGCTCAAGGCTGTGCTCATCCAGCGCTACACGCTCTCGGACTGTGAGAGAGCGGAGAGGCTCCTGACGCGGACCGAGTTAGGAGATGGTTCGGCCGTCGACCTGATGGAGAAGATGCTGGCGTTAATGGGCACGGACGACGGGCACTTTCTGTTTGCCCACCTCTTCCTCCGGAACCTTCCGACAGTGGCGAGAGCGGTTCTGGCCAATTCGCCGTGGCTGGCCGCGCACGACTACCGTACGCTAGCCCAGGAGGCAGACCGGATCATCCTCACCACCAGGGTGATCACTGTCAACGTGGCAGCGGCGGAGCCCAGCGAGACGACCAGAGGAGGCGAGGAGCCACCGACGGTAGCAGCAGCGGGGCCAAGGAGCGCCAGAGAGACACGCTCTGTTTCTACCACCGCCGCTTCGGAGAGAAGGCACGCAGATGTGCGCCACCGTGCCAATTCAAGCGCTCGGGAAGCGCCAAGGCCGGGGGTCGGTAGCAGCTGCGACCCTTGGTGAAGAGAACAAGTTGCTCTACTTGAAGGATGCACGCTCGGGGAGGCGTTTCCTCGTGGACACCGGAGCCCAGAAGAGTTTCATCCTGCCGACCTACGCTGACCAGCTGGCAGGACCTAGCAGCCCCGAGATGTTGGCAGCAAACGGCTCGGATATTAAGACCTTTGGTGAGAGGACTCTGCTCTTATCTCTACACGGCCGTACATATGAGTGGACTTTTGTCGTAGCGGCACTGAATTACCATATCCTGGGGGCTGATTTTCTGTGTGCACATGGTTTACTGGTTGATGTTGCTAACAGGCGCCTGGTTAATGCACTGTCCTTTGACTCTCTCCCCTGTATAGCTCGAGTGACCCAGCCAACAGCACAAGCCAACGTCACAGCTACAGCCGGTAAGTTCCACACACTGCTCACTCAGTTCCCAGCACTCACGGTCCCGACGTTTTCCGCGGCCATCGCTAAACACGGGGTGGAGCACTTTATCACCACCACCGGGCCGCCCGTTTTTGCAAGACCTCGGCGCTTGGACGCAGCTAAACTGGCCATAGCGCGCGAGAAGTTCACCAACCTGGAAAGGTTGGGCATCATCAGGCGCTCAAACAGCCCATGGGCATCCCCGCTACACATGGTCCCTAAGGCTGAGGGCTCGTGGCGACCGTGCGGGGATTTCCGCAGGTTGAACAACGCCACAGCGCATGACCGCTACCCAATTCCACACATACAGGATTTTTCCGTTCACCTTGCCGGAGCACGCATTTTTTCCAAAATAGACCTGGTCCGCGGTTACCACCAAGTCCCAGTGCGCGCTGAGGACATACCCAAAACAGCTTTAATAACTCCGTTTGGTCTATTCGAGTTCCTGCGCATGCCATTCGGGTTAAAAGGAGCGGCACAGACGTTCCAGCGCATGATGGATGCAGTGCTGCGCGATCTGCCGTTTGTGTTCGTCTACCTGGACGATATCCCGGTAGCCAGTGTGTCCGAAGACGAACACGAAACCCACCTCACGACGGTTTTCCGGAGGTTGGAGGAGCACGGGTTAATAATCAACCTGGTGAAATGCCAGTTCGGCATGACGGAGATTGATTTTTTGGGGCACCGCGTCTCTCCGGAAGGAGCGATCCCACTGCCTGACAAGGTGCGCGCCGTGGCAGATTTTCCTCGGCCTCAGATGGTCAGGGCGCTGCAGCAATTTTTGGGGATGGTGAACTTTTATAACCGTTTCCTTCCCCACGCGGCACAGCTCATGCAACCATTGTACGCTGCGCTCAAGAAACAGAAACCCGCGGATGGGGTCGAATGGACCCCGGAGCGAGAGCGGGCGTTCTCGGAAGTTAAAGCAGCCCTGGCAAACGCCGCACTGCTGGCGCATCCGGACCCGGCGGCCCGCATAGCGCTCACCACCGACGCTTCAGACGTGGCCATAGGGGCTGTCGTGGAGCAGCGCGTCGCCGGGGCTTGGCAGCCGGTCGCCTTTTTCAGCAGAACTTTGCGCGACAGCGAACGTAAATACAGCGCGTTAGACAGAGAGTTGCTGGCTCTTCACCTGGCCATACGCCACTTCCAGTTCTGGCTGGCCAACAGCACCCTTGGTGGTCCCAGACTGGGACATTATAGCACCATCAGTGGCTCCGGCCTGGAGTGAGGTTGCACCCACGGTGGTCCCGGGCTGGGACATGGTTGCACCCACAGAGGCTCCAGATTGGAGTGAAACAGCACCCGCGGTGGCTATGGGCTGGGCCAAAGCTGCACACAGTGGGCCCGGACTGGGCCAAAGCTGCACCCACGGTGGACCCTGACTGGGCCAAAGCTTCACCCACAGTGGACCTGGACTGGGCCAAAGCTGCACCCACAATGGGCTCCGGGCTGGAGCATAGCGTCCACGGTGGGCCCACACTGAAGCGCAGTACCCAAGTAGGTTTCAGGCTGGGGCGCAGCACTCATGATGGTCCCCGACTGGGACACAGCACCCACGGAAACCCAGACAGAAGAGGAGCTGCACCCACAAAGGTCCTGGGCTGGGACGGAGTCCCGCGATGACCTCATGCGGAGGGGAAGCAGCACCCACGGAGAACCCGGACTGGGCTGAAGCTGCACCCACGGAGGCCCCGGGCTGGGACGGAGGGCCCGCGACGACCTCAGCGAGAGGAGCTGGGCCCATGATGATCTCGGGTGGCAAGCCTGGACCCATGGAGACATCTGGCAAAGCTGGAACATCCTCGGTGACCCTGGTGGAGAGCTTAGACAAGACAGGTAGAGATACAGAGTCAGTGTCTCTGGAGGCAGTGGAGCCTGGCGAGGTGAGCTCAGGTGCAGCTGATGGCTGCACCCGGCTCACCCCACCAAGAGGCAGACAAGATCTCTCCAAAACAGACACAAGAAAAACAAAGGGGAGAACTTGCCTGAGCTCGAGCTCCACCGCTGTCCAGGACGCCGTCGATTCAGGCCTGGTTCCTTGGGCCTGGCCCTCTGGAGATCCAGCTCCGACTCTGCTGCAGCGGCCTCTGCAGCAGGCATGGTGGTTGGTGCAGTCCTGAGACCCTCCAGTGAGGTGACCCACACAGGTGGCTCGTCTGGCGTGGATTCTGGAGGTTGGTTTCCTGCTGGCACTGGACCCTGTGTAGCTGAAGCCAGGGGACGCTCTATTGTCGGCGCAGGCTTCAGGTCGGAGGCAGCGCTCTCCTCTGTCCGGGCCACGGCTGTAGGGCTGGAACCTGGTCCTCCAGACCTGCAGGCTTCTCCATCGCCCGGCGGCTCAACCCTGGGACCGGTGGGCACTCGGGGAAAATAGGACGAGACACGGAGAGAGCAGGAAAGGTGATGTGGACTGCAGCAGGTGGTGAGGACTCAGGGGACTGCATAGACTGAGCCTCACTACCGGGAATCAGGCAAGGCATATCATCATAAATTGTGGGAGAATGAAAAGATTTGCCTATTTTCCTGGAGCACGATTTTCTCTGCTACAGCTGGTTTAGAATCTGCCCTCTTCGTGGCTGCAGCTGTTGTGGGCCCCTCAGAGGAATGTAGAAGAGCTGCCCCTGCAGACGTGGTGATGGGCTGAGCCAAGAAGGAGGCGACCAGTCCTTCAGCAGCGGGAGAATCACCGAGGAGGAGGGAGAGGCAGTAGCAACGGGGGAGTTGACTGACAGAACAGCTGGAGAAGAAAAATCAGAAAGAGGAATTGCTGCGTGAGTTTTCTGCCTCGGCAAAGGAGGGGCTGCTGACAAGGAGGTGGAGGCGTTCTTCTGGCGGTCTGGATGATGGCGTCGTGGAGCTGGCGACGTGGAAGCTGGAGCTAGAGCTGGCGAACCAGGAGAGGAGAAGGATGTCTGCCATGGAGAGCGCCTCTGCAACGGCTTCAGTCCTGTTGGAGGCAGCTCTATCGTCAACCTGGGAAAAGACCACCGAAGCAAGGCGACCATGGACAGCAGTTCCGTGTATTGGGGATATTTCCACAAGCCGGAGTGTGCCTCCACAATCACCACTGTTCGACTTACGCTCTGCCAGGTCTTCTTTGGTCCGTGGGCGATGAGAGCTTTCTCCACAAAACTCTGGATGAATTCAGCAGCCCACTCCTCCTCCAGACTCGGGGACCCCGCTGCCGATCTCCCTTTAATTGGCGGAGGCCAGCGTGCTGGGAACATAATGAGCTCCACAGAGATAGGTGAGTGAAAACAAAAAAGGCGAAAATCTACAAACTGCAGCGGCTGGGTCTTTTACTGACCGCAGTTTTCTGTCATGATTTGCCCCTCGGGGCAGAGAGAGAGACCCACGCGCCAACTGCAGTTTGTGGCATTTATTAACAAACACAAAGTTCCAACTTGCATCAAAGTAAAAATCCAAACAGAAGACAAGGTAAACTTACAGGTAGAGTAACAGAACAAACTCACCAGAACGGGGAAGGGGTTCTGGTGGCAAGGAGAAAGTGTCACTAATGCCGCTTTTCCATGAGTACCCAGTCGGCCTTACTCTACTCTACTCTACTTGGTTCGGTTCTGTTTCCATTACAGCTGGGTACGCCTGGGGTGGGTGGGATTTTTTTTACAGCAAGGCGGCGCCACACTCCCGTGACGTAAAACACACGACCCAAGCAAAACATAACATTGTGGCTATACAAGGCGACTCCTCGGTCTCTGGCTTTTTGTCACCGTAAAGGCCAAAAAGGACCACCAGAGAAGGGGAAAGACAGCGAGACGAAACACTCTGGAAAAGTACTGCAGCGTCTGGGAAGCCATAGAGCGGAAGACGTGAGGATACAAACCAGATCACATATGACAGTAAGCTAATGATTGCTAATGCTAGTTTGCTTTAAGTCTGCCGTACTACGTTGTAATGTCTGCAAGTTATCGCTGCTAGGTACTAAAATATGTATGCTGTGTGTGTGTGTTTCAGATGGCTCTGTTGTGGGAAAATTACCGCTTCAAACCGTGGGTCTGGGCGTTCAAGACAGCCTCTCACTGATGCCACCCCAGCTTCACAAACGATCAGTGGTTGTAGAGCTTAAGAATGTCTGTAGAAACGTTTAGCTTCCTGTGCAACAAATTGCTCTGATCTGTGTGAAAATCATGGACAGACTGTTGAGACGTCATGCGATGTACCTGCTCCAGCAGCACTGAGTCTGTGGTGGTGTCATGGCAAAAACTGATCAGCTGACACAACTTGATCGCCAGGTTGTAGTTATGGGGTTATATTAGCCACAAAATATATATTCAAAAGGTAAACAGTACTGAGTTAGGTATAATAAGATATATTTGACAATTATGATGCATTTTAGGCCAAAACAAACTTGATCTAGGATTAAAAGCAATTAAAATAATGCAGTCACAAGGTTACATTTAGAAATACTTGATTTACTAGATACATGTACTGTAGAAATATATATTCTCTGCATCAACAATGTGCTATACATATATGTATTCATGTAGTATTGCACTGGGAATTTTGACAATAAACCTTTGAAATTTTTTCATATGTGTCTCTTTTGTTTTATATGTGAAGGTTGACATAAATTAAATACTAAAAGATCGGAAAAGCTGTCTAAGAACAATCCAGCAGTTTGAGAAATCACTTTTGGTTTGGTGTAAGTCTGTCAACAGAATTATGAACCATAAAGCAGTTTGTGTTAAAATGTTAAATCCCATTAAACCCTAACCCAGGGGTGTCCAATCATGTGCCATGGAGGGCCAAGATCCTGCAGGTTCTCTCTTCTACCCAGTCTCTTCAGCAGGTGTTTTCACTGATCAGCAGTCAGTGGAAGAAATTCAGTGGAATCTGCTGTTGAAGACACTGTTTGGAGGTAAAGCCTGCAGGGTCTTGGCTCTCCATGGCACATGATTGGACACCCCTGCCCTAACCCATTATGATAAAGTACAGATGCTAATCTGGCCCAGAATTCCTCCATACACTGGTACTATCACAAAAGTGTGCAGTGTCTTCTGCACTGGCACATCCAACAATACAGTCTTCAGTAAATAAAATAATTGTTTTGGTTACTTTTTCTTAAAAATGAGCCATTATTTTCAAAGTCACCGATAAATGGTTTGTACTGTTGACTCTTTTCCCACCGGTGTCTTAACAGACAAAATAGAAAATCATGATCCAAACACATGTCATTAAACTGTTTACTACAATCAGCAGCAAATTCCAGATTATTCAGAATGTGCAAAATTCAAACTGTAAAAAAAAAACCAAACTTAGAATGGGTCACACACACCGGCCATGCTGCCTCACTGAGAAGCAGCTGGGATGTGCCACTCAAGCTGGTCCCAGTTCAGCAGATCTTCAGCCTGTATCTCTGTAAATAGTGAGGCAAGGTCCGGTTTGGGGTGGATCGTTTCCCTCTTGCCTCGACAAAAGACAGAAATGGGTGGTGGTTAATTAATGCGAGTTTAAAATATATTTGGGAAATACACTTGTTGCTAAAAGCCAGTGGTGGAATGTGACAAAAAAGTGTTTCATTGTTGTATTTAACCACAATTTTCATGCAGCTGCGCTTCAGTAGATTTTACAAGGGCTGGGTTACATTTAAAATCAATTGTTTTTACTGTGGCCTCAGCAATCAGAATGGATTAATACATTCACTTGAATGGAATATAGTACTTTAACTGAGGGTGTGCATCACCGAGTATGGAGTCGCTCAGTCAAAATATGGAATTTTTATCAATAAAAGTTCAGTCACTGCTGCGTCTCTTCTTGCCCTGGCTTCAAGTGTGGGTGGTGTTTTGTACTTGTATTGCTAAAATATAAAATGATGCACTACAGTGGGTCTCAAATATTTGTAATGTGTCCTGCTATTATAATACTGCATTAGTTTATTGATGATAGACTATAAACTACACATATAAACTAAATTATATTGATGACTGAACAACTCCCATTCCCCAAAGTGCAACATACAGTTATGAATATAACTCACAAAGGATCACACAAATGATCTGACAAAAAAAATAAATACATAAACAAGCGTTTTATTTTACAATTGATGTGCCATTCATTTTCAATTATTCTGTAATTAATATTCACACAATCAAATAAATCTCAGTTCAGTCCCTTTTATATTAAGTGGAAATTGTTCTACTTTGGTTTTGGCACTTTACCTATAAAAGTAAAGGATTTCAGTACCTTGTACAGTGGCAAGATCCGTTGTGGGGTGGCTGCTTTTCCTTTCCTCTTGCCTAAACCAAAGACAGAAATGGATGGTGGGTAGTTAAAGCAAGTTCAACACATATACAGGTACATCTCAAAACATTAGAATATCATGAAAATTCAATATTTTTTGTCACTCATTTCAGAAAGTGAAACCCATTTATAGATTCATTACACAGACAGTGATATACTGTATTGCAAGTGTTTATTTATTTTAATTTTGGTGATTATGGCTACAGCCCATGTTAACCAACATTTCAACGGCCAACATTTCTATTTAAAAACTATTTTTTAAGATTAATTTTATGTAATATTCTAATTTTTTGAGATGTAGCGCCCATAATTGTAACCTTATGTAGCTCACATGTTTGACTGCATAGGCTCAAACACAGAGAGACTTTAAGCTTGCAGTGTGTATTGACATCACGCCTCAGATGGACAATGGGTCTGGACCACCTGCAGACTTGGAAGGAAGACGGAGGATCGGGGGCGAGATCCTGAAAGGGTTGTCTGACCCCCTGGGGGCAGACGGAAGAGCAAGAAGTGATTAATTGTAAATAGAAGGATTTGACTTGAGTGTGTGATTCTGTTTTTGATGTGCTGGTATAAAGGTGTGGGGTTTACCGCAGCTCTCCCTCTTTTTTCCTGACTGAGAGACAGAGCTGGGGACGTGAGATGCAATAAACCAATACTGAGAAATAATCCAGTCTCATCATTTCATGATCCCCACAGAGAAACTGAATTTGGGGTTTTCAGGGGCTATAAGCCATAATCATCAAAATTAAAATAAACGCTTGAAATATATCACTGTCTGTGTAATGACTCTATATAATATATGGATTTCACTTTCTAAAATGAGTGACAAAAAATATTGAACTTTTGCATGATATTCTAATTTTGGAGATGTACCTGTATTAGGGAAATACACTTGTGACAGTCAGTGGTGGGATGTGACAAAAATGCTTTGTTTCCCTGACAAGTGAGCACCCCAGGATCCACTCTGTACATGTACAAGTACATTTTCAATCCAGGGATTTCTGGTGGAACAGAAACAGCACGAAAACTCTGTTCCAACACTTTTTTTGGGGGGGGGGGGAAAATCCACAGAATAGGTGTGTGGGTCTATTCTGACGCTTTAGAAAATTATATGAATCCCTTTATTAATCACTGGTTTGACAGTGCACTTGAATATGTTGAGATTTTGGAGCCTGGGGTCCTCGTGACCTGTATTCAAAATATAAACACAACATACTGAGGGCGGCGGACCCCTGGCATGTGGAAACAGATTCTGGAAAGAAATTACACACAACGTAATGCACAGCACCAAAGTGCAACACGTACACAAACCAGGACTTTAATCAGGATTAGCATTCATCGTTTTGCTCTCACAAGCGAATACTTCGGACAAAGCAAGCGCGAATCAGCAGAGTTGGCTACTAGCTAGATAGTTACTAGCTAACACTCGTTAGCCAGCACAGGACATCATTGTATTGCTCAAAAAAAGTGAGCTTACCACCAACAGGATAAATAAGCGACAAGATGCACAATATCACAAATCACTCAACATCGATGGTTCTCTCACTTTCATCTTAAACTTATCCGTAGTCCGGTTCTATGCTGGGTTGCCTGTTTGGGTGTGGGGTACCTCATGTCACTCTGGATACTGATATCTGCCACCAAGCACAGAAAACGCCGCACCTCTTAGTTGGACCACGGTGTAGATTTCCGCGAAACCTGCAACGCCATCTCTATTAATATCGTGTTTTCTCGGTGACCGAGTTTACTCCGTGAACTTTTGCAAATGGTGGTTTGGAGATTCTTCAGAAGACGAACACTTTCATGACGTTACGCCCTGACCAATCACTGGCCTGCAGTCTGTTGACGTCACATTTTTGGCCCGACTTAGCGCGGCTGTACCCTGGCCTCGAGTCGGTACTAAAAAAGTGCCTGGTACCAGGTACCAGGTACTAATGGAAAAGGCTACAAACCGAGCTGGGTAGAGTCGAGTAGGGCCGAGTGGGTACTAGTGGAAAAGGGGCTTAAGACTGCGGCAAAATGAAATGAAAACGCTGTCCTTAAATAGGGTCAGAACAAATAACACAAGTAATGCCAAGTGTGGGGTCACATGAGCGGGCAGAAGGGAGCAATGGTTAATAATTTGGATCAGCTGGAAGTAATGAGAGGAGAGCAACCGGCTGACAGGGCTACGCCCACACGGTGCACCAACCAGGAAATGCCCTGACAGCTGTCAACCGCAATAATAAGAAATTCATTCATCTTCTTCCGCTTAATCCTTTTCGGGTCGCGGTGGGGCTGGAGCCTATCCCAGCATCTTTGGGCGAGAGGCAGGGTACACCCTGGACAGATCGCCAGTCCATCGCAGGGCCAACACAGAGAGACAGACAACCATTCACTCTCACAGTCATACCTAAGGACAATTTAGAATCCCCAGTTTTGATGCCAATTAACCTAACTTGCATGTTTTTGGCATGTGGGAGGAAACCGGAGAAATCCCGCAGTAAACCCATGCAGACATGGGGAGAACATGCAAACTCCACACAGATCACTGTTGGTCGAGGGCTGGGATCGAACCCAGGATCCCCAGGCCAAGGGTGAGTTGCTGTGCTGCCGCAGTGCTAACCACTCCGCCACCGCGCTGCCCATAATAAGAAATTTGGAAGAATAAAATATAAACAAGTACAAACTGAGAAATAGATACCAATATATAGAGAATCAGAACATAGTAAAACTAGGACATAAACAGGAAAATAAAAAACATTGCAGGGATAACAAAAACCAAAAGGCACAAAAATATAATATATAAATACAGAGAAAAGGCCACGAGACTGAGCATGGCGGAACCTCCAGTGCTCAGCTCATGACAACACCACCCTATCTGTCATCTCTTCTTCACCTCACCCATAATAAATATCATACTAGGTCAAGTGAACATACAGTTCATCATCCCCGATACCTCTATTACTACTTCTTCTACTAGCAAATGATTGGGACAATTTACAAAATACCCTCAAAATCGGAACTTTGTCGTCTCTTACCACTTTGAACCTTTAACTCCAACAGATTATAACTGACCATTGCTCTTACTGATCACCCTGGATCACGCTTGCATGCATACATACAGACGCACAAATGCTCTCTCCTTACACACACAGCTTTTCACCTTCTCTGTTAATGCTAGCTGACTTACTCTTCTTACTCCTGCCATTTTAGTCTGTTCTTTGATTTACATGTTTGTTCCATAAGGACCTGTGTATTTTGTTTTATGCTTGGTATGTTTATATGGGCAGCTTGGTGGCGCAGTGGTTAGCACTGTGGCAGCGCAGCAAGAAGGTCATGGGTTGGATCCCACCTCTGGCCATTGTGGGTTGGATCCCACCCCCTCACCATCGGTGACCCTTCTGTGTAGAGTTTGCATGTTCTCCCTGTGTCTGTGTGAGTTTTCTCTGAGTACTCCAGTTTCCTCCCACATGCCAAAAACATGCAAGTTAGGTTAATTGGCATCAACTGGGGATTTTCAATTGTCCTTAGGTATGAATGTGAGAATGAATGGCTGTCTGTCTCTCTGTGTTGGCTCTGAGATGGACTGGCAATCTGTCCAGGGCATGCCTTGCCTCTCGCCCAAAGATGCTGGGATAGACTCCAGCACCCCCCGAAAACGGTTAAGCGGTAGAAGCTGGATGGATGGATGTCTATGTACTTATGTATGACATGATTGCTTGACCCAGGAGACAGACACTGACACGAGTAAGACCGTTTGACAATTATTTATTAAATCAAGTGTGTTGTGAGTGTGGATGTGTGGGTGAATGTGATGCTGGAATACAGCTGGAGCTGAGCGAGTCCCGCTGCAACCTGGCAACCCTGGAACACACAAGCACAGGGGGATTAATGCAGCTCGTAGTAAGGAGATGTAACAAAGTGCGCTGCTTAATTGCAGGTTGCGCTGGGAGACTCTTGCTGGCTCCGTGGCTTGGTGTGGCTAGGTGAGCGTGGGGCTTGGTGCTGTGACGATGAGGAGGAGATCCGAGGAGGAGGAGGAGGAGGAGAAGCCCCGCTGCTAGGGGAGACAGATCCGCCGCCAGGGAGGTCCACCTGTGCACAGGGGAGAATACTCTGACAAGGTGAGTTATTCTGTGGCTTACGTGACGAGGCTTGACGATGATGCGTTGTGGATGCTCTGGCTATAGGTTGAGTCCGTGACGCATTGCGTGGCAAAGCAGACAGACGACTCCGTGCTGAGGAGTCAGTGACACCGGCTTTTAAGGCCTGCTGGTTATTGGCGGCAGGTGTGTGCGCAGCCGGGGCTGATGACGGCCCAGCGGCCGCCATGACAGTACTCCTCACTCTAGAGGTGCCTCCAGGCACCTGCCCCATCCTACCTGGATGCGCCCGATGGAAATCGCGGATGAGCGGTTTGTCAAGAATCAACGCGGGGCGAATCCAGAAACGGTGTTCAGGACCGAAACCCTCCCAGTCCATCAAATACTGAAGACCTCGACCCCGCTGGCAGACATCCAAGATGGCAGTAAACCCCCCAACCCAGATGGTCGTCAATCATCCTCGGGGGGGGGAAGGCACAGGGGGTCGGAGATGTAGGGCTTCACCTGGGAGACATGAAAAGAGGGGCAGATGCGCATGGAAGGGGGGAGAGCTAGGCGCACAGTCACTGGGTCAATGATCCGAGAAATCTCAAAAGGACCGATGAAACGCTTGGTTAACTTGTGTTTCTCGGCCGGCACAGTGATATTCTTCGTGGATAGCCAAACCTGTTGACCCACCTTGTAGTCCGGGGCAGGTCTCCTGTGACGGTTGGCCACCTGGGTATTGCGTTCCGCGGTCTTGAGGAGGGCCTTACGGGTGATGGTCCAGATTCGGCGACAATGCTTGGCATGGGCCTGCACAGAGGGGACAGCCACCTCCTTCTCCTCCTCCGGGAACAGCGGGGGGTCATACCCCAAAGATGCCTTGAAGGGGGACACTCCCGTTGCTGAAGACACCGTGGCGTTGTGTGCATACTCAATCCAGGGCAGGAACGTACTCCAGGACGAGGAACATGAAGAAATGATGCAGCGGAGCGCAGCCTCCAGCTCCTGATTGGCTCGCTCGAGCTGGCCGTAACTCTGAGGGTGATACCCCGAGGAGAGACTCGCCGTGGCCCCCAATGTTGTGCAGAACGCCTTCCAGACCTGGGAAACGAATTGCGAGCCTCGGTCTGAGACAATGTCTGCAGGGATGCCGTGAAGATGAACCACCTGCTGAACCAGAAGATTCGCCGTCTCCCGTGCCGAAGGCAACCCCCGGAGTGGCACAAAATGGGCTGCCTTGGAGAAACGATCCACTATCGTCAGCACCGAGGTGAAATGGTCCGAACGGGGCAGGCCTGTCACGAGGTCCAGAGTCACATGGGACCAGGGACGAGAAGGGACCGGCAGAGGATGGAGAAGACCTCCCGGGGGGGGGGGAGATGATGATTTCCCGGTGGCGCACTGGGCGCAGGCCCGGACATAGTTGGTAACATCCCTCCTCAGCCCTGGCCACCAGAAGGCTCTCTGGAGCAGATCGATGGTGTGGGCGATTCCCGGGTGGCACGCCAACTTGGAGGCGTGACCCCACTGGATGACCTCACTCCTGACCGACGAGGGGACGAACAATCGGCCCGGGGGACCCCCACCCGGGTCGGGCTCATTCTCCTGTGCCTTCCTGACTCTGTCCCGGATCTCCCACACGAGGGCGCCCACCACACAGGATGAAGGCAGGATGGTCTCTTCCTGATCCCCAGACGACTCTGCCTCGAACTGCCTGGAGAGGGCGTCCAGCTTGGTGTTCTTGCTCCCTGGCCGGTAGGTGATGGTAAAATTAAACCACCCAAAGAAGCGAGACCAGCGAGCTTGGCGGGAGTTTAGCCGCTTAGCCGTCCGGAGATACTCAAGGTTCTTGTGATCTGTCCAGATGATGAACGGCTGGGCAGCCCCCTCCAGCCAGTGCCTCCACTCCTCCAGGGTGAGCTTGACAGCCAGCAACTCCCTGTCCCCGATGCCATAGTTCCTCTCGGCAGGCATCAGCCGGTGGGAAAAGAAAGCGCACAGGCGGATCACCCCGTCCACGGGGGAGCGCTGGGAAAGAACAGCCCCAACTCCAGAATCCGAGGAGTCCACCTCCACCAAGCACTGCAGGTCCGGGTCCACCTGGGTCAAGACGCGAGCAGAAGCGAACTCCTCCTTCAGCTTCCCGAACGCCGCTGCAGCCTCCTCGCTCCAGCGGAAGGGGGTCTTGGGGGACGTGAGGCTGGTCAGGGGCTTGGCGATGATCCCAAACTTCGGCACAAAGCGACGGTAAAAGTTGGCAAATCCCAGAAACCCCTGCAATTGTTTCCTGGACGTGGGAGTGGGCCAATCCACCACCGCCTTGACCTTGGCCGGGTCCGGGAGCACCTGGTTACGGGCGATAATAAACCCCAAAAAGGACGTTGAGTTAGTATGGAATTCACACTTCTCGGCCTTGACGAATAGCTGGTTCTCCAGGAGGTGTTGCAGAACCCGTCGAACATGCACCAGGTGCTCCTCCAATGTGCGGGAAATGATCAGGATGTCATCTAGATACACAAACACGAAGGAGTTCAGAAAGCCCCAGAGGACGTCGTTGATTAGACGCTGGAAGACGGCCGGAGCTTTGGTTAACCCAAACGGCATCACCGGGTATTCACTGTGGCCACTTGGGGTCCGAAAAGCCGTCTTCCATCATGCGCATCAGATGATAGGCGTTACGAAGGTCCAGTTTCGTGAACCATGACGCCCCCTGGAGGGAGTCAAAGGCCGAGTTCATGAGGGGCAGAGTATATTTGTCCTTGATGGTGATCTCATTTAGACCCCAAAAATTGATGCAGGGGCATAGGGAGCCATCCTTTTTTCCCACGAAAAAGAATCCTGCCCCCACTGCCGAGGAGGATGGACGGATGATTCCGGAGCTGAGGGACTCCTTGATATACGTGTCCATGGCCTCCCGCTCCGGAGCTGATAGACTGTATAAACGGCTCGCCGGCAGCGGGGCCCCCGCCCGGAGGTTGATCACACAGTCGTAGGGGCGGTGGGGGAGAAGGGACAGCGCCCGTGACTTGCTAAAGACCGCTCCCAGATCGTGATAGACCTCCGGTACTCTGGACAGGTCTGGGTGCGGGGACGTGGGGGGGGGGGGCGGTTACTGAAACAGAGGGAGCACATGCTGCAGACTGAAGACAGGCGCTGAGATAAAAGGGGCTCCATGCTGTGATGTTTCCCGCCTTCCAGTCAAAGGAGGGGTTGTGTAGGCGCAGCCATGGATAACCCAGAATAATTGACGAGGTGGAGATGGGCAACACCAAGAACCGGATATCCTCCCGATGGTTTCCAGAAATGATCACTGACACAGGGGCCATCTGGTGGGAAACAGTGGCGAGCGGGGTCTTTGACAGCGTGACAAGGTTGACAGGCGGGCAGAGGGGTTGACAGCTGAGGCCCAAACGGGTTGCCAGGTCTTCTGAAATGAAGCTTTGCTCAGCTCCAGAGTCAATGAGAGCGTGCGTAGAATGTTCCCTGTGTTTGTAGATCAGTCTGATTGCAATGAGACACCGGTCCCGATCAGTGTGATCAAAAACCTCCAAGAATGCTGCTACAAATTGTTGGTACGTTAAATGAGCGTAGCTGGGCTTCGCCATAATCGCGTAGGCCCAAGCTAACACTCTACCCTCAAGCAGGTTGGAAAAATTCCCTATTCTGCTGTGATCTGTGGGAAAAATCTCCCGGGACACGGTGAAACACTGTCTCACACTGCAGCAGGAAGCCTCATGCCTCCATGAGTTTGCCGCTAAAGCGGGCGGAGGTAGCCACAGGAGTGAGGCGAGGTAAGGAGGGTTGGTGGGCCTGACTATCAGGTGAATTAGCAGGGGCTAGTGACGCCCCGGTGGCCGGGGGGAACGCCTGGCTTCCTTCCAGGCGATCCAGCCGGCTGTTAATTTGGGTTAATTGATTTAGAATAACTGTCTGTTGATGGGCAATTAGGTCTACTCGGGCGCCAAGAGTGTTAAGACGGCGCGTCAGCGCACTGTTTGCTGGGTCGTCTTGACGGAGTCATGCTGACATGATTGCTTGACCTCAGGAGACAGACACTGACACAAGTAAGACCGTTTGACAATTATTTATTAAATCAAGTGTGTTATGAGTGTGGATGTGTGGGTGAATGTGATGCTGGAATACAGCTGGAGCTGAGCGAGTCCCGCTGCGACCTGACAACCCTGGAACACACAAGCACAGGGGGATTAATGCAGCTCGTAGTAAGGAGATGTAACAAAGTGCGCTGCTTACTTGCAGGCTGTGCTGGGAGACTCTTGCTGGCTCCATGGCTTGGTGTGGCTAGGTGAGCGTGGGGCTTGGTGCTGTGACGATGAGGAGGAGATCCGAGGAGGAGGAGGAGGAGAAGCCCCGCTGCTAGGGGAGACAGGTCCGCCGCCAGGGAGGTCCACCTGTGCACAGGGGAGAATACTCTGACAAGGTGAGTTATTCTGTGGCTTACGTGACGAGGCTTGACGATGATGCGTCGTGGATGCTCTGGCTAGAGGTCGAGTCCGTGATGCGTTGTGTGGCGAAGTAGACAGACGACTCCGTGCTGAGCAGTCAGTGACACCGGCTTTTAAGGCCTGCTGGTAATTGGCGGCAGGTGTGTGCGCAGCCGGGGCTGATGACGGCCCAGCGGCCGCCATGACAATGTATTCTTTTCTGCTGGAGTCTCTTGGCCAGGTCATGTTTATAAATGAGAATTGGTTTTCAAACAAATTAAAATAAAGGTCAAATGAAATTTTTAAAAAAGACACAGAAAGCAAATGGAGAAGAAAAAGCAGCTGAAGAAAGGATTTTGGTTCTGGAGGAGGCCCAAGGAGGAGACTTGCTGCCTCTGTGATGACAAACAAAAAAGTAGAAAGAAAAGAGACTGCAACTGTCTCATTATTATCAAGCTCCACCATCAGAGGGTTTACTGACTGTAACTGTTTTACCTGTTTAACTGTTGTACTTTCATAGTCATTCACTTCTGGCAATTTAACATGCAGTTGTAAAGTAACACTATGCTTGTATCCTCACCTGTTCAGTGTTAAAAACACTTTTGATGTGTTAAAATATGAACACTTTTTTAACTTTTAATTTATTAGTGTTCAACTCTGGGGCCCTTCTGAGATGGGATGACAGACTCCATGGGCCATGATGTGCGCTGACGATGCTGTGGTCTGTGGTAGGAGTGGGGAGCAGCTGGGGGAGAATCTGGAGAGGTGGAGGTGTGCACTGGAGAGAGGAGGAATGGAAGTCACTGAAGGCAGGACAGGTGCATGTGTGTGCGTGGGAGGGAGGGAGGCAGGTGTGGCGATGGGGATGCGGGGAGTGAAGGTGGTGGCAAGTTTGAATGCCAGGACAATGGATGGTGCATGGTGGGAACGGTGGAGAGAGTGCAAGTGCAGTGGAGTTGGTCGAGATGGGTGTCGGGGATGGCAGCTGGAGTGGGGGGTGGGGTTTGGAGGACAGTGTAGGACTTGCTGTGGTGTGTGGTTTGGAGATAGTGGCACTGACAAAGGGACAAGCGGCAGGGCTAGAGTTTGCATAGCTGAGGATAATGGTATTCTTATTGGGGGTGATGGGATTGGAGATGGGTGTATTGGAGTGGTGGCTCAGGCTGGGCAGTTTGGGAACAGGGTGGGAGTGGCGGGGCTGAGATGGTTTGGGCATGTGCTGAGGAGGGATGGTGGATGTATTGTACATTTAAAGCCGATCCCTGAATGTAATCCCACCCCCATCGTGAATCCATCTATCAGTCCTACAGCACACCTCACACCATCTTGCTGTCCTCACCCCCTTTTCAGTCCCCATCACTTGTAATTTTAACACATTTTGGTGTTGTTTCATGACACAAAACAGTATATTTTTAACACTACACAGTTCATAATCTTCGCTTTCAAATAAATGTGTCTAAATGTGTTTCACATCTCTGAAATTCCACCATAGTAATGAATACACTGTGGAGGTAATAGAACAGGCGAGATGCAAAGAGCTGGAAGGGCACAAGGTTTTATTCCTCCAACATACTGAAGCGCGCTTCATAGCTCGTGTGGGCTACTGCGCTGCTGAGGCATGTGTAACAAGCTCTTTTATACACATTATGCAGACAGAGAGAATGCATGGCACATTAGCATAGTGATTGTCATCTAATACACATCAGTCAATACATATCAATAGCAAGACATCAGCTGGCCCACGGATGTCCTTTCCGTCCTTGGGGGGTGCATACATAATAGTCCAGTCTGATTGCCCCCCGGGGCTCTCTGTCTGTATGTCAATTGTCCTACCCTTCCTCCAGCCCTGATGGGTTGATATCATGTCCGTCCGCAGTATGCTGGGTCACCACAGCACTACACTTTAATTGCATTAGGGGTAGGAGAAAGAAAATTGAAACTGCATGATATTGCAGACTTTGGGATAAAATGGAGCAATGATTCAAAGTCATGCAAATTTAGAAATACTAGCAATAATGTATGCAACTGTAAAAAGCACCGCAAATGTAAATCTGAAGAGACCACTTGATCAGAATTAAAATATGATTGTCCGTTTGACTGAACAGCTGTAGTTGGGAACACTAAGCAGTAGATGGCGGTGTTTTACCACTGCAGCTATAGCATCCAGTCAATGTTGAGAAGGCCAGAACTGATGGTTAAATGATTTTATTTCCTTCCGTGTCATCAACCAACATAAGAGCTATGGCAAAAACAAAATAGACAATAATTACCATATAACTTTCAACCATTACATAGCTCGTACATTAGTAACCTTTCTGTTAGCATAACTAATTTACAACTTTAAAATAAAAATTTTCTGGACTTCCGGGAAGATGGCGGAGAGACATAACACTTAAACAAAGAGCTCTCCCTAGCCGGATTAAAAATCATCGGTAAATGGCCAACTCGACATAAACGAATCAATAAACTAAGGGATGAAAACACGAAGGAACCGGGCACAAGGACAAAAACAGGGTAAAATTGAAGAATTCCTCTCCAACAACGCAGGAAAAACCGCTGTACGCAAAGCCCAAAAAAGCAAGATGTCTACAGCAGAGAAAATGGAAGACACCAGACTCGACAACATGAACGCTGGCATCGCCAGTTTGGGTGAAGAGTTAAGAGAATTCAAGCGACAGCTACAACAGGATTTAGCGGCTCTTAAGGAGGAACTGAAAAAAGAAATTAAGGAGGAAATCATGGACCTCCGAAGAGAAATGGAGCGTAAATTAACGGAAAACATGGAGGAGCTGCGCTCCCAGCGGGCGTGTATGACAGAAGCGCAGACCCGAATTTCGGAACTAGAAGATTGGAAAAGCGAGGCAAACAAACAACTACAGACCCTGACGACGCAAACGCAGAGGATGCAGCAGAAAATAAACGACTTGGAGAGCAGATCCCGACGAAGCAATATGCGCATCTTTGGAATTCCGGAGGGCATTGAAGGCAACTCGATGACAAAATTCATGGATCAGTTCTTAAAAAAAGAACTGGAAATACCCGGAGAAACGGATCTGCAGATTCAACGGGCGCACAGAACACCGGCACAGAACCCGAAAACAAACTCTCCACCCAGGTCAGTTGTGGTAAACTTTGTGAAATATGACATAAAGGAAAGAATCCTGACGCAAGCATGGAAAAAAAAGATACGAATCGGTGACAAACAGGTATTTTTTGACCATGACTACCCGACAGAAATCGTGCAGCAGCGGAAGAAATATGCCAATATTAAAAAAACGCTGAAAGAGAAAAAAATTAGATTCCAAACGCCGCTAACGAAAATGAGGATTCATTGGGAGGAAGGCACAAGAACCTACAACACGGCCGAAGAGGCAGCGCGGGATATGATGGAGCGGGGCCTTGAGGTGAGCGTGCCGAAGGAGACGGCTGGAGCAGTGGCGGCCCTGAACGCACCACGACAGACGGAGTGGAGACGAGTGAACGGCGGAAGAAGGGGGAGAGACGTAGAGCAGCGGGCCCAGGACAGCTACAAGGCTTTCAACTGAAAGCCTAGATCATAACAAAGATTAAGAAAGGCACAGAAGAAATGAAGGCCAAGAAGACAAGGTAAAAGAGAAACAGACGGCTAGGAGAGGTTTAAGTGATATTTGTTGGACATTTCTAGACTTATGACTATTACTTTGATAGTAATTAGAAGTCTAGGGAGGGCCCTTCACTCTGTGAAGACAAACCCCCCACCCACCAACAGGGACCAGTGGGCAGAAGAAAGGCCCAAAGTACGGAGGTCGAGATTTTTTAATGTGTTTTTATATAAATATGTGTTATTTTTGTTGTTAAAGGGGCTAGGAGCACAAGTTAAAAAAATGGAAAAACATGAATATGGGTAAAAATCTTAAGATAATAACACTAAACGTGAATGGTCTGAACTCACCTGTTAAAAGGGAAAGAATAATAAGAAAATTCAAGAAGGAAAAAGCTGAAATTATATTTATGCAAGAGACACATTTGAGCAAGACAGAACATGTGAAACTAAAGAGATTTGGCTATAAGAACTCCTACTACAGTTCATTTAAGGGAGGAGCAAAAAGGGGGGTTATGATACTAATCTCAAATAAAATACAATTTGAAAGTGAACAGGAAATCCAGGATAAAGAAGGCAGG
Source organism: Pholidichthys leucotaenia (assembly GCA_020510985.1). Taxonomy (NCBI): domain Eukaryota; kingdom Metazoa; phylum Chordata; class Actinopteri; order Cichliformes; family Pholidichthyidae; genus Pholidichthys; species Pholidichthys leucotaenia. The sequence continues at coordinate 83,489,305 of CM035837.1, read as the reverse complement.
TGTGTAATAATAAAGGGAAGAATAGATGGTATGCAGATTACATTAGTGAACATCTATGCCCCACCAGAAAGTGACAAGGGTTTTTTTCAACATCTGTTTGATCTCATAGCAACACACAGTGAAGGAGTCCTAATTTGTGGAGGAGACTTAAATGCTGTCATGGATCATGAAGTTGACACAACAAGTGTTAAGAAGACAAAAAAACATGTAACAAAGTTCATAAGAACCTCACTGGCAGAAATGGGTATGGTAGACATATGGAGGGACCTACACCCACTCGAAAAAGACTATACACATTATTCAGCAGCCCATAAAGTACACTCTAGAATAGATTACTTCCTTATGAATGAAGGTGACAGACACAGGGTGAGAAATTGTTGGATTGGAGGGGCAGAAATATCAGATCATAATCCTATATACATGGAAATATATTTAAACAATAGAAAACGACAAACAACATGGAAACTTAACGTAGGACTGTTAAATGATGAGAAAATGAAAGAAAGAATAAAAATAAACATAAACGAATATATCCAAGAGAATGACAATGAAGAAGTGGACCCAACAATACTATGGGACGCACTAAAAGCCGTGTTAAGGGGTAAATTAATTGTTGAAACAGGAAAAGCAAATAAGACTAAACTGGAAGCGTATGAACAAAGATGTGAGAGACTGAGGGAATTAGAACGTAAACATCAAAGCACAAATGATCCAAAAATATATCAAGAAATCAAAGAAGAAAAAACAAAGATAAAAGAAACACAAATGGATGAAACTGAAAGGAAAAATAGATATCTAAAGCAAAAATATTATGAAACGGGGCCAAAAGCCACAAAACTGCTGGCAAAACGGTTAAGAAAACAACAAACAATGAATAATGTATACAAGATTAAAGACCCCACCACAAATAAAACCACAGTTAACCCAGAAAACATCGAAGAAATTTTCCATAATTTCTACCAAGAACTATACTCGCAACCTGAAGAAACAAATACTAAAGATATCAAAAAATTTCTAGACACATTGGACTTGCCATCAATAGGAAATCAACAAAATGAAAAACTAACAGCAGAAATAACAACACAAGAGATCAGAGATGTGATTAAGTCACTTAAAAACGGTAAATCACCAGGTAGTGATGGATACTCTTCTGAGTTTTATAAACTGTTTATAGAAGAGCTCACGCCACAACTCCTAAAGTCATTTAATTGGACGCTGAACAACAACAAAATACCTCCATCATGGAACGAAGCAATCATTTCAGTTATTTTAAAACCAGGGAAAGATAAAGAACAATGCGGAAACTATAGACCAATCTCTTTATTAAATGTAGATTATAAAATATACACAACAATTATATGTAAACGAATAAAGACATTCTTGACGGAATTGATAGAAGATGATCAAACTGGATTCATAGAGGGACGCCAAACACATGACAATATCAGGAGAACAATACATATAATTAACCAAATACATAAAGAAAAGAAAAGCGCAGTAATAATGAGTTTAGACGCAGAAAAAGCATTTGACAGGGTTAACTGGAAATTCCTATATAGTGTACTGGAGCGCTTTGGATTTAACGAAAAATCAGTACAATGCATAAGGACGCTATATCAAGAACCTGTGGCAAGAATCAAGATAAACGGTAGCTTAACAGACAAAGTAAATATACAAAGATCAACTAGGCAGGGATGCTGCTTATCGCCTACCTTGTTTGCTCTGTTCATAGAACCATTGGCTCAAGCGATACGACAAAATAAGAAATTAAAAGGTGTAACAATAAAGGGGGCGGAACACAAGATTGGGCTATTTGCAGACGATATTATAGTTTACCTTGAACAACCAGATAAATCAATAATGGAAATGATGAACTTGATAGAAAATTTTGGAAAATTATCAGGATACAAGATAAACATAACAAAAACACAAATACTGACATTCCACTATAACCCTCTAAACCAGATAACTGATAAGATCAAACTAAACTGGAACCAAAAAGAAATAAAATACCTTGGAGTGAACATACCTAAAGACCTAAGCAAAATATATAAAGCAAACTATGATAGGTTGGAACAAGAAATAAAAAAAGATATTGATAGATGGTCAATCTTAAATATGGATCTGAATTCAAAAATTGAGACAGTCAAAATCAGCATACAACCTAGATTACTTTACCTCTTCCAGGCTATACCAACAGAGATTCCAGATGCCCAATTCTCAAAGTGGGACAGGATGATATCGAGATTTGTTTGGGGAGGTAAAAAACCAAGAGTGAAATATAAAACCCTCCAATTACCAAAAGAGAAAGGAGGCATGGGCCTACCGAGTCTAAAGGAATATTACTACTCAGCACAAATAAGATATATCATATGTTGGTGCGACGAGGGATATGAGGCAAAATGGAAAGAAATGGAAAAGGAAATTGAGGGACTCCCAGTACAAAGCATAATAGGGGATAAAGATGCATATAAGCAAATCAAACAAATAGACCCAATCACTAAATTTACTTTAGAACTGTGGTATAAAATAGTACAAAAATATAATATAAGGGAAGACATAAAACTATTGAAATGGGTAGCATTTGACAGTCAGTTTGAACCGGCAAAACAAGATAGGGGATACAAAAATCTGGTGAACAAGGGAATCACAGCATGGGGCAATATCGGAAAAAAAGATCTCGGGAGCTTTGTAAATATCAGGAGAAAATTTAAATTAGAAAGATCAGAATTTTTCAGATATCTGCAGATGAGAGATTACTATATGAAGAAGATTAGGCATAACCTCCAAACAGATGTGAACGAGATTATACAACTTATTTTAAGCTCATATGCAGGAAATAAAATAAGAATTATTTCAAAACTATATCAGAAACTTATGACAAACAATCATACAAGCAACTATATAAAGGAGAAATGGGAGAAAGAGCTCAATTTAAACATAACAGAAGAAAGCTGGCAGGAAATATGGAAAACACAACACACATCAACAAATTCAAGGGCATGGAGGGAATTTGGATGGAAAAACCTGATTCGCTTTTTCATTACACCACAGATTCAAGGAAAATATACAAATACCCAATCTTTATGCTGGAGGGGATGTGGGGCTCAAAATGCAGACCACTCACATATGTTTTGGAAATGCTACAAAATATCATCATTTTGGAAATCTATGCATGTGACAATACAGAGGATATTAGGATATAATATACCAATGAACTGTAACCTGATGTACTTATGTGATCTTAAAAAAGACAATGTTATACAGGCTGAGGACAGATATCTAGTTAAAATCTTGTTGATTGCATGTAAAAAAACTATCACAAAAAAATGGCGATCAGAAGTTCTTCCTGACCAAGAACAATGGACTGACATTGTTGAGGACATACGTATGATGGAAAAACTAACATATCGACGAAGAATGCAAGAAGGAATATGGGAAAAAAATGGCGGAAATGGACACACTACAAAGTGCAACAACGAGGCAGAAATTGAAAGAATAACCAAAGACACTGAAAAAACCAGAAGAATTAAGAGATGGAAACTAAAAACTTGATGCTCCAACATTTGTCCCCCCCCCCCTTTTATTTTTTATTTTTTTTATTTTTTATTTTTTATTTTTTATTTTTATTTTTTTTCTTTTTCCCTACCCTAACCCCTTTGTGTTTTAAATGTAGAATGTGATCTGAATGCATTATATATGATGAAAAATGAATAAAAATCTAAGTTACAAAAAAATAAATAAAAATTTTCTGTAAAATCACTAACCTTGTTCCCTTATCAACTGAAGCTAAAATCGTTGCTGTCTTTATCCCTTTCCGTAGTCTTTTCTTCGTATTTCTCTTAACCTTTTCTTGTTTTTTTTGCGTCTTTCCTTTGTCCGTCAAATTGATTTCCGTTACCTGACTTCCGCTCATGAGGAAGTTACCAAAATAAAAGCATATCCTTGCACCGTAATTACTATACATGTAAATACAGCTAACCTTACTTTGTCTACCTTTACAGCAGCACTGATCTTAAATTGGTTCCAAGGTTGTCATAGCCAGGAGCGGCACTGGGGTTAAGCTCCCAGTGCTCATAAAATGCTCCTTATGGCGTGCGTCTCGAAAAGCCTCTGACAACTAAGTCCAACTCCTAGCCTGCCCATGTGGTTTAGTCTCTAAGCCCGGCGGAACTGCTTTTACTAATAGGAGAAGGGGCGAGGGCGGATCTCTGGTGCCTTAAAACCAGATGCTTCGGGTAGATGGTGGCTCGTCAACCTGGGAAGGTAGCCCATCTAAGGGAAGGTAAACCCTGATTTCAAACCTCCGCTGCCTTGCGGCATACCCGGTCACGGGAAAGGCTTCGGGAGTCAACCCTTAGGAAAAATCCGGAGTCGGAGCCCCTAAGGCAGTTCTCTGTTGTTCTCAACATCGTTCTGGCAGCTCCTGCGATGGCGCTGGTGCCCAAACTGTAGCAGCCCTGCTGTTCCTTTGGATTCATCAGTGACATGGAGAGGGGGGACATGCTGCATGGGCAACATCTTGTCCTCCATATCTTCCTGCCCAGGCTTGACTCCTACCAACGCCCAATGCTGGAAGGTAGAACACCGGATCACTGGAGAGGACACTCCAGCTTCGCCTTTGGCGTAGACAAAACACGGGGAATGACAGTTACCGGTTATAAGCCACCGCTCAATTGGCGTAGAGCGCGGCGCCAGGGGTTGTTCCCGACGGTGGGAGGGATCATCGGATCTCACTGGACAGCTACCACCCGCCTCAAGCTGGGCAGCCCCCAGCCAATAAGGTGTTGTCCCGCTACAGCTTGCTTTCCTCATTGGGTGCATGGGGATGAGGAGAAGTCCGAACAGCAGGCTGAGAACCTTCGCACCAGGCAAGACAAAAAAACAAAAGAGACCAACTCTAAAACTGGGAACTTGGAACGTCCGCACTATGATGACAGGACTCGCTGCTAACCTTAAGGACATCAACGACACCAGGAAGACTGCCATCATCAATAATGAGCTGAAGAGACTGGGAGTGGATATCGCCACTCTCCAGGAAACACGGTCGGCTGATGCAGGCACACTGAGAGAGAAGGACTACACGTTCTACTGGCAGGGAAAGGGCAGTGATGAACACAGGGAACACGGAGTGGGCTTCGCAGTGAAGAACACCTTGCTGAAGATGGTGGAACCGGGCAGCAATGGCTCTGCACGACTCCTCACCCTCCGCCTGAACACCACTGAAGGCCCAGTCACCCTCATCAGTGTGTATGCCCCAACACTGACAGCCACACCAGAGGCAAAAGACGAGTTCTACGAGAATCTCGCAACAACTGTCAGGATCATCCCCAACTCTGAACAACTCATTCTCACTTCCGCCTCCAAAGAGAGCAGACGCTTCTTTTCTCTCTCTGCTCTAGCTCCCCACCTCCCCAACTAACTGGATCCCAGCTTGCTGTTGTCTGTCTGCGTCTGACTGCGGATTATCGAAAGAAATTATGGAATTAATAAGCTGGGCTTTGAACGCAATTGACACTATTTTTTCAACAAGGAAAAGTGCTCCGGGGGAAGCTGTTTGCCCCGCAGTGACGGCTTTAGCGGGCTATTTACGGGAGACAAGTAATTGGAGAATCTTGTGCCTGACTAATCTCTCTATCGAAGACATTGAAGATTTGTATGTCTTCGTAATAATGGTGATTGGGATCGTTCTGATTGGATCTGGGATTGTCCTGGTGTACCGCAAATTGCTGAAGATGGATACAACCTATCAAAATGCTGGCCAGGCGAGGTGCATCCATCAAATTGAAAAAATGGAGAAGACCCTGATAGCGACAAATGGAGAACTGTCTCGGAAGGTGGATTACATCATGATTACGCTTAGGTCTATCCACGACGGACTCAACGCCCCGCAATGAAGGATTAAGTACTGAATCTGCAGAAGAATATAAAGTTCCTTCTCTGTGATCAGTTCTATTTGGCTCAATTCCCTTACAAAAATCCTCCTGATCATCTGCAGTCTTTGTTTTTTCAAAACACTGAGCACATGGCCTTGGACAGCAGCTGCATGGACAATTGCCAAGGACAATTGCCAGTAGCCAGACAAAACATCTCCTGCCAAGTGTCCTTGTTGTTCTTACTGATACAACACTTTGCTTCAACATTACATTCATATTGATCCACAAACTGACAACAAGATGATTCACTCACTGCTCTCTTTGTGTCCTGTGAACTCTTTTTGTCTGCTGATGTGCATTGAGGGCTTTTTTTTTCTTTGTAATCATAATATTGATCATGTGACCAGTATTCTGAAATCAATGTTTTTTTTGCTCCTTCCCATTGTATTATTTCTTATGCTACCTGTACCCTCCTGTTGGCAGGCGCGTTTCAGACGCATGCCGCGTCACGGAAATGCAGGTTCATTTTCTGTGTCAAGTCAAATTCTCTCGTATGTTATCAGTGATCTGTTAATGTACTTGGCAATAAATCTTTTTCTGATTCTGATTTTGATTCTGATTCCTTGGAGACTTCAATGCCAGAGTGGGTGCTGACCACGACTCCTGGCCCTCCTGTCTTGGACCATTTGGCGTGGGCAGAATGAACGACAACGGACAGCGGCTGCTCGAGTTCTGCACATATCACGATCTGTGCATCACAAACTGGTTCTTCAAGACCAAGCCCCAACACAAGGTTTCCTGGTGACATCCACGCTCAAAGCACTGGCACCAGCTGGACTTGATCCTGACCAGGTGCACCTCACTGAAGAACGTGCTAATCACCCGTCCGTTCCAGAGTGCAGATTGCGACACAGACCATTCATTGGTGTATTGCAAGGTCAAGCTGCAGCTGAAGAAATTCCACCGTGCTAGACAGCCTGGAAAGGCACGGATTGACACCAGCAAGATGGCCCAACCAGAACTTGTTGAGCAGTTTGCCTCCACCTTTGAGAAGGAACTTGGTGTACCACAAGAAGGAGAATCTGCAAAGCAGAAGTGGGAAGAGCTGCGAAACACCATCCACCGCACAGCCTTGGCTACCTTTGGGAGGAAGACCTCGAAGTCACAGGACTGGTTTGATGCCAAGTTGACCGAGATGACCCCCGTCATTGAAGCCAAGCGCGCAGCGCTTGCTGAGTACAAGAAGTACCCAAACGAGAAGAATCTCCAGATTCTCAGGGCTGCGAGAAGCAAAGTTCAGCAGACTGCTCGGCGCTGTGCCAACGAGTACTGGACTCAGCTCAGCCAAGATATTCAAACCGCTGCCATAACAGAGAACATCCGTGGTATGTACGATGGCATCAAGAAAGCACTTGGTCCGGCTCAGAGCAAGACGGCCCCCCTCAAATCCTCCACTGAGGAGATGATCACAGAAAAGAATAAGCAGATGGAGAGATGGGTGGAACACTACTCCGACCTCTACTCCAGACAGAACACCGTGACACCATCAGCCCTTGATGCCATCGACTGCCTGCCATCCATGGGCGAACTTGACGCCGAGCCAACCATCAACGAACTCAGCAAGGCCATTGATAGCTTGGCCGCTGGCAAGGCACCCGGCAACGACGGCATACCCCCCGACCTGAGCACTGCAAGACCGCCCTACTGCTACCATTGCATGATGTCCTCTGCCAGTGCTGGAAGGAAGGTGCCATACCACAGGACATGAGGGACGCCAAGATCATCACCCTCTACAAAAACAAAGGGGAGAGAAGCGACTGCAACAACTACAGGAGCTTCTCCATCCTCAGCGTTATTGGCAAAGTCTACGCACGAGTTGTTCTTGTTCGTCTACAGAAGCTTGCCGAACGTGTCTACCCCGAGTCTCAGTGTGGCTTCCACGCTGAGCGATCGGCGGTAGACATGATATTCTCCATCCGCCAACTCCAGAAGAAATGCAGAGAACAGAACATGCCCCTGTACGTTGCCTTCATCGACCTCACCAAAGCGTTCGATCTGGTCAGCAGAGAGGGCCTTTTCAAGATCCTGCCAAAGATAGGATGCCCACCAAAGTTGCAAAGCCTCATCGAATCGTTTCACACCAACATGCAGGGGGTAGTGCAGCACGATGGCAACATCTCAGAGCCATTCAACATACGCAGCGGAGTGAAACAGGGCTGTGTACTTGCGCCAACCCTCTTTGGGATTTTCTTTGCTGTGCTCCTGAGGCATGCCTTCAGCACAGCAACAGAGGGAATCTACCTGCACACAAGATCTGATGGCAGGCTTTTCAACCTCGCCCGCCTGAAAGCCAGAACCAAAGTACGCGAGGCTCTAATCAGAGACATGCTGTTCGCAGACGACGCTGCAGTCGCAACCCACACACAGCAGGAGCTTCAGACCTTGATGGACCGCTTCTCCCAGGCATGCAAGGACTTCGGGCTTACCATCAGCCTGAAGAAGACTGACGTCTTGGCACAAGGCACGGAAGAACCACCAACCATCACCATCGACGACTACGAGCTGGAGGTCGTGAATCAGTTCATGTACCTGGGGTCCACGATCAGCAACAGCCTCTCCCTTGATACAGAGATCGACAAACGGATTGGAAAATCAGCCTTCACACTCGCTCGCCTCACCACACGAGTGTGGAAGAATCCCAAACTCTCTGTCAAGACAGAGAATCAAAATTCAAAGTTCAAAATTCAGAGAATTTCAAGAAATAAAAAAGAATTTTGCATCATATAAAGCGAAAATACCCGTACATGTAAACAAAAACGTAGAAAACATGTGGCCATAGTTCAAAAAGTTGACCTGATTGCGCAAAAACAATGTGATTTTTGGATTCAGCACATCAGAATTGCCCTAAATCAGCTAAAAAAAAACCTTAGACAATAAATTTGGTGTTGACCAGTGTTATTGACCAGCTGAGGGCTTGTTTTGTTGTGATCAGTTTTTGTAGTTTGTATTGATATATGGATTTGGGTTTATCTACAGCAAGACACCTCAGGACAATAATTTCATCTTAACAGATAAAAGTAAAAAATGTCCATAGTAGCTTTAGTATTTTGTAAATAATGTATTCTATATTGACAGTAGTATGCAAAAATGTGACCACCTCGTGACAAATGGCATATTTTGATGATTTTTAAATTTGTGTATTTAAAAAATTTAAACACTAAAGTGCCCAAGCTTTTGCACATGCCACCATTGTGCATGTATTTATTTCAAGTATTTTTTTTTGATTAATTTATGAATTAAAAAGTAAGTACTCATTTTTTTTCTAGTAGTGCTTTAGGCTATTTTTCTATATCCTACAGAGAGTGTGTTTATATCTTTTTAATTAAAAATATGCTAATCTAAGGGGTGTCCATGTTTTTCTATACTACATTACATTTTGTTAATATATATTCTAAATATTTTAAATTTGCTGACTACAAAATAATGTACTGGATAGTGTACTTGTCACCTTGGAGCTGGAGAGGAAAAATAAGATGAATACATAGTTTTACAGACATGGTTACACTGTGTAATGAAATATTCAATTACATCTCTTTCCAGTTTATGGATCTCCAGGTCCAGTTTTCTCAGTATCTTGCATTTTATTTCCATTTCTAAATCCATATCTAAAACCTTTTTCTCTTTCAGTCTTATTCTGGCTTCTGCCAGCTCTGTATTTAAGTGCTTTGGATAGAGACATCTTATGATATCTCTCAAGCCTTTTTGAGTCCATCAGCAGTCTCTTCATCTGCAGATGTGCACTTGGCTCTTGCGGATATGCCTTCCCCTGCCATACTCAATAGAACTTGTATTGACAGTTTTGACAGGACATCCTGTGATTATTTTAATTAGAGAACTCACAGCATCATCCTCATCTCGTGGTTCATGAAGTTTAACTGTTACCAGACACTGCAGGTAAGCAAAAGTCAGTCAACACAAATGCCACATCCTTTTTAGGACACATTTGTTCTTTATGAAGGACAGATTTAAAAAAAATACAACTTTAATACTAAAATACTGAAACAGCATCCATCTTAATCTAACTTTATTCTCTCTTTTCAGTAGTACAACAAAGGGAGGGTGTGTGTGTCTGTGGTGTACTAATACAGCAGCCGTAGCACACTGGGTGTAGTGGGAGGTATAAAGGGGTATAAAGGGTAAGGGTGGAAGAGACTCTGTCTCTTCATCGTGGACCCCTTGGCCTGTACGGAGCATCCATTGTACACTGGTTCTGTTAATAATAAAGTACGTTCAACTGCATCCTCAGCCTCCTCATTGTTTCCCAGGATATGGACATAACATTTGGTGATGAGGAGAAAGAAGGTATGGAGCAAGCTGTCACCACTTTTCAGCCGTTTTTGGAGGTCCTGGGCGAGCCGCCTGTACCCTGGGCTAGATGGTACGTGGCGTTTCAAAATTATTTGGTGGCCCTTAACCTCAGTGAGCTCGAAAAGCTGTGTGCAAGGGCTATCCTTGTTCATAGTCTTGGGATGGAGGGTCAGAGGATCCTTGGCACGTTAGGAGAGGCGGATAGTTATGAGGATGTGGTGGAGCTAATGGCGCACTATTTTTGTGCCTCCGAGAATGTCATAGTCTGGCCAATAAAGTTTCAGCAGTGCCACCAGTGGACAGGAGAGTCAGTATAGCGCTTCGTTGCAGACCTACATCAGTTGGCGGGGGAGTGCCACTTTGGAGCCCTGGAGGATGAAATGGTCCGTGATCAATTGGCAGAGTGGGTTCTTTGTTCTGCAGCACAGTCGAGGCTCCTGACCTATTCGGGTGAACTGACGTTGGCCACAGCTATTGATATAGCGAAGCAGTGTGAGGCAGCGGAAAAACTGTCTGAAGACCTCTGTGAGAGAGACACGTCGAGGCGTGGAGAACCAAGTTGGAGGACACTGGCTGTGGACTCGGACAATGAGGACAGCATGAGCAAAGAAGAGTATTGTGGTACACCCAAATAGGGCACCACATTTGGAAATAATACAGAGAGACTGTCATTTTATTTTTATTTTAAGAGTATCTAAATATATTTTGAGATTGTGGACGATCAATAATATTAACATTTGATATGTAGCCCTGTATAAATATTTAAGAGTAAGCAGCGGAACCTTAGGCACTGCGGTCGTTCCACCTCAGGTAAACAAATAGGGTGCACTTCCGGCCCCCCCTTTAGTACTATCTGGAGAAAGACACGAGTGGTCCTGTGTTCTGTCTTTCAAAGACTCTTTTTGTATTTTACAGGTCAGTATTTGGTTAAAAATGCCATAAATAAGAGCCTTAAGCTCCGTGTTATTTCTGTGTGTCGCGACGAGTAATACTGTGATGTTGGTGTGGCGTTTTGATAAGTTTTATACAAGTTCAGGCTGCAGTTGGCGCCGGAGATCAAAGGCGAGCCGCATCGCGGTAGCGGTTTCGCGCCAGTCAAATTTAGCTTTGGGAAAGACGGTTAGCTCACATAAAATGTTTTACTCAATACAAGTATATTTTGCTCCGTGTGAATGTAAAAGTCTCCTGATGCTAATTAATAGTCAGAGTGTGTCCTGTGTATATTTGCCTATTGTCAAGTTTGTAAAATAATTTGTTAAGTCCAGGTCAGCTAATCTAAGTGCAATGTCTAAACTAGCCTAAGGTCATAGTTAAGTCCTATGTTTTGTCCTAATTAATGGGAGTCAGTCTAGTAATTGAAGGTCCTGTATAAGTAAATTGTGATTTGTGAAGTATGAAAATTTGAGATGTCAGATGTAGTGTAGTTTATGCACTGTGTGACTGAGGGAAAAAGAACATTATTTACAGTATGTAAAAGAAGATGACATATAAAGCACAAAATGTGATGCTGCCTGTAAATGAAAATGAAATAAGAGTACTATCTGGAGAAAGACACGAGTGGTCCTGTGTTCTGTCTTTCAAAGACTCTTTTTGTATTTTACAGACCCAAGAGCAGACGCGAAGGATCACGTCTTTTCACGCTTTAAAACTATTTCTTTTTGTTATTGTGGTCACCTTCCCGGGACCCGTAACAAACTGTGGGGGCTCGTCCGGGATCTCTCCTCTACAGTCATCGAGGGAAGATCCAGTGATACCAGAACTACGAGACAACGGTTGCCAAGCTGCTACATCAGACACGTCAGTCAGTGGGTGTCCAAGGAGGAAGATCAAAGAGAAAGAAAGGATCTTCAACCAAAAGTGGAACTGCACTGCTGTCAAGAAGGTAAAACGCAGCCTAGTCACTGTACAAATAATACAACACTCGAACTACAGATAGCTAAAGTACCATGTCGACAGCACGAAAAGAACTGATATGGAGCATCAGAGGACGCTTGTTTGCCCTCTCAAGTAAGGATCTTTTCGAGCTAACAAAGAGCCTAGCAGCTGGAGACAAAGACACACAGTTCAGTGAAGACGATAATGAGAGCTGTATGGACTATGTCAATGCATATCTACGGTCCCCAACTCTGCTGAAACTTGAAGATGAGGGAATGAGTCAGTTGCTGATGTTGGATGACCTGCTCACTAAAGTGATACAAACGAGTGGCTCCACCACGCATTCAGCTGATCAGGCTGCAATACCAACCAAGTCAAGTCCTCATCCATCCAAGATGTTGCCAGATCCACCATCACCATCTGCTGTTCCACCAGGCACCCAAGTTAGTGTAAACGCAAACGCAGAGTCTGTAGAGGAACTGAGGAAAGCATATGAGACACTGGGAGAAAGACTAAGACTGTGTGAAGTTGTGACACTCCAACCACCTGTAGCACCCAGTCGTCAGAGCCACTCACAACCGCAGCCAAGGGAACAAGGAAGTCCAGAAAGGCATGTCACTCTCAAAGACCTTTCCTACCTGCCTCGGAGAGAATTCAAGGCTTTTGGAGGACAAATTGGAGACAACAGCTCTGAAATCAATTATAACAGTCTCATGAGACAGATCAATGAAGGATTAAAAGAAGGATTTTCTGAAGCAGAGGTCATGAGGGGGGTACTGAGAATTGTAAAGCCTGGCACGTTCAGGGACATGCTCATGCTCAAAGATGAACTGGTTCTTTCTGAACTTCAGGGCTTTCTCCGATCCCACCTTGGAGAAAAGGCAACAACAGAGATGTTCCAGGAGTTAATGTGCGCCCGACAAACTGAGCAGGAGTCCCCTCAGCAATTCCTATATCGCATGATTGGGCTCAAACAGAAACTCATCTTTCAGTCAAAACAAGCCACTGCAGACATTTCGTATGACCCAAGGACAATCCAGGAAGTGTTTCTGCACACAGTCTATCAAGGCCTGGGAGTGAAGTATGCAGACCTACGGCAACGACTAAGACCTCTTATATCAAACAACAATGTAACAGATGTAGAGATTCTTAGTGAGGTCACAAAGATAATCAGTGATGAGAATGAGCACCAGCAAAGGTTAGGACAAACCCCTCGTCTGAAGTCAGCACAAAGCGCTGTGATTGCAACAAAGGACACGACAGCCAAAGACCAACAAGTCTCACAGACAATCAAACAACTTGCTGCACAAGTAGAGACTCTAACCAAGATGGTGGCGACTTTCATGGAACAGAAAGCTGTAAACTCCTCCCCTCAGTGTTCTCAGCCTCCGGCCAACCAAAAGAAAACCTATCTCTGTCCGAAATGTACTGAACAAAGCTTACAGGAGTGTAGTCATTGCTTTGTATGCAGTGAGTCGGGACACAGAGCGGTTGGATGTCTGAAGCGACCCAAGAAATCAGGGAAACGGGAATCGGTCTCTGTCAAGGGACAGCCAGAGATCGGTACAGAGTCAAAGTCCCAGCCAGTAAACTCCTCCTCTGTCGAAGCTTCAACTCCGCGCCCCAAGTACCAGAGCAAGCAGCTGAGAAAGCAGGTCAAATACAATAGAAGGAAAATGACAGAGGCATACAGGATCGCAGGTGCAAACAGTCGACAGTCAAGCTCCAAAGGAAAGACAAACTATGACAAACGATGCAAAGGTGTAGTCCTGCAAGTAGGGGACAGAGTGCTTGTGCGGAACCTGGGTGAAAGAGGTGGACCTGGCAAGCTAAGGCCCTACTGGGAACAAACAGTCTACGTCGTGAGGGAGCAGGTTGGAGACAACCCCGTCTACAAAGTAAGTCCAGAGACAGGAGGTCGTCCCATCCGTACCCTGCACAGAAACTTACTTCTCCAAGTCAACGACTTACCAGTCGACATCGTTCAAAGTCCAATTGCCAAGTCACAAAAGAGAAACAACAGACCTACCGATATCAGGCAAAACACACTGGAAAAGTCAAACAGTCCAGAAGCGAGTGATTCAGAAGAAGACGAACCCCTCTATTGGTTTCGTGTTCCCAGACACCTGCAAGAAAGTCAACGTCCAGTCAGCCAAGTTCAATGTGAGTCACAAAGAAGACAGGGAACAACACAGCAAAGACAAGTACAAGTTCCTATTCAACCTGAACAAGACAGAGACAATATTATGGAAGAAGGACAAGAAATACAAAGGGAAAGCGAACAAAACGTGGACCAACTTCAACCAGACGACGACGGGGAAGTGCTTCATATCCACCAAGATGTTCCTGCTCCCAGTCCCGGACCTGCAGCTCATCCTGAGCTGGTGCCCAGTCCAGAGCCAGACCGTCGTCCTGAGTCACCACCACGTCTGAGGCAGTCCACCAGACAGAGACGACCCAACATGGTGTTCACCTATCCGTCCCTGGGCCAGCCAGCCTTCCAGACTCGTCCGTCGGTGAACACTGTCAGTGTCCAGCAGTCAACACCATATCCTTTTATGTGCTACCCTCCTTTCTATCCTCAACCTTTTTATCTTCCTTCTTTCACCTCTAACTACTTGCCATGTCAGTATGCTATTCCTTGCTATTAAACTAATCAGATCTTGGATAATACCTGAAGATGAAAAGAAAGACGTTCCAGAGACTTTTGAATAGAGACTTTAATAGTGTTGAGATTTTGATTTGTTACTGTTAAGTGTCAGGAGCCACTTTTGTTGTTGGGGAGCGTGTGGTACACCCAAATAGGGCACCACATTTGGAAATAATACAGAGAGACTGTCATTTTATTTTTATTTTAAGAGTATCTAAATATATTTTGAGATTGTGGACGATCAATAATATTAACATTTGATATGTAGCCCTGTATAAATATTTAAGAGTAAGCAGCGGAACCTTAGGCACTGCGGTCGTTCCACCTCAGGTAAACAAATAGGGTGCACTTCCGGCCCCCCCTTTAGTACTATCTGGAGAAAGACACGAGTGGTCCTGTGTTCTGTCTTTCAAAGACTCTTTTTGTATTTTACAGGTCAGTATTTGGTTAAAAATGCCATAAATAAGAGCCTTAAGCTCCGTGTTATTTCTGTGTGTCGCGACGAGTAATACTGTGATGTTGGTGTGGCGTTTTGATAAGTTTTATACAAGTTCAGGCTGCAGTTGGCGCCGGAGATCAAAGGCGAGCCGCATCGCGGTAGCGGTTTCGCGCCAGTCAAATTTAGCTTTGGGAAAGACGGTTAGCTCACATAAAATGTTTTACTCAATACAAGTATATTTTGCTCCGTGTGAATGTAAAAGTCTCCTGATGCTAATTAATAGTCAGAGTGTGTCCTGTGTATATTTGCCTATTGTCAAGTTTGTAAAATAATTTGTTAAGTCCAGGTCAGCTAATCTAAGTGCAATGTCTAAACTAGCCTAAGGTCATAGTTAAGTCCTATGTTTTGTCCTAATTAATGGGAGTCAGTCTAGTAATTGAAGGTCCTGTATAAGTAAATTGTGATTTGTGAAGTATGAAAATTTGAGATGTCAGATGTAGTGTAGTTTATGCACTGTGTGACTGAGGGAAAAAGAACATTATTTACAGTATGTAAAAGAAGATGACATATAAAGCACAAAATGTGATGCTGCCTGTAAATGAAAATGAAATAAGAGTACTATCTGGAGAAAGACACGAGTGGTCCTGTGTTCTGTCTTTCAAAGACTCTTTTTGTATTTTACAGACCCAAGAGCAGACGCGAAGGATCACGTCTTTTCACGCTTTAAAACTATTTCTTTTTGTTATTGTGGTCACCTTCCCGGGACCCGTAACAGTATGCCGCCGTTGTAAAGATTAGGTACGCCCCAGGTACGCCAAAATGTTATAGCTGCGGGTCAGCAAGCCACCGGTATAAGGCAAGAGAGTGTCTGGCGAAGGGTAAGTGATGAGGCAAATGCGGTCTTCTGCATCACTTTGCCAGAGCCTGCAAGAATTTTGAGCGGGAGGACCGAAGACGTGGAGCGGATTCCCCCGCTGTGGCTCCCGCGGTTGTTCATACCGTTTCCCCGAGCACAAATGGATACATTTACTGCAATGTATTGCTGGACGTCGTGGAGGTTTCGCTGTTGGTGGACACAGGAGCAGTGGCTTCGGTGCTGAACTTAACTACTGTGAGGAGGCTGTTCCCACATTACCGTTTGAGGGAGTTTACGACACCGTGTTTTGGCTACAGAGGAAACAAGATGAACGTAGTGGGATCGCTGGAGCTGACAGTGAGGTACAAGTCAGTGGTGATAACCGGAGTCCAATTTGTGGTGACTCCCTCGGGGTTGAATATCTTATGTTGTGATATATTTTATGGCCTGGGATTCAAGATCGCCAGCGGGGCTGGAGAAGAATGGTTGGGCTGTGGATTATGGGACTGACCTGCTCTGCTTGTGGAAGACGACACAATCTGGGACAGTGATTGGCCTGGCGTGTTGGAAGGTGATGAGGACCGGTACCGCGGAGACCCAGCATGGGGGGATCCCGATGCCAGTGTCCAAGTTGCCCTGGATGTGGGAACTGGACGGCACAGTGGGATGCCCGGGAGGATGGCTGCTGAAGTCAAAGGAAAAGAGAGTGGGGCAGGACCAACGGGTGCGGTCCTATGGCGCACCAAACATCGGCATTACAGGAGGGCTTCGGACTGGGTTGGTGGACTGTCCCGACCCGGGAGGGAGGCCTGGTCACGACATGGTGGACTGCAACAGCATAATCAAGTTCCCCTGCACATTGGTGATGAGGTCCGACCAAGGGTGGAAGCTCGGCTGAGGGGCATCCATAGGAAAAGAGAGCAACAGGGGCGGCTGCGAGTGTTGGCTGCCCGGGAAGATGGTTACTTGGGACTGTCGGCTATGTCATGGAGACACCCAAATGAGCTGCAGTGCATAAAGGAGAAGAGGCACCAGCGCAGCCCATCCCCGGAGGCTAAGAAGCGGATGGGGACCCAGAAGAGGGCCCTTCTCAACGGGCCAGTAAAATGACTAGGGATGATGTTTTACAGGTGTTTGTTTTGAGTTATGGCCCTTAGTCATTTGATTAATATGTTTTACGTTTATTTATTGTGTGTTGGCCCTGTGTTTTAGAAAAAAAAGAGTTCTCAACACTGTTTTTTTTGCTGTGAAGTGCCCGGGTTGTGGGGCAGGTGTGTTGGTGAGGGGGCCGCCAATAAGAACGTAAATGTACATATTACCTGTTTTAGTTGCTGTGTTATGAAAATTTGGGTGTTTATATGTATGATTCTGGGATTAATTTAGTTTTAGGAACACGGCTGATTTTATTTTATGGACTTAATTCCAAAGATGGCAGAATAACCCGTCTAGCCGTGTGACGTGGGTTGGCAGTCTACCTGGCCCCCTCTAGTTTATTTTGTGTGAATGGATAGGCCTGTTTATTTATTTCTGTACATATGTGTTTTGCCATTAGCGTATGAGTCGGGTTTAAATTTGGGAGGGCCTAATCTGTGTGCTTGGCATTTTTCTACAGGGAGGGGAAAATGTGGTGTACTAATATGGCTGCCGTAGCACACTGGGTGTAGTGGGAGGTGACGACCCACCTTTCCGGTGGTGGCGTCACCAGGGGTATAAAGGGTAAGGGCGGAAGAGACTTTTGTCTCTTCGTTGTGGACCCCTTGGCCTGTACGGAGCGTCCATTGTACACTGGTTCCATTAATAATAAAGTACGTTCAACTGCATCCTCAGCCTCCTTCTTGTTTCCCAGGATATGGACATAACAGTGTCCTCCCCACAACAGCGCTCACACTGATAGTGCCGACATAAAAACTGCAGCAAAAAAGTATCTCAATCAAGAAACTTTACCACAGTAACTGACCATGGAACTTGTTTTCACAATTTGCTTAAAGAGAACTCACTTTTCGACATTAAATATTTCCCATCAGCCTTTGCAGTTGCATTCACCCAGAATGTTACAATATTTCTCTCTTTTTCTTTATTTACAGCAGCCATTTTAACTTTTTTAAAAATTGTGGTGTTATTGTACCGTTAAGAGAAAATGTATCAGTGCAGCGCCTATGCTATGGACCAATAGGAACCCCATCGTCGTTAAGAGTGAATGATGGGATATGTAGTAAAAAGGCTAAAAAAAAAAAAAAAGTGCCACATGTTTGTCACACAGAAGTTCCCGAGTTATAGTGTTTCTCTTGATATAAAAACATAATATGTTGCCAAAAGTGCGATGAATAGATTAGAAGGGATGTGTGACAAGATTTAAAGGTCCACAAAAAGAAGAAAAGGCCGAGAAGAAAAATGGTGAGCAGAGAAGAAAAAAAAATAAGAGTAACAACGACAGGCAGAGTGGAGCTAGCAGGCCGACTAACACGCCTGGTGCTACATTTAGCATTCAGCCACCGGAGCCCTTTGACTTCTCCAAGCCACACGAGTGGACAAAATGGATTTGGTGGTTTGCAAGATTCCGCCAACCAAGCAGTTTAGCTGCAAGTTCAGAGGAGAATCAGGTGAACACATTGATTTATTACATGGGAGACAAGGCTGATGATATAATGAGAGGCCTAAAGCTAAGCGATGCAGACCAATGTGTTATGTCTGAAATAAGCGAGCTGTGAGCCGTCGTGCACCGAACAACAACCTTTTATTATTTACACTTAACTATATACAAAATGGTGGACCCGCCCAGCGTCATCCATCACCTATGTCATGACGCCAGCTACAGTGAGCCCCAATGTCCAACCCCCCCCCCCCCAAGTCCCCACACTACATTTACCGCCCCCTTCCTTGAAAAACCCAGAAACCCTCAACATAATTTGCCTATCTGGGCACCTGGGTAGATTGCCAGGGTACCCACGTGATGGAGTGGGTTATTCTGCCACTTTTAGACCGATCATGCCCTAACTAATCAAAGGTCCACTCTAAAATGCTTCAAATGTTAGGGTCTCTGCTGGATTCTGGTCGAGCATCGCTCGGGCTGCAGCACCACTGCCGGCTCTGGCGAACGCTCCTTGGGGGTTGCGGGTCCTGTGTTGGCAGAGTCCCAGCCTAGGACCATCACATCTGTGGCTATCCTCTGATCCAGGGTTGGAGCCAGTGAAAATTTTCGGAGGCAGCTGATGTGCCACCGTCACCCATCAGAGAGGTGGAATGTGGCTGGACCCAGCTGTGCTGTGATCTGCAGCTTGTGGCCACGGTTGGGGCGCCTGATCCTGACCCAGTCCAGCACTGCAAGTCTGGGCTGCCTCACTCGGCATTTCTTGTCAAACCTTAGTTTCATCTGTCGTTGCTGCTCGACCACCTTCCCCCTTGGTGATAGCCTTTTTGCTGAAATGGCTCTCTTTGGGAGGCGTAGGCAGTCCAGGGGAAGGCACATTTCACGTTCCAACATCAACACTGCCGGTGAGCAGCCCGTCGTGGCGTGGGTTGCTGCTCTGTAGTGCAGCAGGGTACTCCGTAGTGCAGCCGAGAATTGGAGTCAGTCTACCAGGTAGATAGATAGATAGATAGATAGATAGATAGATAGATCTTTAATTGTCATTGTCACAAGTACAACGAAATTCAAAGTGCTCTCCAGTCAGTGCTCCATTTATAAAAACATTGCCCCATTATAAAAAAACATAGACCTAAAATTACTAAAAATCAGTTAAAAATAATAATTAAAAAGAATAAATAACTAGCCACATTCACACAGACATCAACACAGGACATCATGCACACACAGTCATTGCAAAAAGCATTCAACAACATACAATCATGTCCATTTAGCACATTACTTCTTCGTTTTATTCAGAATGGTTATTGCTGTTGGATAGAAGCTGTGTTTGAGTCCATTTGTCCTTGTGTTCATTTGTCTATATCGTTTCCCAGATGGCAGTAGTTCAAACAATGAGTGTCCAGGATGTGAAGTATCCTTTAAAATATTTTGGGCTTTCTTCTGGCAACGGGAGCGGTGTAGGTCTTCCAGCGTGAGGAGAGGGCAGCCAATGATCTTCTGGGCGGTGTCAATGACCCTCTGGAGTGCTTTCCTCTCAGCTACTGTACAGCTACTGTACCAAATGCATATACAGTTTATTAATATGCTCTCAATGGAAGCGCGATAAAAGGAGACCAGCAGTCTCTGTGTGATGTTCTCTTTCCTGAGAATCCTCAGGAAGTACAGTCTCTGCTGGGCCTTTTTCACCAGCTCAGAGGTGTTCACACTCCAGGACAGGTTCTCCTCTATGTGGACTCCCAGGAAACAGAAGTCAGCTACCCTCTCTACACAGTCCCCGCTGATGATGAGAGGGGGAATCTCTGTCTTCTTCCTCCTGTAGTCTATTATCAATTCTTTGGTCTTAGAGGTGTTCAGGAGAAGGTTATTATCTTTACACCATGACGACAGCCGCACCACCTCATCTCTGTAGGCAGACTCGCCCCCCACCCCCGAAATGAGACCCACCACTGTAGTGTCGTCTGCAAACTTCACAATGGTGTTATTGTGATGGGCGGGGGTGCAGTCGTGTGTATACAGACAGTAGAGCAGGGGACTCAGCACACAGCCCTGGGGGGATCCGGTACTGAGGCTTAGGGCCGTAGATGTATAATGGCCCACCCTGACTCTCTGTCTGCGACCAGAGAGGAAACTGCTGATCCACATACATATGGCCTGAGAAAGCCCCAGGTTTCCCAGCTTGACCCCCAGTTTGTGTGGAAGAATGGTGTTAAATGCAGAGCTGTAATCCACGAAGAGCATCCGCACATAGCTCCCCTGCCGCTCCAGGTGGGCTAGAGTGGCATGGAGTACTGTGGCCACCGCATCTTCTGTGGATCGATTCGCTCTGTAGGCAAACTGGTAGGGGTCAAGACTGCGGGGCAGGGCTGCTATGATATGACTACGGACCAGCCTTTCAAAGCACTTCATCACCACCAGAGTGAGTGCGACTGGTCTGTAGTCGTTGAGGCTGGAGATGTGAGGTTTCTTGGGTAAGGGGACTATGGTGGAGGACTTCAGGCAGGATGAGACAGTGGACTGTGCCAGGGATTGTTTGAAAATCTTAGTAAAGACTGCAGCCAGCTGATCTGCACAGTCCCTCAATACACGTCCCGGGACACTATCCGGACCCGCTGCTTTTCTTGGGTCGATGGACCGCAGGGTGCGCCTCACCTCATGTTCCTCCAAAGTGAGGAACGTACTGCTGTGGGCCTGGTGTAGGTTGGCTGAGACAGGTGCAGTGACCTCAAAGCGGACAAAGAAGATATTCAGCTCCTCCGCCAGCGTGAGGTCACCTACCGCGGTTCCCGGTTTAGTTCGATAGTTGGCCAGGTGCTGGATGCCCTGCCACACCTGCCGGCTATTATTGCTGTCCAGATAGTCCTCAATCCTCCTCCTATAGTCTGCCTTAGCCTCTTTGATGCCCCTCTTCAGGTTGGCCCGAGCTGTGCTATAGAGTTTGCTGTTACCAGACCTGAAGGCGATGTTTCTCTCCCTCAGCAGTTGCTGGACCTCCCGGTTCATCCAGGGCTTCTGGTTAGGGAAGATACGGATCCGTTTTTTCACTGTGATAGTATCTATGCAGTTCTTGATATAGCACAGTACACTATCTGTGAACAGCTCCAGGTCCTGATGTTCGAAGACTTCCCAGTTGGTCCTATCGAAGCAATCCTGCAGCTGCTGGGAAGCATCCTCCGGCCATATGGCAACAGTCTTAGAGATGATGAGAGCAGTTTTCCTGAGGGGGGCATATGCAGGAATTAATAGCATGGACAGATGGTCAGACTGGCCCATATGTGGTAATGGTCTAGCCCTATAGCCCAGTATGATGTTTGAATAGACCTTGTCCAGAGTGTTCACTCCCCTAGTAGCACACTTGACATGCTGATGGAATTTAGGGAGTGGTGCCTTTAAGTCTGCATGATTGAAATCCCCCGCTATAACTTGCACGGCGTCAAGGTAAATACTCTGTGTATAGCTAATGCTAGCATGTAGCAATCCGATAACTGAGTTAGCATTAGCATCCGGTGGAATGTAAACAGCCGTTACGAAAACTACAGTAAACTCCCTAGGGAGGTAAATAGGTCTGTAAAAAAAATGTGCTCTGAGCCCATTTTTTTAGGGTTTGTTCTGAATCTTTCCACCCCTCCCTTCCTCCCTCCCTCCCACGACCCATCTCTGTTTGCATACAGGTCAAACAGATCCACAGAAGATGCCATCGCTGCTGCTCTCCATCCAGCCTTCACCCACCTGGACTCAAAGAATTCCTACATGCGAATGCTGTCCTTGGAGTTCAGTTCAGCATTAAACACAATTATCCCCCAGCACCTAATACAAAAATTCAGACACTTGGGACTCAAAACCTCTCTCTGTAACTGGGTGCTGGACTTTCTCAGAGGGAGGCCACAGAATGTGTGGGTTGGCAGCAACACCTCCAAGACCATCACACTGAGCACAGGGGCCCCACAAGGGTGCGTGCTCAGCCTGCTGCTCTTCACCCTGCTGACCCATGACTGTGTACCAGCCTACAGCACCAACCACATTATCAAGTTTGCGGATGACACAACGGTGGTGGGTCTCATCACCAACAATGAGGAGGCCAACTACAGAAATGAGGTGAGCCAACTGGCCCAATGGTGTAAAGACAATAATCTCTTCCTGAACATGGGAAGAACCAAAGAGATTGTGGTCGACTTCAGGAGGAGACACATACAGCATCCACCTCTGATCATCGATGGTGCAGCTGTAGAGAGGGTGAGCAGCACCAAGTTCCTAGGGGTGCACATCTCTGAGGATCTCTCCTGGTCCAACAACACATCACTGGCCAAAAAGGCTCAAACACGCCTCCATTTCCTCCCCAAGCTGAGGAGAGCACGAGTCCCACCCCCATCATGTGCTCATTCTACCGGGGCACCATTGAGAGCATCCTCACCAGCTACATCACGGTGTGGTATTGAAGTTGCACCGCCTCCTGCCAGAAGACACTACAACACACAGTGAAAGCAGCCAGCAAGATCATCAGTGCCTCTCTGTCCCCCCCCCCCTCCCTGGACATCTACCTCACCCGCAGAGCCATCAACATTGCAGGCAACACCTCCCACTTCTCACACTCCCTCTTCAGCCCCCTGCCCTCGGGGAAAAGGTACCGGAGCCTCTGGGCCCGTTCCACAAGACTGTGAAACAGCTTTGTTCATCAGGCCATCAGGACCCTGAACTCTGTCTACTCCCCGCCCCCCCCCCCCCCGTTCCCGGACCGTAACGCACTCACCCACACAATAACTACCTCAGCTGTTGGCACAGAGAGTCTGGCACACCAACAGTAATACACCTGCTGCTGTATGTTATGTTTCTGCACTTTAACTGCAACCATTTGCACAAATGCCATATCTGCTGCTGTCTGTTATTGCAATACTGATCATGTGCAGTCCTACCTGTCACTATCTACACTTACACTACCGCACTGAACTTGTAACTACGAGTATTACTGCTCTACTTTTTCTGTATATAGGATTGTTGGGTTTCATTTTTAACTTTATTTGCACGATGGAATGTCTAGGTCTATCTTTGGTCATCATTTGCACTACGGGTAGCATCATTGTACATAGACTGCTGTTGTTGTTTTTCCAGCCTTATTCCTTTTTCTTTTTTTATATTGCACACACCACTGAAGAGAGTGAGAAACACCATTTTAATTCTCCTGTATGTCCTGTACATATAGTAGTGACAAATAAAATTTTTCAATCTTTAAATCTTTGAATCTACTGTCTGGGTGTGTGGTTCGCTGGCTCCATGGCCACAGGAAGGGTGTGCAGGGGGTTATTAACACCGTCCAAAAAATTATCGGTGGCCCTCTGCCCTCCCGGAAAGACATCTCCAGATTCTCCTGTCTCAGAAAGATCAAGGCCATCACAGGCGACCCCTCACATCACGCCCACCACCTGTTTGACCTGCTTCCCTCTGGACGACGGTTCCGATCAATCAGGTCTCACACCTCCAGACTGACAAACAGTTTCTTAACCTGGGCCATCCGAACTGCAAACAGTCAGAGGCCCACCCCCTCCCTCTGAACACTCACATGCACAGAACTGAGGACCTTTTAATTATCACAATAACTCACCTGTCTTTGCACTCCCCACTTTCATGTATATTGACCCGTCTGTGAAACCACTACTATGTATATTTTCCATAATCCTTGGGCCATTGTACTCAATTGTGTGTTCAGTTGTGTGCTCTGCATGCTGCACTCTTACGTACATAGTTCCACCTGCGTAGCCACTGCCATACCTGTGTATATTTCTGTAATCCTGGGCCATTTTTATTTTTATTTCAGTCATGTGTTTAATCGTGTGTTCTGTAACTGTATTTTATCTAATCCTTCTCTCATACTTGATTGCGCAGTAGCGTAGTGGAGCACCCACAGTTCTGTTGTACTGTACAACTGTACAATGATAATAAAGCCTGTTCTGTTCTACTTGAGGACTTTTTCTGGATACTTGACCACTTTACTGTGTTATGTTGCTGTTAATGAAAGAACTTCTGTTCAGTTTTAACCCAGTGTGTCATTGGATTTATTTTCACATCAAACTGTCTTATACAAAATATGATTGTCTAGCTAGCTTGAAGCACAAACATATTTGTAAACCACTCTATCATGTCTATAGCCCGGTGAACATACGTACTTTATGAGATGTATATGAATCACGTAGCATGTAATAAATAACATTTTACAAAGATGTGTCTGTCTTACATTAAGCTCATGGACCAGCCAGTCCAGGCAATGATGATATCAAGATACCAACAAGTCTTCCCTCTCTTTCATTTACAGTTTGAGAGAGGTCTGCAATCTGCAGCTTTCACCCATAACCAGATGCTCTCTGTGTATTAAAAAACAAAAAACAAAAATGAAAACAGACACACAAAGAAAATGTAAAAGAAATAGTGTATTTATAGAAAAGTCAAAGATTTTGAAGAAAAATATTGTAAATATCAAGAAAAAAAGAAATCTGAGATCCCTCAGAAATTACAAGAAAAAAAATAACAAATTTAGCAGAAAAAAGTAGTAAGAATTTAATAGAAAAAGAATCAGAACTGCTACAACAACCAGGGTTGAAGGGTGCTTGAAAGTGCTTGAATTTTAATATTTTTTCAAGGTTGTGAAAGTGCTTGAGTTTTGCAAAAGGTGCTTGAAAGTGCTTAAAATTCTAAGGACTTTTTTTTTTTTTTTACAACAAATGACTACTTGACTGAATAAACACTTCACTACAGTTTGCTTATTAGATTGAGAAATAAAATAAACTGGAGAGCCAAAAATGAAGACTGCTTTGCACCTGCCTCAGTCAGCTCGAGTCTGTGAGTTTTCCTCACACGACCCTCCCCCCAGTGGTGTACAGGTGCAGTGAAGGTGGGAGGTCGTGCTGCACTGACAACAGCTAAAACAAGGACCAGATCTACCAGTAGCTGTCTACAAGACAGATGTTGGCTACAACTTATCATAATGGGAGAGTCTGCATTCTGGAGTCACGTGAAAAGTAAGTTGTAGTAGAGAATTTTCAAAGAGCATTAAAGCTAATTTCTGTATGCTAATGTTAGCCTGTTAATTTGCAGGCCAAATGACTGAAATGCATACATAAATACATCATCATCATAGCAGTCTGTCGTGGGCGACAATGACTGTTTCATTTAGGTCTGATCAGATTCCTCCACACAGCTCTGTCCTTAGCCTTCTGCTGCCAGGAACTCCTATGTCCAACTTCTTCAAGTTTCTTTACATTCTATCAGATAAATATGATGTGGTAGTACTTTGTCTTTGTTATGGCGCTCTAATATGGAATTTGCAGTAGAGATAGCCAACACTTCTTAATAATTACTGTCTGGGGGCATAGTGTGGGGGTTTCTCCACCCAGAGAAGGCAAGGGGAAGGGGAGAACAATGGACCAAAGGAGGAGGTATCACCGGGGGATATCAGACGGGACTGCTGGGTCTATGCGCCCCTCGGGGAGAGTAAGAGCTGAAGGTGCCGGCGTTATGTCATGTTAATGTGCCACACATTGCTTTGTTCAAACAACAATGTATTATGGTCAGAAGTTCCGGGTCTCGATGCATGGAAATAAAGATATAAAAAAGGAATGCACAGAGACCCGGGATTTTCTTTTGCAGTTATGTTGGAGAAAGAATAAAGTTTCTGTCGTCCAGCTTGTTGCCTTGCCTGCCTCCTTTCTCCACATTGGTGACCCGAAGACGTGCCATGGAAAGTGAGCCGAGCGCCACCCCGGAGACTGCCTGGAGGGAGAGCACCTGCACCGCGTGCGTGGCTCAGTCAAGCTCCCAGACTTCTGGCTTCACAACCCGACCGTGTTGTTCTTGCACATAGAAGCCCAGTTTGCACTCCGTGGGATAATAATGGATGATACCAGGTATTACTACGTGGTCACTACTCTGGATGCACGCGCCACGCTACATGCACGCGCCACGCTACCGGCTACAGTGAGGGTGATTCTGGCCAACTCACCACGGCTGGTTTCTAAGGACTACCGCGCCCTGGTGCGGGAAGCGGACCACGTCATTTTGGCAACCAGAACTCTCAGCGTACAGACAATGATACCGGCATCCATGAGGGACTCCAGCGAGGTCGAGGAGCCATTTGTGGTAGCCAGGACGGACACCAGAAGACGAAGGAACGGGGAGATCAGTTTTTATCATCACCGTTTCACCTCGAATGCCCAACGCTGCCTGTCAACATGCCAATTCAAGAAGCCGGGAAGACGGCACGCTTGGAATTCAGTGGCAGCTGCAACTGATGGTGACAGCAACAGACTGCTTTATATCACGGACACACATTTGGGGAGACGGTTTTTGGTGGACTCCGGCTCCCAGAAGAGCCTCATCCTGCAGGTCAATGCAGACAGGGTGGCAGGATGCAGAGGTCCCGAGCTCACATCCACCAACGGATCCACCATCAGGACATTTGGTGAGCAGACACTGACGATATGCTTACACGGACGCAAATTTCAGTAGGACTTTGTGATAGCTGCATGTTCCGGCCCCATTTTAGGTGCAGATTTTTTATGTGCTTATGGGTTGTTAGTCGATGTTGCTAATAGGAGATTAGTGGACGCTGTCTCTTTTACCTCACTGCCCTGCACAGCTTGGGGAGCTGGGTCGACAACACTGGCTAACATTATAGCTCCAGTACCAACATTTGCTCGCACAGTTCCCAGCACTCACGGTCCCGATTTTTTCAGCTACGGTAACGAAACACGTAGTTGAGCACTTTATAACGACAAAAGGTCTGCCAGTATTTGCGTGTCCTCAGCGTTTGGACGCAGCTAAACTGGCCAGCGCGCGAGAGGAGTTTGCCAACTTAGAGCAGTTGGGCATCGTCAGGCGCTCCAACAGCCCGTGGGCATCCCCGCTACACATGGTGCCTAAAGCTGACGGGTCGTGGCAATTGTGCGGCGATTTCCGGCGCTTGAATAAAGCCACGGAACATGATCGTTATCCCATTCCGCACATCCAGGCCCTTAAAAGATCTGATGTTACCCTATTGTCCTAACAGAGCACTACTCTCCCAAAATGCTGGATTACTTGTAATACCTAGAATCTCCAAAAGTACAATGGGGGGCAGAGCCTTCAGTTATCAAGCTCCTCTCTTGTGGAACCAGCTGCCAATCTAGATTTGGGAGTCAGACTCGATCTCTGGTTTTTTTGATATAGCCTTCAATTAGGGAGGGATCATGTGTCTTTGAACCCTCCCTTAGTTATGCTGCTATTAGGTTTAGACAGCCGGGGGACCTCCAACAGTTGCACTTGGCTTCACTCCTTTCTTCACTCTCAATGAAATTTTTTTTTGCTGGTCATTAAAATCTGTTTGTTCTCTCCCATAGATTGAGTCCCCATCGTGCTGTTTGTTCTCTACATGTCTGTTCTTTTCATCTTCTCTATTCCCTCACCCTCCAGCCAGTCGCAGCAGATGACTGCCCCTCCCTGAGCCTGGTTCTGCTGGAGGTTTCTTCTTGTTAAAGGGGAGTTTTTCCTCTCCACCGTTGCCAAGCACTTGCTCACAGGGGATCGTCTGATTGCTGGGGTCTTTCTGCAATTGTGGAGGTTTCCCCTACAGTTGAAAGTGCTATGAGATGACTGTTGTTGTGAAATGGCACTAATTGGCTTGAATTGAATTGAATTCAGGATTTTTCTGTGCACCTGGCCGGGGCATGTGTTTTTTCAAAAGTGGATGTGGTCCGCAGACACTATCAGGTCCCGGTACGCGCGGAAGACATTCCAAAATCAGCAATAATAACTCCATTAGGCCTTTTTGAGTTTTTACGCATGCTGTTTGGATTAAAAGGCACGGCACAGGCTTTCCAGAGGATGATGAACGCAGTGCTTCACGACATGTCTTTTGTTTTTGTCTACTTAGACGACATTCTGGTAGCTAGCCAGTCCGAGGAGGGGCACATCGCCCATCTCAAGACGGTTTTCCAGAGGTTGGAGGTGCACAGGCTGATAGTTAACGCGGCGACGTGCCAGTTTGGTGTGCCAGAGATTGATTTTTTGGGCCACTGCATTTCGCCGGAGGGCGCAATTCCATTACTGGAGAAGGTGCACGCTGTGTCAGACTTTCCATGCCTGCAGACCGTGAGAGCACTAAAGAAGTTTTTGGGAATAGTTCATTTTTATAACCGTTTCCTTCCCAGGGCAGCCCAGCTGATGCAGCCATTGTATGCCACGCTTAAAAAAAAGAAGCCCGCGGAAGCCATCGACTGGACTGCCGAGTGAGTCCAGGCTTTTACTAACGCCAAAACTGCACTTGTGGATGCCACGTTGTTAGCCTACCTGGATCCGTCTGCACGGCTAGCACTCACTACGGATGCATCTGATGTTGCCATAGGGGCAGTGGTGGAGCAGTGCGTCTCAGGTTCGTGGCAGCCACTTGCGTTTTTCAGCCGCATTTTGCGTGACAACAAATGCAAGTACAGCACGTTCGATAGAGAATTGCTGGCTCTCCACCTGGCGACGTGCCATTTCCAGTTCTGGCTGGAGGGGCGTGAGTTCACCGCATTCGTGGATCATAGGCCGCTGATGTACGCGATGTCCAAGGTCTCGGAACTGTGGTCAGCCTGGCAGCAACGGCATTTGGCCGCAATTTCGGAGTTTACTACAGACATCCAACACGTTGCCGGTAAACTCAACGTTGTGGCCGATTGCCTGTCACGCGTGTTATTATTATTATTATTATTTTGGACTGCTTTTGTTTTCCACCAATAAATTGCTTCACTGTGGTTAAGTGCGTGAGTTTGTGTTTGCCCCGGAGAGGCACTCATGACAGTGGAGGCAAGAAATCCGAAACCTCTAGCTCCAACTTTGGGACTTTTGTTGTCGCAGGGGGTTGAACTTAAGGTATGTGTATTCACAGACCCCAAGGAGCATAAATCAAGTGGTCCAATGTCTCTACCGCCTTCTCAGACTGATAAGTTGTGCAACTCAGTCTAAGTCATGACAACATTGCCATTTCTAATACCCTGGGCCCCCTTGGGAAGGTATTGCCACCTGACAGTATAAGGTATTGCAAATATCTCATGTCAACTTGCAATACTCTAAACTGTCAAGTGGCAATACCCAAATATGGGGAGTCAGGGTATTGGAAGTGGACTTGACCTTTTAACCTTCAAACATTTAAGTCTATAGCAAAGGCTTCTCCAAAGACTTCAAGCACCAAATTAACAGTGGTTGATCTCCACAATGCTCTGATTGCAGGGACATTAGGAGTGTGTTCTGACAATGCTCCTGTAAGGAACTAGCCTCAGAGACATGCTCGTAACCTGCAACTCCACATGCTTGTTGGTCACGGTAGTAAATACACACAGTATAAGTTTGACCATTCTGGCACATTGTGTGACCGAGATATGATACCGTCAATTTTCAATACATTTACATCAGATTTTCCATAAAATTTCTACCCCATTCATTTTGCATCACAAATTGACAGCTTGCCACTTTGCCTAGGAAGGAGGTAGGGACATGAGACTACTTGATTCCTGCTCCTTGGGTAGTGGTGATACACATACTTAAAGCTCATAATCCTGCAAACTTAAGAAGGCTTTGGTCCCCACCGGGGTCCAAACTTTCACAGTGGTCTTAGCAGCAAAGCCTCTAACACCCTGTTTTCAGAGGAAGAGAAACAGGACGAAATATTTTTACACTACCTACAGCCACCACATTTTACATGCCGATATTAGGCTAAACAACAACTGGGCACACCAAATTTGGCATCTCTAGCCCTGCCCCAACCCCTTCGGGAAGACCACTTACCTGGGAAGGCCACTGAATTAATGGGTGGGCTTTTTCTCTCTGTAGAAGTGATCTGCAGCTTTAAAATTTTTGGTGTGCCATCCATCCTATGTGAGGTTTAAACCCTGCAAGTCACAAACAGTGGGCTATGAGCTATTTTGACCTTCGGGCCTGTCAACTTCTGATACATTATCATTATTCTCCTCAAGCGTAAGTTGTTGGAAATGGACAGGTCTTTCCCTCATGATTTTAAAACAACTTGATAGCAAAGGCTTTCCCAAAGACTTTGAGCACCAAATCAACAGTGGTTGATCTCCACAATGCTCTGATTGCAGTGACATGAAGATTGTGTGTCTACGATGCTCCTGTAAGGAAGTAGCCCTGGAGTTAAGCTAGGAACCTGCAACTCCACATTTTTGTTGGTCGCAGTAGTAAATACACACAGTATAAGTTTGACCCCTCTGGCACATTTTTTGACTGAGATATGACGCCGTCAACTTCCTATACATTTACATGGAATTTTCAACAAATTTTTCACCCCATTCATTTTGCATCACAAATTGACAGCTTGCCCCTTGGGCTAGAAAGGAGGTACAGACATGAGATGACTTGATTTCTGCTCCTTGGATAGTGTTGATACACATACTTAAAGCTCATACCCCTGCGACCTTAAGAAGGCTCTGGTCCCCAGTAAGGCCCAGACTTTCACAGTGGTCTTAGTGGCTTAGCCTCTAACACTGTATTTTCAGATGACGAGAAACAGGACGAAACATTTCTACACCACCTACAGCCACCACATTTTACATGTCAATACTAGGCTAAATGACAACCAGGCACACCAAATTTAGGGTCTCTAGCCCCGCTCCAACCCCTTGGGAATGGCCACTCATATACAAAGGACATTGAATTAATGGGTGGGCTGTTTTTCCCTTTAGAAGTGGTCTGCAGCTTTGAAATTTTTGGTGAGCCATCCAGCCCATGTGAGGTATAAACCTTGCGAATCTTGTCACTATTGGATATCCAGGAGCCGAACTGTGGGGTACGAGCAATTTTGACATTCAGGCCTGTCAACTTCTGATACCTTATCATTATTCTCCTCAGCCATAAGTTAGTGGAAAAGGGCAGGTCTTTCTCTCATGATTTTCAATGAAGTAAGTCTACAGTGAGGGCTTCCCCAAAGAGTTCAACCACCAAATTAAGAGTGGTTGACCTCCACAATGTTCTGATCGCAGTGACATTAAAATTGTGTGCCTACGATGCTCCTGTGAGGAAATTGCTGTAGAGAGACGTTAGGAACCTTTGTGCCCAAATTTGGGGTTGACATACTAGTAAATGCACACACTAGCATGACCCCTCTGGCACTTTTTGTGACTGAGATATGACACTGTCAATTTCCAATCCATTTACATGGGATTTTCCATAAACATTTTACCCCATTCATTTTGCATCACAAATTGATGGCTTGCCCCTACATCTAGAAAGTAGGTAGAGACATGAGACCACTTGATTCCTGCTCCATGGTTTGTGTGGATACACATACTTTAAGCTCAACTCCCAGAGACCACGAAAGAGCCAAAGTTGGAGCTAGAAGCTTCAGATTTTTTGCCCACACACCTAGGCATGCCTAGACACACATACTTTGAGCTCAACCCACTGCAACAACAAAAGTCCCAAAGTTGGAGCAAGAGATTTCAGATTTCTTGCCCACACAGCTATGGGGGTATAGATGCACATACTCTGAGCTCAGGACTCTATGACCTCAGAAAGATTGTTTATCCCCAATAAAGCTGAGACCTTTAATAAACCCTTGTTGGCATTTTAAATACCCTCAGCGCCCATGTAAATGTAGTGCCACTTGACAGCTTGGATATACCCAATGGCCATGGCCTGATAACTTCAAATACCCCAGTTGACAATTGAAATACCCTAAACTTTACAATGACAATACCTTATCACACTATTGCAGGGTATTTGGTTTTGCTGCCCATCCATCACCAGCCAAGAATTGGTCAGAAATTACTCAGAAATTAGATTTGCTGAAAGGTCATGTTAACATCCAATACCCTAGAATAGCGTTTCAAGGTATTGCCATGTGACACTTTACAGTATTGGAAGTGACAATGGTATTGGCATTTCCAATACCCTGACTCCCTATGTAAGGGTATTGCCACTTGACAATTTAGAGTATTGCAAGATGACATGAGACATTTGCAATACCATATACCATCAAGTGGCAATACCTTAACATGGGGACTCAGAGTATTGGAAAAGCCAGTAACATTGTCACTTCCAGTACTATAAGCTGTCAATTGGCAATACCTTAACATGGGTGCTGAGGGTATTGAAATGCCAACAAGGGTTTACTAAAGGTCTCAGCTTTATTTGGGATAAAAGATCTTTCTGAGGTCCTAGAGGCCTGATCTCATAGTATGTGCATCTAGACTCCCATAGGTGTGGGCAACAAATATGGAATCTCCAGCTCCAACTTTGAGACTTCTGTCGTCGCAGGGGGTTGAGCTCGAAGTATGTGTATCCACAGACTCCAAGGAGCAAAAATCAAGTGGGCCCATGTCTCTACCTCCTTCCCAGACCTAGAAGTTATGCAACTCAGTCTAAGTCATGACAACATTGCCATTTCTAATACCCTGGGCCCCCATGTAAAGGTATTGCCACCTGACAGTATAAGGTATTGCAAATGTCTCATGTCAACTTGCAATACTCTAAACTGTCAAGTGGCAATACCCTAACATAGGGAGTCAGGGTATTGGAAGTGGACTTGACTTTTTAACTTTCAACCAATTAAGTCTATAGCAAAGACTTCCCCAAAGAGTTCAAGCACCAAATTAACAGTGGTTGACCTCCACAATGCTTTGATTGCAGAAGTTTGACCATTCTGGCACATTTTGTGACCAAGATATGATATGGCCAATTTCCAATACATTTACATGGGATTTTCAATAATTTTTTTACCCTATTCATTTTGCATCACAAACGACTTGCCCCTAGATCAAGAAAGTAGATAGAGACATGAGACCACTTGATTCCTGCTTCTTGGGGAATGTGGATACACACACTTTAAGCTCAAACCCTGGAGACCATGAAAGGGCCAGAGTTGGAGGTACAGGTTTCAGATTCCTTGCCTCACACCTAGTGGAGTCAAGATGCACATACTCTGAGCTCAGGTCCCCAGGATCTCAGCAATATTTTTTTATACCCAATACAGCTGAGACTGTTATACAGTGGTGTGAAGAAAGTGTTTGCCCCCTTCCTGATTTCTCTTTTTTTTTTTTTATGTTTGTCACATTTACATGTTTCAGATCATCAAACAAATTTAAATACAGTGGTACCTCTACTTACGAACGTCTCTACATACGAAATTTTCAGGTTACGAGACGCCTCAACGGGAAAATATTGCCTCTAGTTACGAACAAAATTTCAGGATACGAAAGGCAAAAAAAGTACGCGCTCCTCGCAGCTCCTGTATTTTACCGAACGTAAACATACCTGTAGCTGCTCTGCCATTGGCTATCGCCTAGCATCTTCCTGGTATCCCATTGGCCACGAATGGGTGCGTTTGGTTGATCTCGCTTTATCTTATTATTATTTACTATTCTTACTACTTTATTTTATCCTTCTTACCTCTTGTAAGACTGTTGACTGAACTACACAATTTAGAGAAAAAAAAATTGTTAACTGCCATGTTTATCACCATCTACGTTATAACTCTGTACTTTCACCTTGTTCTTAATAAAGTTTTGGGAAAAAAAAAACAACATCAACGATCAGCACGGTATTAAAACAAAAGGAAGCCCTTACAAGCCGATAAAAGCAAACGTCCTTGGATCGTTTCATCACAAAACGTCAGGCAAAAACCACTGATGAGACAGAACATGAACCAAAGAAGGCAAAAGGTGACGCTGACGCCGACACCGACGATCGCAGTTAAAAGGTAAATGAACATAATTTTTATTATTCTTTCTCTTTTATTATTCTCTCTCTCATTTTAAACTCTCATTTTATGTTTATTGTGCAGTAATCTAATTGTAACATGTATTTGTTACATGTTTTGATGCGTTTTTACGATTTATAAAAAATTTATGCCCGAATTTTGGGGGCTTGGAACGGATTACGGCATTTACATGTAAAATGCGCCTCTACTTACGAATTTTTCACATTACAAGAATTCTTCCGGAACGAATTAAATTCGTAAGTAGAGGTACCACTGTATTAGACAAAGATAACACAAGTAAACACAAAATGCAGTTTTTAAATGAAGGTGTTTATTATTAAGGGGAAAAAAATCCAAACCTGTGAAAAAGTGATTTCCCCTCTTGTTAAAACATAAATTAACTGTGGTTTATCACATCTTTGGAAAGCTGAGTTCAATTTCTGTAGCCACACCAAGGTGTGATTATTGCCACACCTGTTCTAAATCAAGAAATCACTTAAATAGGGCCTGCCTGACAAAGTGAAATAGACCAAAAGGTCCTCAAAAGCTAGACATCATGCTACGATCCAAAGAAATTCAGGAACAAATGAGAAACAAATTAATTGAGATCTATCAGTCTGGAAAAGGTTATAAAGCCATTTCTAAAGCTTTGGGACTCCAGCAAACCACAGTGAGAGCCATAATCCACAAATGGTGAAAACAAAACAGTAGTGAACCTTCCCAGGAGTGGCCGGCTGACCAAAATTACCCCAAGAGGTAATTTTGACCAAAAGGTCACAAAAGACCCCACAACAACATCCAAAGAACTGCAGGCCTCACTTGCCTCAGTTAAGGTCAGTGTTCATGACTCCACCATAAGAAAGAGACTGGGCAAAAATGGCCTGCATGGCAGAGTTCCAAGATGAAAACAACTGCTGAGCAAAAGGAACATAAAGGTTTGTCTCAGTTTTGCCAGAAAATATCTTGATTATCCCCAAGATTTTTTGGAAAATACTCTGTGGACTGACGAGACAAAAGTTGAACTTTTTGGAAGGTGTATGTCCCATTACATCCGGTGTAAAAGTAACACAGAATTTCAGAAAAGGAACATCATACCAACAGTAAAATATGGTGGTGGTAGTGTGATGGTCTGGGACTGTTTTGCTGCTTCAAGACCTGGAAGGCTTGCTGCGGTAAATGGAACCATGAATTCTGCTGTCTACCAAAAAATGCTGAAGGAGAATGTCCTTCAGGACATAAATTTATTCATATTCATAAATAAATATGAAATACAAAATGATCATAAATCCTTCTAAATTCAGGAAAAGTCAAATGTGAGCATGGTACTCAACCGCCACTCGGTGCTAACGAAAAAACTCGACATACCAGGAGAAATTAGGCGAAAACGATGTGGGTGTTGTGCTGGTGTAAGATGGCGGGCAAGGAATATAAGGTACAGACTCGCCCTCCCATCCGTTGTTATGGGGAATGTACGATTGATATTTGGAAAGGTAGATGAGCTAGCGGCTATCTCCCGCTACGATAGCATATACCAGGACTGCTACCTTATGTTATTCACTGAGTCGTGTCTAAATGAACTAGCAGCGGATGCTAACATTGAACTGGAGGGTTTCCACGCGATACGGGCAGACCGAACACCAGACAGTGGCAAGGAAAGGGGCAGTGGAGTGTGTTAGGATTTAAAAAGTGTAAAAACCATCTAAGTCTACTCTTCAAAGATCGTCTATGTGTGTAGATGGTTTACCCAGATTCGTTTTCAAGGAAGAGATTAGTTTACTTGGAACACGTATTTATTTAAGCAAGTTGAATATACAGTGGTACCTCTACTTACGAAATTAATTGGTTCTGGAAGTAGTTTCGTAACCTGAAAATTCCGTAAGTAGAGACGCGTTTTCCATGTAAATGCCCTAATCCGTTCCAAGCCCCCCAAAATTCGGACATAAATTTTTTATAAATCATAAAAATGCATCAAAACATGTAACAAATACATGTTACAATTAGATTACTGCACAATAAACATAAAATGAGAGTTGTACATAATGTAAAAAACAAAGAATAAAGTAAAGAATAAAAATTATGTTCATTTACCTTTTAACTGCTATCGTCGTCACCTTTTGCCTTCTTTGGTTCATGTTGTCTCTCAGCAGTGGTTTTTGCCTGACGTTTTGTAAAGAACCGATCCAAGGATGTTTGCTTTTGTCGGCTTTTAACAATCCTTCGAAAATGTGCAAGGCAAACATCATCATAGTGAGCGATAGCCCGACTAGTGAACACTTTTTCTGGGTGATTCTTTTCAACAAATTCCGAAACTTCATGGAATTTTCCTAAAATGTCTTTTATTCGGGCTGATGGAATAATGGCTGCCTCCTCCTCCTCCTCGTCCTCTCTGAACTCCTCCTGCACTGCCGTGTGTTGCATCGCCTCCAACTCCTTCAGCTCCTTCGTCGAAAGCTCCTCGTTGTGCTCCTGAATCAACTCGTTGATGTCCTCGTCATTCACCTTAAGACCCATGCCCTTTCCCAGCGAAATAATTTCTTCAACTTCAGGCTCAACTTCACCCTCCACCTCGAACCCCTCAAAATCTCGTGGGGCAATAGCATCGGGCCACAGCTTTCTCCAAGCTGCATTAAGGTTACGTCTGGTCACCTCCTGCCAAGTCATGTCGATTATCTTGAGGCAAACAACAATATCGAAGTGCTGCTTCCAAAACTCACGAAGGGTAAGCTGGGTGTTTTCAGTGATGTCGAAACACCTCTTGAACAGGTGTTTTGTGTAGAGTTTCTTGAAGTTCGAAATGACTTGTTGGTCCATGGGCTGGAGGATAGAGGTGGTGTTAGGTGGGAGGTACAGCACCTTAATAAACGAGAACTCCTCTAGGATATCTTCGAGGCCGGGCGGGTGGGCAGGGGCATTATCGAGAATGAGGAGGCACTTGAAGGGGAGATTGTTCTCCTCTAGGTACCTCTTAACAGCAGGGCCAAAAACCAAATTGACCCACTCAACAAAAAATTGTCGGGTGACCCAGGCCTTGGCATTGGCCCTCCATAATAATAATAATAATAATAATAATAATAATAATGCATCGGTTTTATATAGCGCTTTATCATATATACTCAAAGATGCTTTACAATTAGGTACATTATTCATTCACTCCAGACAGACAATGGTAGTGGCAAGCTACTTCTGCAGCCACAGCTGCCCTGGGGCAGGCTGACGGAAACGTGGCAGCCAATCTGCGCCAACGGCCTTTCTGGCCACCACCGAACATTTTATACATTTATACACATTCATACCCAGTGTTATGGGCACTGGAGGCAATGCGGGTGAAGTGTCTTGCCCAGGGACACAACGGCAGGATATCTGGGGAGAGCGGGATTCAAACCGCCAACCATCGGGTTATTAGACGACCTGCTCTACCTCCTGAGCCACTGCCGCCCCTAGCACCTGAAGTTTTTCTTTTAATATTTTGTGAGCCTTGAATGCTCTGGGATTTTCGGAGTGGTACACCAGCAGGGGCTTGATTTTGCAATCCTCACTGGCATTAGCACAAAGGGCAAGCGTAAGGTGGTCCTTCATGGGCTTGTGGCCTGGCATTTTCTTCTCTTCTACTGTGATGAAGGTACGGCGAGGCATCTTTTCCCAAAAAAGGCCCGTCTCGTCACAATTAAAAACTTGCTGTGCAACGTAGCCTTCATCGATCACCAATTGTTTGAATTTTCACACAAATTCGTCGGCCGCTTTGTGGTCAGCGCTACATGCCTCGCCATGCCAAAGAACAGAGTGAATTCTAGTCCTCCTTTTGAACTTCTCGAACCACCCACGAGATGCCTTAAACTCCTGGTGTAGTTCTTGCACCGAAGTTCCCTCGCCTGCATCCTCCTTCACGAGGTCATTAAAGATGGCGATTGCCTTTTCACAAATTATGGCCTCGGTCACTGTGTCACCAGCTATCTCTTTCTCCTTTATCCACACGAGTAACAACCTCTCCATCTCATCGTTCACTGCCGACCTCCTCTTCGAAATGACAGAGAGGCCTTTGGAAGGAGTCGTAGCTTTTAGAGCTTCCTTTTGTTTTAATACCGTGCCGATCGTAGATGTATTACGGCCATATTCTTTGGCGAGATCAACCAAACGCATCCCTTTTTCATACTCTTCTATTATCTCTTTCTTTGTTTGTATGGACAAAAAAACTCTCTTCTTCTTCTTTTCTTCTTTTCCACTTTCTTCATCACTTTCTTGGGGTCCATAGTGAATAAAAGTTAATACACACACGTAAAACTGTCTGAACACTTCGTGGCCAATGGGATGCCAGGAAGATGCTAGGCGATAGCCAATGGCAGAGCAGCTACAAGTATGTTTACGTTCGGTAAACTCTGGGAGCTGCGAGTAGCAGCGCGTACTGTATTTTTGCCTTTCGTATCCTGAAATTTCTTTCGTAACAAGAGGCAATATTTTCCCGTTGAGGCGTGTTGTAACCTGAAAATTCCATATGTAGAGACGTTCGTAAGTAGAGGTACCACTGTAGTAGGTTACAGCACTGGGTCAAACCTTCTCTCCCTGACAGCAACAGGCTCTGTCAGTTCATGAAGTCTGACTGACTATGCTGGCCCTGACCCAGAATATTTATACAGAAAATGAACAAAAGTGAAAGCATGCATTATCAAATGACAGTCCAGGTGCCTGGTCCACGGGAGGGTCTGTTCCTGGCGCTGAGTGTATCCACATGAAGGCCATTTCACCTCCCAGGTCAGCGTAGGCTAAGCTCAGCCATCCCTTATCACAAGTGTGTTTCCTCCTCATAAATGCCAGGCGTTTATTGCCCTCTGTGCTGAGACAGAGGTCCACTCTTTTTGTGAGTAATGAGCCACACACTTGGGAATATATATTCCATTATGGTATATTGGTTATATTACCTAGACATAAGCAGAGTACAAATATTTTGAGTCACACAAATAACTGTTATATGGTTATATTGATCACTTTATCTCATCAATTTCCCCCTTTTGGTCTCATCAATAATGAGACCAATAACTCAAACCCTTTAGGCACTCAAAGGCACATCACAGTCCTCCTCATCATCATCTTTATCTGATTCCATTCCAATTTCAATTGATCCATCAGGTTTTAATAATGGCATTTGATATGGAGGAGGTTGTTTACTTTCCAATGCAGTGGTGATGACCCTAAGGCAAAGAGATCGAATACAAGGGACACAACAACACCCACAAAATGCAAAAATAGCAATAACACTTACAATGGATATAATTATATATATATATATAAAAAAAAAATCACATTTTTCCATTTTCCAAGCATTCTCTTCAGCCATCCATCCAGGGGATTATTTATGCCAGAGACCATTCACCATACATTCACACAGTTATGCAATTACACAGTTCACTAATTACTGATTATGTGATGATTATGATACTTATTAGCAAGCAAATGTTAAAACCTTTAAGCAATAAATGACTACAAAACACTCTTATTATATAAAAAGTCACTGGTTACTGTCCTTTAAGTCCTTTCTGATGTTATCCAATGTTCTTTCTGGTTCCTCAGCGGGTGTGCACATGCTCAGGAGAACCCACTCTGTTATAATTGGTTCCGTGGGTTTTAAATCACCTCCTGGCTTCTTCTTTTCCTGTACCTGTTGTGAGAAAGCTGACACAAGAGCTCTTAGTTGGTTATATAATGGTTTATAGCCCATCTTGGGCTCTTCTTCCTCACACAGCTGCAATCGTGCTCCCGGTCCCGGGAACTGACAACCTGTTAAAAGTTCATAAGGAGTAAAACCTGTTAAGCTGTTAACAGAACTTCTAACCGTCAACAGGGCAATAGGCAAAGCATCCAACCAGTTCATTCCTGTCTGGCTACAGAACTTAGCAAGCTTCAC
Source organism: Pholidichthys leucotaenia (assembly GCA_020510985.1). Taxonomy (NCBI): domain Eukaryota; kingdom Metazoa; phylum Chordata; class Actinopteri; order Cichliformes; family Pholidichthyidae; genus Pholidichthys; species Pholidichthys leucotaenia. The sequence continues at coordinate 83,449,046 of CM035837.1, read as the reverse complement.
CTTAATGTTTTGGTTCATCCTCTCAACCTTACCCTGAGATTGAGGGTGATAAACTGTTCCAAATGAATGTTTTAGACCTAACATCTTTTCCACTTTTTGTAGGTCTTCATTTTTGAAATGTGTTCCATTATCTGATCTAATTCTCTTAGGAAACCCATAAGTAGGAATGTATTGATTTATCAAAAATTTGATCACTGTTTTACTGTCTTCTTTCTTTACAGGATAAGCTTCAGGCCATCCTGTAAATGTGTCCACTGCCACTAGGAGATATCTGTAACAGTGCAACTTTTCACAAAATTTCAAATCATATCTGGGAGGAATGGATGCCACCAGTGACTCAAATGTCTGTTCATTTGTTTAGCTCCTACATGTGCAAACCCATGGGCTTCATGTATCAAAAAATCCTCGAATCCATTGTGCTAATTCTGTATGAATGGCGCTAATAACATAAGCTAAATCTGTGTAAATAGTGACCTTTTTTCCTGCTGACCACTCCAATGCTTTGATCATAGCTATCAATTCGGCCAACTGAGCTGATTGTCTGTCCTGCAATGTCCCATTTAACACTTCCTCAAATCTATCTGCCTTTTGTCTCACAACTGCATATCCTGCCTTCAATCCTTCTGTGGGGTGACGAAAACAACATCCATCTGTAAACAAAACTTCATCTGGGTCAGTTAGTGGTGTCCCAGATAAATCTATCCTCACTTTCACATCTTTTCTGACCCTTTTTCACATTCATGCGGTTCCCCATCCAACATCTGATCTGCCATGTTTATTCCTTCATGTGTGAATGTGATGTGTGGTGCTGATAGGATTTTTTCCATTCTTGTCTGTCTGATTGAGGTCATAGTGAATGCTGCAGAATTTACATATGACATCACGCTATGTGTGGTCAGGACAGTCAATGGATGTCCCATCACCACATGAGCTGTTTTTTGCAAAATTTTTGCCACTCCTGCAGCATGGCGTGTGCATGCTGGTTGCCTTTTTTCCATTGGGTCTAATATTATGCTGACGTAAAGGAGTATCTTTCTCTCTCTCCCTTTTTTCTGAAACAGAACACCATTTACTGTGTGTTCTGCTTCAGAAACATCCAAATAAAAACGTCTGTTGTAATCAGGTATTGCCAAATCAGCTGCATGTGAGAGTTCATTTTTCAAAGCAATGAATGCTTCCTCAGCTTCCTGTGTCCACAGTAGCTGTGCAGCAAGATTTCTCATGCCTTGTTCATTAACCAGTGCACGCAGTGGTTTTGTCTTTTCACTGTGGTATGTAATGTCTACTGAACCCTGTTAAACCCAAAAATGATAACATTTGTTTTACAGTGCATGGTTTGGGGTGATGAAGGATGGAATCTCTGTGTGACGCAGAAAGGCCAGAACCTGTGGGTGTGATAACACGGCCCAAAAAGGACACATAGCGCCTTGCACACTGTAGCTTTTGCCTTGACACTTTAAATCCACATTCAAACAATCTCAACAACACGCTCTTTGTAGCTTCCAGACAACTGTCAGGATTTGGTGCGGCTATCAAAATATCATCGACGTACTGGATCAGAACTACGCCTGTTGGAAGAGGACAACCTTGTAGTTGTTCCTTCAAAACCTGATTGAAAATACCTGGTGACAAAATGAACCCCTGTGGTAGCTGGGTGTAGTACAGCTGTGTACCCTTGTAGGTGAAGAAATCCCTGCACTCCTCTGCTAACGGAAGACAAAAAAATGCATTAGCCAAATCAATACATGTAAACCATGAATGTTGTGATGTGAGAGCAGATAAAGCGGTGTATGGGTTTGGCACGGGGACTGTGGGGGTGGAAATCCGTGAATTCACACGCCTCAAATCATGGGCCATGCAGTATTTACCAGTGTTGTGCTTTTCAACTGGGAGAAAAGGGGTGTTCCAGGCAGAGTGAGAATTCTCTAATACCCCTGCCTGAAGCAACCCTTCAATGGTGTCAGTGATGCCCTCCTCTGCTGCAGGCTTGTGAGCATACTGACGTTGCCAAACAGGTTCACCTGCTAGGACCTGAAACGAGATGGGAGAAATAACACATTTACCAACATCTGTGGGTCCTCGTGACCATAAATTTTGTGGCAGTGAATCCAACATGTCTGCTGCTGATTCATGATCACTGCGTTCCCTGCCATGCTGTCTCTCAATCTGTCGGTGTTCAAACAAAAGCTTATCAGTTGTATCAATTTGGATGCGATAGGCCTGATATTTTGCAGAATATTCAACTTTTGGAATCTGTGTCATCTGCCAATCAGTGGCTTCAGCCAGTGTTTTAACCATAGGCCCTAACTCTTTTGCTTGGTGATTAGCATGTATGAGCAAGGTAATGTGTGGAGCTGATTCCTCTGACATTTCATACCGCTGTAATTGCTCTGCACTTAATACAGCATCTCCGGCAACACCCTCTTGTCCGACATACAAAAATCAAGATTTGATGGTCCAAGTTTGACCATCCAGTTTGGAGAAAAATCTATCATGATAAACATCATGATATTAGAAAATTAGAATAGAATATCTTTGATTCAGTACAATTGAACAAGAGTATTTATTATTTAGTGTTCAAATTTTGTGTACAGAGTTGTGACAGTATTCAGTGCAATAACAGCTCTTAAAAGCTGTTTCTTTGTCTGTTTATCTCATCCAATTCAGATAAGTTATGCCATTGGTTGTTAAAATCTGGTTTAAGGATATTTTATGTTAATTTTCAGTTTTTTATTGTTATTTTTCAGTTTCCCCCCTGAGGCGTTGCCACCTTATTGTCGTCATGGAATTTGCATAACTCAGTGACCCTAAGAGCTATTCCAGCAGGATCTTAGTCTACAAAATTTGGAGAAGTCTTAGGATAGAGGCCTGACCAGGTGCAATCCAAGAAAGGAAAGAGAAAGTTATCAGGATATAGAAGCAAAAAAAAAAAAAAAAAAAACCTCCACAAATGTGTGTAGCACCCTCCACCCCCCATCATCATTGCTGCAAGAGCATGAAGCAAACTCATGATGCCCCCTTCACATTTCTGATTGCCCCCTCATATATGCATGCCTAGAACCGGCTCTGATCTTAATTAGATGTTATCTTTTATGAATGCATGATTTTACACGGTGCACGTTAATTTAAATGGTGAACAGACAAATATCAGTGCAACAGTAGAAAAATACTTCAAGTTTTTTGATAAAAGAATATCAGACAGCTGCTTATGCACTGTCAAAGTCTTGATTTGAAAAGAAACAACAGCTGCAGATGTCATTTGGCTCAAAATCTCTCCCACTCAGTGCTGCTACTCTCTATGGCTGTTTTACTGTCATGTTATTACCATGAGGAGATTAAACACTAATATTTAGGACTTCTACAGTAATTCATACACCAACATAGGTGACTGACAAATATAATTTGCAGCATGATAGTGTTATGGGATGGCCCTCGCGGACCATCAATGAGATGCCATAGGCAGTCGATGAGTTTGCATATTTATTAACACAAGATAAAAGTCACAAAATAATAAAGCACGTGGGGCAAAACACATACAAGAACTACAGCCAAGGCACAGTAATAATACACTCAGGCTAAGAAGTAAACTTACTGAGAACAGGAAGGAACGAGAGGGTGACTGGAGCTGGGGTTGGGGAGTCCAGCCGAACGTTGTGGGGAACCAACGTTGTGCGAGGTCGCAGCCAGGAGTAACCATAGCTGCTCCCTTAAATAGGGCACAATCAATAATGAGGAAATAATCAGTGGAATGACAATCAGCTGTCACCATACAACTCGGCTTTGACAGCTGGAAGTCCCGTCGTGACGCTGCCAAAATAAGAGCCCTGGACGGCCATAACAGAGAAGAAGGGGGGAAATACTGGACAACCCAAGCGCGGACAGAATCGGCGCTCAGGCCATAACAGTACCCCCCGTTCACAAGGCGCATTCCAGATACAAACATAACATCCAACCCCCCCCCCCCCCCCCCCCCCCCCAGAAGGAAGGCCACCGGGACCACCCCAGGGAGGGTGGAGGGGGAAACAGGCCAGGAGGGCAAGAACCAACAAAACAATGTATCAAGGAGAAGAGTCTCCTTGATACAGTCTAATAGATGTGACAGGTCAGGAGAACAAGAAAAACAAAAGAGCATCTCTCAAAATATAGAGGGGACCAGAAAAACTGAAATACAGGCACAAACCAAAGTACAGAGTACCCCATAATACCTGAAAAAAATAATCCAACCCGCTACAGAGCGGCGATATACAATCAGTTCAATATAGTCTATAGACAAAAAAACACAAGAGCATCCCTAACATTACAGAGGGGAAAAAAAAACCACTACAGGGAAATCAGCAGGCAGAATACCAGAAAAAATAATTCAACACACTACAGAGCGGCAAAAAACCATCAGTTCAATATAGTCCATAGACTAAAACACAAGAGCGTCCCTAACATTACAGGGGGGGGGGGGGGGGGGAGTGACTACAGGGATGTCAGCAGGCAGAGTACAAAGGAACAAAGAAAAAATAGTTCGGGAACTCTGCCCACATCCAGCTTCCAGATCACTGGCAGGGGAAAAAGAATTAGTTCAGGCGGTCTACCCCAGTCCCAGGCCCGGAGAAACAGTACCTCTGGCGACTGGACCAGGTCGCCGAACAGAGAAGGCAGTCCATCAGGTGGCCGACCTAGAACGCTGAATCGGCGAAGCAGTTTCCCGGGCGGCCGACCCGCGTAATTAGGCCACCAGAACCGGAGGGGAGAACTCAGAGGCAGCCTCCCTACCGAGAGGGATAGCGAGGGGAAGCCGAGCCGAATCCAGGGAACCCCAGTAGCACCCGGTGGAGAAGGATAGGGGGAAAGATGAGGGGCCAGTCCGGCGTCGAATGGCGGAGGATCTGCAGCTCCTTCTCCGAACTTTACTCGAACCGGTGCTGCACCCTCGCTGGACCCTGATTGGGACAGTGCTGCACCCACGACGGACCCTGACTGGGTCAAAGCTGCACCCACGATGGACCCCGCCTGGGCCGGTGCAGCACCAGGAATGACCTCCAAACACAAACCTGGAACCTCAAGGACAGCGACCGGAGCCGACTCGTCACCGATGACCTTGGGAGAAGGCTCAGAAGGACAAAAAACACCAGGATCAGGATCACCGGCAGAGCCCGGCGAGACAAGCTCGGATGCAGCGATCGGCTGCACCCGGCTCGTTTCCCCAAGAGACAGGCAATAATGCTCAAGAATGGAAAAGAGAAAAACAAAATAGAGCACTTGCCTGATCTCGGGCTCTACCACCATCCAGGACTCTGACGATCCACGTTCCACGATCTGAAGGTCCACTCCTGTTTCCCACTTGACTGCAGTGGGCTCCGCAGCCAGCATGATGGTCGTCACAGTCTGGGGATTCCCTGGCGCTAAAGTCCACGGTGAAGGCCCACACGGCGTGGTGGCAGGGGATCTGTGACCTGCTGGGTCAAACTGCCCCTCCATGGAGACCCGGGGACGCTTAATCGTCAGCGCAGGCTCCAAACGGCAGTCCGCTCTCCTCCTCTGCCCGTGACGTGGCTGCAGGGCTGGTACAGGTTCTCCAGGGCCGCAGGCTCCTTCTTCGTCCGGCGGTATATTCCTGGCACTGGGGGACACTCAGGGGAAGGAGACACAGAAGATGCAGGTTCACAATTAATAACTGCAGCAGGTGGAGGGAGCTCGGAGGACTGTGAGCCCTGAACTCCACCCCCAGGCGTCAGACAAGGCAATTCACACTGTGAAGGAAAAGAATGAAATAGCACTTGCCTGCTCCGCTGAGGGTCAATGGAAACTGCTGCAGTGGGCTTGGTTTTCTCCTTCTTCCTCTGGATGGTGATAGAGGGCCCCCCAGGAAGACAAGGAGGAGCCGTTCGCACAGGATCAACAACGGGGACAGCTGGAGTCGGACTCATGGAGCTCACAGCAGCTGGGGAAAGCGTCGAGGTGGAAGGAGGAACAGCTGAGACAGTCCGGGGCCAAGGAGCTGACAGAACAGCAGGAACGGAAGACCCGGAGACAGAGGCTGCAGTGTTACCCCTCTGACGTGATGCAGAGGCAACAGCTGGCTGGGAGGCAGAGTTCTTACGGCTACCCAGAACTGGATCTGGACGGGGATCTTGCTGAGGCCCATTATGAGCATGGTGACGATGTTTACCGGCAGAGGGCGAGGCGAAGGTAAGGCCAGGGAAACGCCGCTCCTGCGGGGAGACAGAGGCAAGCAGGTCAGCGTACTCAGGGTAATCATGGAGTTCGGGACTGATCTCCACCAGTCGGACTGCCGCCGTCACATGCTTCATAACTTCAGTAGGATGGGAGGCAGAACGAGCCGCAGCCACATGGTCCTGGAGGATCACAGCTGTCCACTGAGTTTCCTCTGGGGGAATCTTGGCTGACGTCCTCCTCTGCTGGGAACGGCGCTTGGGTGATGTAGACTCCTGGTCTGGACGGGTGGCAGGAACTGGATTCCGAGGCGAGGAGCGGGGTTGTCTCACCTTTGGCTTCCTGCCGGAGTTTCCCTCCAGTCCGCGGATCTTCTCCCGGAGTGCCGAGATCTTCGGCATCCTCGTCATGATTTCAGGGTGGTCAGCGTAGCAAGGATGGCGGTTAATTACCGTCTCTGCGAGGTCCAGGTACCAGCGTGAGCTGCTGGGGATGTGGCTACTACAAGCGCTGGAAAGGATACCATCGATCTCAATTAGGGCCATAATTAGCTCGTAGCCCAAGCTCATAGCGCAGCCCTTACGTGGCAACGCCATCTCCCAGCACACTGGTACACCGAAAAAGGAAAAAAAAACTACAAGCCCAAACAATGCAAACTCACGGTGACCGGCGTCTGTTTGGCTGCGACCTACTGTTATGGGATGGCCCTCGCGGACCATCAATGAGATGCCAAAGGCAGCCGATGAGTTTGCATATTTATTAACACAAGATAAAAGTCACAAAATACATACAAAACACATACAAGAACTACAGCCAAGGCACAGTAATAATACACTCATGCTAAGAAGTAAACTTACTGAGAACAGGAAGAAACGAGAGGGTGACTGGAGCCAGGGTTAGGGACTCCAGCCGAACTTTGTGGGGACCCAACGTTGTACGAGGTCGCAGCCAGGAGTAACCTTAGCTGCTCCCTTAAATAGGGCACAATCAATAATGAGGAAATAATCAGTGGAATGACAATCAGCTGTCACCACGCAACTCGGCTTTGACAGCCGGAAGTCCCATCGTGACGCTGCCAAAATAAGAGCCCTGGACGGCCATAACACATAAGAACGGGGAAAATACTGGCCAACCCGAGCGTGGACAGAATCAGCGCTCAGGCCATAACAGATAGTATTTAGGATAATACATGTACACACACACTCCGTGTCAAACCTTTGGAGACATCTACTCCATCAAAATGTTGATGTGTTCTTGCTGAGTTAATAAAAAGATCAATATGTTTTGAGTTTATGCAGTATAATTTCAAAATGGATAATGAAATGTCTGCTTATAATATTTTGGTCTAACCTAAAGGTGAATTATGGCACTATTGTGGTCTATATTAACCATATATTCCATAACCTACATATGTCGAAGCATGTGGAAATGTTTGGTGAGTACATATGTAAAGAACTTCACACCTCTGAAAGGACAAAGGACTCTCACCCGCCGAGTGAAGAACAAAGACGTTCCCGGACGCGGCGGAGGAGCCACCCTCACCCCCCAAGGCGAGGAGAGGAAATACCAGGACAATGGGGGGATTAAGATAATGAGGGATGTCAGCCTTTGTTATGCATGTCTTTTGTTGTGTGCATGTATATAATCAGTGAGTGGGAGAGATTCTGCCTCTCTCTCCCTTCTGCCACTCTCTGCACCAGATGAGACTTGTTAGAAGAGCTGAATATTAAAACTTTGCTTATAAACCAAATCGCCTCTTCATTGCCAAGCTCCTCTACACTATGTTTTTTTTTTTGCACTATTTTGTGGTGTTAATGCTGTTTTTCACAGCAAAGGTTCTTCTAAATTTGCAGAATACTGTATAAAATTCAATCAGCTGATTGATTACAAAAAAAATTAGATGAAAATTAGTCTCCTGAAGTAGGTAAAGAATTAGTTAAAAATGAAGTTACTTGCCAAGTAATATATTATAACATTGGGGCTGTGTTAAGGGGGCGGGGATTCTCCCGGCATGCTTGCGCCGCGGAGGATTCAAAGAGTGTTATTATTCGTGTGTTCTAAGTGTTATTGCTGTATCATTATAACGCAGTCATCTCTCTTTTCTTGTGTGAACCCTCACAACGTCACACTGGCGTCAGAAGTGGGATATGGAGTAGATTGAAGCCAGAATCAGAGCAGAGATTCAGCAGCTGGAGCGGTTCATCGCTCAGCTGGGAATGGACGACAGAGCCGGTATACCGACCCCCGGAGTTGCTCGCCAGGATGAGTGGAGCGGCAGACCCGACGGGACCAGCATACCCCGCCTTCTGCCTTTCTCAAGGCAGGGCGGGCTAAGCAGAGCAGATCAGCCCCGCTTCCCGCCCTTTTCAGGGCAGGACGGGCCGGTGATTCCACTACGACCAGGGGCGGCAATTGACCAAGAGGCGATCGTCCCACCAATCCGCCAGCGGGCCAAACTTCCTCGCTTTAATGGCAAAACACTGCTGGACGACTATCTGGTCCAGGTCGAGCTGGCTGCTGTGTTGAACGGCTGGCCACCCAAAGAGACCGCCGTGCAGGTCGCGCTGGCCCTGGAGGGAAGGGCTGTCCGCACGCTGTCCGATCTCCGGCCCGAGGAATGTCACAGCTGGCCAGTGCTACAAGGAGCGCTCCGGAGGCGGTTTGGGGGAGCAGCCAACGTTGAACATGCCCAGGAACAGCTGGCCAACCGCTGGCGAGGCAGCCGAGAGAGCCTGGGAGCCTACGCAGCGGACATACGGCTACTGACATGGTGTGGCTACCCGGACTTCGAGCCTGGGGCAGTGGAGAAGCTCGCCCTCCAGAACTTCATCTGGGGGCTACGCCCAGCCCAGCTCTAGAGCCACATCCGGATTCACGCCACGAGCAGCTGGGAGATGGCTGTGGCAGAAGCAGAGCGGGTGGGACCGCTAATGGATTGTGCAGCTGATGCGCCGGCACCGAGGCAGAGAGCCTTCCAGGCCACGGCTGAGAGCAAGGAGGAGGAGGAGGAGGAACTGTGTTGGACCACAGCGGCACGGCCACGGAGAAGACGGCCATGGTGGCGTGAGGAAGGGTGCCTCCACTGTGGGGAGCCAGGACACATCACACGGTATTGCCCGGCACCCATTCTCGCAACAAACTGGCCCCTCGCCAACGTTAAACTAGAGCGAGGTGGCATGGACGGGGACCTGCCGCCTCCCACAGACATTTCCCCCGATGAACTGGCACCACGTGTGGGCCGAATTGGACACTTGCCAGGGATGTACCTACAGTGCAGGTTGGACAACACGCCGATCTGGGCCCTGATCGACACTGGTTCTACCATCTCCCTGGTCCGATCCAGGGTGCTGCCAGGTACGGACAAGGCAGAACCGCAGGGGTGGGAACCCACCAGGCGCTGTGTCACCACAGCTACTGGTGAGCGCGGCACACTGGGAGGGCGGCAAGTTCTTGTGGTGGGGGGTGGCTTGTCAGAGCACAAACCACCCTATCTGGCTGGCTGATATTCAAGACCCTTGCATTATTGGACTCGGATCTGCTCGCAGCATGGGGAGCAAAGATTGACACCGCCAGATCATCTCTCCTGCTGGGGGCTCGGACCATTATGTTCTGCAGCGGGGCCCAGAGGAGGAACCTGGGGGTCTGCATGATCAAGGGGCCACCAGGACGGACCGAACCGGGCGGGTCACCGCACAAACTGAACACAACGGCGCCACCAGCACGAGCAGAGGGAGCACAATCACCGATACAGACAGCAAGGGGGAGGGCCACAGCGGAGCGGGTCAATGTGTCAGCAGAAACGCAGCAGGCGGTCGAGGAATTGTTCCAGCAGAGCTGCAGTGGACTGGAATCAGGACAGAGACGCCAGCTGCGGGAGCTGTTGGACTGCTACATTGATGTCTTCACTGCCAAGGATGAGGAGTGCACCCGAACCAGCTTGGTGCAACACGGGATCGACACCGGTGAGACCAGGCCAATCTAGCTCCGCACCCGCCATCTGCCTTTTTCAAGGCGGGCAGTAGCAGAACAAAAAATACGGGAAATGCTGGAGGCAGATGTTTTTGAACCCTCCAGCAGCCCCTGGGCGGCGCCGGTGGTTCTGGTTAGGAAGAAGGACGGTTCTGTGTGGATTACCGGCATCTGAATGACGTCACCCGCAAGGATTCCTACCCCCTGCTCCGCATCGATGACGCGCTGGATTACATCTCTGGCTCCAGCTGGTTCAGCTTGCTGGATCTCCGCAGCGGCTAATGGCAGGTAGAGCTGTCACCTGAGGCCCGCCAGAAAACAGCCTTCTTTCTTCTTTTCTTCCTTTCTTTCAGCGGCAGACCACCTTCCTGGGCCACGTCATCAGCGCAGCAGGAGCCCCTTTCATTGTGGACATGGACGCCAGCAACCAGGGCATTGGGGCGGTGTTATCCCAGGAGGGAGAACACAGAGAGCAGGCAGTTGCTTTTTTCAGCTGCACTCTCAGCAGAGCTGAAAGGAATTATTGTGTTACTCGCAGAGAGCTGTTAGCTGTCATCCAGGGGCTTCGCCATTTTCGCCCGTATGTGTATGGGGGGAGATTCCAGCTCAGGACGGATCATGCTTTCATGACCTGGCTGCTGAACTTTAAAGAGCCAAATGGACAGTTGGCGAGATGGCTGGAGGCACTGCAGGATTATGATTTTCTGATTGTGCATTGGGTAGGGTGCCTCCATGCCAACGCTGACGCGCTGTCTCGGCGTCCCTTTGCTGTGGAGGACTGTCGGCACTGCCAGCGGGCAGAGGATCGAGACCAAGCCGTCCCACGGGCTGCTGCTCTCCAGACCGCTGTGAGCAGGAAAAAACACAGCGGTGCACAGCTCCTCCTCGGATAATCAGGCAGTTCTCCCCAGCGATGATGTCACAGAGGCCCTTGGAGCGCAGCAGCTGCAGAGCGAGCAGAACAGAGATCCGGTCATCTCCCGGGTTTGGCAGTGGCCGGACGCGGGCCAGCGGCCCGCCTGGGAGGCTGTGTCTGCGTTGGATCCAGAGACCAAGGCCCTACACTCCCAGTGGGCCAATCTCCGCTGTCACGAGGGTGTTGTGTATCGGCAGTGGCAGACTCCAGCTGGGCAGTGTCACGTCTGGCAGCTGCTGGTTCCCCAGCGGCTCTGGCCCAACGTACTCCAGCTGGGCGGTGGGGGCGGGCCACTTCGGGGTGACGAAGACTCTGCAGCGTCTTTGGGCCCGGTTCTACTGGCCCGGATGTCGCCAGGATGTAGAGCTTCATGTCCATCACTGCAACACCTGCACGGCTCAGAAAGGGCCAACTCAGCAATCCCACGCCCCCTTGCAGCAGTACTGGGTGGGAGCACTGATGGAGCGGGTAGGAGTGGACATTCTGGGCCCTTTCCCGACCACACACCGGGGGAACCGCTACATGCTGGTTGCAATGGATTACTTCACCAAACGACCACAGGTGTATGGGGCCCCTGATCAGAGTGCCGCCACCACAGCATCAAAACTGGTGGACAAAATGTTTTGTCAGTTTGGCGTACCGGAGGAGCTGCACAGCGATCAGGGACGGAACTTTGAGGCAGAGGTCTTCGGGGAGGTCTGCAGGCGGCTGGGCATCCGGAAGACCCGGACCACCCCGCTGCATCCACAGAACGACGGCCTGGTCGAACGGTTCAACCGGACCCTTAGCACCCAGCTCGCTGTCTAGTGGACCAGTGACAGCGAGACTGGGACCTGCATCTGCCCTTTGTTCTGTGGGTGTACCGGACGGCAGCACAGGAATCCACCCGGTGCACTCCTGCAGCGCTGATGTTTTGATGCAAGCTGCGCACACCGGTGGATTTGGTGTTGCTCCCCACCCCCCGAAGCCGGAGGTGGAGGGCAAACCGGGGTTGGATTATTTGTTTTGCTTGAAAGAACGTCTCCACACGATGCACGGACTGGCTCGGGAGGCCCTGGCAGCGGCGGGGAGCCAGCAGAAGCGGGCATATGACTCCCGCTGCCAGGGGAGGGACTTTGCACCAAGAGATCAAGTCTGGGTTTTCTGCCCGGAGCGAAAAAGGGGACTGTCACCAAAACTGGCGAGCCATTGGTCGGGACCGTGCAAGGTCCTGCAGCGACTGTCGGATGTAGTGTACAGGGTGAGGCTGCAGAAAAAGGACTGGGTTGTGGTGCTCCACTGTGACCGTCTTGCCCCGCACCAGCCATCTGCCCCGCAGGTGGTCAAGCCGGGGCCTTCATCCCGACCAGATACTCCGGCCGAGGCACAGATGGACACTAGTGGGCCTGTATGTACTGGTTGCCGACAACAGTGGCCACCCCGACACCTGGACAGATTCGTGTTGGACTTTTAAGCTGGACTTTTATTATTCTGGGGACAGAAATCAGTCCAGGGGGGAAGGGGGGCAGTGTAACGTCGGGGCTGTGTTAAGGGGGCGGGGATTCTCCCGGCATGCTTGCACCACGGAGGATTCAAAGAGTGTTATTATTCGTGTGTTCTAAGTGTTATTGCTGTGTCACAGCAGTGTTATAAGACCAGTTAGAGCAGTGATCGATCACGTGTTTGTGTCACCGTAAGTGAGACAGGGGTCTGTGTGAATGACCTCCCCTCCATTCTGTGTTGAGTGTGTGTGTATAAATAAAGCCTGTTCGCCACAGTCATTTCTCCTTCTTGTGTGAACTCTCACAACGTCACAATATTTTATTTGGGGGTGTTAATTGTTTGCCTTAGGTTCGATGGCAGCAAAGTCTGCTTACAGACAGGTGGCACATTTGAAACATAAAACGTGTTTTACTTTTTCTTATCCTATTAACAAGGCACAAATTTTATATGCCCGTCTCTAAAGAGGGGTATGAATTATGGTATGGTGATGTCTGCCTGTCCGTACAAGTTGTCAAGCTAGCTCCTACAGTTTTCTAGCTAGGACATTTTCATTTGACAGTGTTTGTATATCCATTGAAGATACATATTGTAGGGGGTTAATTGATTTTCTGGTATTTTCTCAAAATTTGTTCCACTTTGAATTGTAGACCGTTTGCTTTGCTTAAACTTCTTGCAATTACTTGGTTATTAGTTTTATTACAGACCAATATTATATCATATTTGTAGACTTTTTGGGTTGAAGGTGTGATACTTATGCACTATTGATAATGGCTATGGATGGGCATGTATTGTACCATGTGTGGTGTTCTTGTTTGTAGCACAAAACCATCACCATAAAGGAGTGAAATTATCATTTTAAGTATGTATTCATGAAAATAGTATGTAATTTATCACAGCCGTAAGGTACCGGAAAAACTTGAAAATGGTCTTTGAAAGTGCTTGAATTTGACTTTGAAAAAGGTATGAGGACCTTGAGGAACAATCGCAAATTTATGGGGAAAAAAGTCATAAATTTATAAGTAAAAAACTTACAAAATAAAAGTCAGTCTTTAGAGGAAAAGGGCACAGATTTACAAGAAAAATTGTGCACATTTATAATTGTAGAAAGTTGCAAAATTATGGAAATGCAAGAGAAACAACTGTCCTATTACTACTGTAGGTAGCTTATAGTTAAAAGTCATTCTACCTTCCTTTAAAGGCTCAAAAATTTTTCAGCTCAATTTCAGTGTATTTGACTACATACAGTATTAAAGGTTTCTGGCATCTCACTTTATTGCATGAGGGGCCTGGATGCTTCATTTCGCAAGGCTTGTCCTTTCAGGTTGCACAGGGCAAAAAAAATCTGCTTGGTCATTTTGATAGAATTTGAGTGAACTGGAAAATAGCAGATTTGATTATTTGGCCAAAAGATCATTAATAAAAAAAAAAAATCAGCATTCAAGAAATTCTGTGGGGGCTTAATGTGTTGTGAGTTAATTACTTTTTTCTGTGTTCAAACACAGGCTGTACTGCTCTCTATTGGAAGTAAGGAGCATTTTATGGGAATCCATTGAGGCACAGAAAAAAAAAAAAGTTGTCCAGCCAGGGCAGCCATCACACAGTAAGTTGAGAGTTGTTACGCTTCATTCTTCATCAGATGAACTTAAAACAAACCTTTCAATGATTCATCAAGCAACATAAAGCTACAAAACTTAAACACAGGACAAGACAACAAAATTGGACAAACATTCCACATCCATCCCAAACTGAAATTGTTTATTCATAAAATGGTAAAATATAGCACATATGTATAAAAATGTAGAAAATTGTACACAAAATATAACAGTTGGCTTTTTTCTATTACAGTTATTGCTTCTATTATAATTTTCTGTTGCTAAACCGGATATTCTTTTGCCAGCAAAAACAGAATGAAGGATGGCAGTTCTATAAAAACACACAAAAAGGCAACATCCATAAAATTCATTAATATAAAAAGATAACTTTATACAAATCATCTTATACATTCTAAAGAACAGCACTATCAGTCAATGTTTTTATGCCCTTATTTCTAGTGTTAGTGTTTCATCACAACAGACTGTGCATTTTTTTCTGTCATTTTTTAGGTGTCTTTGGTAGTTGATACAATTTTCACCAAGGAAATGAACATATCCATCCATCCATCCATCTTCTACCGCTTAATCCTTTCGGGTCGCGGGGGGGCTGGAGCCTATCCCAGCATCTTTGGGCGAGAGGCAGGGTACACCCTGGACAGGTCGCCAGTCCATCACAGGGCCAACACAGAGAGACAGACAACCATTCACTCTCACATCCATACCTAAGGACAATTTAGAATCCCCAGTTTTGATGCCAATTAACCTAACTTGCATGTTTTTGGCATGTGGGAGGAAACCGGAGTGCCCGGAGTAAACCCACGCAGACACGGGGAGAACATGCAAACTCCACACAGAAGGGTCACCGATGGTCTGGGGGTGGGATCGAACCCACGATGGTCAAGGGTGGAATCGATCCCATGACCTTCTTGCTGTGCTGCCACTGTGCTAACCACTGCGCATGAACATATCTATACTTGGAAATGCTGAAGTGACTCTAATATCTTATTATGAAATGTCACATGACAACACTTGTGGCCTTACAGAGCTCTGGTGTGCTCAGAGGTGTTCTGGTGTACCTATATACTGTCTAAAATACTGTGATGATTCATGAAAATTAGGTTCATGGTAATAGTCAGTCTATCCACACAATGCTGTAGTCAGTGCAAAGCCACAGTACAAAACTAGTTCTCCTACAAAGAGCTGCAACTTCTGTACAAAACAGCTGGATAGTTAAACAAAAGTACCTTAGTGTACCGATACAATACATATTTTACTAAAGTGGTAGCAACTGTTAAATTCACAATTCTTGATGCCCTGTCCTGAATTAGTTATGCAACATTTTCCACATGATTCCTCTTTGGGATTAGAGCCAAAGTGCAGCAGCACTGTACTACGAATGTACGCCACTTTCGCAAATATCTCTTTACATATACAAATAACCAGCTGAGTTTCATTCAATAGCTTAAATGGCCACCATCATCATCATCAGCTCAGTCATGTATGAGTCATAAGTTTGGTGTATGCTAAGAAAAGTTATGTGTGAATACATTAGACATATTGCTATGCAGTCGGGATAGTTGAGCTTCACTCATTGCATGGACCTTAGTTATAATCACACGTACAAATACGCAGCTGCTTTAGAAACCTTTACAGTAAACTTGTTGAGTGCAAACTCTGTCTGGAAAGGCAATTAGAACAAACATTTAATATGAGCATCAAAGGTCCAGACAAGTCCTGAGCATCTCTGTGTGGGGCACATGTATGGGAACTGTATAAGTGTATGCAACCGTTGCATGTGTGTTGTGTGTGTGTGTGTGTAAATACTGACATAAAACTGCTACAGATTGTGTTGAAATTTTTATGGCACTGTTTCTATATCCTTAAAATCCAACATCCTGAACATTAGCCTTCAGAAACAATCAGCAAATGGGATGATTATCCAATGTCATATACACAACTTACTGTATATATATAAACTTTATTTACATGTATCCTTCTATGCTCCACTCTCGCCAAAGCCCTATGTGAATGGAATGCCTGTTCATATTAAGTTGAGCATCATTATTTGATATCAGGCAGATAGCTCCGTCTTACAATAAGGCACAAAAGTACCAAGTATCAAGGCAGCTGAGGAACAATAGAGGCACCTTTGGTTTTAAGGTTTCAGGTGTGAATTTGTACACTTCTTAAACTTTAGTTAAGACCACTATAGTAGTTTGGTCCAAGCTGACCAAATGTGGTGCATCATTCCTGTTACATGGGTATCCAGTCAAGAATGGGTTTATGTGTCCATATAATGCTCATGTACTATAAAACAGCACAGATTATTGATCTATTTGAAGTCTCTACTGTCACCTCACTGAACCTTACTATAGATGACAGAAGCTGATTTTTTATAACGACTGGCTGATTATACCGACACCTCGAAATGACAAGTGTTTGATTGGTAGGCAAAATGTGTGCTTAGCTGTCTAGGAGGTGTCTTCTAAGACAGGGTGTTCAGGTATTTATTTTCACCAGCCAGTGAAGTAAGCATGGATGTCATGTCGCCTACAGCCATGTTAGACAGGACAGAGCCTCCAGCAAGACTGACAGAAGTCTGTGGAGTAGTGAGGCGAGATGAGGCCTGGGAGGACGATCCTTGCTGACCCTGAATGGGATTGTTGACTGGGCTGAATGAGGCAGAGTCAGCATCATCAATAATAGAAGTAAAGTCTATGCGAGCGTTTTCTAGGTCCAGGTTTTCGAGGGCATTCGAAATTGGCCCAGACTCAGAATACGGAGCCATGGGGCCAGACTTGGCATCATTTGTTGGGTCCAAATTGGACCCCATACTAAGCTGCTGGTTAAGACAAGGCCCATTCTGAGGGTCCATATGTTTTTCCATTTCAATGTTTATCTGACCCGAGTAGTATATGTTGTTATTGTTGTTGGAAGGAGTAAACATTTCATTCTGTGGGTGTTGTGGATGCTGGACCGGAGGAAGTCGAACTCCTCGTCTGGGGCTGGAAAGAGAGTGAACAGGGCTGAGATGAGGTGGGCTGCCAAGGTAGCCTCCACCCACCTGCGACAGGCTGTTTTGGCGACTGAGAGGTTTCCGTCCCTGAGGAGGCCTGGGGACCACCATCTCTTGGTTATAGCATGAACCTTGGACACCTGCCAGCTGCTGGTCTTTAGGTGTTGCCACACTCTGTGCTCGGCTATGGGCCAGAGGGCTCATGGCCAGATTCTGGTTGGAATAAGAGGGATAGTTCTGGCTGGGGTACAGGTTGTGGTTTTGGTGCTGTGAGCTGTGCTGCATCATAGCTGTCTGGCTACTGAGATCCATATTGTCAGAAAGGGGAGGAGGTTTTATTCCACTCTGCAGCTGTTCTTGCTGCTCCCACATGAGTGCTTGCTGGGACTGTACATAGTTTCTCACCATCATCTCCTTCACCTGCATCATTGGGGTTTCTGACCTCTGCCCTTCAGTCAGTGTAGAACTTGCACAGCCCAAATTCATCCCGCCTCCACTGGCGAAGGAGTTTTGGTTAGGTCCTTGAAAGTCACAGCTGAGATTGTTGGAGTTTCTCATCATCAAATGGCCTGTCTGTGGGTAACCTTGTGTCGGCTGCAGAAGCATCCGTTGCTGATGGAGCTTAGCGCTCTGACAGGCCTCTCCACCTCCCATCCCACCATGGAACTGCTGCTCAGGCTTAATGATAAGTTTGTGGGCTCCATTAGAATTGCTGTAAAAGCCTGACTGATTGTTGAAGTGTTGAGACTGCATGCTAGGGTCTGAATACTGTATAGCTTGTTGGCTCTGAATTGCATGATTGGGTGACTGGACTTGGTTGTGGCATTCATTCCAAGGACCTCCAGCTTCACCACCCTGGCCTATGCTGGGGTAATGAGGGCCTGAGGGACTTAGCTGGCAGTTGCTCATACTGTACTCAGTCTGTTGTAGAAGCGTGCGTGATATGCCTTCTGGTTGATTGGGTCTTGTCTGGCCCATTGGATTTCCACTAGTCCTGGAAGCAACTTCTCCTTGGCTCCGGTACTGCCGCTGCATGTAACTTCTCTCAGGACAACTCAAGGACTCATGATTAGGTGACAGCTGAGCTGAAATGGGACCGCCGTCCCCTACTCCTCCAAGATTCTGTTGCGTGTATCCAGTGAAGTTTCTTTCTCCAGGTGGCATCATCATGGAGCGATCCCGGGCATCGGAAGGTGGTGGATGGGGCTCCATACCCATGGACTCCATCATTACATTCTCTGTAATGCTAGGAGGGCGGGGGGAGTACATATGGCGGGAAAGACTGGTGTCAGAGCCACGATGCTGCAGTGCATTTCTTCGTCCCATCATGGATACATTATTAAGACTGTTGAAGCGCTTAGGTAGAGCTTGAGGATCTGCTGCTGATCGAACGGGGTCGCTGGCTCGCCTGATGTTATTACCTGGGGCCTGATGAGGATAGATAACACCTGTACCATACTCTGTGTTAGCACTGTGCCGACGAGGACCTCCTTGTTGAAGAAAAGGAGGCAAGGGCTGACCTTGGTACTCACTTACAACTCCCCTTCTGACTGGAGTGCCAGGCTGTTCCACATTAGGTAAAGGAGTAGGTGGTGGTCCACCAGTAGCTGCAGCATATTTGGCCTTCAAGCTATACTGCTGCGCAGGTGTTAAATTAGGGAGACCTGGCAAGCCTCCTCCACCAGGACATGGAGCACCTCTTCGATTGGTCTCTGGTGATAGAGGATCTCCCCCAGCCTGTTCCGGGCCGTGAAGGTGGCATCCTCCCATTTGTGACACCTCACTGGAGCGACGGCTGGATAGGTAAGGAGACACCATAGAGGAACGACGGCTCACAGTGTAGGCAGAGCTTAGACTGCTCGTACCACTTCCCCTTCTGTCATTAGTAGAGCAGGAAACTGTTCCTCCGCCTAACTCATGGTTGGACAGCTCCATAACACGTCGATTTGAGAGAAGTGAAGAAGGCGCACACATTCCCATGTTCTCCGTTGAGCCTGAAAATGAACATCCAGCACATACCAATATTATTAAACAATACCTGCATTCCTTTTGGTGATGTAAAATATGCAAGTCCTGTACATACTTCAGCTTTGCAGTAAAGTTCTATTGTTTTTTTTCATCATCATACTTACTGGAAATAGCAGGAAGCTTGTTGCTGGCACAGCGCCCAGGAGGGGTTGGCCTGCGTATTTGCTTCAGCTTGTCAATCTTTAAGTTTTCAAGCCGTTTCAATGCCTGTGCGGACATTGTCCCTGGCTCCCCTCCTCCTCCTCCTCCTCCTCCTCCACTCCCTGCACCCACAGCTCCATCTTCCAATGCTGTAAGATCTTCCAGACTGCCTGCTGCATTTAAGTTCATTTCCACCCCGCTGTCATTGTTGTTGGTGCTCCCCAACGGAGAGCGTTCACTACTGCAGGATGATTGACCACCAGGGCTTGGCTGGGATTTCTACAAGAAGCGTGTGGAAAGTTTCACATTTAACTCATTGTCCATACATACAGTATATGATGACAGTGATGGGGTAAAATGAGTGGTGAAACTATAAAATTAGGCCTTTTCTGATACCCAGTTTTTTTTTATACGTTTATGCTTTCATGCTTTTATTCAAGAAAACAATTTACCTTTTGCAAACTTGATCACTCACCAGAGCAGTCTCAGGTGCCAACAGTTTGCAGTCTTCTCTACGTGTCTCCTCTTTCTCCAGCAACAGTTCAGAATTTGGGCCTCCAGGGGTCATAACTGACCCGGGTGGTCGAGGGCCGGTGTCTCCGCGATGCTTCTTCGTGATGTGGGCCTCAGGGCCATGTACCGTCTTAACATGTTTACGCAGAGAGCTTGGGTCTGTGTATCGCTTTGTGCAGCCTGGGATCTTACATACATAAGGTTTCTGTAGAAGAGAACATTTGCCATTTAAAAAAAAATCTTGATTTCCTCTACATTTATTGCATCTTTACAGATACTTGTGTTTTAGCACTTTTGTTTGTCATGATTACAGTATAAACCTTTAACAACAGGTACCAATATAAACTATATTTTGCCTGATTCTCTTTGACATCAGTTTAGTCTAAAGGGGTACAAGTCTCTACAAATTTTCTCTTATACCACCTTTACACAGGGGTGGAGATTATTGAGAAATCGTTGAGAGATCTGGCCAATTTTTGATCTGTCAGTATCTTCAGTGATCTCCACAGCTGGCATGATCTCAAAGTTTTGTCTCAGTTCAAAACACACAAGGATCTCCCAAACAATTCCAAAGCTCAAAAATTGGCACAATTTCTCAACGATCTCCATGCTATGTAAAGGGCCCTTAATTGATATAAAATTAGCTTGCACAAATGTAAGATAAGATAATCCTTTATTAGTCCCCTAATGGGGAAATTTACAGTATTGCAGCAGCAAAAGGATAGTAGCACTCAGCACAATAATAAATAAGGCAAAAACTGTACGTACACAGTACAAGAAGTTTAAAAAGTAAAATAGTTTTTATACTTAAAGAATAAGTAAAATAAAATAGTATTTATAGCCCTAGTAAGCAGTCAATTATTCAGTAATATTAAAACAGTAGACTGCACAGTTGAATGAGCACAGTGTTGTTGCAACCTTCAATATTAATAATATTAACAGTGTATTGGAAAGGAATGTTCCAGCCTATTTAATGAATTTATGCGTAAATGTTGGAAGGAAAAATAAGATTTACTACAGATATTAATACAAATAAATAGAGTAAATAGTTAGGTGCCATGTCATTGATCTTTAGTTGTCTGTTATAGTACCTCATTGGAATGGGTTCGGTTTTGGTGCTTAGCCCGGTCTGAAGCATTGGAGAAAGCTTTGTTGCATCCTTCATGTTCACACACATATGGCTTCTCCCCAGTATGAGAGCGCAGGTGGGTCTTCAGATTCTCCAGGCGAGAGTAGGCTTTATTACAGCCTTCAAACTACAACACAAAAAATGCATAACAGTGTTGGAATGAGTAGCCATTATTTTATGGGTATAATTTGCCCCCCCCCCCCCAAAAAAAAATATATATATATATTTTTTAAAAAATATATAAATTTAAAAAAATATATATATATATATATATTTTTTTTTTTAGTGTGTTGCATTATAGCTGATAAGAAAGGAAACTGCACTCTTGCATCTCCTCTGGGATTCTATTTTCGTGCTGCAGAAAATTGTGACCAATGATACGCCAGTAGGTGGCGCTTCAGTTGCTGATTGCTGGGAACCCCAGTTGCAGTGACGGAAGATAAGTCATGATCACCTTCATGCCACAAGCACCAAGGCACCTACGGCGCTTTCATTTCAAACAGTTTCTGTCAAGATGTAGACCCCAGTTTTCACTACTTATGAGTAATGAAACACAACCAACTTAGAAAGAAGTGAATATCAGCAACAGCTATATCTAGAATCATACTATTAGGTGTAATTACAAGATTTTTACAGCTTCACCTACAGCCCTTGCATGGGTAGGAAAACTTTTTCTTAACAGGTTATCTTAAAGGTAAATGATTAGTACATTCTTAAGTAGAGGGAAATATATTGTTTCTGCGTTAAGTGCCCCCGGCATAGATGCTGGAATATTTATCCATAAACACCCTTTTCTTCGTGATTTACTAACATTTATAAAAAAGGACAATTAAAATAAAGACAGTTAAGCTAAAGAATTTGTGTTAAACATAATAGCAACTGTTAAGTCAGGTTTCAGATTTCTCACAGTTTTTCATCTTGCAAGTGAAAATATCAACATAAAAGTAGTGAAACAAAACAGAAACCAAAGACTGACTTACAGTGCACTTGTGTGGCTTCTCTCCTGTGTGTCTGCGCATGTGAACCACCAGCATGTACTGGGCTTTGAAAGGTCTTTGCTCTCGTGAGCACTCCTGCCAGTGGCACACAAACTCCTTCTTCTCTCCATGGATGTGTTCATTATTGATGTGCTGATAAAGAAGAGGGATCACGTTAATCAAACTGATAAGAACATTTATGATTGAAGGCAAAATTCAGGTTTGAAAATTTTAAGCTTAAGCCCACTTTATATTATTTAGATTTATTTCTACAGTCTGCACAGTATACAGGCTTATACAAAGCTATTACCATCTGAGATTAATACATGCACCATTACAGGAGCAGGATTCTTATGAGCATCTCATACATGAGAAATTGGGCAAATTCAAGAACACTGCAGAATTAGAATAAGATGATTAATTACTTCTATACTCCAAAGTATTAAGTCATTTTTCTGTGCATAAAAAAGTAATTTTTAAAATATTTTTTGTCACAACTTCCTTTAAAATCTCTTTTCCCTTTGCCGTGATGGTCCATCCACCTGAAAGTGGTCGCATATCACAATGATGACTATACAGGGTGACTGTTGCACATGTGTGCACTGGGCTGTAAAAGGCTGTTCCATAATGTGGAGCTCAGTACATAGTAAAGTCTCAGAACCATTATGTTAGCTTATAACAAGTTTTGCAGTTATGTCTTTGTTGAGTATAAATCCACATTTGCAGGACACAGTCAGCATTAGTGAAACACTAAGTGATATCTTGTACTTTTTTGAAAGGTGAGGCATCACACTAGTGAATTATTTATCAAAACCAATCATTTAATTTGTTTGTTATGCAATGGCCTGAAGTAATAACACGCTTTCTATTCTAGTTCCAGCTGATAACTAATCACTGACGATGCTCGTTTGAATCTTACATGAACAAGTTGATCTTGAGTATCAAATTCCTTGCTGCAGCTTTCCCAGTGACAGTTGGTCTCATAGACCGCTTCTGGTTCAGGCTTCCCATCCTCCTTGTCTAAGTCATCTCTGCCATCCAAGAGACCCAGGAGAGGATCCTGGATAAATGCAAAGGATAATGTAGCTTTTACAGGAGTATCTTAATCCTAAACCCACATTAAATTGACTGTCAGATATAATTCAAACCACTGACAATATGATGAAAGATATTGACTGACTATACAAATGCAGGGGTGTAAATACAAAGACGTTTTCTTGTTTGTTGTGAATTATGCAGTAAAGGGCAGAGGTCTTTCATTGTGTTACACTGGGTGGTTATAGACCAATACAATCCAACAGACAATGTATAAAGTTTAATCTTATATGATTCAATAAAGTGTGAAAACTAAATCAATAACTGTCCAGTGTTCCCTGTAAATAGTATATTGAGGAAACCATCAGAGTTCTAACCTGTCAAAAATTAGATGTCTGTTGTTTTGATAAGAATTAAAGTAAATAGGCAAGGCCTTGGTCTCTGACCTTGAGCACAACCTTGATGCAAGTAGACCCATCTGAGGATCATTGTGTGTGAGTTTGATGGTCATCCAGAGAAACATCTAGGAGTAGCGATTCTACCGAATTGTGAGCAGGATGGACGACAAACAGATGGCATAACCTCATACTGGCTTCACCAGAATGAGCTAAACATCAATTATATTAATGTGATCTAACACACTCCATTTCATATTAACATCCACAGCTACAGCTGTATCTGCATGTGCATTAGAACAACTCAACTACCAAATATAAATCAGTCCCTCCAGGATTTCGCGGGATGTTTTTATGATTGTTGCAGCCCAAAAAGCCTGAATTCACGGGAGCTTTTTTAAAAAGTTGCGATAAAAGTTACAATGTTTTGAGAGGTTTTTTTGCACTAAAAATTGTGAGAAGAATTACACGTTTTAAAGCAGATGTTTTTCCATAGTTTAAAGCGTACCTGTGGTGGTCGTGAAGACGCATTTGACTTGAAAACATTATGAAAAAGTATTTCTTATTTTGGTAAATAATTTTTGCCAGCCATATACCACCAGACATATATTCAAATAGGACCTTGGCCATGGGCAGCCAATGAAAACTGTGGGCGCAGCCATGACACATGCGGATGTGACGTCACTTCGTTGATACTCAACAGTCAATGCTCCGCCTGTATGAGAGACTAGGGTGCTGTTGTGAGTGTTTTTATTCTATTATGGCTGAATTGTCGGACTCTGAGGAAGAATTTGTCCAACATGGCTACAGGTTTGAGCCAGAAAGGTCTTCTGAGGGTTAAAGTGACGAAGTGGTCCTCACACACAACGCAATTTCGTCTGAAATTATTCGTCTGTGCCCTGTTTCCGCTCCGATCTTCTGACAAGGTGAGCTGGGTTTGGGTACACAAAAAAAGTGTTTCTTTGTTTTTTTCGCTTATTATTCAGACATCCAAAGGCTTTACATTCCGCCATGTTGCGATATCCATATCGCATTGTATGTTTTTGTTTTTACAAGAGCACCGAGTGTCTGCTGCTCTGTATATAGTTGTAGAATCATCTTCCGTGTTGCGGCAGTTACGAGATCAGATGAGACAAGCAGCTGAATTTAAGCATTTATTTATTTATTTTCTACTCATTTCAGTTCAGCATTTAATATGAACCCTGAGTTTGAAATAAACGTTTGAATTTTGGTCCTCACACAACGCAACGCGCTGTCTGCCGCTCTTTATAGCGGCAAGGGAGGAGCCGAATTAATCTGCCGTGTTGCGGCTGTTAACGACCTCAGATCAGACAATAGGACCCGCCGAATTTAAGCATTTATTTATTTATTTTCTACTCCTTTCAGTTCTGCATTTAATATGAACCCTGAGTTTGAAATAAACGTTTGAATTTGAATATCCCCAAAGCCGCTGCACATCCGGGTACTCGAGGCTCAGCCAATACTGATCCAGATCGCGGTAGCCACGAAATTACGTCACAGGAAGCGTCCTGGAAGTCCATGTAGCTGCTAGTATGGCTGTACCCATGTTTTGCTGACATAGCTGAACCAGCACATCAGCAATGGATTTATATCAATTGCTTTGAACATGAATTTCAACTTAAACTTGAACTAGAACGTGAGACAGGGGCTCAATATAATATCTTTTTTTTCACGACCACCATAGGTACACTTTAATGCAATGATATTCTATAACACCACAAGAAAAGCACAGGATTGTCAAAAATTTCCTATTAAACAGTGATTTTTAAATTAAGCAGAAACTTCTACTATACAGAAAAAAACTTTTGTGCAACAGCAAATACAGACTTTAACACAGTATCCATTACAACAGCTAAATTGCATTGAATGCATGTTAAAGAGTATAGATTTGGAAATTATTGGCAGCACCTTGATTTGAAAACTCCCTAACTGCAGCAGTCCCCACCCACTCGGTACCGAGCACAGACAAAAGAAGAAATAATTTATTCTGTTACTCTGTATTGTCTATCAAAGTCTATGGTTTTTTTGAAAAAAATTAGAGAAAATATTCTCGCCCTTTCCATGCCTAACTCCTACCTGTCTTGTCTATCTGCTGCATCTTGACACACGCCTGTCTCATTAGATACTGATCGGACGATTTACCGGGACTCAGGGACGATTTACCGGGAGTCCTACTGGGGGGTTTGCCGGGCAGGGGTGCGCGTTGGTCCATGTCCAGACCAGTGATTCACAGCTTTAAAGCTCATTGACAAGATGTAGCAATGATTTTACCTCTGAACATGTATAAAATGTTCAAACACTGGCTGTAGTGTTAGATTTGCTGTTTTGTTTGTGGTTTTACGACATCTCTCCTTATGTGGGCTCCCGCGAGTGGGTGGTTTTAAGACAGGCGGACATTTTTCAACACAAACACAGCACTTCATACACACAGTCAGGATGGAGAAGTGGCGAGACGTTCACCGGTAGGCCGAGGGAGACAGAGGAAGGGATGGTGTGGGAAAAGATGTGGGTGAGTTTTTTTTTTTTTTTTTAAATCGCACACTTGCTTTTCGCTGATGTTTTCCGTTAATACTCATTGTAAACATGGAAGTGAGCATGGTGCAGTTACGCACTTGATTGGTTAGACTGAGTGTTTGAACACTACTCAAGGACAAATCTGATTGGCAAAACTGGTGGAGGTTGATGAGGATTGGCCAAAATTGCAGGAAAGTTGCGGTGATTGGACAAAGTTGCAAGGTTGCACAATAGATGTGTGATTGACTGATTTTGCGTGAATTGACATGATCACAACATCAGGAAATCCTGGAAGGACTGATGAATATTTTTGGTCATTCTCAGTACCTGAGTGCCTGTGGAAGAAGGACTGGCTACATCACCCTCTGACCTTTCCTCCAGATTCTTCACATTCATGCCGTCTACTACACCTCCCAACCCTGGCTCAGTCTTCAGCTGGAAACAAGACAAATCCAATAACATATTTCTCGTAGTGCCCCTTAACAATGTTCACAGTATCAATTCGTTCACAACATTTAATTTTCTCTCATTTATCATCCCCACTTTACGTTTTTTCTCTCCCAGTGGTCTTTGTAATGCACCACATTCCAAACTAGAAAAGCACTCGGAGAGCGCAGACCTCCGCCAAGCGCCACAATTCCCCCCATACAGTGTTTGTGTGTACGTTTTCAGATTCCTTGAGCATGTAAACATATGACTAGCAATTGGATTCACAATGATTATTTGTTTATTTGACAGGGACAGTGCAATAAACACACAATTAATCAATGACAATCAATCTGATAGTGATAGGATTAGTGGTTCAGTAGTAAAAGCATTGCCTCCTTGGCGGAGGTAATAAACTGAAGTGTTGCTGTTGTGTCCATCTCCTCCACTGACGGATGCAAATTGGGTAGACAGGTTGCCGTGGGTTTTATATTATATTATTTTGGGGTTTCGCTCCGCGGCAAACGAGAATTTAGAAGCTTCGCCGGCAGAGAGCTCGTTATTGCGCAGCGCGTATGGCTGGCCGGGGAATTTCTGCCAAATGCGCAGCGCCTATGGCTGGCCGGGGAATTTCTGCCAAATGCGCAGCGCCTATGGCTGGCCGGTGAATTTCTGCCAAATGCGCAGTGCCTATGGCTGGCCGGTGAATTTCTGCCAAATGCGCAGCGCCTATGGCTGGCCGGGGAATTTCTGCCAAATGCGCATCTCCTATGGCTGGCCGGGGAATTTCTGCCAAAGAATCCGTCGGCGGACAGCTGCCCGTGTGAGGTTTTGGAGTTGCGCGCAAACACAAGCACGCTGGCGGGCCCAGGCCAGCAGTGTTTTCCGCGTGCTTTTGTGCCTAAAACGTTGAAGAACGCAGAGTTTGTGTTGCAGACACGACGACCAGCGCCCTCCATTGCGCCTGCGCACATGTTGAAAATGGCCCTATGTCACAGTGTTGAAAAATGCTTTAAAAAAATTCCTGTATCCAGACGGTGAACCGGATCACCCCCAAAATTTAATCAGTTCTTCCTTGTACCATTTCCAACAACGCCTGAAAGTTTCATGCAAATCCGTCCAAGACTTTTTGAGTTATCTTGCTAACCAACAGACAAACAGACAGACAGACAAACACACAAACCCTGGCAAAAACATAACCTCCTCCTGGCCTTTTCGGCCTGGCGGAGGTAATTATTATGCAAATAGGATTTTAGTGTCATAAACATTCAATTTTTTCTTTCAGTTAAACTCATGGATAGTATTGTGTCTCAGGGCTCTTTGCATCACTGATATCAATCTCAAGACACCTGTCATAATTAGTTTGCCAGGTGACCCCAATTAAAGGAAAACTACTTAAGAAGGATGTTCCACATTATTAAGCATGCCACAGGTTTCAAGCAATATGGGAAAGAAAAAGGATCTCTCTGCTGACAAAAAGCATCAAATAGTGCAATGCCTTGGAAAAGGTATGAAAACATTAGATATTTCACAAAAACCTAAGCATGATCATTGTACTGTGAAGAAATTTTGGCCTGATTCAGAGCACGTATGGGTTTGTGCAGATAAAGGAATACTGAGGAAGGTTTCTGCCAGACAAATTCATTGGATTAAGAGAGCAGCTGGTAAAATGCGTTTATAAAACAGCAAACAGGTATTTGAAGCTGCTGGTACCTCTGGAGTCCCATGAACCTCAACGGGTAGGATCCTCCAGAAACTTGCAGTTGTGCATAAACCTACTATTCAGCCACCCGTAACCAATGCTCACAAGCAGAAACAGTTGCAGTGGGCCCAGAAATACATGAAGACTAATTTTCAAACAGTCTTGCTTACTGATGAGTGCCGTGCAACGCTGGACAGTCCAGATGGATGGAGTAGTGGATGGCTGATGGATGGCCACCATGTCCCAACAAGGCTGCGACGTCGGCAAGGAGGTGGCGGAGTCATGTTTTGGGCTGGAATATTGGGAAGATTGCTGGTAGGCCCCTTTAGGTGTGAAAATGACCTCGGTAGAGTATATAGAGTTTCTGACTGACCACTTTCTTCCATGGTACAAAAAGAAGAACTGTGCCTTCCGTAGCAAAATTATCTTCATGCATGACAATACACCATCTCATGCTGCAAAGAATACCTCTATGTCATTGGCTGCTATGGGCATAAAAGGAGAGAAACTCATGGTGTGGTCCTCACCTTCCCCTGACCTCAACCCTACTGAGAACCTTTGGAGCATCCTCAAGCAAAAGATTTATGAGGGTGGGAGGCAGTTCACATCAAAACAGCAGTTGTGGGAGGCTATTGTGACACCTTGCAAAGAAATCCAAGCAGAAGCTCTCCAAAAACTCACAAGTTCAATGGATGCAAGAATTGTGAAGGTTATATCAAAGAAGGGGTCCTATGTTAACATGTAACTTGGCCTGTTAAGATGTTTTTGATTGAAATAGCTTTTGATTTCAATAAATATGACCTCCTAATGCTGCAAATTCAACAAATAACCATTTTCAGCTCTTTACAACCAATAAAATGTTTTGAAACTCTGTTATGCATAATAATTTGGAACAGTGCATTTTGAGTTTTTTTATTTTTGCAAAAAAAAAAAAAGTTATCATTGGGAGGTTTGCCGAATAAAATTTGAATTATGCTCTAATGGTTGATGACTTGAAAATTATACTGACTGTCATTTGCATTGACTGTTTATGAAAATCAGAGACAAATATCATTTGCATAATAATTTGGAACACTGTGTATAGGAATACTCTTGACTGCTGTGTAAAATGAGTGAAGGAGTTGCCATACATGTCCATGCTTGGGGGGAGCGTGGAGCCGAGGATTGTGGGGAGGTAAACGGGAAGCTTGACAGGGACCTGGTGTGTGTCCACCTCCTCCGTACATGGAACCCTGTTGTCTGGATTGGCAGTTCATATTGCTGGAATAACCCAGTGATGGACTGTGGAGTGGGAGATAAAATATAAATGAGACCACCCTGACAGTGAAAAATGAATGAATTACAATCAGCTGCAAGACATTAATATGGATATAAAAAGGATTTCGGTAGATTTCAATCTTAATGTGTAACTTTTTATTTTCAAAGAAACCTCTATTACCTTGATGTAATTTTTGACTTATTATTTTAAACGCTTCTGTTGAACCATCACCATTTCCCGTGGTTTTGGGGATGTCATCACATCACAATGGGTGATAAATATTGGTAATAATAATGGTTAGATTTATGATGCTTTTCATGTCAAGTGACATCTCAAAGCGCTTACAGTGAGTCCATTATTCATTCACTCCAGACAGACATTAATAGTGGTAAGCTACTACTGTAGCCACAGGAAACGTGGCTGCCAATCCGCGCCAACGACCTCTTCAACCACAATTGACCATTTATACACATTCATACTCAGTGTCATGGACACTGGAGGCAAGGTGGGTAAAGTGTCTTGCCCAGGGACACAACGGCAGGATGGCTGGGGAGAGCGGGATTCGAACCGCCAACCCTCTGGTTATTGGACGACTCGCTCTACCTCCTGAGTCACTGCTGCCTACATTTCCCTCCTCCATTCCATTTTTGCTGAGCACCAAGCTGGACGACAAGAAGTTCCATTTTTATATGGTCTTTGGCATGACCCGACTGGGACTTGAAACCTGACCTCCCGGCTGTGGGGCGGGAGGTCCCACAAATGGGTCCCAGGATGTGGTGTAGAAATATGGCTAAATGAGAGAAGAGGAAGCATCAACACATTTTATTCATCCAAAGTAAACCTACTCATAGCCAACTTAAAAAGTATCCAGTGCCTTAAATATTCAGTCATAACAGTGACTTAGAAGTTAATAAAGACAAGTAATATTACAGGATTTCATATATATATCTGAGCTGAATATGCAGAGCTGAAGCATATCTGACCTCATAGCGCTCACAGAAAGATGACCGTAGGAGCTGGCACCACTGGGGTTGCAGCGAGAGTTGACAAAGGCCACAAGGGAGTTGGGGGAGGTCCGGATGACTGTCTGGAGGTCTACACTGGCATCAGACAGAGGAGAGATGGACAGTGCTCGCTTTTTGCTTAGCTTCAGCATTGATCGAGGTGTGGAGAACCTTGAGCCTAAAGGGACCAAAGAATGCAGGAGTATTAGCTTCCACAGTACATTATAGCTTACTGTTTATTTAAGTTTACATTGAAAGACTGTAAATGTGTTTTCTTACCATCACCTGATCCAATCTGATCAGACCCAGGTGTAACCTGGCAGAAATTATGATGGGATGGCATCATGTTGTTCTGGTTACAGTAGGGGGTGGTATTGCCACCTGTAGGACATGACAACGTTACAAAAAGAAATTCTAGATGAATTCAAGGGTGTGCCCCTCCAGTACTTCTGAACTTCTTTTTTTAAACTTGTTTAAAACCTTACATGATCAACTTGAAAATTCAATATGGCTACCTCCATGTGCACAGGGAGGGTAGAGGCCCCTGGGTTGGAGACCAATTTTGAGGCCCCTCCCCCCCCCCCCCCCCCCCCAAAAAAAGAAATATGATGGACACTGGCTACACGGGTACTACGCATCAACCTTCCATGGAGTAAGGTGAAAGACTCAAACTCAGTCTTAAATTTAAAATGAGTGATTAAAATTAAGGATTGGCCAGTATCAGGTATCACCCGGGTATCAGGGTTTACCACTTCTTGTACTCTCAGATTGCTATTGGACAATATGCTGGTAGTGGTAACACACTGAACCACAACACAAAGAGTGCTGTGGTCCTCGTACTTAGAGAACAGTTTAGTGATTACTCTTTCATCACCAATTGGCTGGGGAGTAGAACAGCAATAGAGAAATGTCAGTTTTGAGAAAGCAGTTTACCGCTGACGATGACGACCAGCAAACCAGATCATAAGGGACAAAGTAGCTTTTTTCGCATGATGAAGTCACCATGAGAATGCCCACATCTCGTGACCTTTGACCTGGACCACAACCTGGATGCAGATGCACCTGAGGATCATTGTGTGAGAGTTTGGTGAGCATTGGGCCAATTGCCCAGGAGGAGTGGGGATTTTTGTGAAATATAGACAGAGGGACGACAGATCCAGCGCCGTCAGATTAGCACTGGAATTAGCTAAAAATGTACTATTAAATAGCACTTCTGTTTTTTGTCTCTTCTAGTTGTCTGTACACACAGTACTGAACATGTCACTGCAGTGGTTTTTATATACAAGTTACTATGTTGTTTTCAGTCACTCTTTCAAGCAAATGCTACATCAAGGTTATTCCACGACCTCAAACAATGAAACAAAAGAAAAAGCAACAAATTTGAAGTGCAAATTATAATTTCAAGGTTGGAGTTTAATTTTATTTTTACACCAAGTTAGATAAATTAAACCGTGACGCACATTGGTTAAATTTACCTGAAAACACCATTAATTTTTTTTCAGGTTATTTTGGAGTACACTCAACTCAGATGTGATGTCATTTTATCATAGTTTTCAATTTCAGACAGAAAAGGAATGGATCATGGGTAGCAAAATAGGTACAGGATTGATGGGTTATAAAAAAAAAACCACATGAACATCACATGGTGTAACATTCAAGGGATGGAGATCACTTAAGCAGGAAAAGAAGTATTTCATAGCCGGGCTTTCACATATAAGATTTCTGAAATTACATTAAAATGAACAATTTATTATCCAACACAGCTGTCTGAACTGGTCCAGTAGAATTGTAAAACAGCATATAAAAGCAGCAATGTAAGTGACACGAGGTACACTTGGCACAAAGGGATTGTAACATTTCAGTAGACTATTTGACAGTTTTAAACTGATTCCAGATGAAGAATACCTATGTTTAATTCTCCAAAAGTCACACTGTAACACTCACCACTAAGTGTCCTATATTTACATTTACATTTTACTATATGTGGCACTAAAGGGGTCATTGAATTAAAAAATTGTGTTTTTGTAGGTTTTAGCCTTCTGAAATGTGTCTATTGGTCACATGATTATCAAAAAAATATCAAAACACTCACTTCTCTTAAAAACACACACACAGCCTTTATATCATTTCGATCTCTGGTGAGCCATTTTGACTATTCTGGGTTTGCTATGGAACATCATTAACATGGTAACCCCAGCCTCAATACCCGCCCACTGCTCTCTTATTGGCCAGCCGAGCTGTCTGTCTGCAAGCATGAGCAAGGAGCCCAAGTGGGAGTTAGCTTATCACGTTTTGGCTTATATTGTTATTTTCTTTAGATTTGAGTCACCCTAATAAAAATTCCTGTTTCCACTTGGTTCACAAATCCACAATCAATGACATATCTCATGTCATTCTGGCTTACTTTGTTATATTTTCACTGTGGTACTACATAGAATCGTTAGCACCACCAAGGTGACTCATTTACGAATGTTTGTGCTTTTTGAACTCCAAGGACCAGACATATCCCATCAATCACTGAAACCACACACTCCTGTCCACCAGTTATGCTTTATTTCATTTTTTGTTTAAGACAAATTTACGTTAGCTGGCTCATGCTTGCTAACTGAACTAAGAGCTAGCCAACTAAGATTAGCAATAGTAACCTAAAAGGGAGGGTGGCATTAACTGCAATTCTTTGGCATTTACAGAGACATGCCATGAAACGAGCCGTTCTGAGGAATGCTGCAAAAGATGATTGACACTGATGCTGCAATAATTAAAGAACTTATAATCAAAATATGTCACAAACACCTGTGGCTATAAATCCCCTATTAAAAACAAGTCTACTGTCAGGGTGCGAGTTGGGTCCCATGTCTTCATTTTGATTCATAGTTTGTATTTTTTTTTTTTTTTAGAGCATGGACGCCAATCCACATCCTC
The DNA here is from genome assembly GCA_020510985.1 of Pholidichthys leucotaenia. Taxonomy (NCBI): domain Eukaryota; kingdom Metazoa; phylum Chordata; class Actinopteri; order Cichliformes; family Pholidichthyidae; genus Pholidichthys; species Pholidichthys leucotaenia. The sequence goes on along the minus strand of CM035837.1, from coordinate 83,415,841 downwards.
GCCTTAAGTTACTTCTTTGAATTTTCTGCATTTATTATAATTTGTTAGATTCATGATTCTGTTAGTTCTGTGAGTATTATTATTATGATTATTATAATCAGAGTTCTGTTTAGTCATTATTTGCATTATGATTGTCATGGTCTTGTCTCCCCTGATCCTCTGCTCATGTTCTGTGTCTCCCTCTGTTTGTGATTGTGTGTGTGTGTGTAGCCCCGCCCATCCTGTCATGTCGGGTTGCCTCATGTGTCAGCTGTCAGTCATTATTGGTCTCTCCACCTGTGCAACGTTGTCTTGATTGTTCCATTGATTAAGTTCTGTTCCACTTCTGTTCTCCTCGGGTTCTTTAGTCATGCTGCGTGAACAACATGCTTCTGTCTGATCTGTTTTTTGCCTTAGTCTTTTGTTGCTGCTTCCGAGCCGCAGTGTTATTTTCTGTTAAGTCCTTGAGCTGTGTCTGGGTGACCAGCTCTTAATAAAATTGTTAAACTTTATGTCCCAGCGATTGGGTCCAGTCTCTACACACAACCATGGCATCTTCGTCGGCCTCCGTCGGTCTATGATGACCATGGAAGAGAATCCTAAACGTCTACTCTGCTGGAACAGCACTGCCTGTGGCTGAACAGGCCGATGCGCGAATGACAGTCCCTGTCACACAGGTCACACTTGTGGGTGGTCTCCGTGCTGCTGGGTCTGTGGCGGTTCTTCCTGCGGGTCCTTTTTTCATCTGCTGCAGCAGTCAGTCTCTCTTCACCTGCCTTGAGCTGTCTGGTCAGGGTGCCTCTCCATTTGGAGCGGTCCGTTGCAAGGTCCTCCCAGCGCTCTGTGTTGATATCCAGGGCCTTCATGTCTCTCTTGCAGACGTCTCTAAAGCGCAGCTGTGGGCGGCCAACGTCTCTCCTGCCAGTTGCCAGTTCTCCATAGAGGACGTCTTTGGGGATTCTGCCATCCTCCATACGGTGAACGTGGCCTAGCCAGCGGAGCCTGCGCTGCCTGAGTAGAGTGAACATGGAGGGAAGGCCGGCGCGGGACAGAACTTCTGTGTTGGGCACTTTGTCCTGCCAGGATATGTCCAGGATGTGGCGAATGCAGCGCAAGTGGAAGGAGTTCAGTCTCTTTTCCTGCCGGGCGTATGTTGTCCATGTCTCCCTCCCATAGAGCAGTGTGCTGATGACGCAGGCGTTGTACACTGCCATCTTCGTCTTGACAGAGAGTTTGGGATTCTCCCACACTCGTGTGGTGAGGCGAGCGAGTGTGAAGGCTGATTTTCCAATCCTCTTGTTGATCTCTGTATCAAGGGAGAGGTTGTTGCTGATCATGGACCCCAGGTACGTGAACTGATTCACGACCTCCAGCTTGTAGTCATCAATGGTGATGGTTGGTGGTGCTTCCGTGCCTTGCGCCAAGACGTTAGTCTTCTTCAGGCTGATGGTAAGCCCGAAGTCCTTGCATACCTGGGAGAAGCGGTCCATCAGGGTCTGAAGCTCCTGCTGTGTGTGGGTTGCGACTGCAGCGTCGTCTGCGAACAGCATGTCTCTGATTAGAGCCTCGCGTACTTTGGTTCTGGCTTTCAGGCGGGCGAGGTTGAAAAGCCTGCCGTCAGATCTTGTGTGCAGGTAGATTCCCTCTGTTGCTGTGCTGAAGGCATGCCTCAGGAGCATAGCAAAGAAAATCCCAAAGAGGGTTGGCGCAAGTACACAGCCCTGTTTCACTCCGCTGCGTATGTTGAATGGCTCTGAGACGTTGCCATCGTGCTGCACTATCCCCTGCATGTTGGTGTGAAACGATTCGATGAGGCTTTGCAACTTTGGTGGGCATCCTATCTTTGGCAGGATCTTGAAAAGGCCCTCTCTGCTGACCAGATCGAACGCTTTGGTGAGGTCGATGAAGGCGACGTACAGAGGCATGTTCTGTTCTCTGCATTTCTCCTGGAGTTGGCGGATGGAGAATATCATGTCTACCGTCGATCGCTCAGCGCGGAAGCCACACTGAGACTCAGGGTAGACACGTTCGGCAAGCTTCTGTAGACGAACGAGAACAACTCGTGCGTAGACTTTGCCAACAACGCTGAGGAGGGAAATGCCCCTGTAGTTGTTGCAGTCGCTTCTCTCCCCTTTGTTTTTGTAGAGGGTGATGATCTTGGCGTCCCTCATGTCCTGTGGTACGGCACCTTCCTTCCAGCACTGGCAGAGGACGTCATGCAATGGCAGCAGTAGGGTGGTCTTGCAGTGCTTGATCAGGTCAGGGGGTATGCCGTCGTTGCCGGGTGCCTTGCCAGCGGCCAAGCTATCAATGGCCTTACTGGGTTCGTCGATGGTTGGCTCGGCGTCAAGTTCGTCCATGGATGGCAGGCAGTCGATGGCATCAAGGGCTGACGGTGTCACGGTGTTCTGTCTAGAGTAGAGGTCGGAGTAGTGTTCCACTCATCTCTCCATCTGCTTGTTCTTCTCTGTGATCATCTCCCCAGTGGAAGATTTGAGGGGGGGCCGTCTTGCTCTGAGCCGGACCAAGTGCTTTCTTGATGCCATCGTACATACCACGGATGTTCCCTGTTATGGCAGCGGTTTGAATGTCTTGGCTGAGCTGAGTCCAGTACTCGTTGGCACAGCGCCGAGCAGTCTGCTGAACTTTGCTTCTCGCAGCCCTGAGAATCTGGAGATTCTTCTCGTTTGGGTACTTCTTGTACTCAGCAAGTGCTGAGCGCTTGGCTTCAATGACGGGGGTCATCTCGGTCAACTTGGCATCAAACCAGTCCTGTGACTTCGAGGTCTTCCTCCCAAAGGTAGCCAAGGCTGTGCGGTAGATGGTGTTTCGCAGCTCTTCCCACTTATGCTTTGCAGATTCTCCTCCTTGTGGTACACCAAGTTCCTTCTCAAAGGTGGAGGCAAACTGCTCAACAAGTTCTGGTTGGGCCATCTTGCTGGTGTCAATCCGTGCCTTTCCAGGTTGTCTAGCACGATGGAATTTCTTCAGCTGCAGCTTGACCTTGCAACACACCAATGAATGGTCTGTGTCGCAATCTGCACTCTGGAGCGAACGGGTGATTAGCACGTTCTTCAGTGAGGTGCGCCTGGTCAGGATCAAGTCTAGCTGGTGCCAGTGCTTTGAGCGCGGATGTTGCTAGGAAACCTTGTGTTGGGGCTTGGTCTTGAAGAACGAGTTTGTGATGCACAGATCGTGATATGTGCAGAACTCGAGCAGCCGCTGTCCGTTGTCGTTCATTCTGCCCACGCCAAAAGGTCCAAGACAGGAGGGCCAGGAGTCGTGGTCAGCACCCACTCTGGCATTGAAGTCTCCAAGGAGAATGAGTTGTTCAGAGTTGGGGATGATCCTGACAGTTGTTGCGAGATTCTCGTAGAACTCGTCTTTTGCCTCTGGTGTGGCTGTCTGTGTTGGGGCATACACACTGACGAGGGTGACTGGGCCTTCAGTGGTGTTCAGGCGGAGGGTGAGGAGTCGTGCAGAGCCAGTGCTGCCCGGTTCCACCATCTTCAGCAAAGTGTTCTTCACTGCGAAGCCCACTCCGTGTTCCCTGTGTTCGTCACTGCCCTTTCCCTGCCAGTAGAACGTGTAGTCCTTCTCTCTCAGTGTGACTGCATCAGCTAACTGTGTTTCCTGGAGAGTGGCGATATCCACTCCCAGTCTCTTCAGCTCATTATTGATGATGGCAGTCTTCCTGGTGTCGTTGATGTCCTTGAGGTTAGCAGCGAGTCCTGTCATCATAGTGCGGACGTTCCAAGTTCCCAGTTTTAGAGTTGGTCTCTTTTGTTTTATTGTCTTGCCTGGTGCGAAGGTTCTCAGCCTGCTGTTTGGATTTCTCCTTATCCCCATGCACCCAATGAGGAAAGCAAGCTGTGGCAGGACAACACCTTATTGGCTGGGGGCTGCCCAGCTTGAGGCGGGCGGTAGCTGTCCAGTGAGATCTGATGATCCCTCCCACCGTTGGGAACAACCCCTGGCGCCACGCTCTACGCCAATTGAGCAGTGGCTTATAACCGGTAACTGTCATTCCCCGTGTTTTGTCTACGCCAAAGGCGAAGCTGGAGTGTCCTCTCCAGTGATCCGGTGTTCTACCTTCCAGCGTTGGGCGTTGGTAGGATTCAAGCCTGGGCAGGAAGATATGGAGGACAAGATGTTGCCCATGCAGCATGTCCCCCCTCTCCACGTCACTGATGAATCCAAAGGAACAGCAGGGCTGCTACAGTTTGGCACCAGCGCCGTTGCAGGAGCTGCCAGAACGATGTTGAGCACAACATAGAACTGCCTTAGGGGCTCCGACTCCGGATTTTTCCTCAGGGTTGACTCCCGAAGCCTTTCCCGTGACCGGGTATGCCGCAAGGCAGTAGAGGTTTGAAATCAGGGTTTACCTTCCCCTAGATGGGCTACCTTCCCAGGTTGACGAGCCACCATCTACCCGAAGCATCTGGTTTTAAGGCACCAGAGATCCGCCCTCGCCCCTTCTCCTATTAGTAAAAGCAGTTCCGCCGGGCTTAGAGACTAAACCACACGGGCAGGCTAGGAGTTGGACTTAGTTGTCAGAGGCTTTTCGAGACGCACGCCATAAGGAGCATTTTATGAGCACTGGGAGCTTAACCCCAGTGCCGCTCCTGGCTATGACAACCTTGGAACCGGCATCTACATTGTCAAAAATGGTATCCTGTGTCCTTTTTTCTACAAACAAAACCTTTCATTGCTTTAGAACTAGATTTCTTTATTAGTCCCACAATAGGGAAATTACAGGGCATCCACATGAGTGGATGAGGCAGCCACTGGTACAGCGTCCAACCCTTTAACCATTCACACACATATTCACCCCTGGGGCCACTTTAGACTCTCCAATTAACCTAACTTCCATGTTTCTGGCATGTGGGAGGAAACCCATGCAGACATGGGGAGAACATGCAAACTCCACACAGATCACTGTTGGTCGGGGGCTGAGATCGAACCCAGGATCCCCCAGCCAAGGGTGAGTTGCTGTGCTGCCGCAGTGCTAACCACTCCGCCACCGCGCTGCCATTTACAGTTTCATGTCAAAATCCTTTCACCCCCCCCCCTTCCTTTCCAAATGCCAGACTAGGCCCAAGACACATACCACAAGGCTAATAGCTGCTAGTGCTACATTAAACAGCATAAATCCTGTGATAAAAAGACTTACTGGTTGAAAGACATACCTAGTTGTATGCACGGTGGCCCAGGATAATGACTGAAACTGTACAGATCCTTAAAAGCAGTTTAATGGTAAAACCCATCTTAACTTGGGCCAAGTTTTCAAAGCAGTTATCCCAAAAATGCTAACCGGTTGGAGGCTAACTTCACTTAGGTCAGAGAGTCCTGAATGGCTCAACATGACATGTGCCAGTGGCTGCACATATCTACAGCACCAAAAACACTCTGTCTAAACTCACCTTTTTGCAGGGTGTGGGGCTTAAGTGAAACTTTACAGCAGAAAAAAAAAACAAAAAACCAGACACAGGAGATATTTGAGTGATTTCGCTCTTGACATGTCTTGTAAGTCATAAAAATCAAGTTACACACATGTTAACAAGAAAAAAAAAAGCTTGATTTTTGGCAGAGCATCACTTTAAGACCTGTGGGAGCTGTCAAAATGTGGAAAAAGTGCAGTCAGTGAACCCTTTAAATCTATAGCTCCACTGTATCTTAGCTATAGCTCAGCTTGTTAATTGATTCCCTTTGAAAATTCCAACCTGCTGTTTTACAGCTAAGCCCCACTGCAGAGTAATAGAGTTCCAATTTCAGTTTCTCAGGTATCCTTAAGTCTAAATCAATAGCGGCTGTGAGGTCACCAGGATGTAAAAGATACTCTGACTCACCATCTGTGGGCGGCATGCCTCTGTGGCCCATCATGCTGTGGGGTGGTGGGGCTTGAGGATGCCTCATGTATTGATCCAAGCAGTGGCCGACCCCCTGCACTGGTCCGTGAGTCATGCTGGGATTGTACATAGTGTGGCAATCCTGAGGAGGGCCGTCAAGGAGTGGAGGATGGAGTGAAGAAACATCAGTGTAAGGGGACTGGTCTGATGGAACTAGTCTGAAAATATCAGAAAATACAGAACTTTATTTTATATAAAGCTGTAAAAAAATGATGACATTAGAATACTTTAATAGTGATTTATGATGACACAGCTGAATATTAACTCCTTGTAGTTCTGTTATTCCAGATACAATAAGGACTTGATCTGATGCCAGCCATTTTAAAGTAATTAATGAATATTTTGATTTACACATATGACACAAAGCTTAAATGAAATTATACATTTCCTTTTAAAAACATATCAATTATTTGTAAAAATATGAAAAACGGGTGGGACGCAATACACTTTTGTCTCAAAGAAAAATTTTTAGCCATCCAGAATAACCAAAAAAGCTTTGGTATTTTGTCAGACAAGTAAAGTTTATTCAGGTTTTGCAGTTGTCATCAGTGTATGCATCAGGAGCAGGGTGTGGCTTCACTGGAGTGAAAGCGGCTGGAAAGACACAGAGCTATACTGTAGAAAACATACACTACTCACATAAAGTTAGGGATATTTGGCTTTTGGGTGAAATTTATGGAAAATGTAAAAAGTTCCAACAGACTCATGATAGAAGACGTGGAGGAAAAACATCCAGACTCTCTGCTTATCATTCTGGGTGATTTCAATAGAGCTAATCTCACAAATGAGCTTCCTAAATACAGACAGCATATTAAATGTCCCACCAGGGACACAAATACACTTGACCACTGTTACACAGTTTTAAGAAACGCCTATCATGCCGTCCCCCGTGCAGCTCTGGGTTTTTCTGACCACTGTCTGCTCCATCTTATCCCAACATACAGACAGAAACTAAAAACTTCCAAGTCTGTTGTAAGGACTGTGAAGAAATGGACTGAGGAATCAAAGCTGGAGTTACAAGCCTGCTTTGACTGTACAGATTGGAGTGTTTTTGAAGCTGCAGCCATTAACCTAAATGAACTCACTGACACTGTGACGTCATACATCTGTTTCTGCGAGGACATGTGTGTGCAGACCAAGACCTTCTGCACATACAACAACAATAAACCCTGGTTCATTCCTAAACTGAAGCAGCTACGTCAGACCAAGAAGGAGGCCTACAGGACTGGTGATTGGACTCTGTACAAGTGGGCCAGAAACATGCTGACGAAGGAGATCAGGCTTGCTAAGAGGAGCTACAGTGTGAAGTTACAAAAAAACTTCTCAGCCAACAACTCTGCTTCTGTCTGGAGAGGCCTACGGAATATCACCAACTACAGGAGACCATCCCCCCACCCTGTGGAAAACCTCCAGCTGGCTAACGACCTAAACAGCTTTTACTGCAGGTTTGAAAAGAACCTACAGTTCTCACCTCCCACCCACACAAAAGGATTATCTGCAGCCCCAGGAACTCCATCCCTCCTCCACTCTGACCTCCCACCAGCACTAACGATCTGTGAAGAGGAGGTGCGCCGGGTCTTTCAGAGACAAAAGATCAAGAAGGCTGCAGGACCTGATGGTGTGTCTCCGTCCTGCCTGAGAGTCTGCTCCAACGAGTTGGCCCCCATCTTCACCCGGATCTTTAACAGATCACTGGAGCTGCATGAAGTGCCTTCCTGCTTCAAACGCTCCATCATCATTCCAGTTCCCAAGAAACCCTCTGTTACAGGATTAAACGACTACAGACCTGTTGCCCTGACCTCTGTGGTCATGAAATCCTTGGAGAGATTGGTGCTGAACCACCTGAAGGTCATCACAGGCCCCCTGATGGACCCACTGCAGTTTGCCTACCGGTCAAACAGGTCAGTGGATGATGCAGTGAATATGGGACTACACTACATCCTGTAACACCTCGACTCCCCAGGGACGTACGCCAGGATCCTGTTTGTCGACTTCAGCTCAGCGTTCAACACCATCATCCCAGGCATTCTTCATCAGAAACTCCTCCAGCTCAAGGTGCCCCCCTCCACCTGCCAGTGGATCTCCAGCTTTCTAACTGACAGGTGGCAACAGGTGAAGCTAGGGAGATTTACATCCAGCTCCCGAAAAATTAGTACTGGCGCCCCCCAAGGATGTGTCCTTTCCCCACTGCTCTTCTCCCTCTACTCCAACGACTGCACCTCAGAGGACCCTTCGGTGAAGCTCCTGAAGTTTGCGGACGACACCACAGTCATCGGTTTGATCCGGGATGATGATGAGTCTGCATACAGGCGGGAGGTGGAGCAGCTGATCCTCTGGTGCAGCCAGAACCATCTTGAACTTAACCCAGCCAAAACGGTGGAGATGACTGTGGATTTCAGGCGACACCCCCCTTCATTCCCCCCACTCACCATCCTCAACAGCACAGTGTCCACTGTGGACTCCTTCAAGTTTCTGGGTACCACAATCTCCCGGAACCTGAAGTGGTCCTCCCATATAGACACTGTCCGGAAAAAGGCCCAGCAGAGGTTGTTTTTTCTGCGTCAGCTCAAGAAGTTTGATTTGCCTCAGGAGCTGCTGGTTGTCTTCTACAGCGCCATCATCCAATCTGTCCTCTGTTTTTCCATCACTGTCTGGTTTGGATCTGCCACTAAACAGGACAAGACCAGACTGCAGCGGATCGTTAAGTCTGCGGAGAGGATCATTGGTACCGACCTACCCTCCATTGAGAACTTATATCGGTCCATAACCAGGAAACGGGCGGGAAACATCTGTGCTGACCCATCACACCCCGGCCACAAACTGTTTGAACTTCTATCTTTTGGTCGTCGTTACAGATCACTGAAGGTCAAAACCACCCGTCACAGGAACAGTTTCTTTCCTCAAGCCATCACTCTGATGAATTCCTAACATTCACCTAGTCCTACCTGTTGCTGTACTCATGACTTTTCATCCATTATTACACTGCACATAAGTCACACTGCTTTTTACTTCATTCACATTATATCACTGAATCTGAGTTCACATTGAAATACTGTGTGACTGTATATTTTTTCATATATTTCTACAAAGTGTGGTTAGTCTGAGTAAAGAACTGCATATATTCCTGTATATATTTGCATCCTTTTATAGAAACGTGGACAGACTGTAATTTACTGTACATACTCTGTTGTCATTGAATCCCTATTTAAATCCTCCACCTGAACAATGAGAGCAAGTTTTTAGCCAAAGTCAAATTCCTTGTTGTGCATACTTGGCCAATAAAGCTGATTCTGATTCTGATAAATTCTAGATCAAGGATTCAGTGTACCCTGCCTACCCCGCCCGGTATGGGGTTACTGGGGTCCCACCCTGGAGCCAGGCCTGGGAGAGGGGCTCGATGGCTAGCGTCTGGTGGCCAGGTTTCCACCCATGGGACCCGGCCGGTCTTAGGCCGAAGGAGTTACATGGGTTCGCCCTCCAGTGGGCTCACCACCTGTAGGAGGGATCATGGGGGTCCGGGGCTATGTGGATTAGGTGGCGGTGAAAGGCGGAGACCTTGGCGGACTGATCCCAAGCTTTCTAAACTGGCTTTTGGTACGTGGAATGTCACCTCTCTGGTGGGGAAGGAGCCTGAGCTGGTGTACGAGGTTGAGAGATACCGGCTAGATATAGTCGGCCTCACCTCAACACACAGCTCCGGTTCCAGAACCAGTCTCCTGGAGAGGGACTGGAGCTTGGCCTTTTCTGGAGTTGCCCCGGGCGAGAGGCGATGAGCAGGGGTGAGTATTCTTGTATCCCCCCAACTTGCTGCCTCTATATTGGAGTTTTCCCCGGTGGACGAAAGGGTTGCTTCCCTGTGCCTTTGTGTTGGGAAACGGGTCCTGACCATCATTTGTGCCTATGCACCAAATGATGTTTCAGAGTACCCACCTTTTTTGGAGTCTCTGACTGGGGTGCTGGAGGGTGCTCCTCTTGGAGACTCCATTGTCATACTGGGGGACTTCAATGCACACGTGGGCAACGACAGTGAAACCTGGAGGGGGTGATTGGGAGGAACGGCCTGCCCGATCTGAACCCGAGTGGTGTTCAGTTATTGGACTTCTGTGCTAACCACAGTTTGTCCATAACGATGGTGGTCGGTGCATCTTGTGGTGGCAAACCCCGAACCAAGTGGTGGACACCAGTGGTAAGGGGCGCCATTAAGCTGAAGAAGGAGTCCTATCAGGCTTGGTTGGCTTGTGGGACTCCCAAAGCAGCTGAGGTGTACTGGCAGGCCAAGTGGAGTGCAGCTCGGGTGGTTGCTGAAGCAAAAATCCGAGTATGGGAGGAGTTTGGTGAGGCCATGGAACAAGACTTTCGGTCAGCCTCGAAGAGATTCTGGCAAACTGTCCGGTGGCTCAGGAGGGCAAAGCAGCTCCCTGTCCACACTGTGTATGGTGCGGATGGGGCGCTGTTGACTTCGACTGGGGATATCATTGAGCGGTGGAAGGAATACTTTGAGGATCTCCTCAATCCCACTGATACGCCTTCCACAGAGGAAGCAGGGCTTGTGGACGAGGGAGAAGACTCGCCTATCACAGGGGCTGAGGTCGCCAAGGTGGTTAAAAATCTCCTTGGTGGCCGGGCCCCGGGGGTAGACGAGATTCGCCCTGAGTACCTCAAGGCCCTGGATGTTGTAGGGCTGTCATGGTTGACACGCCTCTGCACATTGCGTGGCAGTCGGGGGCAGTGCCTTTGGCATGGCAAACCGGGGTGGTGGTTCCTCTCTTCAAAAAAGGGGACCGGAGGGTGTGCTCCAACTTTTTTTTGTAACTTAGATTTTTATTCATTTTTCATCATATATAATGCATTCAGATCACATTCTACATTTAAAAAACAAAGGGGTTAGGGTAGGGAAAAAGAAAAAAAAATAAAATAAAAGGGGGGGGGGACAAATGTTGGAGCATCAAGTTTTTAGTTTCCATCTCTTAATTCTTCTGGTTTTTTCAGTGTCTTTGGTTATTCTTTCAATTTCTGCCTCGTTGTTGCACTTTGTAGTGTGTCCATTTCCGCCATTTTTTCTCCCATAGTCCTTCTTGCATTCTTCGTCGATATGTTAGTTTTTCCATCATACGTATGTCCTCAACAATGTCAGTCCATTGTTCTTGGTCAGGAAGAACTTCTGATCGCCATTTTTTTGTGATAGTTTTTTTTACATGCAATCAACAAGATTTTAACTAGATATCTGTCCTCAGCCTGTATAACATTGTCTCTTTTAAGATCACATAAGTACATCAGGTTACAGTTCATTGGTATATTATATCCTAATATCCTCTGTATTGTCACATGTATAGATTTCCAAAATGATGATATTTTGTAGCATTTCCAAAACATATGTGAGTGGTCTGCATTTTGAGCCCCACATCCCCTCCAGCATAAAGATTGGGTATTTGTATATTTTCCTTGAATCTGTGGTGTAATGAAAAAGCGAATCAGGTTTTTCCATCCAAATTCCCTCCATGTCCTTGAATTTGTTGATGTGTGTTGTGTTTTCCATATTTCCTGCCAGCTTTCTTCTGTTATGTTTAAATTGAGCTCTTTCTCCCATTTCTCCTTTATATAGTTACTTGTATGATTGTTTGTCATAAGTTTCTGATATAGCTTTGAAATAATTCTTATTTTATTTCCTGCATATGAGCTTAAAATAAGTTGTATAATCTCGTTCACATCTGTTTGGAGGTTATGCCTAATCTTCTTCATATAGTAATCTCTCATCTGCAGATATCTGAAAAATTCCGATCTTTCTAGTTTAAATTTTCTCCTGATATTTACAAAGCTCCCGAGATCTTTTTTTCCGATATTGCCCCATGCTGTGATTCCCTTGTTCACCAGATTTTTGTATCCCCTATCTTGTTTTGCCGGTTCAAACTGACTGTCAAATCCTACCCATTTCAATAGTTTTATGTCTTCCCTTATATTATATTTTTGTACTATTTTATACCACAGTTCTAAAGTAAATTTAGTGATTGGGTCTATTTGTTTGATTTGCTTATATGCATCTTTATCTCCTATTATGCTTTGTACTGGGAGTCCCTCAATTTCCTTTTCCATTTCTTTCCATTTTGCCTCATATCCCTCGTCGCACCAACATATGATATATCTTATTTGTGCTGAGTAGTAATATTCCTTTAGACTCGGTAGGTCCATGCCTCCTTTCTCTTTTGGTAATTGGAGGGTTTTATATTTCACTCTTGGTTTTTTACCTCCCCAAACAAATCTCGATATCATCCTGTCCCACTTTGAGAATTGGGCATCTGGAATCTCTGTTGGTATAGCCTGGAAGAGGTAAAGTAATCTAGGTTGTATGCTGATTTTGACTGTCTCAATTTTTGAATTCAGATCCATATTTAAGATTGACCATCTATCAATATCTTTTTTTATTTCTTGTTCCAACCTATCATAGTTTGCTTTATATATTTTGCTTAGGTCTTTAGGTATGTTCACTCCAAGGTATTTTATTTCTTTTTGGTTCCAGTTTAGTTTGATCTTATCAGTTATCTGGTTTAGAGGGTTATAGTGGAATGTCAGTATTTGTGTTTTTGTTATGTTTATCTTGTATCCTGATAATTTTCCAAAATTTTCTATCAAGTTCATCATTTCCATTATTGATTTATCTGGTTGTTCGAGGTAAACTATAATATCGTCTGCAAATAGCCCAATCTTGTGTTCTGCCCCCTTTATTGTTACACCTTTTAATTTCTTATTTTGTCGTATCGCTTGAGCCAATGGTTCTATGAACAGAGCAAACAAGGTGGGCGATAAGCAGCATCCCTGCCTAGTTGATCTTTGTATATTTACTTTGTCTGTTAAGCTACCGTTTATCTTGATTCTTGCCACAGGTTCTTGATATAGCGTCCTTATGCATTGTACTGATTTTTCGTTAAATCCAAAGCGCTCCAGTACACTATATAGGAATTTCCAGTTGACCCTGTCAAATGCTTTTTCTGCGTCTAAACTCATTATTACTGCGCTTTTCTTTTCTTTATGTATTTGGTTAATTATATGTATTGTTCTCCTGATATTGTCATGTGTTTGGCGTCCCTCTATGAATCCAGTTTGATCATCTTCTATCAATTCCGTCAAGAATGTCTTTATTCGTTTACATATAATTGTTGTGTATATTTTATAATCTACATTTAATAAAGAGATTGGTCTATAGTTTCCGCATTGTTCTTTATCTTTCCCTGGTTTTAAAATAACTGAAATGATTGCTTCGTTCCATGATGGAGGTATTTTGTTGTTGTTCAGCGTCCAACTAAATGACTTTAGGAGTTGTGGCGTGAGTTCTTCTATAAACAGTTTATAAAACTCAGACGGGTATCCATCACTACCTGGTGATTTACCGTTTTTAAGTGACTTAATCACATCTCTGATCTCTTGTGTTGTTATTTCTGCTGTTAGTTTTTCATTTTGTTGATTTCCTATTGATGGCAAGTCCAATGTGCTTAGAAATTTTTTAATATCTTTAGTATTTGTTTCTTCAGGTTGCGAGTATAGTTCTTGGTAGAAATTATGGAATATTTCTTCGATGTTTTCTGGGTTAACTGTGGTTTTATTTGTGGTGGGGTCTTTAATCTTGTATACATTATTCATTGTTTGTTGTTTTCTTAACCGTTTTGCCAGCAGTTTTGTGGCTTTTGGCCCCGTTTCATAATATTTTTGCTTAAGATATCTATTTTTCCTTTCAATTTCATCCATTTGTGTTTCTTTTATCTTTGTTTTTTCTTCTTTAATTACTTGATATATTTTTGGATCATTTGTGCTTTGATGTTTACGTTCTAATTCCTTCAGTCTCTCACATCTTTGTTCATACGCTTCCAGTTTAGTCTTATTTGCTTTTCCTGTTTCAACAATTAATTTACCCCTTAACACGGCTTTTAGTGCGTCCCATAGTATTGTTGGGTCCACTTCTTCATTGTCATTCTCTTGGATATATTCGTTTATGTTTATTTTTATTCTTTCTTTCATTTTCTCATCATTTAACAGTCCTACGTTAAGTTTCCATGTTGTTTGTCGTTTTCTATTGTTTAAATATATTTCCATGTATATAGGATTATGATCTGATATTTCTGCCCCTCCAATCCAACAATTTCTCACCCTGTGTCTGTCACCTTCATTCATAAGGAAGTAATCTATTCTAGAGTGTACTTTATGGACTGCTGAATAATGTGTATAGTCTTTTTCGAGTGGGTGTAGGTCCCTCCATATGTCTACCATACCCATTTCTGCCAGTGAGGTTCTTATGAACTTTGTTACATGTTTTTTTGTCTTCTTAACACTTGTTGTGTCAACTTCATGATCCATGACAGCATTTAAGTCTCCTCCACAAATTAGGACTCCTTCACTGTGTGTTGCTATGAGATCAAACAGATGTTGAAAAAAACCCTTGTCACTTTCTGGTGGGGCATAGATGTTCACTAATGTAATCTGCATACCATCTATTCTTCCCTTTATTATTACATACCTGCCTTCTTTATCCTGGATTTCCTGTTCACTTTCAAATTGTATTTTGTTTGAGATTAGTATCATAACCCCCCTTTTAGCTCCTCCCTTAAATGAACTGTAGTAGGAGTTCTTATAGCCAAATCTCTTTAGTTTCACATGTTCTGTCTTGCTCAAATGTGTCTCTTGCATAAATATAATTTCAGCTTTTTCCTTCTTGAATTTTCTTATTATTCTTTCCCTTTTAACAGGTGAGTTCAGACCATTCACGTTTAGTGTCATTATCTTAAGATTTTTACCCATATTCATGTTTTTCCATTTTTTTAACTTGTGCTCCTAGCCCCTTTAACAACAAAAATAACACATATTTATTTCAAAACACATTAAAAAATCTCGACCTCCGTACTTTGGGCCTTTCTTCTGCCCACTGGTCCCTGTTGGTGGGTGGGGGGTTTGTCTTCACAGAGTAAAGGGCCCTCCCTAGACTTTTAATTACTATCAAAGTAATAGTCATAAGTCTAGAAATGTCCAACAAATATCACTTAAACCTCTCCTAGCCGTCCGTTTCTCTTTTACCTTGTCTTCTTGGCCTTCATTTCTTCTGTGCCTTTCTTAATCTTTGTTATGATCTAGGCTTTCAGTTGAAAGCCTTGTAACTTGTCCTGGGCCCGCTGCTCTACGTCTCTCCCCCTTCTCCCGCCGTACGCTCATCTCCACTCCGGCTGTCGTGGTGCGTTCAGGGCCGCCGCTGCTCCAGCCGTTTCCTTCGGCACGCTCACCTCAAGGCCCCGCTCCATCATATCCCGCGCTGCCTCTTCGGCCGTGTTGTAGGTTCTTGTGCCTTCCTCCCAATGAATCCTCATTTTCGTTAGCGGCGTTTGGAATCTAATTTTTTTCTCTTTCAGCGTTTTTTTAATGTTGGCATATTTCTTCCGCTGCTGCACGATTTCTGTCGGGTAGTCATGGTCAAAGAATACCTGTTTGTCGCCGATTCGTATCTTTTTTTTCCATGCTTGCATCAGGATTCTTTCCTTTATGTCATATTTCACAAAGTTTACCACAACTGACCTGGGTGTAGCGTTTGTGTTCAGGTTCTGTGCCGGTGTTCTGTGCGCCCGTTGAATCTGCAGATCCGTTTCTCCGGGTATTTCCAGTTCTTTTTTTAAGAACTGATCCATGAATTTTGTCATCGAGTTGCCTTCAATGCCCTCCGGAATTCCAAAGATGCGCATATTGCTTCGTCTGGATCTGCTCTCCAAGTCGTTTATTTTCTCCTGCATCCTCTGCGTTTGCGTCGTCAGGGTCTGTAGTTGTTCGTTTGCCTCGCTTTTCCAATCTTCTAGCTCCGATATTCGGGTCTGCGCTTCTGTCATACACGCCCGCTGGGAGCGCAGCTCCTCCATGTTTTCCGTTAACTTACGCTCCATTTCTCTTCGGAGGTCCATAATTTCCTCCTTAATTTCTTTTTTCAGTTCCTCCTTAAGAGCCGCCAAATCCTGATGTAGATGTCGCTTGAATTCTCTTAACTCTTTACCCAAACTGGCGATGCCAGTGTTCATGTTGTCGAGTCTGGCGTCCTCCATTTTCTCTGCTGTAAACATCTCGTTTTTTTGGGCTTCGCGTACAGCGGTTTTTCCTGCGTTGTTGGAGAGGAATTCTTCAATTTTACCCTGTTTTTGTCCTTGTGCCCGGTTCCTTCGTGTTTTCATCCCTTAGTTTATTGATCCGCTTATGTCGAGTTGGCCATTTACCGATGATTTTTAATCCGGCTAGGGAGAGCTCTTTGTTTAAGTGTTATGTCTCTCCGCCATCTTCCCGGAAGTCCCTCAGGGTGTGCTCCAACTTTAAAGGGATCACACTCCTCAGCCTCCCTGGGAAGGTCTATGCCAAGGTACTGGAGAGGCCGTTGGTCGAACCTCGGATTCAGGAGGAGCAATGTGGTTTTCGTCCTGGCCGTGGCACATCGGACCAGCTCTTTACCCTCTCGAGAATTCTCGAGGGTTCGTGGGAGTTTGCCCAACTAGTTTACATGTGTTTTGTGGACTTGGAGAAGGCATTCAACCGCGTCCCTTGTGGTTTTTTGTGGGGGGGTGCTTCGGGAGTATGGGGTATCGGGCTTGTTGTTACGAGCTATTCAGTCTCTGTACGACCGTTGTGAGAGTTGTTGTACGACCGTTGTGAGAGTTTGGTTCGTATTGCCAACACTCGGTCGGACTCATTCCCAGTGAGAGTTGGACTCCGCCAGGGCTGTCCTTTGTCACCGATCCTGTTCATAATTTTTATGGACAGGATTTCTAGGCGCAGCCAGGGAACAGAGGGTGTCATGCTTGGTGACCACAGGATCTCATCTCTGTTGTTTGCAGATGATGTTGTCCTGTTGGCTTCATCCAGCAATGACCTACAGTTCTTGCTGGGACGGTTTGTCGCTGACTGTGAAGTGGCTGGGATAAGAATCAGCACCTCCAAGTCTGAGTCCAAGGTCCTCAGCCGGAAAAAGGTGGATTGTCCTCTCTGGGTTGGAGACAGGCTCCTGCCCCAAGTGGAGGAGTTTAAGTATCTTGGGGTCTTATTCACAAGTGAGGGGAGAATGGAGCGAGAGATTGACAGACGGATCGGAGCAGCATCTGCAGTGATGCGGACGTTGTACCGGTCTGTTGTGGTGACGAGGGAGCTGAGTTCTAAGGCAAAGCTGTCGATTTACCAGTCAATCTACGTTCCTACTCTCACCTATGGTCATGAGCTTTGGGTAATGACCGAAAGAATCAGATCGCGGATACAAGCGGCTGAAATGAGCTTTCTCCGTAGGATTGCTGGACTCACCCTCAGAGACAGGGTGAGGAGCTCAGTCATCCAGGATCCAGGAGCTTTAGCTAACTATAGACCAATCTCTAATCTCCCTTTCATTTCAAAAATCTTAGAAAGAGTTGTTGCTACGCAATTATTTGACCACCTGCAGGGAAATGGTTTACTTGAAGAGTTTCAGTCTGGGTTTAGAATCCATCATAGTACTGAAACAGCCTTAGCGAAGGTCACTAATGACCTCCTCATTGCATTTGATAATGGACTAGTTTCTGTACTTGTCCTTTTAGACCTTAGTGCAGCTTTTGATACTATCGATCATAATATTCTACTTGATAGATTAGAACACTATGTTGGACTTAATGGAACTTCATTGCAGTGGTTTAGATCTTATTTATCTTTATTTATCTTATTATCTTTCAACTCAAAGCTCAGTCATGGAGTTCCACAGGGATCTGTGCTAGGCCCGACTCTTTTTAGTTTATATATGCTTCCGTTAGAAAGCACTGTATACATTTTCATTGTTATGCTGATGACACACAATTATACCTGTCAATGAAGCCAGATGATAGTAATCAATTAGCCAAGTTAGAAGCCTGTCTTAAGGAAATCAAAGCTTCGATGACTTGTAATTTCCTGCTATTAAATTCAGATAAGACTGAAGTCATTCTTGTTTGTCCAAAAAACCTTAGAAATTCCTTTCCAAATCAAACTTTCAGTTTGGATGCGGTTACTCTTTCTCTTAATAGCTCTGTGAGGAACCTTGGAGTTATTTTTGATCAGGATTTGTCCTTCAATTCACATATTAAATTTGTTTCTAAGACTGCCTTCTATCATTTGCGTAATATTGCCAAGATTAGGAGCATCTTGTCTCAGAGTGATGCTGAGAAACTGATCCACGCTTTTGTTAGCTCGAGATTAGATTATTGTAATTCTTTATTATCAGGCTGTCCTAAAACATCTTTAAAAAGTCTTCAGCTGATCCAAAATGCTGCAGCAAGAGTTTTAACAGGTACTAGAAAGAGAGATCATATCTCTCCGGTTCTGGCCTCCCTTCATTGGCTTCCCATAGAGTTTAGAATTAAGTTTAAAATCCTTCTTCTTACTTACAAAGCTCTAAACAATCAGGCTCCTTTTTATTTAAAAGATCTGATACTACCGTATTACCCTAACAGAGTACTACGCTCCCAAAATGCTGGATTACTTGTAATACCTAGAATCTCCAAAAGTACAATGGGAGGCAGAGCCTTCAGTTATCAAGCTCCTCTCCTGTGGAATCAGCTGCCAATCTGGATTCGGGAGTCAGACTCGATCTCTGTTTTTAAGAATAGGGCTAAAACCTACCTTTTTGATATAGCCTACAATTAGGGAGGGATCATGTGTTTCTGAACCCTCCCTTAGTTATGCTGCTAATAGGTTTAGTCAGCCGGGGGACCTCCAGTAATGCACTGGGCCTCACTCCTTTTCTCACTCTCTATGAAATATTTTTTTTGCTGGTCATTAACATTTGTTTGTTCTCTCCCATAGATTGAGTCCCCATCGTGCTGTTTGCTCTCTACATGTCTATTCTTTTCTTCTTCTCTATCCCCTCACCCCCCAGCCAGTCGCAGCAGATGACTGCCCCTCCCTGAGCCTGGTTCTGCTGGAGGTTTCTTCCTGTTAAAAGGGAGTTTTTCCTCTCCACCGTCGCCAAGTGCTTGCTCACAGGGGATCGCCTGATTGCTGGGGTCTTTCTGCAACTGTGGGGGTTCCCCCTACAGTTGATAGTGCTATGAGATGACTGTTGTTGTGAAATGGCGCTATATAAATAAAGTTGAATTGAATTGAATCTGGGAGAGGCTCAGAGTAGAACCGCTGCTCCTCCACATTGAAAGGAGTCAGTTGAGGTGGTATGGGCATCTGATTAGGATGCCTCCTGGATGCCTCCCACTTGAGGTGTTTCGGGCATGTCTCACTGGGAGGAGACCCCGGGACAGACCCAGGACTCAGTGGAGAGACTATGTCTCCCAGCTGGTCTGGGAACTCCTTGGTATCCTCTCTGAAGAGCTGGAGCAGGTGGCTGGGGAAAGGGAAGTCTGGGCTTCTCTGCTTGAACTGCTGCCTCTGCGACCCGGACCTCCGGAAAAGCGGTAGAAGATGGATGGATGGATGGATGTAAAAAAGTTCACGCTACAGTGATATTATCTCATGAAAGTAGGGCATTTGAGTAGAAGCATGCAATGGTGATTTCCTCATCTCAAACATTTTATTGAAACAAAAGCCAACAAAAGTGGTGGGTATACCACAACAAAAATGTCAATGTCTCAATAACTTGTCATGTGCCCTCGAGCATCAATTACAGCTTGACAACAATGTCTCATGCTGTTCACAAGTCGACTTATTGTCTACTGAGGCATGGCATTCCGCTCTTGAAGGGCGGCCCTAAGGTTATTGAGGTTGTGGGGTGCAGGGTTACAAGCCTCAACACAACTCAGCTGATCCCATAGGATTCAGATCTGGTCAAAGTGCAGGCCACTCCATTTGAGGTACCCCAGCCTCCAGCAGCTGTTCCCTAATGATGCAATCTCAATGAGCTGGAGCATTGTCATGCATGAAGATGAAATTCGGCCTGTGTTGTTCATGCAGGGGGAAAATGACTGGATTAATGATGTTATTCAGGTAGTATCAACTTGTCACTGTACTATTCACAAGGTGTAGGGCAGTTCTGTATTGACTAGACACACCTGCCTAGACTGTAACACCACCACCAAAGGCTTGTCTAGTTCAATTCAATTCAACTTTATTTATATAGCGCCATTTCACAACAACAGTCATCTCATAGCACTATCAACTGTAGGGGGGACCCCCACAGTTGCAGAAAGACCCCAGCAATCAGGCGATCCCCTGTGAGCAAGCACCTGGCGACGGTGGAGAGGAAAAACCCCCTTTTAACAGGAAGAAACCTCCAGCAGAACCAGGCTCAGGGAGGGGCAGTCATCTGCTGCGACTGGCTGGGGGGTGAGGGGAAAGAGAAGAAGAAAAGAACAGACATGTAGAGAGCAAACAGCACGATGGGGACTCAATCTATGGGAGAGAACAAACAAATGTTAATGACCAGCAAAAAAAAAAAAATTTCATAGAGAGTGAGGAGAGGAGTGATGCCCAGTGCATTACTGGAGGTCCCCCGGCTGACTAAACCTATTAGCAGCATAACTAAGGGAGGGTTCAGAAACACATGATCCCTCCCTAATTGTAGGCTATATCAAAAAGGTAGGTTTTAGCCCTATTCTTAAAAACAGAGATCGAGTCTGACTCCCGAATCCAGATTGGCAGCTGATTCCACAGGAGAGGAGCTTGATAACTGAAGGCTCTGCCTCCCATTGTACTTTTGGAGATTCTAGGTATTACAAGTAATCCTGCATTTTGGGAGCGTAGTGCTCTGTTAGGATGATACGGTAGTATCAGATCTTTTAAATAAAAAGGAGCCTGATTGTTTAGAGCTTTGTAAGTAAGAAGAAGGATTTTAAACTTAATTCTAAACTCTATGGGAAGCCAATGAAGGGAGGCCAGAACCGGAGAGATATGATCTCTCTTTCTAGTACCTGTTAAAACTCTTGCTGCAGCATTTTGGATCAGCTGAAGACTTTTTAAAGATGTTTTAGGACAGCCTGATAATAAAGAATTACAATAATCTAATCTCGAGCTAACAAAAGCGTGGATCAGCTTCTCAGCATCACTCTGAGACAAGATGCTCCTAATCTTGGCAATATTACGCAAATGATAGAAGGCAGTCTTAGAAACAAATTTAATATGTGAATTGAAGGACAAATCCTGTTCAAAAATAACTCCAAGGTTCCTCACAGAGCTATTAAGAGAAAGAGTAACTGCATCCAAACTGAAAGTTTGATTTGGAAAGGAATTTCTAAGGTTTTTTGGACCAACAAGAATGACTTCAGTCTTATCTGAATTTAATAGCAGGAAATTACAAGTCATCCAAGCTTTGATTTCCTTAAGACAGGCTTCTAACTTGGCTAATTGATTAGTATCATCTGGCTTCATTGACAGGTATAATTGTGTGTCATCTGCATAACAATGAAAATGTATACAGTGCTTTCTAATAATGTTGCCTAACGGAAGCATATATAAACTAAAAAGAGTAGGACCTAGTGTAACGGATGCCAACTAGTACTGTTCGGCGTAGAACGTTAATAAAAAAAAAAACCTCCCTCCCGAAAGCCTCATACAGTATCGGTAGCGCTGAGCTATCGGTCGGACCTTTAGCTCAGCGCGATCGTGCTGTGTCTCCCATGCTCGAACTGTGTAGTTGACTGAGAGGTCGCGGGTTCGTGTCCCGTGTGGGGCGAACTGCGCAGGATGATCTCTGTCACACTAGCACAGATTCCTGTGGAACTCCATGACTAAGCTTTGAGCTGAAAGAAAACTCATCATTTACATGAACAAACTGGAACCTATCAGATAAATAAGATCTAAACCACTGCAACGAAGTTCCATTAAGTCCAACATAGTGTTCTAATCTATCAAGTAGAATATTATGATCAATAGTATCAAAAGCTGCACTAAGATCTAAAAGGACAAGTACAGAAACTAGTCCATTATCAGATGCAATGAGGAGGTCGTTAGTGACCTTCGCTAAGGCTGTTTCAGTACTATGATGGATTCTAAACCCAGATTGAAACTCTTCAAGTAAACCATTTCCCTGCAGGTGGTCAAATAATTGCGTAGCAACAACTCTTTCTAAGATTTTTGAAATGAAAGGGAGATTAGAGATTGGTCTATAGTTAGCTAAAGCTCCTGGATCTAGCGTTGGCTTTTTAGTGACAACAGTGGCTGATGCATAGCGCTCTCCTTGAGGTCTCCAACATCGTTGGTGGCCATTAGGGTTGTCGCGGTAGAGGAATTTCCCCAGCAGTGACGGTGGACAGCTCAACACTGCGGTATTATTGCAAATGTTTTTCGGA
This sequence comes from Pholidichthys leucotaenia, assembly GCA_020510985.1. Classification (NCBI taxonomy): domain Eukaryota; kingdom Metazoa; phylum Chordata; class Actinopteri; order Cichliformes; family Pholidichthyidae; genus Pholidichthys; species Pholidichthys leucotaenia. The sequence continues at coordinate 83,393,715 of CM035837.1, read as the reverse complement.
CCCTGTGGTCTCCTAATTTAAACACAGGGTTCATAATTTATCTGGCAAATGATGGAAGCTGTGTGATGAGAAAGTCCCTGCAGCGACGCTGTCAATTTGTGCACGGAGCTCATGTCTTGCTACAGTCGTGAGCCGCTGATTCTGTTAAGAAACAAAAAAACAACTCAGATCATTTTCATAAAGCAGTGGCGGTAACTCCAGCATTTCAACTAGGGTGTGTTGACTGGTTGGAGAGAGTGGCGACGTTCAGCTTATTTAAACAGGACAGACTTCGTGCAGGACTCTGCCTGTCTCTCCATCCTGATTTTTGGACAATATTGCCGCTGTCCGAAAAATCCCATTCAGTTCAATTCAACTTTATATATGTAGCGCCATTTCACAACAACAGTCATCTCATAGCACTTTCGCATTCACACAGCAAACAAGCAGTGCACTCTGCAGTAGCTGTTTCAGAGCTTAATTGTTAGGCTCATAAACATTCCTCTCAGAAGGAGCCCAACCAGCAATTATTTTATTAAATTTAGGATATTTTCTCACCTTGTTTTCCCCCCATCTGTCACAAGCAATCACACCAAAAAAACAAACAAACAAACAAAAAAAACAACATGTTTTGTGTCCTTTCAGTGCTCTACGAATTTGGTTTATTAGTAGAGTATTAATGTGTACATTTTTTGCTTTGACCCTACATAAGTGGCAGTTTTTAAAACATTACAGGCTATGCTTTATTGCTGACCACAAGAGAGACTCAATACGGTGCGTATGGAGAACAACCATATGCGAGACAACCATGGAGAACAACAATTTGTCTTTTTTTTTTTTTTTTTACAAATGGTAATAGGCTAAATATAAACTGGCAAAAAACAAAGTAACGGACTGTATTTATACTGATTTTTTAAAACTGTTTCCGTAAAACTGCAGAATATATGTGGGGAAAAATCATGCCAAGAAAAGTGAAAAACTCATGCATCACGCACTGAATGTTTAAAGACTATAAACGAATAAATGAACAAAATGAACACGAAGGATCAAGTCATTTCAGGCTGTCATGTCTTTGTTGTACGCCAGGAAAACCAGCATGTTAACCTTGTGTGGTTTCAGAGAGGATCGGAGCGGTGCAACAATGTTCCCAGCAGCACTGAAAACTCTGTCTGATGGCGTGCTTGTTGCACAGATGCACATGTATTTGCGAGCAACTTTGGAGAGAAGAGGAAATCTATTCTGGCTGTCTCGCCACCAGGCAAGTGGATCTGCATCAGAGTCAAGTGGTTTGTCCACTGTGTTAAATGGAACCATCTCCTCAACCAGATACCGAGTAACAGCATGTGTAAGGTACTTATATCGCTCACTGTCACGGCTGTATTTAGTAATTCATCCAAAAGCTTCCGCCACTCCTAACTGCCTGCTGGAGCCTGTCTGGAATCCATGTGGAGAGCGCGCCACACGGTGCTGGTGGCGGGAGCTGGGCTTCTGTTAGAAAAATACCCGATTCTTTGATTGAAAGATCCAAGAACAAACCGGAGATTTCTTCAATTTAAAGGATGGTACATTTATTTAGAAGTCACATGTAAAGCAAGCAGCGCTGGGTGCAGCGTGACGCAGCTCCCTCTGGAGCGTGGTCAGACTGAACCCCGACTTCCGGGTGCCTGTTACAGTTATCCTCTCGGGTTGGGTGACCCAGTACAATAGAAGGGGCTTATACGCGACCTTCTGATTGGCCAGTTTAAATGTGCTATCAAAAGAGTGTGTGAGAATGCTGTTTTTGGGTGTGTAACTAATGTGAAACAACCTGATTTAAAAGAGAGCAAAAAGACAGAGAGGGCTCTATACCTTTGTCTCATTCCTGTTATCAATATACCATAACATACTTGTTCATAAGCATGCAAACAGAATTTGTATGGAATATGTGTAGAGCATAATGGGAGATCACCTACAGAATTATTATTCTGGCACTAACTATACATTAACCCTTTCACTTCTATGGCTGGATGGTAGCAAGCTAGGTGAGACCTCAAATTTCAGAATCAGAATCAGAATCAGAATCAGGTTTATTGCCATTGTTCATGTAGTACACAAACTAGGAATTTGTCTCGGTACAATGCTGCAACATTAAACATGATAAGATAAGAGAAATAAACTATACATGTAATAAAGTGTAGGATAAGATTAAGTGATACTGGTCAACAGTTAAAATATATATTAGCCAGCAGCAGATACTGTGGAGAACTATATAGTGCAGTCGGTAATGCAGGAAGAAAACAGTGATGATTGACATGAGTCTGGTTGAGCTGCTGTACATGGTGCACGAGAGTCACTTAGTGTTCAGCAGTCTAATGGCAGAGGGGAAGAAGCTGTTCATGTGACGGGAGGTTTTAGTCTGGATGGACCGAAGTCTTCTACCAGAGGGGAGGGGGGCAAACAGTACGTGACCAGGGTGTGAGGGATCGGCTATGATCCGGCCAGCACGCCTCCGGGTCCTGGAGATGTACAGATCCTGGAGAGATGGGAGCTTGCAGCCGATCACCTTCTCAGCAGTGCGCACGACGCGCTGCAGCCTTAGTCTGTCCCTGGCAGTGGCTCCTGCATACCACACGGTTATGGAGGTGGTGAGGATGGACTCGATGATGGCTGTGTAGAACTGCACTAACATCTTGGTGGGTAGCTTGAGCTTCCTCAGCTGCCGCAGAAAGAACATCCTCTGCTGGGCTTTTTTGATGAGTGAGCTGATGGTCAGCTCCCATTTGAGGTCCCTGGTGATGGTAGTGCCTAGGAAGCGGAAGGAATCAGCAGTGGTGATGGGAGAGCCTGAGAGGGTGAGGGGGGGCAGAGGAGTAGTGACTTTCCTGAAGTCTACAATCATCTCCACTGTCTTCAGAGCGTTCAGCTGCAGGTTGTTATTGCTGCACCAGGACGCCAGCTGGGCCACCTCTCTCCTGTAGGCGGACTCGTCGCCGTTGGAGATGAGCCCGATGAGGGTGGTGTCGTCCGCAAACTTGATCAACTTGACAGACTGGTGGCTGGAGGTGCAGGAGTTGGTGTAAAGGGAGAAGAGTAGGGGGGAAAGTACACAGCCCTGGGGTGATCCGGTGCTGATGCTAGTATAGTTATATAGTCAAATTTGTCGTATTTCCCCATTTTACTGGGACCTTTTTAGCACAGATTTTGCATATTGCCTCTTCTACATTAGCTGGCGCTCCTTTTTCATTCGGCTCAAAACCGAAATGTTCCCAAATCTGCAATGATGTCTTTAGCTTAGCAACCAGCGCAACTGCTGTCTTTTTTGTTTTTTAATTTTTTGCACCCGGCACTCTGAAAGCTTCCACAGCTTCCACAGTGCCACGCTGATCGTCACTTCCTTGTGGTAACGTATCGTCACTTCCTGTTTTGCTGTCTGCCTGTGTGGTTTGCTCTCCAGCTCTCCAGCCACTAGCTAGCCACTAGCTATGGCTACTACCTCTCTTTCCTCTCCTCCTCTGGTGTGCTCTCTCTGTCAGATGTTTAGCTACACCTCTGCCTCTTTTAGCGATAACGGTAAATGTAATAAATGTTGTCTTTTTGAGGCGCTCGAGGCGAGGTTGTCTGATTTGGAATCCCGGCTCCGCTGCATTGAAACACCGTCTGCGCCAGTTAATCTCGACGGACGCCCATTAGCTGCAGCGGAGCTAGCAAGCTTAGGTCCCACTGTCAGCGGTTCCCCGGCTCTCCTCAGCAGCGAGGAGACTGGGTGGGTGACGGTGAGAAGGAAGCCTAGTCGCAAAGCCCCGGTTCACCACCAACCTGTTCACGTTTCTAATCGTTTTTCCCCGCTCAGCGACACACCCGCTGAGGAAAAAACTCTGATCATTGGCGACTCTGTAGTCAGAAACGTGAACATAGAGACTCCAACGGCCATAGTCCAATGTATTCCTGGGGCCAGAGCAGGCGACATCGAGTCAAATTTGAAAATGCTGGCTAAAAGTAACTGTAAATACTCCACAATTGTTATTCACGCCGGCATTAATGACATCCGTCTCCGGCAGTCGGAAGTCACGAAACTTAATATAGAATCGGTGTGTGAGTTTGCAAAAACGATGTCTGCCACTGTAGTATTCTCTGGGCCCCTCCCCAATCTGACCAGTGATGACATGTTTAGTCACTCGTCATCCTTGAACCGCTGGCTGTCTGTGTGGTGTCCTAAAAATGACGTGGGCTACATTGACAATTGGAGCTCTTTTTCGGGAAAACCTGGTCTTATGAGACGAGACAGCATTCATCCCACTTTGGATGGTGCTTCTCATTTATCTAACAATCTGGCATCTTTTTTATCCAAATTTCCAAAACCATGACTACTCAGAGTTGGGACCAGGAAGCAGAGTCGCAGTCTTACACACCTCTCTGCAGCTCCTCTTCATCCGCCACCCCTCAGCTTAGCCCCTGTCTTCCCCATCAGAGAATCGTTGTCTGCTCCCTCCAAAGTAAATAAAAATATAATGTATAAGCGTCCCAAAGTGATAAAGCAAAATATTGGTAAAACTCAAATCAAACATAAAGCCTCTAAATTGAATGATTTGGCCTCTGTTCCTCCTCATAATTTAAAAATTAAATGTGGTTTATTAAATATTAGGTCTCTAACTCCCAAGTCTCTGTTAGTCCATGATCTGTTAATTGATCATCAGATTGATTTAATTTCCCTTACAGAGACTTGGTTAGGGCAAGAGGATTATGTTGGTTTAAATGAATCAACTCCCTCTGGTTATTTAAACTGTCAAAATCCCAGAAGTTCTGGTCGTGGAGGAGGAGTAGCAACAATTTACCATTCCAAATTACCAGTTAATGTAAAGCAAAAAACATGTTATAATTCCTTTGAGGGCCTGGTCCTCAGTGTTGGGCACTTTAGCAATTTCAGGTTAAACCCAATTTTATTTGCCATAGTTTATCGTCCCCCATCAACCTATTCAGAATTTTTATCCGAATTTGCTGATTTCTTAGCTGATTTAGTGCTGAAATCTGATAGAATAATTATAGTAGGGGACTTTAATATACATGTGGATGTAGATAGTGACTGCCTTAATGTGGCTTTTAATTCAATATTAGACTCGATTGGGTTTTCTCAGAAAGTAGGAAATTCTACTCATTACCTCCACCATACATTGGACCTTGTTCTAACATATGGCATAGAAATAGAAAATCTTGTAGTGTCTCCTCATAACCCTGTACTGTCAGACCATTGTCTGTTAACCTTTGATTTTACTATTTCTGACTATTTGGCTCCTAAAGAAAAATATTATCACAGTAGATGCCTCTCAGATGATGCTGTTTCCAAATTTATGCAGATTGTTTCCTCTATGCCATGTGTCAACACAACGGAAATAAGCTACAGACAGCTTGCTCCTTCTGTAATTGATAACATGGTGGATAGTGTTTCAGCTTCTCTGCATCAGGCTCTAGACTTGGTGGCCCCCTTAAAAAAGAAAAAGTCTAATCAGAGATTTTTAACTCCTTGGTTCAACACAGAAACTCGTAGCTTAAAACAGAAGACTCGTCAATTAGAAAGAAAATGGCGCTCTACTAATTTAGATGAAATCTATTTAGCTTGGAGAAATCATCTTTTAATTTATAAAAAATCTCTTAGAAAAGCTAGAACGAGTTATTACTCTGCATTAATAGAAGAGAACAAGAATAATCCCAGGTTTCTTTTCAGTACTGTAGCCAGGTTGACAAAGAGTCAGGACTCTGTCAATCCTAGCATCCCCTTAGAGCTTACTAGTCAGGACTTTATGAACTTTTTCAATAATAAAATTTCATCCATCAGAGATAAAATCAATCAGATTCTTCCCACAGTTAACTTAAATACTGTAACTATTACAACTCCTTCTATTGATGTCTGTCTTGATGAGTTTACTCCAATCGACCTTTGTGAGTTAGACAAAATAGTTTCCTCATCCAAACCTTCAACTTGTCTTTTAGACCCTATTCCTACCAGGTTATTTAAAAGAAGTCTTCCCACTTATTGGTAGCTTTATTCTTCATATAATCAATTCTTCATTAACTTTAGGCCATGTACCGCAGGCTTTTAAAACGGCTGTAATTAAACCCTTACTCAAAAAGCCAACGCTAGATCCAGGAGCTTTAGCTAACTATAGACCAATCTCTAATCTCCCTTTCATTTCAAAAATCTTAGAAAGAGTTGTTGCTACGCAATTATTTGACCACCTGCAGGGAAATGGTTTACTTGAAGAGTTTCAATCTGGGTTTAGAATCCATCATAGTACTGAAACAGCCTTAGCGAAGGTCACTAACGACCTCCTCATTGCATCTGATAATGGACTAGTTTCTGTACTTGTCCTTTTAGATCTTAGTGCAGCTTTTGATACTATTGATCATAATATTCTACTTGATAGATTAGAACACTATGTTGGACTTAATGGAACTTCGTTGCAGTGGTTTAGATCTTATTTATCTGATAGGTTCCAGTTTGTTCATGTAAATGATGAGTTTTCTTTTAGCTCAAAGCTTAGTCATGGAGTTCCACAGGGATCTGTGCTAGGCCCTACTCTTTTTAGTTTATATATGCTTCCGTTAGGCAACATTATTAGAAAGCACTGTATACATTTTCATTGTTATGCAGATGACACACAATTATACCTGTCAATGAAGCCAGATGATACTAATCAATTAGCCAAGTTAGAAGCCTGTCTTAAGGAAATTAAAGCTTGGATGATTTGTAATTTCCTGCTATTAAATTCAGATAAGACTGAAGTCATTCTTGTTGGTCCAAAAAACCTTAGAAATTCCTTTCCAAATCAAACTTTCAGTTTGGATGCGGTTACTCTTTCTCTTAATAGCTCTGTGAGGAACCTTGGAGTTATTTTTGATCAGGATTTGTCCTTCAATTCACATATTAAATTTGTTTCTAAGACTGCCTTCTATCATTTGCGTAATATTGCCAAGATTAGGAGCATCTTGTCTCAGAGTGATGCTGAGAAGCTGATCCACGCTTTTGTTAGCTCGAGATTAGATTATTGTAATTCTTTATTATCAGGCTGTCCTAAAACATCTTTAAAAAGTCTTCAGCTGATCCAAAATGCTGCAGCAAGAGTTTTAACAGGTACTAGAAAGAGAGATCATATCTCTCCGGTTCTGGCCTCCCTTCATTGGCTTCCCATAGAGTTTAGAATTAAGTTTAAAATCCTTCTTCTTACTTACAAAGCTTTAAACAATCAGGCTCCTTTTTATTTAAAAGATCTGATACTACCGTATCATCCTAACAGAGCACTACGCTCCCAAAATGCAGGATTACTTGTAATACCTAGAATCTCCAGAAGTACAATGGGAGGCAGAGCCTTCAGTTATCAAGCTCCTCTCCTGTGGAATCAGCTGCCAATCTGGATTCGGGAGTCAGACTCGATCTCTGTTTTTAAGAATAGGGCTAAAACCTACCTTTTTGATATAGCCTACAATTAGGGAGGGATCATGTGTTTCTGAACCCTCCCTTAGTTATGCTGCTAATAGGTTTAGTCAGCCGGGGGACCTCCAGTAATGCACTGGGCCTCACTCCTTTCCTCACTCTCTATGAAATTTTTTTTTTTGCTGGTCATTAACATTTGTTTGTTCTCTCCCATAGATTGAGTCCCCATCGTGCTGTTTGCTCTCTACATGTCTGTTCTTTTCTTCTTCTCTATCCCCTCACCCCCCAGCCAGTCGCAGCAGATGACTGCCCCTCCCTGAGCCTGGTTCTGCTGGAGGTTTCTTCCTGTTAAAAGGGAGTTTTTCCTCTCCACCGTCGCCAAGTGCTTGCTCACAGGGGATCGCCTGATTGCTGGGGTCTTTCTGCAACTGTGGGGGTCCCCCCTACAGTTGATAGTGCTATGAGATGACTGTTGTTGTGAAATGGCGCTATATAAATAAAGTTAAATTGAATTGAATTGAATGTGCAAAAATGCTGCTGGCAATAAAAAAAATATACTTAACTTTTAAAATGTATTTAATATTCAATAGGGGGACACAAGTAAATAATATTTAGCCACACAAAAAAGTGAACACCGCAGTTGTTGTGGTTGCTTATACACAACATAGATATACACACATAGATAACTACAACTGTAGTTATTTATGTGTTGTTGTAAGTTATCTCCCAGTAGCCTTGAGTGTGTGATTGTTGACTATATGAAATCTGCATGTGGTGTTTGTGTTGTGGTGTGTGTGTTGGGTGATAGGGCATTCAGAGCTTCTCCTTATTCAGGTTACCTAACCGTAATTAGCATGATGGAGATAAATAACGCAAGAACCCTATAAGTCTCACACCCCTACATCCATGTGGTGAGCTATGTATGATTTATGTATTATCATTAGCACACTGTGTTTATAAATAATCTGTGATGGCAGAATGGTCTTCCTCGTCATCATCTTTCGTCTTGGGGTCCTCAGCTCTTCCTCTCGACCCAGCAGTTGGTCTAAGACTTGCTGATGACTCCCACTGTGGAAAATTGCATTTGTTAACGCCCTTCTGGGCTTCTGAATATATGGCCTATAGTGTCGTACTCTGCTCCTTTTATTAGATCTGCATTTGGTTATCCCTTTACCATAACCAATTTGGAATTTGCTTCAAATTTTCCTCATCCCCTCATGTTAATGTTAAGATTGGTCATATAGGAGATTTCTGGGCATCTTTGTGCCGCCTTTTGTGCTGATGCTTATGGTTTTATTTTGGGAGAATATTCTATGTTAAGGTCAGGTATTGGTTTTCCATGGATGGCTCTATTCTGCACTAGAGATGACAATATGTCCAACATTTTCCAATCCATGTGTTTGGGTCTAACCAGCGGGATGTGTGGAACCCCCCATTGGTTGAAATGCCTCTTATCCTCTTCAATTAGGACAATGGATGCTTCCACACATTTCCTTGTTTATCAGTCTAATTTTATGACCAATCTAGAGGATGGATTTACAAATGATGGTAGTTCACAATTTGGATCAGATCCATTCAATTGCCTATAGTACATTGGGTACAATGCTACTTTTACAGATGTTGATAGGTGTTCTACTGGTAGCTTGTCATTTGCAGAATTTGATCGTTATTTTTCTGACTCAGAGTCCTGTATGTCATTACCCAGAATTCTTACTTTACATGCAATAATTTAATTTTTGCTAATTTTCTGCATACGTGTAGAAGTGAGTCCACTTATCTGTTCTAGTCTTTAAGTATGCAGTCCAGTTTTCAGTGGTGGAGGTGGACACCTCTCCTGCCAGCAGCGGCCATTGTGGGGCGTGCTCCCTCCTCCTCCTCCTCGCTGTCCTCCCCCCTCGTCCTCTTGGCTTCCTTTTATAAGAGAAACAGATTCATGGGGAGCCTCAGGCTCCCCTTGTGTCAGCCATTCCATAAATAAGTTCAGTCTTTCTCCAAATTTTCTTTTCCCTTCTTATCTAGATTTCCAACCTTGAGTCAAGAAAGGAACTGCTTCAAAGTCTTCATTTAATTTTCCTAATTAATATAAGATGGGAAAGCACACCGACCTATCCTATTATAAGACTTCAAGCCTTAATGGAGCCTTCAAACCTTAGTGGACTAGTACCTTTTCTATCTGTTCCTGTCTTGACCTCTCCCCCCTTGAAACAGAACGGCTTAATATCAAAGCCGTTCTTTTTCAACATCCTGTAGGGAAGGATACCCATTGTGTTGCTAAGGTGCCCTTGTGGGTGTTTGAGCTCAGTGGTCAAATTGCTTAACATAGGAAGTATTAGTCCCATGGGGGCCTCTGACTATTCTGACCTCCTGTGGTCATGCAGCTGATACTGATAGGTCAACTTAGATGGGGCATGGGTATGGCTTTTTGGAAGACTGGTCATGTATTGTGTCTGCTCAGTATGTGGTCTTGGCACATCTCTGACTGTACTTACATGTGCTCAATTGCTCCTCTTTGACCCATTGTGTTTTCTTTGATTGCTGAAGAGGGACAGCGAAGTGGAGGGAGGAGGAGGCAGCTGCTGGGAGAGGGGTCGTCCACAGCCAATACTGTCTCAAATTTAATGGAGAGAAACAAGCTATTAAACAGCGTATCTTTGTCCTTTTCTGTTATATCATGTTTATTGATTATTTTGCATTGTTCTCACCGTTGCAGCATAATTCTTATTCTTACATTTTTCTTTCCTTCCTCCAATCGTTTCTCCATATTTTTGACTTGCATCCTGCACAAAACTTTAACATTTCATCAGTTTTCAATTTTCTTCAAAAACAAATTTCCGTTTCCATATTCTGCCCACTCTCATCTCCACAGCAAAAACTCCCATTTATTTTATTCATTCATTTTAGTTTATTGTATTTATTCATTTATTTTGCATTTATAATTTAATTCATTTATATATTTACTTATCTGTACCAACCTGCAATTTTTCATTTAAATTCTCTCACCTTTATATAGTGTCCACCTAGGATTCCTACAGTTTTGTTGAGGAATAAATCTCCTTATTCTCCAGTTGTTTTGCATACTTCCCTCTGTCTAATTTAAAGTTGAACCTTTTGTTCTCTCCAAGCTCAATGGGCGTGCTTTGCCTCATTATAGGCAAACCTGCATTTTAGCAGGCCCCTGAGGTCTTTATTGTTTTTTCACCATGCATGGAATTTTTAAAGCCTTCCTTTCAACCAGAGAGATAAAGTTCCAGATTTATTCTTAAGGTTTTAAGTTTTGTTGGCAGTAATTTCGTGAAATAGTGCACTTCCTATATTTGGCCACACGATGGAGGCACTGTGCCACAGCTTGAAGGTAATTCAAAATGGCGCCCTCGCATGCGCAGTAAATGGGACACGTGCAAAATGGCCCCTGAGCCTATTGTTCACAAACCATGTGCTTTTTTTTTTTTTTTTTTTTTTTTTTTTTTTTAAGTTTAAGAAAAATGGAGCACTGCCTCCTTAATCCCAGCTTTAATTTCGCGCTTCATTTTAATGCTGTTACCTCAAATAATTCTCCTCTCAGTAACCTGTTTTACCAATTTCACCTCCACTCGGTGGTGGGGGCACATACTTTCCTTTGTTCTGACCCGGAGCCCGCCATTAGTTAAATCATTGTGGGAAAATTTTTTTAATAAATATTCTCAGCTCCCGGTATTTCCCAAACCACACTTTTATCCCCTTAAAGACACAAAATTTTACAGAGATCAGCTTGCACGATGTGGAGAGTTTGCCGCAGATTTGCATGTACTCATTTACTCATTACCTATAGCTTAACTTATATGTTGAGGATACTTTCATCGGAACCTCGTCAGGTAATCGATACAAGAGGTATCTTATCATAAAGATCAGTCTTATACTGACTTTAACAAGCTATTTTATTGTTTTATACTTAATGCACTCACTATTGTTGGAATAAAAGATTCTTATGCAATTCTGTAAGTTATTATTTTTATACTTATGAATGGTCACTCACTAAGGATGGAGAAAAGGTTCTTGTACCATTCTGCAAGTTATTTTTATGAGCAGACCCTCACTAAAGGTGGGAAAAAGATTCTTGTGGCTGCTTGTTACGTTACTCACTCATGATTATTGTTTTATACTTATGAATGCACTCACTATTGTTGGAATAAAAGATTCTTATACAATTCTGTAAGTTATTATTTTTATACTTATGAATGGTCACTCACTAAGGATGGAGAAAAGGTTCTTGTACCATTCTGCAAGTTATTTTTATGAGCAGACCCTCACTAAAGGTGGGAAAAAGATTCTTGTGGCTGCTAAGAGTACCTTAGTTATTTTTTATACTTATGAGCGGACCCTCACTAAAGGTGGAAAAAAGATTCTTGCGGCTGCTTGCTACGTTACTCACTCATGATGTAGTCTGAGGTTCTTATAACGTATTAAGAGTACCTTTATATATGCTCACTATTGATCTAAAAAAGATTCTTGCATTGCAAATCTTCCTTATTCGTAAAAAAGCGGCTACTTGATCCTGGGACATTACCACTCTCCCTCGTGCAAGACCACTTGGTTCATGCTTTACATGTGACCGCAGACTTCCATCCCGCAAACAGTTTAAAATTTAGAAATCGGATATACCCCTTAATCAGACGACTGTAAATTTAGAATGGCCAAACTGCAGAAATTTGCGTAAAAAGGCTTTCTGCTTACCTTTTTGTTTCATTCAGGCGTCGCCACAGTCGACTAAAAAGGGTCCTTCCGATGTAGTTTTTGGGTCCTTTCTATGTAGTTTTTTCGGCTCGTCTCGAAATACTTCAATCCGGGTCACCGGTACCAATTTGTTAGAAAAATACCCGATTCTTTGATTGAAAGATCCAAGAACAAACCAGAGATTTCTTCAGTTTAAAGGATGGTACATTTATTTAGAAGTCACATGTAAAGCAAGCAGCGCTGAGTGCAGCGTGACGCAGCTCTCTCTGGAGCGTGGTCAGCCTGAACCCTTCTTCTTCTTCTTCTTCTTCTGTTTTTTGGCGGGGGCACCCAACTTAAAGGCGCATTACCGCCATCCAGCGTTGGAGTGTGGACCAGACATTATACCCCAAGGGAGGAGAAAAAAAAAAAAAACAAACAAAAAAAAAAAAAACACCACTATATTCTATTAATTAATCCCGTATCTTTAAGGAAGACCAACAACTTTCTTACCCCATCTCCCACCACCATGCTTAGGTTAACATCACCCACCCCTAATCCTCTAATTCCCTCCACTAATCTGTCTCTCTCCTGGGTATACTTCTGGCAGTGGAAAATGACATGCTCCACACTTTCTTCCTCTCTCTCACAATAATCGCACATCCCTGTCGGGTGCTTACCTACCAGATGCAAAGTTTTATTTAGCCTAGTGTGTCCCATCCTTATCCTAGATAAAATATTCTCTTCCTTTGTGTTTCTTGTCCCCATCCTGCCCTTAACTCCAACCGCACTCTGGATAGCATGCAAATGTCGCCCTGTTTCCCCTGTATCCCACCTATGCTGCCACTCCTGCCTAATACACTCTTTAATCAGTGTTTTTGCCTCAGATTTACTCAGTGAAATATCCCGCACCTCCCAGTGTCCCAGAGCCTGTTTAGCCAATTTATCTGCGACCTCATTTCCCTTAATCCCCCTGTGAGCTGGAACCCACATAAACACCACAGCCACCCCTTTGTTTCCGAGTCTATATAAAGTCTCATATAACTCATAAATCAAGTCCTGTCTGCTATCAGATGACCCTGATTTTATTGACAGCAAGGCTGCGCTGGAATCCGAACAAAGGACTAAACCCTTGACCATCAGCTCCTCAATCCTCTGCAATGCAGCCACCAAAGCCAACAATTCAACCGTATACACAGACAGATGGGAAGATGTTCTTCTACTATCAGATATTTTTAAGGCAGGGATATGGAAAGCAAATCCAGTGCAGCCCGTGTCAGGGTCCTTTGATCCATCTGTGAATACTGGGGTAAGGGAATGATATATTGTACCCAACCGATCCTCTACTAAAATTGCAGCGTTTCCAAATTCTCTGCACCCTCGCATCTTTTCCAAAAAAAACAAATCAACTGATACTGGGTAGAAAAACCAAGGAGGAGTGACTGGCAAAGGAACTGATGGGATATACGTTCTATCACATAACTTCATATCCCTCGCCACTCTCCCAGCGTGAAATGCAAAATTCTCCCCTTTCCCTCTTTCCCCCTCCCAACAAGGCAACAACACTCCGACTGTAGGATGTTTCTTTTGAGCGTGCCCCTGCAAATTGACCCAGTAACTCATCATCATCTGCTTACGCCTGATGCTTAATGGCATTTCCCCCATTTCCACCTGGAGGGCCGCAACAGGAGTTGTTTTAAAAGCCCCACAGCAGATCCTCAGTGCCTGGGCCTGGATGACATCCAACTTGCTCAACGTAGTTTTAGCAGCCGATCCATATACAATACACCCATAATCCAATATAGACCTAATTAAAGCAACATAAATGTTTCTCATAGCCGTTCTGCTAGCACCCCACTCAACCCCTGTCAAACACCTCATCACATTCAGTACTTTTTTGCACCTAGCTGACATCTTCTGAATATGCTCCCTCCAAGTTAGAGTAACATCAAACCAGATGCCCAGAAACCTAAAAACTTTGACTTGTTCCAATTCCTGAGCGTACAGTGTTAACTGGGCATCCGCTACCCTTTTCCTTGTAAACACCACCACCTTTGTTTTCTCAACAGAGAATTTAAATCCCCAGGAATATGACCATCCCTCCACTGCACTTATCGCTTCTTGTATTTTCCCTCTTATATACTTAAAATTACTCCCTCTTTTCCATAATGCCCCATCATCAGCAAATAAAGAACGGCCAATGTCATTGTTCACAACAGAAAAAAACATCATTTATCATAATAGAAAAAAGGACTGGGCTTATAACACTACCCTGGGGGGTGCCATTTTCCACCAAGTACCTATCTGACATGGCTCTACCCACTCTAACTTGGATGTACCTATTAAACAAAAAATCCTTTATCCAGTTAAATGTTCTCCCAGATATTCCTAACATACTTAACTTTATCATCAGCCCCTCCTTCCACAGCATGTCATACGCTTTTTCCACGTCAAAGAATACCGCAATTACCGACTCTTTGTTTACCTGAGCCTTCCGTACCTCAGTCTCCAAACACACAACAGGATCCATAGTTCCCCTTCCTTTTCTAAATCCACTCTGATGTGGTGATAGAATTCCCCTACTTTCAAGATAGAAAACAATCCTATCTGTGATCATTCTCTCCATTATTTTCCCCAAATGCAACGTTAAGGCTATAGGCCTGTAACTCGCTGGGTCTGAGGGATCCTTTCCAGGTTTCCTAATAGGAACAATCACAGCTTCTTTCCATGCAGTTGGGAGCTTTCCCTTTTCCCACACTTTGTTGTAAACTTCCAATAGTTTCCTCCTTGCCAAAGTCCCTAAGTGTTTCACCATGATGTAACAGATACTATCTTTCCCAGGGGATGTTAATCCTGATTTGTTTACTGCTCTTTCTATTTCATCTAAAGTGAAAGGAGAATCCAATGGGCTACTAAAATCACACCTTTCCTCCAAAACCCCAGGGTGTGCTAAACTCGTCTTACTTCTTCCTCTTTTACCCTCTTCAGTCAAATTACCTGAGCTATGAATTTGAGTCAGGCTCTTTGCTATCATTGTTGCCTTCTCCCCATCAGTTATTGCAATCTCTTCCCCACTTTTTAATATTGGGTACTGCCATTCCCTCCTGACTCCCCTCATAGCCTTGATCATGTTCCATACATCTCCCACGGCTGTTGATCTACCTACAGTGCTACAGTATCTCTGCCAACTTTCTCTCTTGGCCCTCCGGATAGTTTTCCTGGCTTTTGCCAGTGCTCTCTTATAATTAATCAGGTTTTGCCAATTGTGAGTTCTCCTTAGGACCTTAAGCCTCTTATTCCTCTCCTTAATAGCTCTAGTGCATTCCTCTGTCCACCAAGGCACTGCTTTCTTTAATCTTTTCCCTTTACTTTTAGAAATTGACTGATTAGCTGCTTCCAGAAAAATAGTTTTAATACTTTCCTCCATGCTTTCCACGTCTTCACTAACCTCTACTAGGGGAAGGTCTCTCTCACAAATAAACTTAAATAATTTCCAATTAGCAGTGCTAAAAACCCACCTCCCTTCCCTGTGACCACTTACCCTATTCACTGAAACAAAAAGATTACAATATACCGGAAAATGATCACTTCCCACTGAAGACTCCTCCAAAACCTCCCACTCACACACACTTGCAATATTACTAGTCACCAATGTCAAATCAAGAACCGAACCACCCCCCGTATGTACATCAATTCTGGTTGCTCTACCATTATTCAAACACACTAGCTTCTTCTCTTCCAAGAGTTCCTCAATAATCTCACCATTTATGTCCATATAATTTGCCCCCCATAACACATTATGGGCATTAAAGTCCCCACAAACTACCACCCTGCTCCCATCTATCCCCTCCATCTGGGATAACTGACTCAATGTCAGTCTCCTACAAGGATTGTACAAATTAACGACTACTAATTCTCCCTCTTTAGTCCAAATTTCAATTACCACGTATTCCAGCTCATCCCCTTTACCTACCTCTCTAAACTGAATTCCCTCCCTCACAAAAGTTGCACACCCACCTCCCATTCCCTCTTTCCTATCATTCCGAATAGACACATATCCCACTATTTTAAAATCCAGATTAGGTTTCAACCACGTCTCCTGAACACAAATGACATCTGGTTTGTCTGAAAGTTCCTCAATATATCGTTTAAATTCCTGCCCATTTGCCACCAAACTTCTTGCATTCCATTGAATCACTATAACCATCTTCACAATTCCTTTCCAGTCAATGCTTGATCCTGACTTATCTGGCTACTGAGCCCACTCCTCACCTCCTCCCAAGTTAAACCACTGAAACCAAGATGATTAGCTGCTGCCTTCACTATTATTTGAATTCTTTCAGTTTTAGACTTTACTTCCATCGTGGCATTCACAACTCCTGCTATAAAGATAACCAGTCTCTTCAAATCAACCTGAATTTCCCCATTCCGTACCAGCTCTCTTTCCCCTGCAGGCAGCCTCCCCCCAGTCCTTTGCCCATTCCCTCCTCCCTGGTCCGTCCTTTTCACTGCTTCAGCATATGAAACTTTACTTTGTACTCTGACTCGCTGAATTTCCCTCTCTCTCATCATACTTTCACAGCCTCCATAGGCCACACTATGATTCCCGCCACAGTTGCAACACTTTGGCGTTTCTTGTTTACATTCTCCGTACTGGTGGTTGCCCCCACACCCTGCACACCTTTTCCTCCACCTACAAGCGTTAGCTATGTGCCCAAACCTTTGACAATTATAGCACCGAATTGGATTAGGGACAAATTCTCTTACCCCATACCTCAAAAAGCCCAAACTTACACTTTTGGGGAGCACTTCTCCTTCAAACTCAACCACCACGCCCTCAGTGTCTCTCCTCTGTCCTTCCCGGGTGGCCTGTAGCCTACGAGCTGCCTTTACTACCCCCCCCCCTTTAAATTAGCTTTAATTTCTTCCATTGTTATTCCTATCGGCACCCCCCAAATTACACCCTTGTTCCACTTTGACCCATTATCAATAATGCTTGTATTTTTTACTTTAAATCGCCCAACCTCCCTCATTTTTTCAGCTCTTTCCCTTTGCTCCTCACTCCTGCACACAATCAGTAAATTTCCGTCCCTCAATACCTTTGCCATGCATATGTCTCCTACCTGATTTTTCAATATCGTTGTTAATTTAATTGGGCTCATTGTGGATATCCCCTTTTCGTCCTCAAACCTTACAATAATTTTTAACTCGGTTCCTTCCTGCCCTCCTCCCTCCGCACCACCACCACTTCCACTACTTCTAACCTTCTTTGCATTATTACCGGGAAAGTTGTTCTCCCTTTTCTCTTTCCCTTTCCCGCTTCCCTGCCCAGTATCCATACTATCTTCACTGTCCCACAAATCAGAATCTCCCCAGTCTGGCCCATTCACAACGTTGTTGCGCCGACCCGCCACACCTGTCTTTACTCTGCTCCTCCTCTCCATTTTCCCAAGCCCGCAGACTCCAGTCCCGTCACCCAACCTCCTTGCCAAACCACCCGACAAACTTCTTTGACTCTCTTTCGGAGATCTGACCATCCGTCAAAAAACGTCAGCAACCTTCTTCTTCGTTTGAATTGTTCGTGCTCACAACCCTCTGTGCGCTTCTAGCCCCGCCAGCCCAGCCTGAACCCCGACTTCCGGGTGCCTGTTACAGTTATCCTCTCGGGTTGGGTGACCCAGTACAATAGGAGGGGCTTATACGCGACCTTCTGATTGGCCAGTTTAAATGTGCTATCAAAAGAGTGTGTGAGAATGCTGTTTTTGGGTGTGTAATGTGAAAAGACCAGAGAGGGCTCTAAACCTTTGTCTCATTCCTGTTATCAATATACCATAACATACTTGTTCATAAGCATGCAAACAGAATTTGTATGGAATATGTGTAGAGCATAATGGGAGATCACCTACAGAATTATTATTCTGGCACTAACTACGACGGACATTGACATTTTTTTATTGAACCAATCAACTGATTGAATGAAAATATTCCATTCTTCCCATTCCCCTGATTTAATATGTGTCACCATCCTCCATAAATGAAATTAATTGGTCATAGCCCATCTTTCACTCAGTGATGCTGCAGTACCGCCATCTCCCGATAGGTGCGTGCAGCCTTCACGTCAATTCGGTATGAAAAAAAATTGCAGAATGAGAGCAAAGTGATTCGGACAGCGATTATTTTCTAGAGTTTGACGACCTCAATATAAATGATTACAAATGATTACATTGACAATGAAGACGTTTTGGGTGGTGTGTTGCCTGTCAGCCTTATTTGTTCGAGGCAGAGGGAGAGTAGGAAGACGCAACACGGACGGGAAAAGAACACGTTTACGATTGGCTGTAAGATATTTCTAGGTAAAAGATGCTTACAAACATTTTTCTTTGGCGACATGCATGGTCACACACTTAATTTTAAAAATAAAACTACCCATTGGTCACTTGCTGCCTGATGACATCCATCCATCCATCTTCTACCGCTTTTCCGGAGGTCCGGGTCGCGGAGGCAGCAGTTCAAGCAGAGAAGCCCAGACTTCCCTCTCCCCAGCCACCTGCTCCAGCTCTTCAGAGGGGATACCAAGGCGTTCCCAGACCAGCTGGGAGACATAGTCTCTCCACCGAGTCCTGGGTCTGCCCCGGGGTCTCCTCCCAGTGGGACGTGCCTGAAACACCTCAAGTGGGAGGCATCCAGGAAGCATCCTAATCAGATGCCCATACCACCTCAACTGACTCCTTTCAATGTGGAGGAGCAGCGGTTCTATTCTGAGCCTCTCCCGGATGACTGAGCTCCTCACCCTATCTCTGAGGGTGAGTCCAGCAATCCTACGGAGAAAGCTCATTTCAGCCGCTTGTATCCGCGATCTCGTTCTTTCGGTCATTACCCAAAGCTCGTGACCATAGGTGAGAGTAGGAACGTAGATTGACTGATAAGTCGACAGCTTTGCCTTAGAACTAAGCTCCCTCTTCACCACAACAGACCGGTACAACGTCCGCATCACTGCAGATGCTGCTCCAATCCGTCTGTCGATCTCTCGCTCCATTCTCCCCTCACTCGTGAACAAGACCCCAAGATACTTAAACTCCTCCACTTGGGGCAGGAGCCTGTCCCCAACCCAGAGAGGACAATCCACCTTTTTCCGGCTGAGGGCCATGGACTCGGACTTGGAGGTGCTGATTCTCATCCCAGCCGCTTCACACTCAGCGGCAAACCGTCCCAGCAAGAGCTGTAGGTCATTGCTGGATGAAGCCAACAGGACAACATCATCTGCAAACAACAGAGATGAGATCCTGTGGTCACCAAGCATGACACCCTCCATTCCCTGGCTGCGCCTAGAAATCCTGTCCATAAAAATTATGAACAGGATCGGTGACAAAGGGCAGCCCTGGCGGAGTCCAACTCTCACTGGGAATGACTCCGACCGAGTGTTGGCAATACGAACCAAACTCTCACAACGGTCGTACAGAGACCGAATAGCTCGTAACAACAAGCCCGATACCCCATACTCCCGAAGCACCCCCCACAAAAATCCACGAGGGACGCGGTCAAATGCCTTCTCCAAGTCCACAAAACACATGTAAACTGGTTGGGCAAACTCCCACGAACCCTCGAGAATTCTCGAGAGGGTAAAGAGCTGGTCCGATGTGCCACGGCCAGGACGAAAACCACATTGCTCCTCCTGAATCCGAGGTTCGACCAACGGCCGGACTCTCCTCTCCAGAACCTTGGCATAGACCTTCCCAGGGAGGCTGAGGAGTGTGATCCCTCTAAAGTTGGAGCACACCCTCCGGTCCCCTTTTTTAAAGAGAGGAACCACCACCCCGGTTTGCCATGCCAAAGGCACTGCCCCCAACCTCCACGCAATGTTGCAGAGGCGTGTCAACCATGACAACCCAACAACATCCAGGGCCTTGAGGTACTCGAGGCGAATCTCGTCCACCCCTGGGGCCCGGCCACCAAGGAGATTTTTAACCACCTTGGCGACCTCAGCCCCTGTGATAGGCGAGTCATCCCCCTCGTCCCCAAACCCTGCTTCCTCTGTGGAAGACGTATCAGTGGGATTGAGGAGATCCTCGAAGTATTCCTTCCACCGCCCGACGATGTCCCCAGTCGAAGTCAACAGTGTCCCATCCGCACCATACACAGTGTGGACGGGGAGCTGTTTTCCCCTCCTGAGCCGCCGGACAGTTTGCCAGAATCTCTTTGAGGCCGACCGAAAGTCTTGTTCCATGGCCTCACCGAACTCCTCCCATACCCGGGTTTTTGCTTCAGCAACCACCCGAACTGCACTCCGCTTGGCCTGCCGGTACACCTCAGCTGCTTCGGGAGTCCCACAAGCCAACCAAGCTTGATAGGACTCCTTCTTCAGCTTAATGGCCCCCCTCACCACTGGTGTCCACCACTTGGTTCGGGGGTTGCCACCACGAGATGCACCGACCACCTTGCGGCCGCAGCTCTGGGCAGCCGCTTCAACAACAGAGGTGGAGAACATGGCCCATTCAGACTCCATGTCTCCAGACTCCCTCAGAATGTGGTTGAAGTTCTTCCGGAGGTGGGAGTTGAAGACCTCCCGGACAGGGGCCTCAGCCAGCCTGATGACATGTTTTTAATCATCATCTTCTCAGCCGCTGATTAGCACTTGCTGGTCTGTGCGCAGCTGGAGCTGATGAGACAGATGACGGCCCACATCGTCCACACGAGTGAGTTTATAAACAATATTTATTCATTTGATTTAATTTCCCAGATGAATTATGAAGAAACCATTCAATACATTCAATAATCAATGCAAACGGAATAATCAATGCCAATCCCATATTTCTCGTGTTCTGACAGTTGATCGCCACTAGCACTGACCCCGTTCTCAGAGTCACACTTGGAAATCGAGGCATATATAGTTGGAATAGCCGTTTTCTTTATCAGAAATCTTTTGGCAAATTTCATTTCAAATTGACATAATGTCTGGCCCAGGAAACACGCACGCAGGCTCAGGATAGATTTAACAGCTTTATTCAACAAGCAGGTGTGTGTGAATGGATTTATGGGGATGTGCTGACGAGGGGCAGGTGTGCGTGCAGCTGAATCCGCTGAGGAGCGGCGAGTCGTGACACAAATTGCATCTTATTCTCGAAATCGCTGTCAACAAAATCTCTACTGCACATTTTTGGTGTTTTACCGACATAAGTCCATTTTTTTTTGCGTTTTCTGAACGAATTTCACCCATGCCGTTCTGATTTTCACAGGGACGGGACATTCAAAAACACTCACAGCATGCTCCTCTGGTATAACGTCGCACCCGTACACAACACAACGACAAACCATAATTAATTCGATTCCTGAAATCCTAATGTTAATAAATAATCTATTTGTAATCCAAAAGTATTCCGAGAAATATCCGCAATCGCCGATTTTAAAATGTAAACATCAAATAAAAAAAAAAGCAATGCCCGCCGACTGTGTGCCACACCGAAATGACGTCACACAGTCAGTGGCCATTTTAGACGCTGATCTTGGCTGGGTCAGACAGCTCTCCACAACAGCGTACTTCAAGAGCGCATTGTCACCTTATGCGACATACGTTGACACCAAAACATGTGGGGTTCCAATTAGCTCGTCTCAGACAACAATTTGAGATATGATTTAGCGGTTTTGAGTTTTCGTCTGTCCGTCACCTTTAACCCTTTCACTTCTATGGCTGGATGGTAGCAAGCTAGGTGAGACCTCAAATTTGTCGTATTTCCCCATTTTACTGGGACCTTTTTAGCACAGATTTTGCATATTGCCTCTTCTACATTAGCTGGCGCTCCTTTTTCATTCGGCTCAAAACCGAAATATTCCCAAACCTGCAATGATGTCTTTAGCTTAGCAACCAGCGCAACTGCTGTCTTTTTTGTTTTTTAATTTTTTGCACCCGGCACTCTGAAAGCGTGCCGCGTCCCTCGTGGATTTTTGTGGGGGGTGCTTCGGGAGTATGGGGTATCGGGCTTGTTGTTACGAGCTATTCGGTCTCTGTACGACCGTTGTGAGAGTTTAGTTCGTATTGCCAACACTCGGTCGGAGTCATTCCCAGTGAGAGTTGGACTCCGCCAGGGCTGCCCTTTGTCACCGGTCCTGTTCATAATTTTTATGGACAGGATTTCTAGGCGCAGCCAGGGAATGGAGGGTGTCATACTTGGTGACCACAGGATCTCATCTCTGTTGTTTGCAGATGATGTTGTCCTGTTGGCTTCATCCAGCAATGACCTACAGCTCTTGCTGGGACGGTTTGCCGCTGAGTGTGAAGCGGCTGGGATGAGAATCAGCACCTCCAAGTCCGAGTCCATGGTCCTCAGCCGGAAAAAGGTGGATTGTCCTCTCCGGGTTGGGGACAGGCTCCTGCCCCAAGTGGAGGAGTTTAAGTATCTTGGGGTCTTGTTCACGAGTGAGGGGAAAATGGAGCGAGAGATCGACAGACGGATTGGAGCAGCATCTGCAGTGATGCGGACGTTGTACCGGTCTGTTGTGGTGAAGAGGGAGCTTAGTTCTAAGGCAAAGCTGTCGATTTACCAGTCAATCTACGTTCCTACTCTCACCTATGGTCACGAGCTTTGGGTAATGACCGAAAGAACGAGATCGCGGATACAAGCGGCTGAAATGAGCTTTCTCCGTAGGATTGCTGGACTCACCCTCAGAGATAGGGTGAGGAGCTCAGTCATCCGGGAGAGGCTCAGAGTAGAACCGCTGCTCCTCCACATTGAAAGGAGTCAGTTGAGGTGGTATGGGCATCTGATTAGGATGCCTCCTGGACGTCTCCCACTTGAGGTGTTTCAGGCACGTCCCACTGGGAGGAGACCCCGGGGCAGACCCAGGACTCGGTGGAGAGACTATGTCTCCCAGCTAGTCTGGGAACGCCTTGGTATCCCCTCTGAAGAGCTGGAGCAGGTGGCTGGGGAGAGGGAAGTCTGGGCTTCTCTGCTTGAACTACTGCCTCCGCGACCCGGACCTCCGGAAAAGCGGTAGAAGATGGATGGATGGATGGACTCTGAAAGCTTCCACAGCTTCCACAGTGCCATGTGCAAAAATGCTGCTGGCAATAAAAAATATACTTAACTTTTAAAATGTATTTAATATTCAATAGGGGGACACAAGTAAATAATATTTAGCCACACAAAAAAGTGAACACCGCGGTTGTTGTGGTTGCTCGTTTTCCTCCGCGGTAGGCGTGTCCATACTGCGGTATTACATAATTGCCGTTATCGCAACAGCCCTAGTGGCCATCATTTCTGCTCAGCGTGAATCGACTTTTATCAGAGAACAGCACTGAGGCCCATTGGCCCCTTGTCCAGCATAAATGCTCCCTGGCCCATGCAAGACGACCACACCTGTGCCTGGTGGTGTGGTCAGGTACCCTTGCAGGTTGTCTAGCACACAGACCACGCTGATGTAGACAGGTTTCTCTGCTGCATGGGAGTCGACAGACTTAAAAATTTGCACACCCCAACTCAGAGCCAATATGAGATTTGAGTGCACGGCATGATCACATTCATATTGATAAATACCGATCTGAGTGTTGAAATGATCATACAGCCACTTTTCTGTCTTACACACGTTTGATAAATGAGGGCCACTAAACATTTTGTGGGAGGTAAGGATGCTTTTATTATACAATATGTCCTAGTATTCCAGTCCTATATTGATGTTAGACATGCACATGGGTATTTACTACCCACTTTTGCAGACATCACTAAGATTTTTAATAAACGTTAACATATTTCTGCTATACTGATTTTTTTACAGTGTTATATACTGTATAAAATATCTGGATATGCAGACAGAGCTTACCTTGGCTGTAATGAGCACCAGAGACTTGTCATGTTGCCTTAAATCTACAACAAAGCCAGCAAAGTACTGGTAGCCATTTAGATTTTTGCATACTTCCAGGATATGCAAAAGGCAGGAGTGGCAGAGAAGTATGTGAGAGTGGAGCAGGACATGTATGAAAACAGCGAGACGGTTGTGAAGTGCCCTGTAGGAGTGACGGATGGATTCACGGTGGGGGTGGGATTACATCAGGGATCGGCTCTGAGCCCTTTCTTGTTTGCCATGGTGATGGACAGGCTGACAGATGAGGTCAGGCAGGAGTCTCCATTGACCATGATGTTTGCAGACGACATTGTTATCTGTCATGAGAGTAGGGAGCAGGTGGAAGAGAACCTGGAGAGGTGGAGGTATAGTCTGGAGAGGAGAAGAATGAAAGTCAGTAGAAGCAAGACACAGAATACATGAGTGTGAATGAGAGAGGGAGGCAGGTGCAACGGTGAAGATGGAAGGAGTAGCGGTAATGACAGTAGATGAGTTTAAATACCTGGGGTCAACCATCCAAAGCAATGGAAAATGCACAAGAGAGGTGAAGAAGAGAGTGCAGGCAGGGTGGAGTGGGTGGAGATGAGTGTCGGGGTGATTTGTGGATATATTGGACAAAGGATGTTGAAGATGGAGCTGTCAGGCAGGAGGAAAAGAGGAATACCACAGAGAAGATCCATGGATGTAGGGAAGGAGGACATGGAGAGGGTTGGCGTTACAGAGCAAGATGTAAGGGATAGGGTGAGATAGACAGAAAAGAACTGCTGTAGTGACTCCTAAAGGGAGCAGCCGGAAGAAGATACTTCCAGAGTCTCTGCTGTATGAAGTGATTTTGAGTTAATTAGGCAGTTGTCAATATCACAATAGCGCAGTTTCAGGATGCCGGTAGCATCTTGACACGATGTAAACAAACGATCTACCATGAGATAAGAATCACATTTCAGACCGTTCATGGATAATTTCTCAACATACTGAAGCCTGTTCAGTTGTCATATGATCCAACAATGTCACACAACCCAATTTTAAGAAGTTCTACTGACTGGATCATGCTAAAATTGTTTTAGTAATGCATTGGTGTGTATGGTGTACCCATAGCAATGTGGAAGTTTCCACTCCTGGGGGCCTGGCTCGCTGCCGGAGGTCACGTGACTGCAAAACCCGAATTTCTTCTGCAGAAAGATTTTTACAGTTTGTTAACCACAAAGAAAAAAAAACTAATTTTAATCTGGAATAAGGAATAAATCACATTTTTCAAAATCAAAGTAAGCTTTGCTTTGCGCAAAAATTAATCAAAAATATGTAATGTCTTCTTCATGCCACTAGATGGAGTGCAGACCTAATCTTAGTCTAAATTGTTGAAATTTTTTCATCTGGGTTTTCCCCCACCAAATTTACAAATCTTCATTGGAACTTCCCAGCCTTCATATGAATTTCAATGATTCCCAAGTTTCACTGGTTCCTTCAGAGTCTCCCATGTTTCTTCCTTTCTCTGTCCCTCCTCCTCCAAACGGACTCACCCATCCACCGTCTCCTAAATCGCCCTTTCAGTCCTTTAATTCTTTCACCGCAACGTGTATTCCCTACAGAAGCTTAATCTGTCCTCTCTAATCCACTCTGCTGGGTCCCCCCAAATTTACCTCCCTCCCATTCTCACTTTTTTTTTCTTTTCTCCTCTACAATTCACCCTCTCTCTTGTTCCATCTCTCCCTCTCTCTCCAGTCTTCCTTTCTCCCCCCTCATTCTGCTCCTCCCGTTTTTCTCTGTCCGGCACAGCCACCTTTCTCTCCAACTCTCTCTGCTTTTGCCTCTCTCTGGGTAACCTGAGTTGGGCTGAGGCAGTCATGCAGAGCACAGCGGGGCCTGGTCAGCCTGTAATTAGCAGCTGTCAGAGAGAGGCCGAGTCCACCCGCAACCTGGGTGGCATGAGGGAGTCAGGAAGGGAGGAGGGGAGTAGAGGGTGGACCGGGGAGGCACGAGGAGCTGAGTTAGCGCTCCGTCCACAACAACTGTACAGTGATTTTGGACTTTCATGTCTTGAAAATATCATTAAAACATTTAGGGTTTCAGAGTTTGTGAATAGATGTGGGTCACGCCAATCACCCAGTGATTACAGATGGCCATGTTTGAGGTGTTTGCTTAATTCCCGAGGAGCATGGGAGAAAAAGTTCATATTAGTTCATAAACTGGGAGCCAAAAGTCCAAAAGTCCTCATTCATTTCAAATGCAACACCTCCAAATTTTACATACATATTTGTCTATATCTGTTAAAGGTAAACAGAAATATGGACTACAAGCACTGGTGGCCTGTTGCTGTACTCTTTCTGAAGTCTTCATATCAAAGGGATGTTGAGAGGTTTAATATTTTCAAACCTTGCAACCCCATTATAATATACCGTAACGTTCCCCTAAATGCTCAATGAAAAGCCTGATCACTGTGGGTGACACACATGGTGAGCTCACATTTCCACAGAGATATGACTGCATGCGTATTGGGGGTTTCACTTCTGGAAGGACAAAGGACTCGAATCTGCAGAAGATAACGAGGAGGTGTGAGATTTGTCTTTTTGTCCCACAGAAGATGCCCCGGAGGGATTTCCGGTTCATCAAGGAATGAGAGACAATGGTGAAGGTTCAAAGGGATGCTTTGTGACTGTATGTTTACTGAAGCACCATGTGACTTGAGTTCTGATGCTGGAAACATATAAAAGGGTGATGTGGTGTTTTTTTTTTTTTTTCCCCAAGATGGCGCCCACAGCGGCCGCCATGGTGCCTCGCTGCGCTTTAATTTTTATAATTTGTCTGTTTTTGTTCCTTTAGTTTTTTAGTTTATCTCTTTTTCTCATCATGTTTTTAATGTTGCAGCATTGCATCGAGACAAATTCCTAGTTTGTGTACTACATGAACAATGGCAATAAATCTGATTCTGATTCTGATATGATTCTTCCTCTTCTTCCTGCTTTGAGAATGCTAGACGATGTGTTCTGTCAATAAAACTGAACCTGAGAACTAAACTCAGCCTCATCATTCGAGCACATCCTCTACAATCACCACTATTAAGTTTAAATTTGAGTCCTTCCCACAACACAGTGCATCAGGTGGCATATTTGTATGGCCCTCAGCCACACAGCTACTGTGAGGTAAACAGGCTAATGACTGACAAAAAAACTGGTACAGAAAGACTAAGGCCATGTTTAAATAAAATCCCTTCTTTCCATAGAGCTGAGGAGAGTATATTAAGGACCACAGACGCTAGCAGGTGTCAGCTTCAGAGACACATGCAGCTCTTTTTGCTCATAACTCATAACTCCCTGAAGCTTTGACAAAAAAAGATGCAGATTTACAAGGAAAAAAAAGTCTCAAACTGATGAGAAGTGGTGAAAATTTAAGGGAAAATCCATGCATTATAAGAATAAAATTTCAAATTAAGAAAAAATTGCAAATTTTTAAGAAAACAGTAGGTGTATATTAAGAAGAAAAACTCGCCTATTACCAAATGATAATTGAGTTTATAATTATAATTCAGATATTTTACCTTAACTTTTAGGGCCAAATATGTTTGCCTTGCAGTTTAAAATGCTCAAAATGACTCTGTGAATTGAGGTCAGCAACCCCTGATATCGAGTTGACCTGTGCATTGTTGTGGAATAGACAGCTGCTGTATTTAAGAATTCACTTTAACATCAGCTGTTCAAACAGAATTTTCAATTTCTGGAACCAACTGTGCATTAATAAATCAGAAAAGCCTGGACAGACAAAAAACACGACTCAGTCATGACAGACCTATCGTTTGTTAACTGTAGTCATTTTCAAGTCAACCTTCACCTGACTATAGACAGCCTGCTAGTTCCGCATATGGGACCTTAAATCGGAAAAAATCTCCACTGAAGTGAATGGCAAGAGCAAAATTATCTTTTGATCCCGATCGAATTTTGCCACGGGTTACACATATGATGTTTGCCATTTTCCAGGTAAATAACGGTGTAGGTTGTTGTCTAACTGTTAAGGTATAAGGTTGTGAAAATACATAAATTAAAAGATTACAAACACAGACACGTAATAAGTGGTTAGCACTGCTTTAAAATTTGGAATTCTTCCCACAACATTTAGTGCAGAAAACACTCTAAAAACATTGCAACTTTTATTATAACTTTTTTAAAAAAAGCTCCCGCGAATTCAGGCTTTTTGGGTTGCAACAATCACAAAAACATCCTGCGAAATCCTGGAGGGACTAGTCAATATTCCGAAGGCCCATTGGCTCAAAGGTAGATTGATCCGAGAGTCCAATTGTTAAAAATGGTTGTATGCAGGTCAAACCACCCCTCAAATAAACAACTATCCCAACTATCCTACATAACATCCTCCTTTTGCATCCACCACACCACATATTTACACACTTTGTATTCATGTAATAATCCGGTCAACAAAAATTAAATTGGGAGTCTTTTTTTGTTATGTCTGCCATAAATAGCATGTTTAATGAACTAAGATAAGATAAGATAAGCCTTTATTAGTCCCACAATGGGGAAATTCCAGGATTGCAACAGCACAGGGATAGCAACACTCAGAGCAACAATCAGAAGGCAAGAAAAAACAAGAGCAGCGAGTATACATATGCACATATAAATATAAATATATATATATATAGACACACAGTGTGGAGCATTGTAGCTAGATGGGATAGATATATAAATATATAAACACACAGTGCAGAGCATTGTAGCTAGATGGAATAATATGTAGATATATAAACACAGTACGGAGCATTGTAGCTAAATGGAATAAATATATGAATATATAAACACAGTGCGAAGCATTGTAGCTAGATGGAATAAATATGTAAATATATAAACACACACAGTGTGGAGCATTGTTGCTAGATGGAATAAATATATAAATATATAAACACACACAGTGCGGAGCATTGTAGCTAGATGAAATGAAAGAGCACAACCGTCTACTTAGTTCTCCTACATGATATGATTATGTACCCATACATATTCTCACCCTCCATAGCGACCAGTATTTACCTAGTTGTATACCGGAGGGGACCACTGTGTAAGTCTATTGCGTCTTTTGCATTCAATACTATTAGTTTGTTACGTCTTTTTGCTATCTCTGCGAGCAGCCCTGCTTAGGTTGTACAGTCTGACAGCCGTCGGTAGGAAGGACCTGCGAAACCTCTCGGTTGTGCACCTAGGATGATGTAGTCTGCTGCTAAATGAGCTCCTCAGTACATTCAGTATGTCCTGCATAGGGTGGAACTCGGACTCCAGCAGAGATGACAGTTTAGCCACCGTCCTTCTCTCTCCCATCTCCTCCACTGGGTCAAGGCGCTGCCCCAGGACAGAGCTAGCTTTCTTGATCAGTTTGTTCAGTCTCTTCCTATCGGCTGCTGTAATGCCACTGCCCCAGCAGACCACTCCAAAAGTGATGGCTGATGCCACCACCGTGTCATAGAATGTCTTCAGCAGCGCCCCTTGTACACCAAAAGACCTGAGTCTCCTCAGTAGGAACAGCCTGCGCTGTCCCTTCTTGTAGAGTGCGTCAGTATTCTACAAGAAGGGACAGCTAATGTATCCCCTGACGGTTAAGACGTAGATTCGTCCTTAATTTTTAAAGAAAAATAGTCTGTTAACTTAGACCTAATTTTCGGACCAATGGAGCTTTGGAACAATGTCCGCTTTTATACAGTGACATATTCAATGTTTACCCAGAAACATAGAATATACAAAGTTAACGATCAATTTGACAGGTAAGAAAATTTCGTCAGTGTCCGGTGCAAACCTCTTACATACAAATCTGACATGTTTTCAGCAAATGAGGAAAAACTATTTTCTCATTCATTTAGCAGCTACAGGATTTATTCACATGGGTTTTCTGATGCTCATAATTGGTTTGATATTAAGAAATATCCAGAGACATAATGGGTGGCCGATGTAATTGGTTTATTAAAAATAAAAGTTAAAAAAATATATATTTGGTGATATCAGGTTTGTGCTGGACAGCAGTGATTTATTCTTTTTTTCTAAGATCTCCTTTCAATATCCTGCTAAAATGGTTACAATAATTTTTCCTGCCATGATAAATGTGCAGTAAAAATGTGATATCATGACAATCAAAGTCCTCAATTTTATGAAAAAAGTTACTTGAGTACAGGGCTTGACATTAACAGCCGCCCACCCACCACTGGCGGGTATATTTAAGATGTGGCGGGTAAGAGAGCAACTCCCATTAGCCACTTTGGCGGGTGTAGTTTTCTCAAATGACATCTAAATAATAAACTTATCGCAAAGTGAGACTACAAAACTACAACTCTCATAAGCACTATCTGCGCACACACAGTGTATTCTCATTGGTCCACTGTCAGCCAGCTGCAGTCCAGGAGTCTGGCTCCGCACCTCGGTTCATTTTCTTTCCAGTCTGGAGAAAACAGCGATGAACAGACAGCAGCCGCTCTCAGCGATCCGATCACAGGGACAACTGCCCCTGATCTCCTGTTGTCCCAGCGGTGAGAATAACTACTGCTCTCCCTCCACATTAGCTCCTACCTCTGTGGTTAAATAGGATTATTTTTAGAGCAAGAAGTTCCCGTTTACTAACTGCAATTGTGCAAATGTAAGTTTTTGTATGAGAGAAAAAAAGTGATTAAAGTTTGTTGCTGTAAAGAGCAAATGAAGCTTCTTCTGAGGTGAACTTTTGTTTATCTGTGGTTATCTATGATGCCTGTGATTTGCAGCTGTTTCATAGAAGTAAAACCTCTAATTACGTATTTTTAATGTGCTGGTCCGGGGGTGTCAAACATGTGGCCCGCCAGGAGGTCCAAGTTTTTCTCTGAATTTACAGCTTTCTTTCTAGTAAATTTCTGACTTTTTCTACTGATTAGAATTGTTCATGTAAATTTGAGACATTTTTCTCCATAAAATGAAACCTTTTTCTCATCAATTTTCTTTTTCTTCTCGTGAAAACAGGTAGTGTCCATTTAGATTAAATCCATCAGCAATTACTAATGACGTCGTGCAGCCCTGAAGGGGTGTCCCAATTCATAGGGGTCATTCTCAACCCCTTTGCCTTTGATTTCAAGGACCAAGGGGTGGGAGTAGGCAAAGGGGTAGAGGTACAAATGAGAATTTGGACAGACTCCAAATCTACCTGTACTTCACTCTCATATTGCAAATATCTCTCTTGACTGCTTTACAGTATTTACTCCTGTTAATAATTAAAGTGCTTCTCTTGCTATTTTATGTATGTATAAGGGTCATTTACATTTAAAAAGGTTTTTTTTTTTTTTTTTTGTTACTTATTTGTACTCGTAGGTAGACTTGGTTTGCAGTCTGGTGACAAGCCACCGGCTGCTGGTCGCTGCGTGCGCCCTAAACCTACACGTTTTTGGTATGCGGGAGGAAACCGGAGAAATCCCGGAGTAAACCCGCGCAACACGGGGAGAACATGCAAACTCCACACAGCTCACTGTTGGTCGGGGGCTGGGATCGAACCCACGATCTCATGATCCCCGCGGTCCCCCGGCCGAGGGTAAAACTGTGCTGCCACAGTGCTAAACCACTGCGCCACCGTGCAGTGGTTTAGCACTTTAGTGGTTGTACATTTAGTTCAAGTAAAATTTAGCATGCAATAGTCACATTTGATCATATTAAACATAATTTTCCAACCACAAAATTGTGGCTAGTAAAAAGGCTGAGTGGCTAGTAACTTTGGAAAATTACTAGCCACAGTGGCCAGTGAGCAAAAAAGTTAATGTCAAGCCCTGCTTGAGTACATGCACTTGAGTAAATATAACTTGTTAGTAGTCACCCTCGGTTTTCAGCTGTAACCTGTGCTAACCTCAGAAGCATAAGCTAGCACAACAGAGTGCCAAATGTCTACAAAGTATTAAATTATAGCATATACAGTATTTTGCTTCTATACTGCACATATTTATGTGTGTGAATGTCATGCGTGAGACTACACAGGGATGTTTTGGGGCTTTTTTTTCTTATTAGTGAGCTGTAGAGTAATGACTTAGAAATCAAGCATGGTAGTTGCTGCCTTCCTTACCCTCTGGAGGGCTGGCTGGGTGAGGTCTCATAGTAATACAGCCCCTGGTGTGGCTGCATGTCCACTGGCATTGGAACTCCCAGACCTGCTCCGCCTTACACCCTGGACCTGACACAGAGACAAGGACACGGTTAAGAGAGGAAAAACCAAACAAACCCAACCTATCCAAACAAAACTGAACTCCACCAGAAAGAAAAGCCAAATACACAAAAACAATTGCGGTCAGGAAGCTAAAAGGAACACGTAGGATGTTAATAACAGACCAAACCAAACTAAGAAAAACAGTTTGAGGGCAAAATAAGCGCTGCAAAACTTGAGTCACACTTGTTTTAAACTGAGTTCAAATCCAATACTTAAGCAAAAGCTGCAAAAAGGGTCAGAAAAAAATAATCTTAAAAAGTCAAGAAGCAAAGGTACTTGAAATTAATGCATTGTAAAAAATATATAAATTCTTGCACAGAAGTTCACAGATACAACCACAGCATTCAAGAAGCATTATAGTTAACTAAGGAAGAGGGGGAAATGGACAATTTTATACAGACCAAACAAAAATCTGAGTATGCTGGCAACAGAGCATTAAAATATTTACTTATTTAATACATACTTTTTGCAAGTGATATGAAAGCAGTTTCTATTGTATTTTTGTTGAATCAGAGAATATGCTATCAATATAATGTTAAACAACTGAGAAATGGAATGAAAATGTGTAAATCATATCTTAATAATAATATTGAAAGATTTGACTACTCCTTGATAAATATAACTTTTTTAAACTGAAAAGATATAAACACATGAATGCATAGTTACTTTTTATTTCATAAACTGAATAAGAATTTTTTTTTAATACACATTTGTGGAATGTGAGCAAGTCCCAGGATTATACATACATATTTAGTTAAAACACCAATTTTTTTTTTTTTTTTTTTAAAAATCACCAAAGTGTATTATTTGTCAAGGGGTGGTCAAACTTTACATACCACTGTATATCATATCATATCTTATCTGGGGAATAATACATGAAAATCATAACAGAATTCCTTCCAAAGCCTTAAAAGGACAGAAAGAACAGTTGTGACTCAACCTGAAAATTACACCACATCATGTTTAGTTTTCTTTCTTTGAGCCCTGGAGTTTATAGTCTTTGTCGTGATTTGCCTGTGCATAAAATAAGTGTATGTGTGGATGTTGAATTATTCTAAAAAGCTACCAAAACTACTAAACAGGTTTCATATGGGCTGGCAGTTATTCTTTTAATGGCACTGACGTCACCCAATGCACACAGAGTTTACACAGACGTCTGAGATACAAGCAGCGGGTTTGGCTGTAATCTCTCTTCTCTAAACAAAGTTGTGCACCTTGAAGATCGTGAAGCAGCTTTCCAGCACAGTGGATTTCAGAATGAAAGAAACACACAGAAGGAGAAAGTCGGGGTTAAAGCTTAAAGGACAAAAGTTTAAAGATGTTAGCAACCCAAACAGACAATGAAAACAGAACAAAGGAGGCTTTTGTATGAAGCTCATATTAAGAGTGAATCTTTCAGCAAGAGTGTATGTGTAAGGTAATTCTAGCTGAGGTCTGGGGACAAGCACCTGCTCATTACATCCAAACACATCATTGTACGTACTAATAGATGGGACTGTTGGTCCTTACAGGTTTAGAAAGGTAATTAGGACCACAGAAAATAATTACGACCCAACATATTGTGTATTTATTTTAAAAAACAAATTTTTAAAATGTAAACATGTTAAAGGGGACACATTGTCCACTTTTTTTCCACATTTTGATAGTTTTCAGAGGCGTTAATGAGATGTTTGGCATGCTTTGGTTAAAATACCTCAGGGATTAAATATGCAGCACAATTTCCACCCAGCTGAAGAAGCCTTTCTCAGAATGACCCATTTCAGTCCTTTTTTTAATGCCAGTGAGGTCCAATTCACACCATCCTCCCTCTTTTGTCGCTGCTAAGATTTGTGGTTGACACCGTATTGAGGTTACTGCTAGCTAGATAACTGATATAAAATTGGCTGAATGTGAGAATGCAAAAGACCAAATAAAGCATTACTGGGGACAGGGGTGTGTGATGTAATTCAATTCAATTCAATTCAATTCAACTTTATTTATATAGCGCCATTTCACAACAACAGTCATCTCATAGCACTATCAACTGTAGGGGGGACCCCCACAGTTGCAGAAAGACCCCAGCAATCAGGCGATCCCCTGTGAGCAAGCACTTGGCGACGGTGGAGAGGAAAAACTCCCTTTTAACAGGAAGAAACCTCCAGCAGAACCAGGCTCAGGGAGGGGCAGTCATCTGCTGCGACTGGCTGGGGGGTGAGGGGACAGAGAAGAAGAAAAGAACAGACATGTAGAGAGCAAACAGCACGATGGGGACTCAATCTATGGGAGAGAACAAACAAATGTTAATGACCAGCAAAAAAAAAATATTTCATAGAGAGTGAGGAAAGGAGTGAGGCCCAGTGCATTACTGGAGGTCCCCCGGCTGACTAAACCTATTAGCAGCATAACTAAGGGAGGGTTCAGAAACACATGATCCCTCCCTAATTGTAGGCAAAGGTAGGTTTTAGCCCTATTCTTAAAAACAGAGATCAAGTCTGACTCCCGAATCCAGATTGGCAGCTGATTCCACAGGAGAGGAGCTTGATAACTGAAGGCTCTGCCTCCCATTGTACTTTTGGAGATTCTAGGTATTACAAGTAAACCTGCATTTTGGGAGCGTAGTGCTCTGTTAGGATGATACGGTAGTATCAGATCTTTTAAATAAAAAGGAGCCTGATTGTTTAGAGCTTTGTAAGTAAGAAGAAGGATTTTAAACTTAATTCTAAACTCTATGGGAAGCCAATGAAGGGAGGCCAGAACCGGAGAGATATGATCTCTCTTTCTAGTACCTGTTAAAACTCTTGCTGCAGCATTTTGGATCAGCTGAAGACTTTTTAAAGATGTTTTAGGACAGCCTGATAATAAAGAATTACAATAATCTAATCTCGAGCTAACAAAAGCGTGGATCAGCTTCTCAGCATCACTCTGAGACAAGATGCTCCTAATCTTGGCAATATTACGCAAATGATAGAAGGCAGTCTTAGAAACAAATTTAATATGTGAATTGAAGGACAAATCCTGATCAAAAATAACTCCAAGGTTCCTCACAGAGCTATTAAGAGAAAGAGTAACTGCATCCAAACTGAAAGTTTGATTTGGAAAGGAATTTCTAAGGTTTTTTGGACCAACAAGAATGACTTCAGTCTTATCTGAATTTAATAGCAGGAAATTACAAGTCATCCAAACTTTGATTTCCTTAAGACAGGCTTCTAACTTGGCTAATTGATTAGTATCATCTGGCTTCATTGACAGGTATAATTGTGTGTCATCTGCATAACAGTGAAAATGTATACAGTGCTTTCTAATAATGTTGCCTAACGGAAGCATATATAAACTAAAAAGAGTAGGGCCAAGCACAGATCCCTGTGGAACTCCATGACTAAGCTTTGAGCTGAGAGAAAACTCATCATTTACATGAACAAACTGGAACCTATCAGATAAATAAGATCTAAACCACTGCAACGAAGTTCCATTAAGTCCAACATAGTGTTCTAATCTATCAAGTAGAATATTATGATCAATAGTATCAAAAGCTGCACTAAGATCTAAAAGGACAAGTACAGAAACTAGTCCATTATCAGATGCAATGAGGAGGTCGTTAGTGACCTTCGCTAAGGCTGTTTCAGTGCTATGATGGATTCTAAACCCAGACTGAAACTCCTCAAATAAACCATTTCCCTGCAGGTGGTCAAATAATTGCGTAGCAACAACTCTTTCTAAGATTTTTGAAATGAAAGGGAGATTAGAGATTGGTCTATAGTTAGCTAAAGCTCCTGGATCTAGCGTTGGCTTTTTGAGTAAGGGTTTAATTACAGCCGTTTTAAAAGCCTGCGGTACATGGCCTAAAGTTAATGAAGAATTGATTATATGAAGAATAAAGCTACCAATAAGTGGGAAGACTTCTTTAAATAACCTGGTAGGAATAGGGTCTAAAAGACAAGTTGAAGGTTTGGATGAGGAAACTATTTTGTCTAACTCACAAAGGTCGATTGGAGTAAACTCATCAAGACAGACATCAATAGAAGGAGCTGTAGTAGTTACAGTATTTAAGTTAACTGTGGGAAGAATCTGATTGATTTTATCTCTGATGGATGAAATTTTATTATTGAAAAAGTTCATAAAGTCCTGACTAGTAAGCTCTAAGGGGATGCTAGGATTGACAGAGTCCTGACTCTTTGTCAACCTGGCTACAGTACTGAAAAGAAACCTGGGATTATTCTTGTTCTCTTCTATTAATGCAGAGTAATAACTCGTTCTAGCTTTTCTAAGAGATTTTTTAGAAAAGATTTTTTATAAATTAAAAAAGTAAGTGGTCGATAGCAGTGTTTCCTCTGGCTTAAAGACCTTGGCGCGGTGGCAACATATTTTTCCGGGGGTGGGGGGTGGGGGGGTGCAGAAAACACATATGTATGAATGTTAATTTTATACTATTTATTTTTTTTTTTGCACAGTAACTTTACATATAATAATGCATCAGATTTATATAGCACTTTATTATAGACACTCAAAGACGCTTTTTCCAGATACATTATTCATTCACTCCAGACAGACAATGGTAGTGGCAAGCTACTACTGTAGCCACAGCTGCCCTGGGGCAGGCTGATAGAAACGTGGCTGCCAATCTGGGCCAACGGCCTCTCCAGCCACCACCAAACATTTATACACATTCATACTTAGTGTTATGGACACTGGAGGCAAGGTGGTTAAAGTGTCTTGCCCAGGGACACAACGGCAGGATATCTGGGGAGAGCGGGATTCGAACCACCAGCCATCCGGTTATTGGACGACCCACTCTACCTCCTGAACCACTGCCGTGCATATGGACCTTACAATTTGAAGTACTGTACAACCAAGGCTTGAATGATGGAATATTGGGCCATTTGGGGTCCCACCCAGACGTCTTGTATTTGGACTTTTTACTGGTGTCATCCTTCTCTCCTTCCTCTGCTCTCACCTCTCCTGGACCCTCTGCCTGAACACTTTCCTCTCCTTGGCTCCTCTCTTTTGTCTCATCTTTCCCTCTCTGAGCCCTGTCTGTTTCAGGTTCTCGCTCTGTCTATGGTGGTATACAAACAGGTTAGAAATTATCAAGTGCCATGTAAATTAAAGGAGACAACCAAAAATTTCTAGTTAAGGGTACGATGAGCACCACTTAAAACTTGCGTAATGACTTCAGTCTTGAATGTTTGAGGTTTTTCTCCAAAATTTATAACAATTTTTTTTATAGTTTTCTACTTTGTAAATTTATCAAAATTTGAAACCATTTTCCTCAAATTTGTAATTTCCTCTTGTAAAATTGACTTTTCTTGTACATTTGAAACTTTATTATAAATTTGTGGATTATTTTATGGCTTATTTTTATCTGTTTTTATCATAAAATTACTGTTCTTTAAATACATTTGAAACAGACTGTGGTTTTTTTTTTTTACTTTTTCCTTATAACAATTTACATTTTTGACCATAACTTTGCAGTCAGAACAATAATTTAACTCTCATTACAAAGAAAAAAAATTAATAAAATTGTATTTAATGATTTAACTTAATAGTAGTAGTAGATTAGTTTATTTGACAGGGACAGTGCAATAAACATAGACAATTAATCAAAGACAATCAATCTGATGTGTTGCACATAGAGTGTATAGCTATTAGCTAATTTGCAACTCTTGTCCCTGGATGGGCTTTAGAAAAAAGAATCAAGATAAAAAATATACACAATAACCACATACATCAATGCAGAAAAATTATAAATACACAATTATAAATATTATAAATATTATAAATACACAAATATAACAGCCTGACTCACATTTAACACATATAACATAACTCACATTTGCCTATTTCAGGCCTTCCTCCCTCCGTCACTCACTATAAACTTAAATGACCAAGGATGCTGTTATTTCTGTTATAATATTTCTATAGTTTTTTTTTTAGAAATCTCCTCACTGCCAAGAAGAACTTTCATTATTTTGAAATCCAAATGCTGGCACGTTTAGTTTGTCAGAAGGCTGCTGACTGATTAAAGTCATTGACTTTGTGAATTTTGGTCATCTTAACTTGCCAGCTACATAATTGGGAACATAACTTAATATTGTAGTAGCTGGTGAAATATATCCTCAGCAATTCATCAGTCCCTCTTGCCTTTCCCTTCATATGAAGCCGGCTGCATATGAATTCTAACCACATCTCTTAGCTAAGCGACTCTTCTGTTATTGCTCCCGTTTCCAGCGGGTTAAAACCATGATAAATGCCTCCAGTGCTTACATACCTCTTATGATTTTTTTTCCGCGTTTAAAGTACTTTAATAAACTCATGTTTCTGTCGGCCAGTCAAGCCTTATTCATGCTGCATTTTCCCTCTAGTCCGTCTTGGCCTGCGTACGCTTTGGACGAGCCCAGCACGCACGCGGCGCTGTACATGCTCACTTTTTCATCTACCCAGGCCAAGTGGTTGACGCATGCACACAACCATCATTTGTAGTTTCACTCCCACCTGATAGGTAGCGCCAAGGCGCTGATGCACCAGGATTTTCACCAACGAAGAAACGGCGGACTTCTTCACAAAGTTTCTCTTCAAATAGAGTCTATTTCTGCTGTTTGACTTCCCGGTTTTCACTCATTTTCCACAAAGATGCTGCTGCCGCTAGTGAGACACTGCCTGCTGACTGACTGGAAAGCTCGCGTGGATGGGGCGCTTCTAAACTCTGCGCGGATGATGGCCACGTGCGTTGTTCGTGTGCGCACTTGCGGAAAGTCATTGCTTCATATATTTTTCTTAAATTCATATCTCCTTTTTGGCACAGTGGTAATATTTCTGGCAAAGCGGCCCACCACCGAGAAATGTTATCAGAGGAAACCCTGCGATAGGATAGGACCCGTCCCTGGGTTATAATGAGCTCAGGAACAACTCTGAATGAAGTTATGCAAACTCTGCTAATGCAAGTGCTATCAAACTCAGCACAGATCTGTGGTTGCATACACTGCTCATTGTTGGAATTCATTTCAATGGACAGGGTTATAAAATGTATGTGATAATTACCAATATTTTAATTTTTTCATATTGACACTAAATAGCCACTGTAGATCCCAGTGGGACCGATACAACTTTACACTCAAATGCTGTGATATTTTTTGTAAAGGAAGCCCACACAGGTGTCTGCTGCTGCAGCAATATTAATATGAAAACACTACAAGTGCTGATGCCTCAGTGCTTGTGGCATTATTTGGCTGTGTGTCCACAGAGTGCTCTAGACCTGTTTTTGTGGGCACTTCACAGGTGCTCTAAAAAAAAAGGTCTTCACCCTGTATCCTGGCAACTGCTTGACCTATCACTTAAAGCGTGCTGTCGGCATTTCACACATTTTGCTTTGAAATGCTCTACTAACTGCACTAAGCCGCATCAAACTTGTAAGAAGACACACGTCCTTCAAAGTTTTTGCAGTTAAATATTGATCATGGTATAATTTTAGTCTGATTCTGATTGGATGGTTAGGGAGGTTTGCTATTGATAAGCGCTTCAAAAGTTGAACTTTTTTCATTCAACTTTCAGCGCCCTGAGTGCAGCAACAAAGTTCACGTGAGAATTATATAAAATAACATGAGAGCTTAAGAGAGACTGAGACAAACCGAAGAGGACCAATCGTGATGATGTGCCGGCTGTCCATCTGAAGTCATTTGAAATCGCTGGTAATCTTGACGACGAAGCCTTGTCTCGAAATTCTGGCAAATTAAACACTGAGAAAACATGGCAATACATTGATACAAGCCTTTAGTTCCACTTGATTTTTTTTAAGTGAGCACACATTCATGAATGAATGAATGAATCTTTATTTCGGATAGATTAAAAGTAAAGATTAAAAAAAGAAACAGAATAATATAACAAAGGGGGAAAGAAAATCCAACAAGGTCAAATTAGACAATAACTCCTCTAATTATACAGTTCAACATAAGTTATCTGAAATAGGTGATGGCTGAAGCCGCAGCTTATATTGCCCACCCATATTCCATCCAAGAATTCAAAAGAAAAAATTTTGTGATTTTGACCAGATGAGCTGAAAACCTCATCACAGACAAACACACACACACACACACATACACAATTCACACACTTCCGTATGCCTACATTGTTTTGCACCATAATAATCTGTCAGAATAATAGTGTCATGAACTTGGGTTTGGTGTTCCAAACCCAGTTCTGACACTAGGGCTATTTTGTCTCTTTCCATTCTTTTTTTCCCCATCAGGCGCTTCACGGAGCCCTTTGGGTCCTCCGCTCCCTGACAGCTCGGCCACACCCCCTCCTCCTGTCAGTGCACAAGCTGTTCCTCTGTACACACACACACACACACACACACACACACACACACACACACACCTCCGTTCACCATCATTCACATGATCAGACACTCACTCACGCACACCTCTTTCCTATTCTGTCCAGCCCACACACATTCACACCGGCGGTCTCTTTCCTCATTAGTATGGTCATTACTTAAGCTCTGTTTGAGTAGGAAGAGATCGCCGGATCATTGCGCTTCGTACACAGTGTCTGTTCTCTCTGTGTAAGCAAGCCTCCACTCCCTACAGTATACTTTCAGCCTGACTTAGTTGTCTTCTCTAACGCCGCTCGGTGCCTGATGTTAGCATCTGTTCCATTAGCCTGCTCACGCCGGACAGCACGGACTGCCTCAGACCGCTCCAGCCCGTAAGTTTACATGTGCCTTTCTCCTTGTGCCGTTCAGCTATTCTGCGGCACTAGGCATTTCCTTCAGCAGGCTGTTGACCGTCTTAGAGGCGTCCCTGTTCTTCTGGTGTCCTCATTGACTGTGTCTCATCCTCCTGTTGATCCCGTAACTGTTTGCTGGACTGTTTCTCTATTTTTTGTTCAATAAAGTGCACACTACTACTCTTGCTCGTGGGTTTTAATTCCTTCCTCCGTGCGCTGTGTAATGGCGCACAGGGAATCATAACAAATAGACCTCCAGATTCTTTTCCACTTTGTGTCACTGGATTCACAAGATGAAACATTTTGAAAGTGTTTCGTCTGCAGCAACCACTGCTAAAATTGATAATTCTATAAATTATTGATCTATTAATGTGAGTGAGTGAGTGAGTGAGACAGAGCCATTGGCAAGAAACAACCAAAACACAAAGCAAATTAAAATGTTATCATGCCCTAAATAAAGATTACACAGTAGCAAAATACCTGAGCACTGTGACTGATCCAAAACTGAGGAAATGTTTGACCAGGTTCCAGACTCAGTGAGCACGATCTTGGCATCGAGAGAGGACGCCATCGACAGATGTGGCTCCCCAGAGAGGACAGACAATGCACCCACTACACCCCAGGAAGTGGAAACAGGGTTCCATTTCCTAACCAGCTGTCTTCTTTATCAGGATCTAAAAGAAAAATACTTTATCATCATCCACACCTTAGACCATGGATTCGGGGACACGGATGAGCAAGACAAACTGGCATACCTTCTGTGCAAGGAAAGCAAACAGTGCATGGTCACGGCAGCACGCTATGTGAGCTGCTGTGACCGAAGAAGAGGACAAGCTGCAGCAAAAATGTAATATGTACACACGCTGAATGTTGTTGTTTTTGTTTTCTGTTTTTTCTCTCCTTTTCTTGTTGTTGTCGTGTATATATTTTTTTTATTGAGAGAGAGAGAGAGAGAGAGAGAGAGAGTTCAACTATTGACAATTGAACAATATGCTTCACAACATACTGTTGTGAAGCATGGAGCTTTCTCTGAGGTGAGTCTTTTCTTTTTTTAAATTAACATGCGCTTGCTTTTGTCTTTTTCCTGCCTTTTTTGTCCTCCTTCTGCGACGGACTAATTACCTTCAGTCGACAGGAACATCTAGGCATTGGCCGCCAACTTAACTCCGACATCTCCTGCGCTTATTTCACTAATCAATACCACATCCCTGAGGAGATCGCCAGACCTCTGGGCACTCCGTGGATTGTTATTGGGCCCAGCAAGAGGCGCAGATGGTGCCGAGAGACGAAGAAAAAATGAGGCTGCAGGGCTGGCCTCCGTGCTCTACTGCACAAACTACACAGCAAACCATTATTACATTCAGTTTTCCTCACCAGTGACAAATTCCTCACCAACAAAATGGATGAGCTGCAACCAGAGATCATCTACAATCGCTACATCCGGGACTGTAGTATTCTGATTGTGACCAAATCATGGCTTCATCCACTTATCCCAAATGCCACTGTGGAATTACCTGGCCGAACTACACTCCATTTCAACCGCAACACTGATTCTGGGAAGGGCAAGGGTGGAGGGCTCTGTGTTTTTGTGCTTCAGAATTGGTGTAGTAACAGCAGAATAATTCAAAGCCACTGTTCACCGGACTTAGAGGCCATGTCCTTTCTGTGTAGGCCCTTCTACCTTCCCCGCAAGCTAACAGCAGTAATTGTAACAGCTGTTTACATTCCCCCAGACGCTAGTGTTAGCTTAGCACTTGGTCAACTCCAGCACATCGTTAGCAGGCAACAGAAAGATCACCCCGACACAGTCCACATTATTGCAGGGGATTTTAACAAAGCATGCTTAAAGACTGTACTCCCCAAATTCCACCAACATGTTAAGTGTCCCACAAGAGGGGAAGGAACACGGGATCATATTTACAGCAACATTAAGCATGCCTACAGAGCCACCCCCCTCCCTCACCTTGGACAATCAGACCATCTCTCCCTGCTTCTAATACCTGCTTACACCCCCCTTAGGAAGAGTTCCCCCCAACCAACCAAACAATTAAAACATGGCCTGAAAATGCTCCCCTCCAGGTACAGGACTGCTTTAGCTGCACAGACTGAAACATCTTTGTACAGCAGGACCCGGACTCCTACACTGAGCCTGTCCTCTTCTACAAAAATTGCTGTGTAGAAAATGTGACAGTCACCAAACATATCCAGGTCTTTCCAAACCGGAAACCCTGTATGACCAGTGAGGTCCAGACTCTGATCAGAGCCTGCAACTGAGCCTTCAGTCAGAGAGACAGCTCTCTGTACAGTACTGCCAGAGCCAACCTGAGAAGAAGCATAAAACACGCTAAGAACGCCTACAGGAGGAAGATGGTGGGATTCCTCACAGACGACAACCCCTGACAGATGTGGAGAGGCATCCAGGCCTTCACCAACTACAGGGGCCAGGGCCCCCCAACATCGGACAGCAGCCTTACTCTGGCAGAGGAGTTTAACAGCTTCTTTGCCCAATTTGAGCACACCTCCCCCCAACTCGTTCCCACCCTCCTCCCCTCCACCCTCCCCTCTCTCTCTGCAGGTGTATGAGGTGAGGAGGAAACTGAAAGCAGTGAACCCCCGCTTCGCTGCTGGCCCCGACGGCATCCCAGGAGCGGTGGTCAAAGCATGTGCAGACCAGCTGGCAGAGATACTCACCAAGCTGTTCAACCTCTCCCTGACGCATGCCACCATTTCCTCCTGCCTCAAAGCCTCCACCATCATCCCCATCCCCAAAAAGTCTGCAATTGACAGCCTGAATGACTCCAGATCCATAGCACTCATGTCTGTAGTCATGAAGTGTTTTGAGCGACTTGTGTCCCAGCACATCAGGGACCGTCTTCCCTCCTCCTTCGACCCCCGCCAGTTTGTCTACAGGGAGAACCGGTCAATGAAAGACACCATCGCCACCACACTCCACAAAGCGCTTAG
Source organism: Pholidichthys leucotaenia (assembly GCA_020510985.1). Lineage (NCBI taxonomy): Eukaryota > Metazoa > Chordata > Actinopteri > Cichliformes > Pholidichthyidae > Pholidichthys > Pholidichthys leucotaenia. The sequence goes on along the minus strand of CM035837.1, from coordinate 83,349,953 downwards.
CCACCTGGTGAACCCAAGGAGCCACATGAGGATGCTCTTTGTGGACTACAGCTCAGCTTTCAATATCATCATCCTGGACATCCTGATCAATAAACTGCACCTCCTCCAGATCCCCTCTTCCCACCTGCTCCTGGATGAAAAACTTTCTCACCAACTACCCACAGACAGTCAGACTTGGCCCCCACCACTCCCCCACACTGTCTCTCAGCACTGGCTCCCCCCAGGGCTGCGTGTTAAGCCCTCTACTATACTCCCTGTACACCTTTGACTGTATTCCAACTAGGGATGTTAATGATTAATTGACTTTCGATTAATTGTTGATAAGAATTTAGTTGACTAAATTAGTTGTCAATTAATTGATAACTCAGCAGTCCTTTTCATTGGGAACTTATTCTATGAAATGTAGTGGCTCTGCCATCCAGGCGGGGGCGCACGGGGTCACCCACTGCCGCATTTCAACCGAAAAAGCAGAAGAAGATGCTAAGCCCCCAGAGTGCATGTGCTGTGCAGAGTGAAAAAACTCACTCTTCTGGGTAATGTTGGAGTGTCACAAGTTCCAATGGCACGTTCCAATGTCCACCTGCCTACTTCAAATCAACGGGGCGGAGAAACGAACTGCACCAGGCTACACGAGCACAAAAACCTATCCCCGCTAGACAGGAAAGCAGACCGGAGTCAAGTCACCACTGAGGTAACAGACAACAGAGGGAGCCCAGACCGTACTGGGTTTGCCTGGATTGCCGGGGTACTGTGATAATGTTTATCATGAAACAGATGAAGCAGTTCACAATTTATTTTCCTGTTAAAACAGTCTACCAGGTCTGAATGGCATGTGTCCCCTCATGGATCGTCACCTCATCATGGTGGGAGGTTTGCGTGCCCAAGTGATCCCAGGAGCTATGCTGTCCGGGACAATTTGCCTCTGGTAGGGTCACCCAAGATAAACTGGTCCTGGGTGAAGGGCCAGACTAAGAACGATCCAACAGACTCTCATGATGAATGCTAGAACAAGGATTCAGTGTACCCCGCCCAGTATGGGGTTACCAGGGCCCCACCCTGGAGCCAGGCCTAGGGGAGGGGTTCAATGGCTAGCGTCTGGTGGCCGGGTTTCCGCCCATAGGACCCGGCCGGGCTCAACCCGAAGGAGTTACATGGGTCTGCCCTGCAGTGGGCTCACCACCGGCAGGAGGAACCATGGGGGTCTGGTGCTATGTGGATCAGGTGGCGGTCAAAGGCGGAGACCTTGGTGGTCTGACCCAAGTTTCCTAAACTGGCTTTTGGGGCATGGAATGTCACCTCTCTGGTGGGGAAGGAGCCTGAGCTGGTGCATGAGGTTGAGAGATACCGGCTAGATATAGTCGGCCTCACCTCAACATACAGCTCCAGTTCCAGAACCAGTCTCCAGGAGAGGGGCTAGAGCTTGGCCTACTCTGGAGTTGCCCCAGGCCAGAGGTGATGAGCAGGGGTGGGTATTCTTGTATCCCCCCACCTTACTGCCTCTGTATTGGAGTTTTCCCCGGTGGATGAAAGGGTTGTTTCCCTGCGCCTTCGGGCTGGGAAACGGGTCCTGACTATCATTTGTGTCTCTGCACCAAATGATGGTTCAGAGTACCCACCCTTTTTGGAGTCTCTGACTGGGGTGCTGGAGAGTGCACCTCTTGGAGACTCCATTGTCCTACTGGGGAACTTCAATGCACACGTGGGCAATGACAGTGAAACCTGGAGGCGGGTGATTGGGAGGAACGGCCTGCCTGATCTGAACCCAAGTGGTGTTCAGTTATTGGACTTATGTGCTAACCACAGTTTGTCCATAACGAACACCATGTTCAAGCATAAGGGTGTCCATATGTGCACCTGGCACCAGGACACCCTAGGTCACAGGTCGATGATCGATTTTGTTATCGTGTCATCAGACCTGCGACCGTATGTCTTGGACACTCGGGTAAAGAGAGGTGCAGAGCTGTCAACTGATCACCACCTGGTGGTGAGTTGGAGCCAAACGAATAGTGAGGGTGTGCTGGGAATGTCTGGCTGAGGCCCCTGTCCGGGAGGTCTTCAACTCCCACCTCCCGAAGAACTTCAACCACATTCTGAGGGAGTCTGGAGACATGGAGTCTGAATGGGCCATGTTCTCCACCTCCATTGTTGAAGCAGCTGCCCAGAGCTGTGGCCGCAAGGTCGTCGGGGCATCTCGTGGTGGCAACCCCTGAACCAAGTGGTGGACACCAATGGTGAGGGGGGCCATTAAGCTGAAGAGGGAGTCCCATCAAGCTTGGGTGGCTTGTGGGACTCCTGAAGCAGCTGAGGTGTACTGGCAGGCCAAGCAGAGTGCAGCTCGGGTGGTTACTGAAGCAAAAACTTGGGTATGGGAGGAGTTTGTTGAGGCCATGGAACAAGACTTTCGGTCGTCCTCGAAGACATTCTGGCAAACTATCCGGCGGCTCAGGAGGGGGAAGCAGCTCCCTGTCCACATTGTGTATGGTGTGGATGGGGCACTGGGGATATTGTTGGGCGGTGGAAGGAATACTTAGAGGATCGCATATGTGTCTTCCATTAGATCTAATCTTTGACAAATACCATTTCAATAATGGCACCGCTCTTTGTTCCAACGCTACTCAGATGCTCTTTTACTTTTATTTACTTAATTTTCTGTTTGTTTGTTTTTTGCTGTTCTGTTTGTTTGTTTATTCGTTTTTTGTTTGTTTTGTTTTTATTTAATTCTCCTTAATTTCACTTTTTCTTTCACTTTAAAAAAAAAAAAAAAGGGGGGGGGGGAACAAGACTTTCGGTCGTCCTCGAGGACATTCTGGCAAACTATCCGGCGGCTCAGGAGGGGGAAGCAGCTCCCTGTCCACATTGTGTATGGTGTGGATGGGGCACTGGGGATATTGTTGGGCGGTGGAAGGAATACTTAGAGGATCTCCTCAATCCCACTGACACGCCTTACACAGAGGAAGCAGGGCTTGTGGACGAGGGGGACGACTCGCCTATCACAGGGGCTGAGGTCACCAAGGTGGTTTACTCTTTAACTGTCCACATTTCATGGACAGGTTGCACCCCCCCACCCCGTGGCACAGCGCAACAACTGTGCCTGTCAACTCACTCTGACATCCCCGGCTATACTGTAAATTTGTACTGATCTGTACTGATTTGACAGCTCAGAAGGTGGCAAACACGCGTCGGAGGAATCATGCCTGACACGGAATACAGCAAAGAAGAAGAAATCCTCGTTCTTCTTCTTCTTTTTTCTGCTTTGAGCTCACAACACCAATGTGGCCGCTGCCACAATGGTCATGGCTGCGGCGATCCTCACAGAAACTGCATCATACAGGAAAAATAGCTGCGTAATACAAACGAAATTCACGTGAGATAATCATAAGAGTTTGTAGATGTGATAGAGAGCTTAAATGACTGACCAAACGCAAAACAACGACCACGATGGGTGAAAACTGAGCTCACAGCACCAAGATGGCCACGCCCATCATCGTCATAGATCGTCACAGAAAAACTGCATCATACAGGAAAAATAGCCGTGTAATACAAACAAAATTCATGTGGGATAATCATAAGAGTTTGAAGATGTGATAGAGAGGGTAAATGACCGACCAAACGCAAAAAGACGACCACAATGGGCGAAAATGGACCAACCACATGAGTGAGTGAGCCCCCCCGCTGGCCACAGGTAAGTGATGAATTTATGTTTTTTTTTTTTTTTTTTTTTTTACATTTTATTGATTTTCTGGTTCATATACTTTGAAGATTAGATAAAAACATACCCCTGTAGACAAAATGGTGTTAAAAAAACGGAACTATTCTTTGTGTAAATGTGTCCAAAGTCCACTTTTGACTGAGTTATGTAATTTATGTAGCTGCCGCGACATTATGCAAATTAGATGCACAAGTTTATTCCTATCTGAAACTCTTGATCATATTCTACATCTTTCTAATTGACAGTAAGACAGTAATTGACAGTAATTGTTGTGTTGAAGAGGGAGCTAAGCTCTAAGGCAAAGCTGTCGATTTACCAGTCAATCTACGTTCCTACCCTCACCTATGGTCATGAGCTTTGGGTAATGACCGAAAGAACAAGATCGCGGATACAAGCGACTGAAATGAGCTTTTGTCGTAGGATTGCTGGACTCACCCTCAGCGATAGGGTGAGGATCTCAGTTATCTGGGAGAGGCTCAGAGTAGAACCGCTGCTCCTCCACATTGAAAGGAGCCAGTTGAGGTGGTATGGGCATCTGATCAGGATGCCTCCTGGATGCCTCTCTCTTGAGGTGCTTCGGGCACATACCTCTGGGAGGAGACCCCGGGGCAGACCCAGGACTCGCTGGAGAGACTATGTCTCCCAGCTGGTCTGGGAACGCCTTGGCATCCTCTCTGAAGAGCTGGAGCAGGTGGCTGGGGAAAGGGAAGTCTGGGCTTCTCTTCTTGAACTGCTGCCTCCACGACCCGGACCTCCAGAAAAGCGGTAGAAGATGGATGGATGGATGGATAAAACAGTCTACCAGTGCATCTCAGTAAATTAGAATGTGAACTTTTTTTAATGTAACTAAAAAAGATCAATTTTGTGATACTGGTAGTAGTTTTTAAAATAAATAAAAAATGATGACATTATGGCGCATATTTAGGGCGCATATATGGCATGCTTGTATGGTACGCATTTTCTCCCACATGTATTTAGTAGGCATGACGGTGCATACTCTACAGACTTCAAACGTCCAAAAGGACATGCCCCGGCAGAGACCTCGGCAGGTGTGAAGTGGTTTCTGGGGAGACGGGAAGTCAGAGACAATGTCCCAGCAGGAGCCCCCGAGGCGGAGGAGACATCAGAGACGCCAACGAGCCTTGGAGGCTATATGTTACTGAAGAACTGTGGGTTCATATGTTTACTGAAGGACTGTGGGTTGAAGGTGTGATGTATTTGATGTGGGGGGTTTTGTGTCTCTGGGGGTATAAGAGCATTGAGGAAAGATTGTCCTGTCTCTTTTGTTGAGATACTTGCTGTTAGAGGATGTGACTCCAAATAAACCTTTCCTGAGAAATAAACTCAGTCTCGTTTGTGAAGGCATCCTCTACAACATTTGTAATTTACTGAGATGTACAGTACCAGCACATAGTACACACTATACAGTGCAAAATTTGTTAAACTACAAAAAATGCCATCATCTGGAGTAAAAACAAATGCAAATGGTACAATAAATCATTGAGGAATATACTGTTCATGCTTTATTCAGTATATGAAAACACAGCAAATTTTTATATTATAGACCTATTGTACTGAGGGAAATTCAGATTCTCAGGGAAAACGCTGTTTGTCAATTAATCGTTAATCGATCGATAAGGTGAATCCGTTATCAGTTAATGAATTAATCAATAACTTGCATCCCTAATTCCAACCCACCCAACCACCGTCATCGTGAAGTACGCGGACGATACCACCTTGCCATCTCATCACCAGTGACGATGAGAAGGCATACAGGGCGGAGGTAGAGAATCTGCTGCTGTGGTTCCAAGCAAACAACCTGAAACTGAATGTCCAAAAAACCAAAGAACTCATACTGGACTTCATAAAGAACAGACAGGACCACACCCCCCTTCTCATAAATGGAGACCATGTGGAAACTGTTACCACCTTCAGTTTCCTGGGCACCGACATCTCCTCTGACCTCTCCTGGTCTGTCAACACCAAGGCCCTGGTGAAGAAAGCCCAGCAGCGGCTGCACTTTCTCTGTGTCCTGAGGAAGAACAACCTGGACCAGAAGCTGTTGCTGGCCTTCTACCGCTGCTCAGTGGAGAGTATGCTCACCTACTGCCTGGGTGTGTGGTACGCCGGCTCCACGACCAAGAACAGGAAGGCTGTGCAGAGGGTCATCAACACCACCCAAAAAATCATAGGCGGCCCTCTGCCCTCCCTTCAGAACATCTCCAGATCCTCCTGTCTCAGAAAGACCAAGGCCATCACAGGAGACCCCTCACATCCCGTCCACCACCGGTTTGACCTGCTTCCCTCTGGATGACGGTTCAGATCAATCAGGTCCCACACCTCCAGACTGACAAACAGTTTCTTCCCCTGGGCCATCCGGACTGCAAACGAGTTCCCACCCCCTCCCTCCGAACGCTCACATGCACAGAACTGAAGTCCTTTTCAACTATCATAAGAATCACACCTGTCTTTGCACCCTGCACTTTCATGTATCTGTGAAACCACTACCATCCCTGTGTATATTTTCCATAATCCTTGGGCCATTTTATTCAATCATGTGTCCAATTGAGTGTTCTGCACTCCATACTTTTATGTACATTGTTTCATCCGTGAAGCCACTACCATACCTGTGTATATTTCCACAATCCTGGGCCATTTTTATTTCAGTCGTTTGTTTAATCTTGTGTTCTGTAACCGTGTTTTGTCTAATCCTCCTCTCTTACTTTATTGTGCAGTAGCCCGGTGGTGCACCCACAATTTTGTTGTGCTGTACAACTGTGCAATGACAATAAAGTCTATTCTATTCTAATCTATTATGTAACCATCTCATAGCTGGAATTAAACCTTCAAATTATACAGATGTATATAATTTGTTCCATTTTACAAATAAAAGTGTCGAAAGGTGGCAACTCATCATTCAGGTCACTTGGCAAAAAAATATTGAGATATACTGTATATGTATGGTGTACTGAGATATATTTATATTAACATATAAGTTTTGACCCATCTTGCCCAGCCCTAAGTCTTCACTATTTTTAGGCACACAAATATGCATTGCTTATGTTTTTGCAACGAATGTTCCTAACTAGGGGTGGGTTCAAAAGATCGATTCAATGATCTGGATTGATCCATGTTTGACTGAGCAGATATCGATCCACAAAATCCATGGATCGATCTTTTAATATAATGCTTTTACGTCTGTGAATGTCTGCTGAGTCTGATCAGGTCGAAACCGGGTCAGTGAGCCAGAAACAGCGGGGAAGAACCAGAAACCCTTGGCACGCTAACGGAGCTAACAACTAACAGATATGCTGGTTCTTCTTCTGTGGTGTTAAAATGGTTTTCATCCGGTAAGAGTACCCTGCGGCGCATGCGAACACTTTTACTTCCATGTTTACATGAGCGGAGTTGTTGACATATGTGTCTCTTAATTTATCAACAAAAGTCACCATAAAGACTGTACTCAACAGTTTCCGAATATTTTTCATAAAGTGGGGATAAACGGTTTTGTACTACGTACAGCTCTGTGTTGGAACATAAAGTCGACGACTGATAAACCTTTCAAACAGAAAACACACGGAGACTGGCTGAAACTGGTGAACAGAGAGGGAGACTTGGAGCTGCTGAGATTGTAAGTAAATTATTATCATTTGTTTTAACATTTGTGTCATACATTAATAAGTCATTCAGCATGATGGTGTTTTTTTTACCAACTACAGATACAGTAGTTAGCTGTTGGTTAAGCGCTGTGAATAAATGCAGACTAATAAAGGTATATTTTATGAGATTATGGACTTCTAGCACTTAAGTGAGAGATTTTAAGATAATAAATCACAATAAAATGACTAGAAAAGCGCAGATCTCCGCCAAGCGCCACAGTTCCCCCGGTGATCCGGATCACCACAAAATCTAATCATCTGTAGGATACCCCATTTCTGACAATCTCTGAAAATTTCATGAAAATCCGTCCATAACTTTTTGAGTTATCTTGCTAACAAACAAATAAACAGACAGACAGACAAACCAACGCTGATGAAAACATAACCTCCTTGGCGGAGGTAAAAATGGCAGAATTAATAAAGGCTGCAGTACAACAAGCCATTTTTACTCAGTAGAACTAAACTGAAATGAACAAATTTTCACAGGAAGTGAGTTGAAACCCTTTTCAATAATTGAAAGTTAATTTGTAATTAAAATATAAACAACAAAAAATAAAAGAAACTAAATTATTAATCCCTACTGTGGTGTGGGGGTTTAAAAATATGATTAATTTTACTTTGAAATCTATTCTCCTGTTCATCTCCCCTTCAGATCTGTGAAGACTGGGTTTCCACTCCAAGACCCATCCTGCACTGAGACGTTCTGAAGGGACGAGGTTGTCAGCGGAGGAGCCATCCCTGCTTCATTGTGGATTTCAGCACAGAAGAACACCTCAAACTTTTCAGGGGTCTTGGTTTTCAAATTCAAGATTCAAGAAGGTGCTGCCATAATTTTCTCTATACTCTAACATGCATTCAATGCAATTTATAATGGCTGTAATGGCTAATTCTTTTATTTCTTTTTTTTTAATTTAAGTTCTCAGCAAGAATACAATGTTGGTCATTTTTGACAACTTTACTGAGTATTTAATTCTAAATAAATCACTGTTTAACTGGAAATTTTTGACAATCCTGTGCTTTTCTTGTGGTGTTACATAGAATAGCATCACTGTAAACTATGGAAAAAGCAGCTACTTTAAAATCTACTTTCCCACACAACTTTCAGTGCAAAAACCCTCTAGAAATGTCACAACTTTATTGAAAAGCTCCCACACATTCAGGCTTTTTGGGCCGCAGGCAATCACAAAAACAGCCGACGAAATCTTGGAGGGACTGAAATACAGTGAGATTATGTATACATGTTTCGTGCATTGAATTTGTTGACTTACTCTGGGTTGTTAACTTGACATTACACACCCTTTGCACTAAAGAAAGCACTTGTTAGCACTTTGTGAAATCATAAGCTAAATAATAAAAAGTGCATTTTTGTAACTGATTTTGGGTCAGTTCTTTATGTGACAATGTATGTATTAACAAAGTTAGAGTATTCTTGGTACAATTTGCCGCATTAGGTCTCGAAGATTTTTTTTCCTGTCAAGTAAAATAGCTGTTAAAATGGCCATTTTCCTGATTGAATCAGGATCGAGTGGAATCGAAACTGAATCGATTCAGAACCTCAAGAATCGGAATCCAGTCGATTCTAGAAATTAGTTATGATTCCCAGCCCTATTCCTAACCCATTTTTTTTTTTTTTTTTGGGGGGGGGTGCTTCTGTCTGTTACTGATGAAAGCTCTTTAATTTCATTGTAATAGGTTGCCAGGCCTGTTATATAGTCACACAAGTGTTAAAAGGGCAGCAGGGACCAATTTAAGCCCACATGCCACTGGGGTACGATTTGGATCAAAGCAAGTGAGTGGAGGAGTCCAATACTAATTGCATATATTCAGCACAGTCTTCAGATGTTTGCAAGATAATTAGCCGGAAGTGCTAAATAGAGATCTTGCCGAGCACCTCAGCTGTCAAAACTAATAAATACCAAGAAGGGCAAAAACCAAACAGCCTGACACATACACACACATACGTACATGCACTCAGACATAAACTGACACACCTGTCAGTCTTGCTGGGGGGTAGCATTATAATCCAGAGCCCACCAAGTCTACAGAGAATGTCAGGGAGTTGAGCAGTGTAAGCCCAGTAGCAGGTGAGAAGAGTCTTTCTGACACTAGTGTATTTGTAGCCGAGAGGCCGTGTGTGTGTACTATTTAAATGTGTGTGCATTTGACATGAAAAATGGTAGTGGAGCTCAGCATGAGGGTGAATAATGTATGACCCCACCTGTACATATGCAATCCAGAATTTTTTTTTGGGGGGGGAAAAAAAAAAGGTTTGCCTGTGTTTCCCCAGGGAGCAGGGCAGCAAGTGAGTGGTACAGATCTAGGTGTGTGTACACACACGCTAAACTCCAGCAGTTAATTTCCATGGTACATGAGAAACTAAATTCTATGCTTCCAAAATGGTGAACTAGCTAATTAATAAGATACAAATTAGTTCCAACAAAAGTGGATTCACTGAATGTGCAGAAAATTGGATTTAAAAAAAAAAAAAGTAGAAAGCCTCAGAATGCAAAGTTTTGACCATCAGCTTAACATGAGGCGCTTTCGGACAGAGAAGATGAAGAACTCAGTTCCAGAACTGTTTAGTTCTAGGAACTACCCTCCCCTGGGGGAACCTTTTCGTTTTGCATTCGCACAGGTAGTGAGGGGGCGTGGTAGGGACTGGTGAGATGCAAGGATCTGCGAGTGACGTGTACCTAAGCGCCACGCTCGACAACAACAAGGAAGCCAGGATGGAGAGTGAGAAGGCTACAGCGTTCATGCTCTTCATGGCAGTATTATTTTGGACTGCCAAATGGTGCGTGTAATGTCAAGGCTGGAGGAATTCACAGAGAAAGTCCGGAAATGAGACAAAGAGTCCAAAGGCAGGCGGCCCTTGGTTCCAAGGCAGGAAGAAAGTGCAGCGCTGCAGACAAAAGTCTAACTTATTAAACATGCGCCGATTGTACTGTATGTGTGTCGTATGGGTGAATATTTCCGATCGTATTTTACTCTCAGAAAAAAGACTGAACAGTGGATAAAGAATTTCTGTCTGTCCAGAGGGGCATTTCAATACGTGTGTCGCCACCTGAAGGCTGAGAGAATGGACACAACTTACGTCTGGCTGCCCAGCCACCTGCTGCAGATGGCAGATGGAGTGTGTGCAGCCTGGATGTGTTACCCGGTGCCTTCCAACTAATCACAACACACATTTTCACAATAAGCGTTGTGAGCATTTTTTTTTTAATGTTCTGTGAAATACAGATTTCCTGCCTTTCAGCTTTGTGTGCATTATGAAATCTATCAGTAGCAGACTTTAAAAGTTAAGAATTCATCAGTGACTAAAGGGGTTATTTGTGGTTTAAAAAATATTAAATTATGAGGGGATACTGTCAAAACATATGATCAGTATGTGAGGGTTAAAATGTGGAAGGAATGTGGTGAAATGTTTCATTTACTTTTATAAGTGACCACAAGCACATCATGTGACAAAATCAGGTCACCCTGTATAAGCCTGTGTTTTTAAACATAGACATATGGATATTTAATATTAATGTTAATACTGGGAGATTCACATTATGTAATTAAACAAAACAGGTGTCTTTAAAATGTCATTAAAGGTCTGATGACACGTTTCTGACTTCATCTAATTTTTCAACATATAATACAATATAACGAAATAGGTTGGTCTGTGCAGTTCTAAGTTAAACAGGCTTTTTTTTCACGTGAATAGCCGACGCACCAATTGCGTCAGTGGCTGGAAAACCCCCCGGCCATGTTGTAACATCATCGACAGAACACAGTGCTTGGCTGCCCGTTGTACACACTGGATGGAAGTGGTAGAAAACATCGACAATGGTTCCAGTACATGTAGTTTGGAATTGGTTTGTGTTGTCCAATCTTCAGACGATTATAATTCCGAAGAATGAGATGACAATGAAGAATCTGGGGGCATCAGACCGTATAGGTTTGAGCCGTGCCAAGTGGGCATCGTGCCAAGCGAGTCAGACTCAGAGAGTGACAGCTGAGAGGCACACATGCCCGCCGCAGCAGCAGCGACAAACACACGGCAGGGGAACACCGAGTGTTATTCTTTTGTTACAGATATTGCAACAAATTATTTGTTCATAAATATAATTTATTTAAACCCAATTTTTCAATAAAATCATAGCAGTGTATTCTCTGTGGCTCAGGCATTGGGTTTATTATGTATTATATTTTGAGTTCTTGTTGTTTTTGTTTTGTACATGTGTTTTATGTGCATTTTGACCCACTTTCAGGTGGGCACTGTCCAAGATTCGCCGGTCCAACCACGCTCCCTCTCTCTTTGACAGTCAGCTGTTCATGTTCTGTGTGTGTCATCTGCCATGTTGTCAGCCAGCCGATATTGCCAACACTATCACGACGTGTTAGCCACTCCACACAGCCGTGGTTCTGTTGCGCCCCTTGAAGCGATCCCTGGGGCACAACCGTGGTTAACACGTCTTCTCTCCATGTTTGCTGGGCGATGTCAGCCCCGAATGCCAACTGTAAGTGTTTCTGTTTACTTTTGTAAGTCTTCACCTTTTTGGGAACTGTTGTCGTCATTCTTATGTTCAATACATGTGCTGTGGTGAATCCTGCGTGTAAATCCGTTCATCATGACCCTCCGTGCACTCTTACGCAGGGCACGGAGAAGGAGGATGAAATAACGAGGATTTACGTGCAGGGTTCACCACAGCACATTCAGAAAGAGACAATTCCCAAAAAGGTGAAGACGTACAAAAAAACACAAACACTTACTGATGGTGTTCGGGGGCCGGCATCGCCCACAGAATGAATGAGAAGAGACATGTTAGCCACAGGTGCTCCCCAGAGCCGATATCGCTTCAAGGACGCACAAGAACCACGGCGAACATGGAGTGACTAACACGTCATGAGAGTGCTGTAAATACTGGCAGACTAACAGCACAGATGACAATACTATGGACCAGCAGTGTGTGACTGGCAAACGGCCGCTAAGTACACGCACTGCTGGTGATGGTGTGATGAGAAGCACCCGGGCGAGGACCGGGAAACATGATCAGTAGGAGGGGAATCAGCTGGTGATAATGAGAGAGGGGACGCGGCCGGACCGGCGAGAGTCAGCATGTGATCACAGAAAGTAGGTCAAAGCTGTGCGTAAATCCATTAATCCTTCCCCTCCTTGTGCGCTCCTCCTGCGTAAAAGCGCACGAGGAGGCTTATGACAGTTGGAGCTGAAGTGTGTGATGTGGTCTTCACGGCCTGCTGTTTATCTAAGCCTGCGACACAACGCGAAGGCATAGCCTTAAAATTACAACAAGAAACCAGAGAAACTGAGCTACAAATCTGCTGGCATTCCAGTAAACAACACCGGTGTCCGTTCTGTCGCTTACGTCATGGTGGTGCCGCCCTTCATTCAGTGGGCGGCACCACAGTCCAGTCAGCGGCTGCAGTTTTTTTGATGATAACTAGTTTATGCAGGCGCGATTGTAGATATTACATTGATCATCGACAATGACTTTTGGGTTTACACAACATGCTAAAAAAATGTCAAAAACATGTCATCAGACCTTTAAAGAAACTGTGAGGAATAAATTAGGACATCCTCACCTTTATTCCCACTTAAAATGGCTAAAATTAAAAAATACATTGGGCATCGATGTGAACATTTAATAATTAGCTGAATATTTAATAGGGTGTCCAAATTGTATTACATGACTGTATGTGAATGCCAGACCTTTGTTAAACATGATACACTTGGTGCATTTTAAAAAGAAGTTTATAAGCTGTAGTTCAGGACACCTGAGGATCAGAAAGGATGAAGATGCAGTGAGCAGAGATGGATGATTTAATATTTCATAGCTCTGACCCAGTCACATCTAACATCACTGTTGTTAACAACAAAAACAAAGCAAAGTTCTGACTCTTCAAATGTTCATTTTATTTTCCAGTAAAATATTTTAAAAACTTCAAACATACAACAGACACGCCATGAATTTACTGAAAACTAATTCACTTTGGTATTTCTACGTCTTGGTATCCTCTCTGAAGAGCTGGAGCAGGTGGCCGGGGAGAGGCAAGTCTGGGCTTCTCTGCTTGAGCTGCTGCCTCCGTGACCCGGACCTCTGGGAAAAGCGGTAGAAAATGGATGGATGGTTTCTTCTCGCTTCGGCTTCTGACTCCAGCATGTCATGCACAGCAGCCAGAAGAGTTTCACTCCACTTTCTCTTTCCTGGAAAAACCACAGGGAGGATGTAGACAAATATTAACAGACAGCAATTCTAATGCAGTTCTGAGATTCAACATGTATAGGCAATGCAACAGTAATGTTTCCTTTACCTGGTCTAAGGTGGCAAAGGGTGCCGGCAGCAGCAGATGTCGGGCAGATGGCAGTCTGTGAATAAAGACACATTTCTGAATCAGAACCATATTATAAAAAAAGAAAATGGCAAAACTGTCAAGGTAGATCAGCGAGGCCAGAGGTCTGAAACCTGTGGCTCCTCTGCTCATATTCAGTGGACAGAAAAACTGTCAGATGTATGACAGAATAAATTCACTGATATACAAGAAAAAGATGCAACTCAAAGAGGGAAAAACTGCAATATGAGAGTAAAAAAGTATAATCTAAAAGAATATGCTGTTAATTTATAAGACCATAATTGTGAATTGATTAGAAAAACATTCAAAATGGGCAAATTTATGTGTTGCACATTTTAGAAAGTGCAAAATTATTAGGAAAAAACCTGTGCATTTACAAGAAGCTCCAGATTAATGAAAGAGTTTCAAATTTAAAAAAAAAGCCTTAAGTTTATGTGGAAAAATGTTGCAAATTTATGGTAAAAAAAACAAACAAAACTCTGCAGATTATCCCCTCATTATCCCCTCACCCCCCCAGCCAGTCTCAGCAGATGACTGCCCCTCCCTGAGCCTGGTTCTGCTGGAGGTTTCTTTCTGTTAAAAGGGAGTTTTTCCTCTCCACCGTCACCAAGCGCTTGCTCACAGGGCCTGATTGCTTGGGTCTTTCTGCAACTGTGGGGGTTCTCCCTACAGTTGAAAGTGCTATGAGATGACTGTTGCTGTGAAATGGTGCTATATAAATAAAGTTCAATTGAATTGAATTAAAGAGGACAAGGATGCAAACGTGACAAACTTCATACACATTACAAGAAAAAACTGCATATTAGAGAGAAAAACATTGGAAACTTCTGTGAAATAAGGTTGACATTTGTAACAAAACAAATTTCAGAGGAAAAAAGCAAACAAATTAAGAAGAAAAAGTTGTGAATTTAAGAGAAAAATATTGCAGATTTGCATGGCAAAAAGTGCCGGTGTTTAGAAAAGGAGTTGCAATTTCATTTCATATTTGGGAGAGACAAATTAGAAGTTAAGGTGAAAAAACCTCAAATTTATGAGATAAGTTGCATATTTTTTGCACATATTTACCAACCTTCAGCTCCTCAGATGCTGACGGCAGACTCCAGCAGCCCGAGCACCCACCTACACCGGGGTTTTGTGCTCCGTGTAGGCAGGTTGATGCAAGATTACATCCAAAGTGTTGGAACACTTGCTGGTCTTCTGGTTCTCCCGGTTCTGATTGGGGTCGTTAACTGTCACAGTCCTGTTTGCGTTTTGCAATCTTCTTCCTCTACTGCTTCGCATTGTAAAAAACTGGAACTGAGGTCGTGGTCCCTAGTTCCTACACTGTCCGAACGCAGTAAAACCGGCCCCATGTAATTAAAAGGTTATAGGAACTGCAAAAGGTTCCTACACTGGGAAAGTGCCTATATATTACATATGCTCATCTATAGCTTAGATTAATGTATTAATTATAAGAAAATAAATTACAGTCAAAGCACAAGTATATGAAGGCCACTCCACCCATAACACTGCAAAAGCCTGCAAAAAGAACAATTACACAATGCTGTGATATCTGTATTGTAATATCAGAAAGTATTTTCTAAATATCACATTTAGCACCACCAGGTGAATGCAGTACTGCTAGTGTAAATACATGGATTTACTTCCTAAAGCATACATACATGACTTCACACGTGTGTGGCGCAGACACAGGTGTAGCTTCATTGCACTATTTTCAGCCAGTATTTTGTGAGAACCTCTGAGGGAGTTTGCTTCCCAGTGTAATTTTGTGGTGCTGGGTTTGAGAGGGAAGGTCGAACAGCATATTAAAAACCCAAAGGCCATAAATCAAATGGCTAACTAAACAAATCTACTCTACTGTGGCACAGTAAGCTGGGCAGGAACCAAGGAGCTGAGGATGAGGACAGGCTGCCCAGCCACGTTCTGCACCAAAAACCTCCACATTCAAATGCAGGATCGCTGTTCATTCAAAAGTCAGTGGATATTGCTTTCCATGTTTACATTTAACTATTGTTTTTTCAGTGAAAATGTGTCATTAAAGTCTCATACTATGCTTGATACTGAAACTAGCTTACCTCAATAAATTACCAGGTAATTTAAATATTTTTAAGATCTGACAGTGGTGTTACATTCACATTCTTGCTTATCCTCTCTCTCTCGCTCTCTCTCTCTCTCCTCCCCCCAATGGTGAAACATGGAACAACAAAGTTCCTTCTCCAGGATTCATGATCCCTCATTGCTGACAGTAGGTCAGCTCTGAAGATCCCAGTATCTTGTTCCAGGTGGTTTTGTAAAGTTACATAGGGGCAGCCTAAGCGTCGTCTAGCATTAAGGCCAGTTCATAGTGGCAAAAATGTGCTGGTATGTGAGCGAGCGCAGTGGACGCATTCGTGTGTAATCCCTACGCAGAGGGTGAGTGCGGACCAAGTGCATGCAGGCCCCAAAAAGTGGCCGCGCGTACAAGAACGCAGTGGTCGCAGTGACCTGCACATGCGCCAGGAAACTCCTGTTATCCCGGACGGGGAAGTATTGGTGAGAGTAAACAGATGTGCATGTGTTTCGCTATTAAAACGTGTTTTTCACGTAACCTCGAAATAAACATTGTGCATTCTTCTACTGTGAAGTGGCTCGTCTGTCAATTTTTCAACCAGAACACCAAAACAGTAAATTACATTCCTATCTGTTTCGTTGCTTTGTGCTTTTGTGACAGCAGCTGCTATAGGTGTGGTTTGGGGCTGGGGAAAATTGTTTCAGTCACTTTATAGTAATAATAATAATAGTAATGGTTTGCATTTATATAGCGCCTTTTAAGAAACCCAAAGCGCTTTATCATGAAAATCCATTATTCATTCACTCCACAGACCGACAATGGTAGCGGTAAGCTACTACTGTAGCCACAGCTGCCCTGGGGCAGACTGACAGTAAATAGTATATATCAAAGACATTTAATCCACAGATTACTAAAAGTGTAAAAAAAAAAGCTCAGCCACCGAGCTGCTCTTTTGTGTTTCGATTGCAGCTGTTAAAACATTTTAAACTTATTTTTACTGCACACGCGTGAAACGCGGCTGCTGAACAGTAGCTGCAGTGACTCAAAAACAATTCTGGGACTTCCGGTCTGGACGCCATGGCGACTGCAGCTTAACACTGAAGTTCTCAGACCCAATCTAGGATAACACCTTGAAAATCAAACTTAACGGATTTTTGGAGGAGTGAAAATCAAAAGACAAAATCATCATGTCTAAAGGAAAACAGAAGAAACTGAAATTCTCCAGGCCAGGACACGTATCGGCCGGAGAATCCGAACTGGAAGATCTCCGTTCAGAAGACGAGGAACTGGTGATAGCTAACAAAAGGGTTAGCCTGAAATCACTATTTGAGGAGCTACGACGATTTCGCCGAGATGTTACGGCCGAATTTCGGGAATTCAGAGAAGAATTGAAAAGGACAAACAGCAGAGTGGACCAGGCCGAGAACCGAATCTTGGAAACAGAGGATCGAATAAAAGTGCTCGAAGATTCTGTGCTAGACCTACGCAAAAGACAAGCAGCTATAGAGGCTAAGCTAACCGACCAAGAAGGAAAACAAAGAAGAGACAACATAAGAATTCATGGTCTGATAGAAGGAACCGAAAATGGTTTTAACTCAATGGCAGAATGCGTGGAATCCTTACTAAGAGAGAAATTGGATATTCCACAAACCACCGACTTGAAGATAGAAAAGGCACATCGTTCATTAGCCGCTAGGCCGGCGGCGGAAGCGCCCCCACGTTCGGTGTTGGTAAGATTTTCCAATTTCAAAATAAAACAAGAGGTTGTAAGACTGGCCTGGCAGAAAAAAGGATTTATGCACCAGGAGAGAAAAGTCTACGTGGAACACGATTACGCCCCGGAGGTCCTTAAAAAGCGCAGGGAATACAACGACGCGAAAAAGGTGTTAAGAGAGAAGAAATTGCGCTTTCAGACACCATTTCCTGCGAAGTTAAGGGTCTTCTACGGCGATGAAACGTGTCTCTATAATTCGGCGGAAGAAGCAACAGCTGACATGGCGAAAAGAGGCCTCCCGGTAACGCTATTTAAACCCCCAGCAGACCCGAGTGAGAAGATCAAAACGCAAACATGGACAACACAAAGACCTTCAAAATCCACGGACCAGCAGCGGGAAACCCAGCACCAGAGCGTCTCGGATAAACTATCCGTTTTCAGGTTGGAATAGCGACCTTTTTTTTTTTTTTTTTTTCTCTTGAATCAATCCGCACATCCAACCCCCCTCATACAAGGTAACAAACATTAAAGGAGATGCATATTCAGCATGTGGTAAAACATTTCATGGAACAATCATATTATTTGAAACAAATAAGTCTTTGTAATAAAAAAAAAAACTTGTTAAAATAGAAATGTGACAATAATCCACATGTTCTCCTCATACTAACAAATACTGTTTTTGCGTGAATGTTTGATGTGATGGGGGTGGGAGGGTGCACACAATTTCACAGGGTTTAGGCATAAAAGGAAAAAAAAAAAAAAAAAAAAATCATTACAAGTTTGGATTGGGTTCTGAAACTCACGTTAAAAGCATGGGACTACTTTCAGTGGTAAGAGAGGGCCCTCAACACGTAACAGAGTTTGAGGAATTTCCCTCAGAACCTTCACTCCATCAAGGCTCTTACAGGGTCTTTAAAAAGACCTCAGCTCAGGAAGTTCTTATGACAGCTTTTTGTTTTAAAGTTTTTTACACTATGTTCTTAATGTTTTTCTTGTTTTTAATGTTCTTTCAGTTTCTGAGTAGCATAAAAGAGGGCCACCACACAGTTATACTAAACAAAACAACACAATGGAGAAACAGGGTGTAACCAAAATAATTTCATATAATGTAAAAGGAATCCTGAATCCAGTTAAAAGATCCAAGATTCTAGGCAAAATGAAAAAAAGACAAAGCAGGAATAATACTTTTACAAGAAACCCACCTAACAGACGTGGAACACAATAAACTCAGTAGACAAGGGTTTAAAATGATCTCTTCATCTTCATATAAATCAGGGAGGAGGAGGGGAGTAGCGACATTGATATCAACCAAAATTACATTTGAAAAAAAATCAGAACACAAAGATAAAGAAGGGAGATACAGTTTGGTAACTGGGCGGCTAGAGGGAGAAGATATCACCCTGCTGAATGTGTATGCTCCCCCAGGGGCTAACTGGAAATTTTATAAAAATGTATTCGACCTAATGATAACTAAAGCTCAAGGTTTAGTGATATGTGGTGGGGACTTCAATCTTAGACTGAATCCATACTGGGATGCTTCTGGTAATTCCCCACATCAAAATAACACCCAAAACAGGAAGACTCGGATGCTACTAAAAGAATTGGGAATCTGTGACGTGTGGAGGGAACTCAACCCCAGTGTAAAAGACTATACATTTTACTCAACTCCACATTCATCTTACTCAAGGATTGACTATTTTTTTATGTTTAATAGAGACATTGGAAGAGTAAAAACATGTAAAATAGGACTGATGGATCTCTCCGACCACAGTCCGATCTACATGGACTTAAATATCCAAAAATACACAAATAATACATTTTCTTGGAGGTTAAATTCAAATGTCCTGAAAGGACCATTGAAAGATGAATTGGAATCAGGTATTCTCAGATATTTGGAAGATAACGATAATGGAGAAGTATCCCCTTTAATACTGTGGGATGCATGTAAAGCTGTAATAAGAGGAAAGATTATTGCAAAACTGGCAACCCAAAAGAAACTAAGACAAGAAAAACTATCCACATTAGAGTCAGAACTTAGGAACCTAGAAAAAGAACACAAAGGCAACACTCATTCTACTGACTCGCTCAAGATTAAGGAAATTAAAAACCAAATAAATGAGATCTACACAATAGAAATCCAGAAGAAACTTACATTTCTGAAACAAAAATACTATGAAGCAGGCAGTAAATCGGCAAAATTGCTAGCCTATAAATTGAGGAAACATCAAACAGAAAGAGCAATCTACAAAATCAGAGACCCAGTATCAAAGGAAATAAAATTCAGAATTCAGGATATTCTTAAAAACTTCGAGAATTACTATAAGAACTTATACTCCCACAAAAAACATAAAAACGCATCCGAGGCATTCCTAAACACATTAAACCTTCCCCAACTTACGGAGTCACAAAATAAAACACTACTGTCAGAAATACATCCTAAAGAATTGGAAAAAGCAATTATGAAACTTAAAGCTAACAAATCCCCAGGAGCTGATGGCTATACAGCAGAGTGGTACAAAACCTTTAAACAGCAACTATCTCCTCTCCTCCTGAAAACATTTAATTATGTCCTCCACACAGGGGAAATCCCCCCCTCCTGGAGAGAAGGGGTCATTGCAGTTATACCTAAACCTGAAAAGGATAAACTAGAGTGCTCCAACTACAGACCAATCAGTGTACTAAATCAGGACTATAAGCTTTTTACCATTATCCTTGCCAAAAGGTTAGAAAATATACTGTCAGACCTAATTCATTTAGACCAAACAGGTTTTATAAGACAAAGACAGACACAAGACAACATTCGACGCACTTTACACATAATTCATCATATAAAAAAATATAACTTAAATGCAGTCATATTGGGATTAGATGCTGAAAAAGCATTCGATTCGGTTGACTGGTCTTTTCTATATAGAATCTTATCCAGTTTCAATTTTCATAACAACTTCATTAGAACTATACAGGCATTATATAAAAAACCAACAGCTAAAATAAGGATTAACGGTAATTTATCATCATCTTTTGAACTGGAAAGAGGATGTCGTCAGGGCTGCCCCCTGTCTCCACTGCTCTTTGCAATCTTCATAGAACCTCTGAGCCAATGGATAAGACAAAACCAAAAAATTCAAGGTATTACACTTGGTCAGAAGGAACATAAAATAGCACTCTTTGCTGATGACATTTTAATATACCTAGGGCAGCCGGACACTTCTTTACCAGAACTAACCTCAGTTTTTTCAGAGTATGGAGATTTATCGGGATACAAATTAAATATGCATAAAACCCAAGTTTTAACATTCAACTATGACCCAAATCATTATTCACTAAGCAAACTCAAAACTAACTGGGAGTCGGAATCTATGAAATATCTAGGGGTCAATATCCCGAAACAACTCAACAAAATTATATCACTAAACTATGATCCACTGGTGACAAAAATAAAATCTGACCTAGCAAGATGGAATATGATACCATTCTTGGGTACTGCACAAAGAATTGAAGCAGTCAAAATGAATATACTTCCACGTCTTCTATACCTTTTCCAAACAATACCGGTAGAACCTCCCAAAAAAACATGGCAGGAGCTGGACAGAAGGATCTCAAGATTCATATGGCAGGGCAAGAGACCTAGAATCAGATATAGAACCCTACAGCTAAACAAAGACAAAGGTGGGCTCGCGCTGCCAAATATCAGGGACTACTTTAAAGCCGCACAAATTAAAACTTTAGTAGAGATATGTAACCCAGTCTACACTGCACAATGGAAGGAGATCGAATGCCAAATAACAAGTGACATCCCCCTACAGGCGATAATAGGGAACAATGTCTTACCTAAGCTTTTGAATAACACTAACCCGTGGATAGAGACCCCGCTAAAAATTTGGTTTAAGATAGTCAGAGAGAATCAAACTAAAGAGCCCTGTCGACTTCTGCAATGGATCGCCTATGATCAGGACTTTACTCCTAATAAAACAGACACCAGATTTAAAAAGTGGAAGGAGAAAGGGCTGATAAAATATTATGATTTTTTTAAAGGGCAATTCTTAAGAAGTTTTGAAGATTTGAAAAAACAAGGCCTAATAAATCAAGACCTTTACAGGTTCTTCCAGCTTAGACACCACATAAACAATATACTTAAAAAGGAGGTTTTGGAAAGGGCCCAGTCAGGTGTTCTGAAGGTCTTCTTAATGGCATATAAAGGGATCCCAGGGATCAGATCCATTTCTAAAATATACCAAGGTCTTCAAGACTTAAAAGGAGACAACACATCTTATATAAAAGAGAGATGGGAAAAAGAGGGGAATTTCACTTTACAACTGGAAATATGGGAAAAGCTAAATAAACAGCAATGGAAAAGTACCTCATCCCTGCAGTGGAGAGAATTTGGATGGAAAAACTTGGCAAGATTTTTCAGAACACCTGCACAAAACAAATTTACCCATAAGGGATTGAACTGTTGGCGCTTGTGTGGTGAAAAGACTGCAAATCATTTTCATGTGTTTTGGTCATGCCCAGTTATCCACCAATATTGGACCAAGGTACAGACAATATTGGGGAAAATATTCAAAATTACAGTTCCCTTTTCTTTTGTAACTTTGTATTTGGGTTTACTACCGGACTCACTGGAAAGACGAGGAGAAAAATACTTATTCAATGTTTTAATATTGGCAAGCAAAAAAGCTCTAACTAAAAAATGGATGTTGAAGGACTGTCCTACACCTGAAGATTGGACTAACGTGATCCAAGACATTTACTCGATGGAAAAGTTGACATTCGCACTGAGACAGGACATGGATGTGTTCATGAACTTTTGGCAACCCTGGACCGCATATGTGTCTTCCATTAGATCTAATCTTTGACAAATACCATTTCAATAATGGTTCCGCTCTTTGTTCCAACACTACTCAGATGCTCTTTTATCTTTATTTACTTACTTTTTCTTTTTGTTTGTTTTTTACTGGTTTGTTTGTTTTTTTTTTGTTATTTGTTTCTTGTTTTTTTTCTCTTTAATTTCACTTTTTCTTTCACTTTAAAAAAAAAAAAAAAAGGGGGTGTTGTAAGAATTAATCTTCCAATGTTGTCAGATATCAGAAAATAAGGTAACATGTGATGAAAATGTAAACACTGCATTGCTGTAACGACCTGTATACCCTTTACAAAAACTTAAATAAAAAAAATAAAAAAAAAAAATAAAAAAAACCAATTCTGAATATTGCCGTGTACGCAAATGTTATCCCCCTTTGCAGACTGTCTGCAGATTGTGCTCAAGTTCAAGGTGGTCAGGAGATCTGAGCGCTTACGTGATTTCAGAAAAATCAATACTTCTAGGCAATTGCCTTAAGTCTCAACAGAATCATGCACAATGATCATCAAGTGGGTCTGCATCAAGGTTGTGCTCAAGGTCAGGAGATGTCAGTGCTTATATGATTTAATGAAGATTGTTACAACTCCTAGGCAATTGCCCTAATTCTCAACAAAGTCACACGCAATGATCCTCAGGTTTTTCTGCATCCAGGTGGAGCTGAAGGTCAAGGTCACTGTCAGAGGTCCAGAGATCTGGGCATTTAAGATTTCACGAAAAATGTTACTTCTCATAGGCCCTTGAACATGACCTTAAACCAGTGTTTTTCAACTAGGGTATCCTGGTACTTCCAGGTTTATGTGGGAAATTATCCAATTTCACTTATTAATTGGTCCAAAAAATTCAAATAAATAGATACTGTGCTTGGGTGAATGTGTGCCTGTGGAACCCTTAAGCACATCCTAGATGGGTCTGCATCTGGGCTGGGCTTAAGGTCAAAATCAACAGTCAGGATGATTTTGTCAGGCCAGAATGAGCTACTGCATCACTGATGGTCTGGTCTTCATGTTACTGTCTTTACAGAGGTCATTTTTTTTTATCATTCAGCAACAGTGAGCAACCTTTTTGGGATATATTTAGGCCTGTAAAACCAACTTGGCTGTATAGTTGATGATAATATTTTTAATAAGGCTGTATCTACCTATAAAAAAGTTTTGCAGCTTAAAGTTTAAGAGACGTGGTCAGAGTTGTACGTGGCCTGTTTGAAATCTTGTGTGTGAAGTGAGGCTTTGACATCACCGCTCTGCCTATATCCCCTTCCACACAGAGGTGGTACAGGTGCCCGGTAAAAAGGTTCCACCTTGAGCCTGGATTAAGACCTTTACAGTTTCACCCCCCACAAAATACCAGCATCGTATGGACAAATGGCCAACCTCCAAGAAAAAAATTACCAGTTCAGGGTAAAAACACTGGAATGTGTATGGCCCCCAAATGGGGAAAAAAAGAGTTAAACACAGCACTAGACTGTTAAATCAAAATGTCTTTACTGACAAAGGCTGTCTTTTTTGCATAATGAAAGCATCCTCTTATTGCTAAGAGAGAAACGTGTTTTACGTTTAAATAGTATAACTTTACATAAATCACAAAAAAGCTGAAGTAGGCTAAAGTTTGTGGGTTCCACTGCCCTGCTGTAGGCTTTTTTGTGATCTTTGGTGTGCATTTGTCCGTTTCAATTCAGTTCTCAGGTGATATTTTTGTGTTTGTGGTGTACAATGAGACACATTGTGTAGCCTTTCCCAGTTTGGCTATTTGCGACATTCCCATAAAACGCCAATCCTCCTCCCTCTGAGGAAGTCTCCAGAGAGGACAGACATTTCCACAGGTCACTGGTCGTGTCAGACAAAAGGTCTGATCCGCTTTACTTCTACACTCCTTTTCTCCTGGGTGTAACACTAAACTGGGGCTCATACATGCCCCCCCCCCTCCCTTCCTCAACCAATATAAAAAGAAGCATTTAATGACATCCCCTTTCCCCCTTAACCCCATTCCCCCTCTAATCTCAGGCAGGAATGTGAGTATACAGTGTGAGTGTGTATGGGTTTAAAATATCTATTACTTTTGCGGCATTTACATGCACAAAGCAACCTAAACAAAACTTAACACACATCTTTGGATGTTGTAGCACACAATGTAAACACCCATCTAAAAGGATTTGGTTTCTGTCTTCCCCCCCCCCCCACCTTCTCCTTCATTCCCTGCAGTCCTCCTCTCATTCTGCCTTTTCCATTGCTCTGTATCTCTGTCTCCCTCACTCCGAACTCTCCCTCATTCCCTCTCTCTCCCTCTTTGCTCATTCCTGCTCTTGCGATCTCGTCCCTCCCCCTCCTGGCAGGCTTGCAGTCGAGGTGGGTGTTCTCGAGCTGTTATGACTTGAGAGACGATAATGGCAGCTATAATGTAGCCAGCCGTTCCTGATGTGGCTGGGCTTGTGGGGGATTCTGTTGTGTTAGGGCTGGAGACGAAACGCGGCAGGGAGAGGGGAGCAAAGGCGGGGCCCAGGCCCCAGCCAACCACAGGCCAGATTCTACCTCATTTTCATCATTCTTTTCCCCCACCCTTCTTTCTTTTTCCCTCTCATGCTGACTTTTTCTGGCCTTGTTGTTTTCCTTCCATGGTAAACTTTGTTTTCAAATTCTGGCTTTGCTTTTGTAACCCCCATCCACCCAACAGAGACTCTCCTCCTTTCCTGCCTTTCCTCTGTCACCCACCCTCCCCCATGTTCTTTACCCCCGTTACCCGGAATCTCTGAATTCCTCACAGTTAGCTGCTGTAATGTGATGGAGGCCCATGGTGTGACCACTGCAGGGCCACCGGACCGGAGACATCACTGTAAAGTACAGTAAGCTCCACTCACTGACCTGCTGCAGCCAAGATTAGTGTCATGCCCACTTATTAACAGGCATGATGAGTCTGATTTTACGATTTTATTTCCCATTAAAACTAATACTGTGGCATTAAAAAGATGCTAAACACAATTAAACCTCACCATCAAAAGCAGACAAAGAAGTGTTTAGTAATAAGTCTCAAAATATGTCATCAATTTTTAGGGCCTTTGTGGTGTTATAACAGACATATGCCAAATTGTACTTCTGAAACTGTCCTCCAGCATAAACAGAACTACATGAGTGTTTTTTTACCAGCAGGTGATACGCCCTACAAATATGTCTTGACATTAAGTGATCGCTAGTGGTCAGAGGAATAAGGGCATGAAGAGACATGGCGGAGGGTTACAGCTGTAATGTGTGTAAACTAGTACTTTATCTTCTTCAAAATCTATCCATGACTATCCAAAATATTTTTAGTGAAATGAACTTGAATTTCCAGGTTGGAAGTGTATTTTTTTAATGTCATTCACTATCCCCTACCCACCTCCATATTCAGATCTATGCAGCTTGGAAACAAGGAAGACAGTACAATTGGCCACGACAGATATTGTTGTCTTTAAAAGTCAACAACAATATGCTCAAGAAGTTTTAACATATTTTTATTTAAAGTGTTTTAACATTTTGCATAGTTTGCTGGTTTGGTAGCGCCACAGAGTCGGAGAAAAGATCCCAAGGAGGACAGTTAAAAAAGCTGGTAAAGTGATCAGTCATTCACTCACAAGCATAGAGTGCATCAACAGACACAGAATTATAAGAAAGGCACATCAGACATCTCCTTGCTTCTCTTTTTGAACTGATGTCTTCTGGGTAATGAGACTGTTTTCCCTCATTTACCCCAAAAAAAAAAACAAAAAAAAAAAACGGACCTCTGTTTTTATTTGTTCTTCAGGCTATAAACTTGTGACCCCGTCTCCGACTAAAATAGAAGTGGCCGAGGGCCACAACGGCAATTTGACCTTTAAAATAAAAATTATGCTGCTAAAAAGTTTTTTTTTTTTAATGTATACATAGCTCTGAATATTATGTGGCATTATTGAATTCATACTACAACAGTGGTATATTGTATAAACTGTCAAGCTTTATATGTATGTATATAGCTTCATTCATGAAATGAAAGTATTAGAAATATATTACAAATTGTTTTGCACTCAAAAATAAATTTCTGAATATCTAACCATAGTTTTTTAATTATCAGCATATTCATAAATTGTTTGTAAGCTGTAAACGCAGGATGTATTGAGCGGTGACTTAACTTACTTAATCCTTGCCTGGCCACTTAAGTGACCATTGCGGCCAATCGTCTGAAGGCAGGGCAATCTTGGGGTAGGGCGATGAGGTCAGCCAGAGGTCTTATCATTGCAACCTGGGTCATCCAGGACAGTCTGGGCCGACCTCGAGGGTGATGCCAGCCCTGGGGGGGGGCGGACGAGCGCTGGCGGAGAGGGCCTGTTTTTGCCAGTGTCCCATCTTTCAGCCTGGCCACATGGCCGAGGAGCCACAGCTTCCCTCTTCTGATGACAGAGATGGGGATAGGACAGCCAGCCCTCCTGTAGACCTCATTGTTTGTGGTGTGGTAGAACTATCAGATGCTGAGGATGTTACGGAGTCAGGTCTGATGGAATGTATCCAGATGGTGGGTGGTTGTGGTGGAGAGGGTCCAGGTCTCGGACCCATAAAGGAGGACGGGGATCACACAGGTGTTAAAGATTCACAACTTTTTGGTTGTGCGGCTCTTCCCGCCCTGCCAGACTCTCTGGAGGCAGCCGAAAGAACTGCAAGACAGCTGCTGGCGGAGAATAATCTCTGGGTCTGATGAGCAGGAGCTGGTGATCTTAGAGCCGAGGTAAAGTCGTTGACAGTCTCAACCGACTCATTTTTGATGGTGATGACTTGTGGTGGTGGTTGCAAGAAGTCTGACAGTGACTGGGTCTTTGTCTTTGCCCAGCTGATGGTAAGGCCCAGGGGTGATGCAACCTCTGCAAGCAGCTCCACTCCCTCAGCAATTATGTCTCTATCTTGTATTTGCCCACTGTGAGACAACACTGGACGAATACAAGATCATATTGAGCTGTGACGGTGAAAATAAATTTACACTAATTTAGGGCTGCAACTAGCGATTATTGTGGTAGTCAACTAATCTAACAACTATTTTTTTTTTCGATTAGTCGAGTAATCGCAATTATTTCTTCCATGTCCGTCATCTCTGCTTCCTGTTGGCATGGCTCCTGTGCGGGGCTTCAGGTCATGTTTTACCTCACCTGTTTAAGCCTGCACACCTGTGAAAATCACTTTATCAGTCCCTGCCTTAATATAATGTAGCCTATTATTAAAACTTCCCATAGCTAAATAAAGTAATGACCCATCAAACCTGAGTTGGAAACTTGAACTTGACAGCTTAATCAGAAGTGTTTGATGCAACACAGTTAAATAACAGAAGTAAAAGTGCAGTCTTTTAACCCCCAAAATAAAGTGCAAAAACTCAAATAGCAGCCTCTGCTTCGCCACAAAGGGCACGACAATAATACAGAATACGAGTAAGCTGCTCCTGTAATTCCTTCATTGACTGCAGTTAAGATGTTACCCAGCATAACGGAAGCAGCTCAGCCATCAGCAACCATCTTCCAAGAGAGATTAGTGTCCGACAGCAGGTAAATATTTAAACAGCACACAATAACAGTATGGTCAGTTTTCTAAAGCTGAGTCGCTTATTGAAAATAAGAAGCGCTAACTTTACTCGCTAACCTTACCGGTGCAGTCCGCTGACAGGTGGCCATAGATGGAGGAACGGAGAGGAGGGGGGAATGGATGCATCGCTGTTGTGCAGCTGTGATATGACAACACTGCTTTGCAATCTACATTTAACTTGTTTTATTTATTAATTTTCGGTAAAATCCTCCCATACTTTGGAAACTTTTGACCTTCTTCGTGATTTTCTCTCCGTGTTTCCATGATGCGTTCCTCTTCTTTGCTGGGACAGTTAAACTGAACATTTCCGTGGCATGCATATAAACTTTAAAATTAAACATTTCGTCGACAATAAAAATCTGTGTCAACACATTTTCATGATTGCTGTTATCGACAACGTCGACTAGTTGTTTCCGCCCTACACTAATTCAGACTTTGGTCATGTCTGAATCCAGCATTTATAGCGCAGGTGACTAATTTTAATGTTTACTGAGCAGGAATTCAAGGATTGCTTCTCATTTTTAAGGGTAATTAAGGTGTTGATTTTAGATAATCACATTTAAGAATTTTTATGGACCTGTAGACAATAATGAGACAGCTGTTTTTTGCCGTTTGTGTTCTCGTGGAGAAATTCTCTCCACACCAACCACACATCAACAAATTAATCTGTTCACACAGAATTAAATTCTCGATTTTCACGTGATTTTACTTTTTCTGGATTTGTTCACGTCAGGAAGCTGCTGCTGTCCGTGCTCTCTCCACATGAGGAGAGGCTGAGCGGCTCTCTGTGCAGCCGCCGTCAGATGTGACGCATTCATGCATGGTTGACAACATCTATCTATAAATTCAAGGGAAGGGATCTCTGTCTGTTTGTGTGTGTGTGTGTGTGTGTGTGTGTGTGTGTGTGTGTTCCTCATATCTCTCAAACCGTTCGTCACACTGACCAAAGATTTTAAACTTGCTTTGCTGAAACTATGAGGGTGTGCATCCCCTAATATGGAGTCACTCAGTCAAAATATGTAATTTTTACCAATAAAAGTTTAGCCACCGCTGTGTGACCGCTCTTTGACTTCATCCCCCTGGCTTCAGAAAGTGTGGGCTGGGTTTCGGATTGACTCATTGGAGAATATGCGGCATCATGACCATGCTGATTGGATAACACAACATCATGACCTGTCAGTCACCACAACGCTTCGCAAACAAAGATTTTAGAAGTGCTTTGCTGCTGAGGTGTACATCCATGAGTATGGAACTGCTCAGTCAAAATATATACCATAAAGTTGCTGTAATTACATAGGTCTAATGGATATATTTGGCATAGACAACACGAGGTGTGGGGGGGGGGGGTGCTCAGCATAGAGAACACGGGGGGGGGGGGGGGGGCACAACCGGGGACCTGCTGCCGGGGACCTGTGGTGCCGCAAACCTGTCAGTCACCACAGTGTTCCCTGGACAAAACAACGGAGTGAAAAATGACAAATTTGACTAGAAAATGATAATACTGAAGTTGCCATGATTGTGTAGGTCTAAAGGATAATTCAGCATATGTGGAGAACATGAGGTGCACGAGCAGACTGGGCGGAGTGTCAGTGGGGATGCTGTGTATCAACACAACATGCTGGGAGAAGCAGCAGCCTAACCGGGCGAACCACGGACCTTCGCGGGGAGGCACGCCCAGCCTGCCCAGTCAGTAGTAGACGGGAGTACCTGCTTCTGCTTTACCTGTATGGTACAACTGTACTTTGCAGGACTGTGAGTCCCCCCTCCTGCGCGAGTATCTAAAAATTAAAAACTTAATACCGCCATGATCGTGGAGCGGAATGGCCGGAATGACTTAATGACCAAATGCAGGACACAAAAACACCCAAATAATGAAATAAATCATTTTCAGTTAAATATTTACTGACAAATTGGCAACACTGATGCAACGGTTGCAGTCAAACGGGTCCTTCTGCTGTGAATAATAATAGATGTACTTTATTGATGTTGGGTGTTTTGTAGTTAATTCAGTTGATTATAGTTTTAAAAAAAACTTTTAATAACACAATATTGCTAAAATATAAAATGATGCACTACAGTGGGTCTCAAATATTTGTAAACGTGTTGTGTTATAGCACTGCATGGGTTTATTGATGATACACAGAAGAAATTCAATATTACACTGAACTCCATCACTGAACAGTGATATAAACTCAAATAATGTTGACTGAACAACTCCCTGGGCGGCACGGTGGAGGAGTGGTTAGCACTGCGGCAGCACAGCAACTCACCCTTGGCCGGGGGATCCTGAGTTCGATCCCAGCCCCGACCAACAGTGATCTGTGTGGAGTTTGCATGTTCTCCCCGTGTCTGCGTGGGTTTACTCCGGGATTTCTCCAGTTTCCTCCCACATGCCAAAAACATGCAAGTTCGGTTAATTGGCATCAAAACTGGGGATTCTAAATTGTCCTTAGGTATGACTGTGAGAGTGAATGGTTTTCTGTCTCTCTGTGTTGGCCCTGCGATGGACTGGCGATCTGTCCAGGGTGGACCCTGCCTCTCGCACAAAGATGCTGGGATAGGCTCCAGCCCCCCCGTGACCCGAAAAGGATTAAGCGGAAGAAGATGAATGAATGAACAACTCCCATTCCCCTAAGTGCAAGATACACTATTATGAATATAAATGAAAAAGGATCAGACAAATTAGTGATCTGACAAACAAACAAAGAAGGGATCTGAAACAGTCGCAAATATTGGATGTCCCATTCATTTTCAATAATTAGGTATTCTGTAACTAATATTCACACAGTCAAATAAATCTTAGTGCCATTTACTCCCTTCTATATTTGTCAGAGTCTAATGTGATTGCCTACATATTGGCTACATCTCTTTGTATTTCACTTTCAAACACAGCCTACATTTGGGCCTGTAAAGCCTGACTGGGATACCTGTTTCAGACAGGAAGACTTGGTTCTACGTGCATGCACTAGTCAGTCCCTCCAGGATTTCGCGATGTTGCATTCGTGTCAATTCACACGAAATCAGCCAATCAGCGCAACTATTGCGCGACCTTGCAACTTTGTCTAATCACCGCAACTTTCCTGCAATTTTGGACAATCCTCGTCAACTTCCGCCAATTTCACCAATCAAATTTGTCTGTGAAACGCTCAGTCTAACCAATCAAATGCATCGCGCTGCACCGCGTTCACTTCCGTGTTTACAGTAAGTATTAACAGAACACTTCAGCAAAAAAACAGTGTGATTTAAAAAAAAAACACTCACCCGCGAGGTTTGCAACACCATCCCTTCTTCCGTCTCCCCTAGCCTGCCGGTGGACGTCTTGTCACGTCTCCATTCTGATCACATGTACAAAGTGCTGGGTTTGTGTTGAAAGATGTCTGCCTGCCCCAAAAGCACCCCGTCGCGGGAGCGCACATGACAAGAGAATCCATAGACCCACAAACAAACAAGCAAATCTAACACTACAGCCAGTGTTTGATCATTTCATACATCTTTAGAGGTAAAATTATTACTTCATCTTGTCAATGAGCTTTAAAGCTGTGAATCTCTGATCTGGACCCGGACCCCCCCCCCCCCCCCCAATAACTGAAAGGTGTGTGTGTGTGTGTGTGTGTGTGTGTGTGTGTGAAGACTTGCAGCAGACAGACAGGTAGGAGTTACACAGAAAGAGACAGAATATTATTTGTAATTTTTTTTCAGAAAAACAGACTCCAATAGACAATACAGACTAACAGAATAAATTATTTCTTTTTTCCTCTCCACTCGGTACCAAGTGGTTGGGGACCGTAGGGAGTTTTCAAATGAAGGTGCGCAAATAGTTTCCAAATCTCTACTCTTTAACATGCATTTAATGCAATTTAGCTGTTGTAATGGATATTGTGTTAAAGCCTGTATTTGCTGTTGCACAAAAGAGTTTTTCTGTATAGCATAAGTTTCTGCTTAATTTACAAATCACTGTAATAGGAAATTTTTGACAATCCTGTGCTTTTCTTGTATAGTTATATAGAATAACAGTGCAGTATGCTGGAAAAAGCCATCTGCTTTAAAATTTGTAATTCTTCCCACAACTTTTAGTACAAAAAAAACCTCTCAAAACATTGCAGCTTCTATCGCAACTGGGTTGCAACAATCATAAAAACATCCCGTAAAATCCTGGAGGGACTGACTAGTAATAAATAATTTAAAAATATATATATTTTACGTTCATAAAATTATTTGTTTCTGTTGAGAAATGTATCCAGTTGCAATAAACAATAATTAAAAAAAAATAAAATAATTAAAATGAACCTCATTAATTTCCATGTGTTTTGAGATATAACTAGAGGGAGCCGCAGCATAGGGGCTGAAGGGTCGCATGCAGCCCCAGGGCCAGAGGTTGTCAACCCCTGGCCTAGACTGTAGATAGATAGATACTTTATTTCGAACAAAAAAGTATAACAAAAACAAAACAAATGACAAATGCAATAAAGTAACAGTATACAGTGTTCGAAAGGGAGAAGGAAGAAGTGAACATTTATTAATTCCATCTCCTCTTTTCCATAAATACACCCATGTGAATTATATACAAATTACCACCTTTAAGACCCCAAGTAAACAATTAACTGTATTTTTTTACATATCAACATTAACACCCATCCATCCTAACATACATTGATGTCCATACATCAAAACCAGCCTCAAACAACACAGATATACACAGTGCTGTTCCACCCACCATTCCATAGTGTCCCATAATATCCCAGAGTGAGCATAATGAATCGTACATATAAATACTACCCTTCTAACATATACCCTTTCAGCAAATAATGTTTATACCTCTTTTTGAATTGATTTCTGTTTGTACATAGTTTCAGTTCCGGCTCCAGACTGTTCCACAAATCCACCCCACAGACAGATATGCACATACTTTTCTTGGTTGTTCGTATTTTGGGTTTTGTAAAGTTTAAGTCTCCTCTCAGAATTATGATCATTGTCTCTTTTTTTTAAAATATTTTTTGTATATTAGTTGTGAGTTGATTATTAATTGCCCTGTACATTACTTGTGCTGTCTTAAATTTAACTAAATCGATGAACTTTATGACATGTGACTTTAAAAACAACGAATTGGTATGGTCTCTGTATCCTACATTGTTTATTATCCTTATAGCTCTTTTTTGTAAAGTGCATATTGACTGTAGGTTGGTCTTGTAGGTGTTTCCCCAGACTTCTACACAGTAGTTAAGATAAGGTAAAAACAGTGAATTATACAGTATGTGACGACGGGGTGTCACCACTGTTATGATTTCTTGTATGTTTAACTATTATTTGTGTAGTATTGTAAATGTCAATTTGATTGTTTGTAAAGTGCACATTATTGTATCTGTCTTTGACTAATTGAATGCCTTTGTGAGATAATTGTTGGGTTAATTATTTGGGGTAAACAATTGATAATTATTAATTCACATACCTTTGCCAACATGCTTCCTGAGGGTGTCCGGGCAAAAGACTCTGTCAGAGGTTGAATGCCTTTTAAAGGACACCAGCAGGAAGGAAGCATGCAATTAAAATTTGTAAATAGGGGATTAAAATATTTAGTGAATTATTTATAGTATTTATTCTGTGTTATTTATATTTATTGTTTATAGCTGGGGGAAGTATTATGGACTTTTAGATATTAATGGGTATGTGTGGGGAAAAAGGAAAATGTTATTGTTTTACCTGGGATATGGTATTGTCCTAATTAACGCTAATTATCTCTGATAATATATAACAGGTGGTGGTTGATTGTTAAGACAGGGGCTGAGAGAT
Organism: Pholidichthys leucotaenia; assembly: GCA_020510985.1. Taxonomy (NCBI): domain Eukaryota; kingdom Metazoa; phylum Chordata; class Actinopteri; order Cichliformes; family Pholidichthyidae; genus Pholidichthys; species Pholidichthys leucotaenia. The sequence continues at coordinate 83,316,246 of CM035837.1, read as the reverse complement.
TTTCATTGTGGAGCATTGAAGAGCGTGTCATTGGATTATTGATGTCGGTGTCGTTTTATTACCTGCAAGGATTTGAAATAAAAAAAGGAAAATTGATTGAAAACCTCCTGCCTCAAGTCACATTGTTACAAGTAAGACCAATGATTTATGACCAATGATGTCCAAGATGTGTCTTGTCTTCCCCAGTATGCCTACACATTTTGCTAACTTGGCCCGGATGTGACTGATGTGAGGTTTCCAGCAGATTTTATTGTCTGGCGTCACCCCCAGAAACTTATTTTCCTGTACTGTTTCTATTCTGGTATCATCTATCGTTAACATTATTTCATGATTTATTTTATAATTTCCAAACAACATAATCTTTGTTTTTTTTTTAGATTTAGAGATAATTTATTTTTGTTGAACCACTGTGTTAACTTTTTCATTTCAGTTGTGACCACCTCTAAAACCTGCTGCAAATTCTCACCAGTGCAAAGGATATTTGTGTCCTCCGCAAACAAAATAAATTTCAGAATTTCTGATACTTGGCATATGTCATTTATATACAAAATAAAGAGTTTGGGTCCCAAAACTGACCCCTGGGGCACACCACAAGTGATGTCCATGAAGGGTGATTTGTGCTCCCCAATTTGTACAAATTGTTGTCTGTTACTTAAATAACTTTCCACCCAACCTCAGTCCTACTCAGTCCCATACCTTTCCAGTTTCCTTAGTAGTATTCTGTGGTCAATGGTGTCAAAAGCTTTCTTTAAATCTATAAATACTCCTACAGCAACCTTTTTTTTTTTTATCTCTACAACTAGTAATTTCTTCTATAAGTTCGATCAGTGCCAAAGATGTAGATTTATCTGCTCTAAAACCATACTGGCTGTCTGTAAGGAGGTTGTGTTTTTCAATGAAATCATCCAGTCTCTTAGTGAAGATTTTTTCAAGTATTTTGGAGAATTGTGAGAGTAAAGAGGCTGGCCTGTAATTTGTGAAACAATGACTGTCTCCTGTTTTGTATAGTGGTATTACTTTTGCTATTTTCATTTTGTCTGGAAATTTACCAGTTTGAAATGACAGGTTACAGATGTGGGTGAGTGGTTTAACAATTCCTTCAATTACTTTTTTCACTATCATGTCAATTTCATTCCAGTCCGTTGATTTTTTCTTAAATTTACTCACAGTCTCGATAATTTCCTTTTCAGTAACTGCACCCAAAAAGACTGTTTGGATTTCTATCTTCTATTTCATTTACAGAACCACTGCTGTTTGTTTCTGGTGTCACTATTGATTTTGCTAATTCAGGACCAACGTTTACAAAAAATTTATTGAAACCACTGACCACATCCTCCATATTATTTATCAAATTGCCATTTTCAATAAAATATTCTGGATAATTAGCATTCTTAGGTCGATTACTAATAATCCCATTGAGTACTTGCCATATTCCTCTTAAGTTATTTTTGTTATCCTCTAATATTCTGTTGTAATATTCTTTCTTACAGGTCCTCATTATATTAGTAAGCTTATTTTTTATATCTTTTATATTTGATCTCAGCTTCCACTGTTCTGCATTTAATGAATTGTTTATATAATGTATTCTTCTTTTTGCATGCATTTATTAACCCCTTGGTGACCCAAGGAATTTTTTTTTTTTGTTGTTGTTGTCTGTCACTGTATTTTATAGGACAGTTTTTATTGTACAATGATTGAAATATTTGTAAAAAATTACCATATGCTTTATTTATGTCATTTTCATCATAAACCATCTTCCAATCTTGTATTAATAATTCCTTTGTCAGTAAATGCATTGATTCTTCGGTTCTTATTCTTTTATATTTAATATTTTTGGTATACTTTTTCTTCCTATAATCACATTGATAGACAACAAAAATCGGCAGGTGGTCACTGATATCATTAAATAAAAGCCCATTCCTGATATTATTTTCCATAATGTTTGTGAATATGTTATCTATTAGTGTGGCACTGTGTGACGTGATTCTGCTAGGTCCGGTAATTGTTAGATGTAAGCCCATACTGTACATTGTGTTGATAAATTCTTCTGTCAAACTATGTTGTTTTGAGTTCATCAGATCTATATTGAAATCCCCACAGATGAACATAACTTTATGAGTTAGTTTTGCATACATTTTTTTCCATCCAGTCCTTAAATAAGTCAATGTTTGATCCAGGTGTTCTATATACACAGCTCACTACTACATTCTTCACATTGTCTAGACAGATTTCTATTGTAATACATTCAAATAAATCATCCACAGTTACTGACAGATTTTCAACAACCTTGTATTTCAAGCTCTTGGCAACATAAATTGCAACTCCTCCTCCTTTTTTCACTTTTCTATTTATATAATTTAATTCATAGCCATCCATGGTAAAATCCACTCCTTTCTCTTCACTGAGCCACGTCTCTGATATTGCCATGATATTGAATGGCTCTTTAAACTGATGTAAATAATCTTTAATGTTATTAAAGTTGGCATAGAGACTTCTGCTGTTGAAGTGGATCATAGAAATATTGAAATCAGATGTGACCATTGTGTTAAACTGATCATCTGTGTAGTAACTACAGTCATTGATGGAGCTAAATAAATTATCAGGGTCTATGTTATATTCTACGTCCTGTGGGTTGTGATCTGTATATTCCAAAACTTTCAGTTGCTGTTGTTCCTGTTTGTTGATCTTTTGTTTCATGTTGTTAAATGTCTTGTAGCAGATGAGTATAATCCTTCAGTGTCCTACAATTGTCTTTTGTTGCTGTGACTCCAGTTTATAATATTCATTGATATTTGTCCAGTTCCATAATATTATGGATGTTAATGACCTTGGCTTCTTCAGGTGATCCGTTTAATTTGATGTATATTTTACAGTTTGATGTCCAGGTGTTTTGAATCTTTTTCCGCTTTCTCATGTATCTTGCTTTTCTGGCTATTTCTGCGTTTTCTTTTGTAAGGTGCTCGTTTATGTAAATGTTCATTCCTTTCAGTTTCCTACCTTGTTTCAACAGCGCAGTCTTGTGTTTTCTGTTTACAAACCTCATGATCACAGCCGGTTTGTCGCCGTTTTTCCTGGGCAGAGGGTGGCAGGCCTCTGTGGTGTTGCAGTCCAGCTGAATTCCTTTGGACTGCATGAAGGCCGCCACTTTTTGCTCCGTGGATTCGTCTTCCAGCTCACCGAGCCTCCCTCCACTGTCCGCGGCCACTGCTCGCGCGTATGATCAGGGTTTAATGTGGAGCCCCGTGATGATCACGTCGTTCACCCGGGTGTTTTGCTCCAGTTCCGACACTCTGCTCTCCAGATACGCCAGCCTCTTTTCCTTCTCAGCGTTCTGGATCCGCAGCGCTTTCACCTCCTCGATCAGGTCCAGGATGTTTCTTTGCTGCAGCTTAACGGCAGAAATCTCTTCCGCCAAGAAATCCAGCACTTTTTTAATTTTGTCCACCTCTTCAGTCTGCTGAGCTTTCTTGGGACCCATGATCCCGGCTGATGATCGTTGATTGCTGAGATGATGCTGAGAAGCTGATCCACGCTTTTGTTAGCTCGAGATTAGATTATTGTAATTCTTTATTATCAGGCTGTCCTAAAACATCTTTAAAAAGTCTTCAGCTGATCCAAAATGCTGCAGCAAGAGTTTTAACAGGTACTAGAAAGAGAGATCATATCTCTCCGGTTCTGGCCTCCCTTCATTGGCTTCCCATAGAGTTTAGAATTAAGTTTAAAATCCTTCTTCTTACTTACAAAGCTTTAAACAATCAGGCTCCTTTTTATTTAAAAGATCTGATACTACCGTATCATCCTAACAGAGCACTACGCTCCCAAAATGCAGGATTACTTGTAATACCTAGAATCTCCAAAAGTACAATGGGAGGCAGAGCCTTCAGTTATCAAGCTCCTCTCCTGTGGAATCAGCTGCCAATCTGGATTCGGGAGTCAGACTCAATCTCTGTTTTTAAGAATAGGGCTAAAACCTACCTTTTTGATATAGCCTACAATTAGGGAGGGATCAAGTGTTTCTGAACCCTCCCTTAGTTATGCTGCTAATAGGTTTAGTCAGCCGGGGGACCTCCAGTAATGCACTGGGCCTCACTCCTTTCCTCACTCTCTATGAAATTTTTTTTTTTTTTTTTTTGCTGGTCATTAACATTTGTTTGTTCTCTCCCATAGATTGAGTCCCCATCATGCTGTTTGCTCTCTACATGTCTGTTCTTTTCTTCTTCTCTATCCCCTCACCCCCCAGCCAGTCGCAGCAGATGACTGCCCCTCCCTGAGCCTGGTTCTGCTGGAGGTTTCTTCCTGTTAAAAGGGAGTTTTTCCTCTCCACCGTCGCCAAGTGCTTGCTCACAGGGGATCGCCTGATTGCTGGGGTCTTTCTGCAACTGTGGGGGTCCCCCCTTCAGTTGATAGTGCTATGAGATGACTGTTGTTGTGAAATGGCGCTATATAAATAAAGTTGAATTGAATTGAATTGATTGTGATCGTAGGGAAAAAAAAAAAACGCGTGGGAGAAATCCCTTTGTTCTCCCTGAGCGTGAGGGGCCTAATTACTTCACCAGCCACTACAATATTAAGTTATGAGACTGGCAATTTCTCTTTTTTCGCACGAGCAGGTTTATTCTCCAGCGGTAGTAACAAAAAAAAACCCAGCTCAAAACGCTAGCTCTAAACTGAGTTTTAAGCAAGAAACGAACTGGGAGCCTTTACCTGTGCGTCCTCACCTGTAACTGATAAAGAATGAAGCTCAGGTCACCAAATTTGGTACATTGGTCGACTTTAGGACTAACACCTATGGCTATACTTTTGGGGTCAAAAGGTCAAATGTCAAGGTTGCAGGGTCATAAAAGGTCAAAATCCATTTTGGCTATAGTGATCGCTGCTGAGTCCAAGTCTAGTTGAAGGAGTGATGTATATATGTTCCCTCTGTCGTTCTGTCTTATTGTTATGAGATGTATGGAAGTTTCCTTAAGAGGATCAATAAAGGTATTCTCTCCGAAGAGCTGGAACAGGTGGCTGGGGAAAGGGAAGTCTGGGCTTCTCTGCTTGAACTGCTGCCTCCGCGACCCGGACCTCCGGAAAAGCGGTAGAAGATGGATGGATGGATGGATGGAGGATCAATAAAGCATCTATCTATCTAGCTGTCTAGCTATCATATGGGTGCATTTTACATATTAGAGGACTTGTTGGTACTTCTAAAGTTCACAATTCACATAACCATTTAACAGACATGGGGATCTGTTATTAACCTTACATGGCTGTCTCAGGGCAGCTTGGTGGAACAGTTAGCACGGTGGCAGCAGTAGAAGACAACAGTTGTCTGTCTCTGTGTTGGTCCTGTGATGGACTGGCGCTCTGTCCAGGGCGTGCACTGCCTCTTCCCCAAAGATGTTCGGAGAGCCCCCAGCCCCCCCCCCCCCACAACCCGAAAAGGACTAAGTCTGTCTTATGTCTGTTCTTTTCATCTTCTCTATCCCCTCACCCCCCAGCTAGTCACAGCAGATGACTGCCCCTCCCTGAGCCCGGTTCTGCTAGAGGTTTCTTCCTGTTAAATGGGAGTTTTTCCTCTCCATTGTTGCTAAGTGCTTGTTCACAGGGGATCGTCTGATTGCTGGGTCTTTCTGCAATTGTGGGGTTTTCCCTACATTTGAAAGTGCTATGAAATGACTTTTGTTGTGATATGGCGCTATATAAATAAAATAAAGTTTAAGTGGTTGAAAATGAATGAATGAATGACTCTGTCTGTGATGTAAGAACTTTGTTTTTCATAAATTAATCCTAAAACTGTGTTTGGATTGATTTACAGCAAAGACAGACTCTTTACGTAACATAGTTAATGCTGCTATTTTTATGGGGCTATTTACAAGAGACTGTCAAAGTTATACAAATTCCCTGACAGACTGAGACCCCCCCAACCTCTAGCAGTATGACACACAATACCCCTTTTACTCCATTATAAATCACAATTATTGTGGTTGCATTGAAGTTGGAGTTTTCTTTAGTTTTGGCTAAACTGAAAATATACACTGTAAAAATGCTGTACAAAACCCACTTCACTGAAGAGGGTGAAAAGTAGGAAAAAGCAGACATCGGACAATGTAGAGGCCCTTTATTTTTGTCTTCACCATTTGCTCAAGCACACTGCCCAGAAAAAAATGAAAGCCTGAACTGATTTCGAATAAACCATTCCCAAAGTCTGACACGAAGTGCAAATGTTTGATTTTCATTTGGTGTCCCATTAATCCAGCTGGTAAAACCTTGACTTACATTCAGACTTGAAACGAATAATGTTCTTTGTATTTGAAATCTTATTACATACAGTGTATATTCAAATAACATATTAAAAAAAGAAATGCATTGAAATTAAATTGCTGGCGAGGAACTTGCACTCAAAAGTGACTTGTGGCATCAATTTGATTTTATTTGAAGTATTATGTTGATAACTTTTCTGTATTCACCACTAAAATCATTATAATTTCATACATAGGGTTTACTTCACACCCAATGCTATGACAGTGATCACAGACCCAGTGTATTCTTTCTTCTCTGAAAACAAATGGTACTTTGAGACACAAATTTTGGGGATGTTGTCCTGTTACTGTTTATTTAGACAGGCTGCATCCCTTCTCTCTAAAATGCTAAAGCTTCCCCTCATTTTTCTCCTCACGCACTTCTTTGGAACGACTCATCACATTTGTGGGCAGCTGTGGCAAAGGTGTAGAGTGTGGTCGACTTCTGATCGGAGGTCCGATCAGTCTGCGCTCTCTGCAGTCTGCATGTCCAAGTATCCTTGAGCAAGACACTGAACCCCGAATTGCTACTAGGACAGGGGTCGGCAACCCACGGCTCCAGAGCCACCTGCAGCTCTTCAGCCCCCATGCTGTGGCTCCCTGCAGTCACATCTCAAAACACATGGAAATTAATGCAGGCAGGTCATTTTATTTTTATTTTTCAGATTATTGTTTATTGGATACATTTTTCAACTGAAGCGCATACTTTTATCAACGTAAAATATATTTGAAATTATTTATTATGTTGTCAACTGTATGCATCACATCTGACAGCGTCTCGTATGCACGGAGCCGCTGAGCCTCACCGTACATATGGAGAGCACAGAGAGCCCAACGGCTCCCTGCTTATCCTACCCCACCTTCGGTAAGACATGGACAAATCCAGAAAAAGTAAAATTAGAGGAAAATAGAGAGTTTAATCTATGTGGACAGATTCATTTGCATTCATGTATGGTTATGTGGTGAGAATTTCTCCACAAGAACACAATGAGGAAAAAATAGCCTCCTCATTAGTATCTACAGATTCATAAAAAGTCTTAACGTAAATGTGATTATCTAAAATTAACACCTAAATTATCCTTAAAAAAATGACAAACAATCCTTGAATTCCTGCTTAATAATTGAAGTAGCCTGTGCTATAAATGCTGGGTTCACCAGACATGACCGAAGTCTAAAGCAGTGTCAATTTATTTTCACTATCACAACTCAATACATCCTGATTTTTTTTTTTTTTTTTAAATAAAAGCCCTTTACAGTGATTCAATTTTCAGAATGGTCGTGTCTGTTATGTGCTTTGATTGTGAAACACCATCAACCGACATATACTTGTCTGAAATCAGCAACCTACAGCTGACAGTTTTTCCTCACAATCTGTAAATAAAAAAGAAAAAAAAATGGTAAAAGGAGTTCAAATGAGTGAAAAGAGAGGAGAGAAGATTATCTGACAGTGATGAAGAGGTGAGCCTTATATTTAAAGGATGTTTTCATCTTTTTCTCTGCAGGATAACTGCTAGCTTGTTGCCTGCTGTTTTTAATGAGGTTTTGGGCAAACATACACTGCTCACAAAAAGATAGGGATATTTGACTTCTGGGTGAAATTTATGGAAAATGTAAAAAGTTCATGTTACAGCAATATAATATCATGAAAGTAGGGCATTTAAGCAGAAGCATGCAATGGTGATTTCCTCATCTCAAACAATTTATTGAAACAAAAGCCAACAGTGGTGGGTATACCACAACAAAAAATGTCAGTGTCTTAATAACTTGTCATGTTCCCTTGAGCATCAATTACAGCTTGACAACAACGTCTCATGCTGTTCACAAGTTGACTTATTGTCTGCTGAGGTATGGCATTCCACTGTTCTTGAAGGGCAGGCCCTCAGGTCACTGAGGTTGTGGGGTGCAGGGTTACAAACCTCTACACGGCAACTCAGTTGATCTCATAGGTTTTCTGTGGGATTCAGGTCTGGAGGAAGTGCAGGCCACTCCATGGGGTATGGAGTGGCCCATACCCCAGCCTCCAGCAGCCATTCCCTAATGATGCGACCTTGATGAGCTGGAGTATTGCCGTCCATGAAGATGAAATTAGGCCTGTGTTGTTCATACAGGGGCACAATGACTGGATTGATGATGTTATTCAAGTAGTATCAGCTTGTCACTGTACCTTTCACAAGGTGTAGGGCAGTTCTGTATGGACTAGACATACCTGCCCAGACTGTAACACTACCACCACCACCAAAGGCTTGTCCGGTGACAACAGTGGCTGATGCATGGCGCTCTCCTTGACGTCTCCAGCATCGTTGGCAGCCATCATTTGTACTCAACGTGAATCGACTTTCATCAGAGAACAGCACTGAGGTCCACTGGTCCCTTGTCCAGCGTAAATGCTCCCTAGCCCATGCAAGATGATGACGCCTGTGCCTGGTGGTGTGGTCAGGTACCCTTGCAGGTCGTCTAGCACACAGACCACACTGATGTAAATGGTTTTGAATGGTCTGACGTGACACTTGGGTGCCTCTCACCTCCCTTAAATGTGACTGGAATTGAGTGGCATTCATCATCTGGTTCCGCAGGGCACTGTTCACAATGAATCAGTCATCAGCGTGGGATGTGGCCAAAGGACGTCCACTTCTATACCTTTCTCTGACTCTTCCAGTCTCTCTGTATCTCTGTTGTAACCTGCTGATGACACTCTGTTACACTCTAAGCTCAGTGGTCACTTCCCCTCTGAGAACATCCTGTTTGATGCCTCACAATGGCGAGGTACTGTTGATCAATTGTAAGGTGTCTTGCTGTCATGATGTCAAAATGTGAACAGCATGATGAAGAGGACTGTTTAAATACCAGTTCTAATTGAACCAAAAAATTTATTGGTCAATTCATGGATCAAACACCTGTTGTGAATTTTGCCGTGAAGCACCTTGTTAGAGAGAACAACAAGTTATGCAAAAAGTATTGAAACACTGAACAGTTGGACATGTGCATTCAAAAGGTTAGAGGTCAAATTCAGTTCACCCGTAAAGGTTATAGTACATTTTAGGTGCATCCTGAAATTTCACCCGGAAGCCGAATATCCCTAACTTTTTGTGAGTAGTGTGTGTGAAAATTATCTGTCAATGCCATGCATGCATTTTTTACCTGTTGTGGGGCAGATGCTCTACCACTAGGCCACCACTCCAGTTCCATTATTACCTCCGTCAAGAGAGGAGGTAATGTTTTCAGTGGCGTTGGTTGGTTTGTCTGTTAGCAATATAACTCAAAAAGTTATGAACAGATTTTGATGAAATTTTCAGGAAAGGTGTGTAATAGCATGGGGAACAGGTAATTAGTTAGATTTTGGTGATGATCTGAGAGTGCATACCTCCACCAAGGGGTTTGTTTGTATTTGTGCAGCAGGATTACACAACAACTACTGGATGGATTTAGATGAAATTTTCACCAGAGGTAGTTCTTTGGCTACAGATGAACCCATTACATTTTGGTGATGATCTGAGAATACATACCTCAGCCAAGGCTCTTATCTTCTCACAGTGTGTTAGCAACAACACTCCAAAACTAATGGACAGACTTTCATGCAGTTTTCACCACAAGTGGCTCTAGGCCTACACACAAACCCATTACATTTTGGAGGTGATCCATGACAGACAGAAGGAGCCTTGGTGGAGGTATGTGCTCTCTGAGTGCTTTTCTAGTTTTTAATTGTAAAGGTATAACAATTAACTCAGCGGAAGAAGGTACTTTTAAACTTTTTTTCCCACTCTGCTGTGTTTATTTCTAATTGGCAGCAAATGATTGTTTAAAGTTAATCAGAAAGTTGTTTAGTATTCTTTTTTTTTATTCCAAAATAAATAAAGATTATGTAAAAGTTATCAGAAAACCAGTCCACTAGTTATCAAACTGAGTGTCCAGAGAACAGTTGAAGGATTTGGTTTCTGAATAAGGAGCATTTTGAGGAAACACGAAAAGGATGAAAACTACCTTCTTCTAAATAAAACTGTAGTCTCAAATTTATTAAAATATCAGGAACTAAAGCTGTGTGATCACTGTTGAAAGTAGGAGATGGAGGACATTTTTCAGATTTAAATAATTTATGAATATTTCAGAAGCCTTCGGACTAGAACCAGCAGGTTTTGGAACAGTTTCTTTCCAACAGCCGTCACGTTATTGAACTTAGTTCCCCGCTGACTCTCTTACCATCATCTTTTACCATCCTCACCTGTACATAACTGCATAACTACATAACTACATCTAACTTATTGCACATTATTTGCACATAACAGTACTCTTAACTTTCTGCACTGCTGCATATATTTGCATATATTTGCTTAAATTGCACATACTGTTAATTACCGTATATACTGCACTGCTGTCCTTTGGACTTCTGATTGGATGCTAAACTGTGTTTCGTTACCTTGTATTCATACATGTGTAATGACAATAAAGTTGAATCTAATCTAATCTAATATGCTGATAATTAAAAACTATACAAAACTAAGTCAGATATTCAGATATAACCTTTATTTTTCACCACAAAACATTTTGTAATATATTTGTAATACTTTTATTTCGTGAATGAAGCTGTATACAAAACTTAACAGTTTTTTCCACTGTTGTAGTATGAATTTATAAATGCCACGTTATTCAGAGCTACGTATATATAAATCTTTATAAGCAGCATAATCTTATTTTAAAGGTCAAATTGCCATTGTGGCCCTCGGCTACTTCTATTTTAGTCAGAGAGAGGCAAAATGGCTCTTCGGTTGGCAAAGGTTGCAGACCCCTGTCCAAGGAGGTCAGGCCTTGCATGGAAGTTCTGCCGCCATCTGTGTGTGACTGGGTAGATAGCCGAACTTGTAAAGCACTTTGGTCATCCAGGGATAGCGTCTTCTTCTGCTCTTTTGTTGTGGTTGGAAGAAGGCAATGGGTGACCGTGTGCATCACTGCTTGAACTGGCAATGCTACTATATTTCATAAAATAAACGCTAATTGAAAAGGACTGACGGGTTAACAGTTAATTGACAATTTAATTTAGTGGACTTTAGTGTAGACTTTAGTGGACTTTAGTGTACTTTCCTCATCTCAGCTTTATTTTATATTTGAGTATTGGTTTTGTCTGTATGTTATTTGAGTTTGCCATTTGTTTCTCTGTTTTTGAGAGTTCCTGTTTTCTTAGTTTAATTACTATAGTCCTGTTTATTAATATTATGTGTCCGGGGTTATTATAGGCTTGACTATTATTATTATTATGTGTTTGTGGATCATTTCGTATTCCTAATTATATCTTCCTGTTTTTGGACATGAGCCTTCCCTTGCCTTCGCCCTCACTTCTCTTCTTGTATATTGGTGTTCATCAATATTATATTATTAGCTTCTTTTGGTTTTGTATTTTCTCTCGTTCTCTCCATGGTGATCTGTTATTATTTTCTCCTTGTGCATTATTTGGTTTGTATCTCATCCTGTAATTAGTTCCTTTGGCATTTTTCATCCTGTGCTTTTATTTTGACAGTCGTCTTTATTTCCTTTTTGGTTCAAGTTCGAGGGCTGTCTCAGCTGCCAATCATCCTCGCTCCTGTTTCCCACACCTGTCATCATTTGTTGCAATTCCTTGTTGTCCTACTTAAGGGCCACTGCACCGCAGTTCGGCGCAACATCCTTCAATGTCCAGACGTGCGTCCCACGTCTTAGCGTGACGCTATTCCACTTTTTGTTTTCGTTATATCCTGGCACTTCCACATGCCTTTACCTGCATCTACTCCTGCCTGTGTCTGTAAGTTTTTGTTTTTGCCTTGTTTGGATTTTTGTATTTATATTAAACGTTAACAACTCACAGCTCCAGCATTTGGGTCTTCATTCTGCCCCTGCCGGGCCGGTTTATGACATCTCCTTTAAAGTTCCATTCTATCTGACTAAAGTGGGTGGATCTATGATTTTAAAATGAATGTCAAATTTTACTAAAATCAAGAGAAGAAATTATTATTTATTGGTTTTGGTCAGTTATACCTGAAAAAACAAAGCTATATGGAGACTTGAAATTATTGAGTATATTGAGGGTTTTGAATTGCATTGAAGACTACAAAGTCCTTCTTCAGCCATGAGACAAGACTGCCTGAAATCTTATCTTATTAGATGGGCAACTTTTGTTTAATAATCAACACTTTAACCTCAGTTTGAACCTCACCGTGCCACTCTTCCACAAATCCATGTACTGTAAACTTTGGGCTGAGGAAGTTGTAGTTGAGATGTCTAACTGCTGGGGTTCTCACCTTGTCAAAATGCCAGAATGAAACGCTGATCCCTTGTTGCTACACAGCCAGAGTGACTGATGACAGACATCAGGGCACTAGAGGGCTTTGGTGTAGCTTCTTGGCATGTAACGTTTAGACAAGCTGAAGGGATATTTTTATTGTCAGCCTAACAGAGTTATGCAAATAACATCATAATACATTGTTCTGAGTAACAACCTAACTTAGAAATACTACAAAGAAAAGACCTACCATACATTTCTGTCTTTACGTTGATGTAAATAGTAAAAACTAAGCTGCACAGTCATGATTATTGTTTTATAACGTTTTTAACTGATGGCTTTAATGAGTCTGGAACTGTTTGCTGAGGCTTAGAGAAGCTTTACCTCTCTGTTTTCATTTTCCTCTACAAGCAAACTTTTGTGCTGCTGGCCACTAAGCAGCTTCCCTTTCTCAAGCAGACAGGTTTTTTTTTGTTACATTTGTTCACTCAGGGATCTCAACCAACAACTTTAAGGACTGACATGGCACTACCAACGTTTCTGTGTCTTTCCGTCATCTTAAATCGAACCATAATGTGCTGTTTCTTCACTCTACAATCCCACTACTCTGTCCTCTCTTCAGGCCACCCACTCACCATCCTGCACATACCTGTGGTTTCCTGTACCCCACTCGCCCATCTCCTCCCTCTTCTTGTCCTTCCCCCACATGCACACCTTACTCTTTTCTCTCTCTACCAGCTTTTAAACTCTTGTCTTCTCTTTCCCCTTTCTTCTTCTGCTACTACTTCTGCATGTGTGAGTGCATCAGAAAGGTAATGCCGCCAACCACAAGTATTTCTTTGAAGTTCTTTTAAGGAGGAGAAGCAGGGGAAACAGGCGGAAGGGAAGGAGGGAGGGAAGGATAGATGGACAAAGCAGATGAGGAAAGGTTGATTCACGCAGCTGGGACCCAGCTGTAGACCAAGGCAGCACACTGAACTGTAAACAAGTCGGAGCCCAACCCCTACCGTTTTCAAGTAAAAATGAACACAGCTTTGTCATTCCAAATCCAGCGGTATTCCTCATCACCTTCACCAGCACTCCTCATCATCACCCAGCTGCTTGTTGCCCTTTATCTTTTTTTTCTCTGTGGCTACAGTTATGTCATTTTTCCTTCTGGTTCTATTCAAATTGGCAGTTAGTTATACCGTTTCAGTGGCAGTTGAAGTGCATGTTAATCTACAGCCAATCATCGTCCTGACACCAACAAACAATCCTGTGCAGAAATTTAGCAGGCAACCAAGCTCTGAAACAGGGACCTAGAACAGTGAACAAAAACCAGATAATAATCTGTTCGGTTTATACAAAGACCGGAGTGATTATAAGAAAAATAATAATCCTAACAGTCTTGGGTGGGCAGGGAATATTTATAGCCGGGCGGCTGCTACTTATATTCTTTAGCTGTATAACACAGCTGGAAGCGAGGCAAGAGTGAGAGGAGGTGGAAAACCCATGAGACAGAAGAAGGAGAGACAGATGGGCTCCAGGATGTAGAGGTGGAAAGGATGTGTGCATGCGTGCGTGTGTGTGTGAGCAGGCAGATATTCCACGTTCTCGTGTGACTGAGTACAAGACAGACAGAGACAAGCAGAAAAAGAGACGGGGACAAGACACGAGCACGCAGTTGACTGTTTATGTGCGCGTCTGTGTGTTTGCATTCGGTGTGTGGGAGAAACCGCGGCACGGTGCCTCCAAAAGATGACAGCAGCAGCAGCAGACAAGGTTTTCAGGCCACCAGAGGAACACAGTGACCACAGCCCTGAGAGGCTCTCACACAGAGGAAACAAGGAGATATACGACACTGACAACGCAGCCATAAACCCCAACAGGCATGCTTAATCAGAGGAAGCTAAGCGAGATTTGTTGGAAGCCCATTTTTGAATACCGAGCTCTTATTTTAGCGTCTGATTGGCCTTTTCTGTACAAAGCACAACAATGAAGGTATATTGGATGTGAAGTACTGGTCTGCAGTAATATGCAGGTTAAAAGGCTCACTCGATTTCATATACTGATGCTGTGAATGAAATGACTGGCAGGTGAATGTGTGATGATGCAAGCAGTCAAAGAGGAAAAGTTCAAGCCAAAATTGGAAAGGAGCTACGTATGAGAACAGAAATGTCCACAAAAGCCAATTGTTCCAGTACACCAAGCAGAAAATCACTGAGTAACTTTACAGTCAGATCTTACTACTGAATTTTTACAGGAGGGTGGAAGTGTCTGAAAGACTATTTTCATTGGTGTCTGCCACATAGGTGAAAGGACATCTTCAGGCTTTATGCTGATCTGATTCACAGCAAAACATAATGTATACAGCTTTATACAACTGTTAGTTTTGGCCAAGCATTTTGATTGTACAATGGGGATTCCAGGAGTTGCTCTATTCCCTGATAATTGCACTCCAATGTTTCACTGGATATGTACCACTGCGCTTCAAAGGTGTTCTAGTAACTGAATTACTAGCCGTTATTTACCGTCAACTCTATCAATGGCTTCTTATAGATAGTGAGAATTGTAATACTGTGTTGGATACCTTAATTTCTAGGGTGGGGCACTGCCTGAAAAGAAATCATACCTCCGTGACCTGGAAGTCCTACCCTTGTAAACAGCCACAAGATATTTCATGTCTGTTAACAAAAATAGACAAGCTAGAGCTGAATTTATTGTCTCAATTAGCAAACCACAACAACTTAATGGTGATGGACTCTTTTCATTCTGAAAAAGTGAGTGAAGTGTGCCAAAGCCAAATCTCTAGCATGCTAACTAGCCACCAACAAGATCTCACTGGGACCCACGAATCCTACTCAACAGGTGACCGGTATGCATTATAAATACTGACCAGTGCACTGGACAATATTTAATCTGTTTACGTGTGTGTGTGAAATGACAACATGCCTATTCTTTTCTATGTTATGCTCATTGAGGTGCTAAGCAACAGTTAACTGGGTACATTTAGAAGGGACTATTTTTCCTCAGTGGAGCAAATTAACTGGTTAAAGTGGAAATGTATTGATTTTTTATTAAGCCAAATTTGGTATGTTTACGTAGGAAATGATATAATTTCCTTGAATATGACTATTTTTTGGAATAAACTGTGATCCGGAGAGACAAATTTTGACAAAAAGTCAGTGAAAGTGATGGTTTCAGATGACCGAAGTTCACTAGGAATGTCAGCCTGAAATGCGTGACATCATGAGTTGAACAATGAATTAATTACTAGTCTTGTTACAATCTGAAAATGACAAGATCATGTTCATATTTTGAGGAAAATAGAAGAAAGCATTCTCGATCTGATTTTTGAAGCGGATGCCAACGTAGAGGAAGACGAAGGCGACGAGAGTGATTTAGCAGACAGCGATAATGCTGATGGAGATTTTGACTCTGAAGCCAGTGAAAACCAAGACGCCACTGCTGGTGCTAATGCTGCCGCAGGAGTCCCTGCAGCTTACCTGCATGAACCGGGACCAAGACAGCTGGATGGTGAACTCCTCTTTAAACCGTCCTGGAGGTTTTTTCACCATCCAGCTGCTCTCTGTTAGCTGTTAGCTCTGTTCCTCCTGCATGGCTGCTCCTTCCTCATCGTCCCTCCGCCTCCGGTGACTGAAGTGGCTTTTAAACTTCCACCAAACCGATGTCCGAGTCCACTGGTGGTCCCTCCTTTACCTCCGAGCTCCAGTGACGTGGGCCCCGGGGCGGCCGTTTGATCCCGTGTGAGCTGCTGGATCAAAGCAAAGACATGCGGGGGGTGGTGCGCTTCCTCTGGGCTGAATCTCCGTGATGGTGATAATGAACTGAGGAGAAATGAAGACGAGTTGCGGCTTGACCCTAACAACACTGTGAACTGGTACGTGTAAATGTATTTATTGATGTTTCTTGTCTTACTTTTATATGATAGAAAATTTAGAAATCCACTTGCCTTTTCTCTAAATTAAAAAAAAAAAGTGTGTAAAAAAGTTAGAGGGTCTAATTATGTGTTGTCGGCTGTTGCTCTTGCATGGTTTCTGGCATCTGGCAAATTTCAGCAATGAATTTTTATTTATTGTAAACCTTGGCCTCACTCTAATCCCTGCAAATATGCAGGTCCCTCTAAAGCTTCTGACTTCTCAAATAATGAAATAAATTTAAAATGTGTTTTCCCTTTTCGTTTTCAGTCATTTTATTTTACTGTCAATTAACTGATCTCGAATGACTTTTTTTTTATAATGAAATGAAATCAAATTTTAATCAAGTGAATTTTAGGGTATTGGAATACAATGGGGCTGGGCGAACTCGTCCTGGGGACAGCTAGCCCTCAAAAAAACAAGGACGAGTTGTTCCTGTGCGATTGGCAACTCAGCCGAAATTATTCATCATATTTTAGAGAAACTAGAGTTTTCTAACTAAAGTTATTTTATTACCAAATTATGGTTTTAGCAAGGGTAGACCTTGTTCTTCAAATATATGTGCTTTATTGATTGGGATGATTATTATACAAGTCTTGATCATCATTTTTGCTTCATATCTTCACCCTCTCCTTGCAAGTTGCATGTTTGCAGTGAAAATGGTGATCTCGCCACCAAGTGACCAGACAACCAAATTCTTCACAAGGTCTATTTTCTGCAATATTCGTTTTTTTCTGCAATTTACAGTGGATATCCTCAGTGGATGATCAGGCCCCTTCTTATTTAAAAAATCTGATACTACCCTATTATCCTAACAGAGCACTACGCTCCCAAAATGCAGTATTACTTGTAATACCTAGAATCTTCAAAAGTGCAATGGGAGGAAGAGACTTCAGTTATCAAGCTCTTCTCCTGTGGAACCAGCTGCCAATCTGGATTTGGGAATCAGACTCAATCTCTGTTTTTAAGAATAGGGTTAAAACCTTCCTTTTTGATATTGCCTATAATTAGGGAGGGATCATGTGCCCCTGAATCCTCCCTTAGTTATGCTGCTAATAGGTTTAGACAGCCGGTGGACCTCCAACAATGCACTGGGCTTCACTCCTTTCTTCACTCTCAATGAAATATTTTTGCTGGTCATTAACATTTGTTTGTTCTCTCCCATAGATTGAGTCCCCGTCGTACTGTTTGCTCTCTACATGTCTGTTCTTTTCGTCTTCTCTATACCCTCACCCCCAGCCAGTCGCAGCAGATGACTGCCCCTCCCTGAGCCTGGTTCTGCTGGAGGTTTCTTCCTGTTAAAAGGGAGTTTTTCCTTTCCACCATCACCAAGTGCTTGCTCACAGGGGATCACCTGATTGCTGGGGTTTTTCCTGCAATTGTGGGGGTTTCCCCTCCAGTTGAAAGTGCTATGAGATGACTGTTGTTGTGAAATGGCACTATATAAATAAAGTTGAATTGAATACACAAAATCTACACACCCCTGTTCAAATGCCAGGTTTTTGTGATGTAAAAAAATGAGACCAAGATAAATATTTCAAAACTTTTTTCCAGCATTAATATGACCTATATCTGTTACAACCCAATTGAAAAACAAACTGATATCTTTTAAAGGCGGAAAAAAAATTACAATAACCCGGTTGCATAAATATGTGCATCCTTAAACTAATATTTTGTTGCAGCACCTTTAGCTTTTATTACAAGGCTCAGTCTTTTTGGGTAGGAGTCTATCAGCGTGGCACATCTTGATGTGGCAATATTTGCCCACTCTTCTTTGCAAAAACGCTCCAAATCTGTCAGATTGCGAAGGCATCTCCTGTACACAGCCCTCTTCAGATCACCCCACAGATGTTCGATCGGATTCAGGTCTGGACTCTGGCTGGGCCATTCCAAAACCTTAATCTTCTGGTGAAGCCATTCTTTTGTTGATTTGGATGTGTGCTTTGGGTTGGTGTCGTGCTTAAAGATGAAGTTCCTCTTCATCTTCAGCTTTCTAGCAGAAGCCTGAAGGTTTTGTGCCAACACTGACTGATATTTGGAACTGATATTTGGAACTGTTCATAATTCCTTCCACCTTGACTAAAACCCAGTTCCAGCTGAAGAAAAACAGCCCCAAAGTATGATGCCTGCCACCACCAATGCTTCACTATAGGTATGGTGTTCTTTTGGTGGATGAGCAGTATTGTGTTTGCCCGCCAAATATACCTTTTGGAATTATGGCCAAAAAGTTCCACCCCTTGGTTTCATCGGACCATAACACATTTTCCCACATGCGTTTGGGAAATTTCAAATGTGTTTTTGCAAAATGTAGCTGGGCTTGGATGTTTTTCTTCGTAAGACGAGGCTTCCATCTTGCCACCCTACCCAGTAGCCCAGACATATGAAGAAGACAGGAGATTGGTTTGTCACATGTACTCAACAGCCAAGTACTTACCAGAAATTTCCTGCCAGCTCCTTCAGTGTTGCTGTTAAGCCGCTTGGCAGCCTCCCTGAGCAGTTTTCTTCTCGTCTTTTCATCAATTTTGGAGGGATGTCCAGTTCTTGGTAATGTCACTGTTGTGCCATATTTTCTCCATTTGATGACTGTCTTCACTGTGTTCCATGGTATATTTAATGCCTTGGAAATTCTTTTGTACCCTTCTCCTGACTGATACCTTTGAACAATAAGATCCCTCTGATGCTTTGGAAGCTCTCTGCGGATCATGTGGTGTAAGATGTGACTACAAAAATGTCAGCTAAAGCCTACTACAACAGCTGAACTTTATTTGAGGTTAGTCAGTCACTTTAAATGGTGGCAGGTGTGTGCTGAATCCCATTTAACATGAGTTTGAATGTGACTGGTTAATTCTGAACACAGCCTCATCCCCATTTATAACAGGGTGTGCACATTTATGCAGCCAGGTTATTGTAAGTTTTTTTTATTTTTCCCCACCGGAGTGGTGGCTCAGTTGGTAGAGTATTCGCCCCCACACCTGGGATCCGGGGTTCAAATCCTGGCTGGGTCATGCCAAAGTTCATATAAAAGTGGAATTTCCTGCCGTCCAGCTTGGTGCTCAGCAATAATGGAACGAAGGAGGGAAATTTGCAGCGGCGCCTTGCATGGCAGCGACCCCTCTGATTTTATATATATGTGTGATTAACATTGTGGATCAGAGAAACATAATTTCATTCTACTGTACATGATTGGCTGTATGGATTTGAATAACAATAAAGATGGCTAATCCTTAAAAGATTTCAGGTTTTTTTTTTTTGATGTTGTTGTACAGGTTATAGGTCACATTAATGGTAGAAAAAGTTTTGAAATGATTTATCTTGGTCTCATTTTTTACATCACAAAAACCTGGCATTTGAACAGGGGTGTGTAGACTTTTTATATCCACTGTAGATGCATAACCAAGAGTGCAGGCTGGATCTGCTGGAGTTTGAGCTTTTAGTTTGTACAACCTGTGACGTCACCAAAATCAGTCGGCAAGTATGGAAGTCACCACCTCGACGTGGGTGCACAGAATGAATGAAAAAATTCAATTTCTTTTCTTTCTAGACAAAATTAAGGCTACAAAACATGTTTCTTATGGTCTCAGCTTTCAGTAGAGGTATAATATGCTTATTTTAGGATTCTAAATGACTGTTGGCTTTAAACAAACAAATCACAATATTTTGTCCTGTATTGCTGTCATTTAATAAACTGCTTGTGAATTGCTGTTATAAAGCAATATTACACTCAGGCCATGCAGTATCATGAATACATCGGACTCGGCAGTCGGAAGTTACAAAACTTAATGTGGGAATCAGTGTGTAATCTTTGCAAAAATGATGTCTACCTCTGTAGTATTCTCTGGGCCCCTCCCAATCTGACCAGTGATGACATGTTTAGCCGCATGTCATCCTTCAACCGCTGGCTGTCTGTGTGGTGTCCTGCAAACAATGTGGGCTACATAGACAACTGGAACTCGTTTTGGGGAAAACCTGGTCTTATTAGGCGAGATGGCGTCCATCCCACTTTGGATGGTGCATCTCATTTATCTAACAATTTGGCATCATTTTTATTCAAAGTTCCAAAACCTTGACAACTCAGTTGGGACCAGGAAGTAAAGTCGCAGTCTTAGGCGCTTCTCTGCAGCTTCTCTCCACCCACCACCCCTCAACTTAGCCCCTGTCTTCCCCATCAGAGAATCACTGTCTGCTCCCTCTAACGTAAATAAAACTATAATATATAAGCATCCCAAAGTGATGAAACAAAAAGTTGGTAAAACTCAAATTAAACATGTAGCTTCTAAATCTAATGACTTGACCTCTGTTCCTCCTCATAATTTAAAAATCAAATGCAGTTTGTTAAATATTAGGTCTCTAACTCCCAAGTCTCTGCTAGTCCATGATCTGTTAATTGATCATCAGATTGATTTAATATCCCTTACAGAGACTTGCTGATCTGTTCACACTCCGACAGGCAGCGAAAAGTAAGCTAGGAGCAGGAAAACAAAAGAAGAGGAAAACAGCAGCCTTGTGTGTAGCAGAATGGAATGTATGCACTCTGTTGGACAGAACAACATCACAGCGCCCAGAAAGATAGACTGTGCTTGTGGCCCTGGAAATGAACAGGTACAATGTAGACATAGCTGCACTTAGTGAAATAAGATTGCCTGGATATGACAGCTTGGAAGACCATGGGTACATCTTCTTTTGGAGTGGGAGATCAACTCAAGAAAGGAGAGAAGCAGGTGTGGGCTTTGCAGTTAGAAAGGAGACTCCCACTACAGCGGAAGATGTATGCCACACTCATCAGTGTATATGCCACAACAATGACCAACACAGAAGAGATGAAGGAAGAGTTCTACAGTGATTTACGTGAGACTATCAGGTGTGTACCGACTGATGACAGTCTGATACTCGTTGGAGATTTTAATGCCAGAGTTGCTTCGGACACTGAGAAATGGAAAGGAGTGCTAGGCAGTCATGGAGTAGGCAAGTGCAATGCTAATGGAGAACTTCTACTTGCACTATGTTCAGAGTACAACCTTGTGATAACCAACACTCTATTTAAGCACAAGGACACACACAAGAAGACATGGATGCACCCAAGATCCAAGCACTGGTACTTATTAGACTACATCATAGTCAGGCAGAGAGACATAAGGGATGTATTGGACACCAGAGCAATGAGAGGCGCGGACTGTGGCACTGATCATGTTATGCTGAGATCTAGATTAAGGATTTGGAGATGAAAACAGCACTGCAGGACGGGTGTGAAGCCACCACGGAAGCTAAACACTAGCGCACTGAAAGGCCAAAAGAAGCAGGAAGAACTTACACAGGAAATGGATGAAAACTTGAAAGAATGAGACAGCAACAACTCAGAGAATGACATAGAAGAGAAATAGGCAACACTGAAGGATACGGTGTATCAGACTGCGAGTGATGTATTAGGCCACCCTGAGAGGAAACATCAAGATTGTGTTTGATGAGGCATGATGAACACCTGAAAGAAACTACTAGAAGCGAGGTAATACAGCTAGGCAGGAAAACCTACAGTGTAACACAAGGTCGAAGAAGAAGAAATACTCAAAGGCTCAGAGTGAGCTACAGAAGTACACCAGAGAGATGAAGTCCAACTGGTGGATGAAAAAGTGGAGGAACTTCAAAACTGCAGCAGACAGAAAGGACATGAAAACTTTCTTCACAGGTTTGAGAGAAATCTACGGCCCTAAACCAAGAGGATTGATCCTACTAAAGGCTATGGATGGG
This sequence comes from Pholidichthys leucotaenia, assembly GCA_020510985.1. Taxonomy (NCBI): domain Eukaryota; kingdom Metazoa; phylum Chordata; class Actinopteri; order Cichliformes; family Pholidichthyidae; genus Pholidichthys; species Pholidichthys leucotaenia. The sequence goes on along the minus strand of CM035837.1, from coordinate 83,294,059 downwards.
AAATGGTTTTGCAGGAGAAAGACAAGATCCTGGACAGATTTGCAGACCACTTTGACCAACTACTAAACAACCCCTGGAGATCTCACTGAAGAGGCTAAAGAACTCTAGTGCAGCGACGAGCTGTATCAAGTCTGGATGAACCACCAAATTTGATGAACTAATGGCAGCTATAGGACAACACAGGATGGTATAAAGTTCCAGGAAGGGATGGAATTCCAGCAGAAGTGTGGAAATTTGGTGTTCAGCTGACCAACTGCCTGCACAGCTCATCCAAGAGATATGGGGACTGCCCCAGAAAGTACCTCAAGACTGGAAGGATGCAAATATTGTGCCTTTGTTCAAGAAAGGTGACAGGAAAGATTGTGTAAATTACCGAGGTATATCACTGCTAGCCACTGTTGGTAAGATTCTCTCACGTGTACTACTGAACAGGCTCAATGAACACATCTCGCAGAATGTACTACCAGAAACCCAGTGCGGCTTTAGAAGTGGAAGAAGCACAATGGACATGATTTTCTGCTTGAAACAGGTTTAAGAAAAGTGTATCGAACAGAACATGCCGCTTTATGTAGTCTTCATAGACTTCAGTAAAGCCTTCGATACCGTTTCGCGACAAGGACTTTGGCATGTACTCAAGAAATACATATGGCTGTACAGAGAAGTTTGTCAGCCTGATCGAGGCACTCCATACAAGTATGCAAGCAAACATGGCAATGAGTGGTTCAGTATCTAAAGACTTTTCAGTCAGCAATGGGGTGAAACAAGGGTGTGTGCTGGCACCTACACTCTTCTTGCTACATCTCGCAGCCATGCTTGAGGCAGCCTTCAAAGACACTTCAGAAGGAGTACACATTCAAACAAGGAAAGAAGCAGACTTGTTCAATGTGGCACAGTTTAAAGCCAAGAGTAAGACATCAATAAAGGTAGTAAGAGAAATGCTCTTTGCCGACATCAGTGCTCTAGTTGCACACAGTGTGGAAGATATGCAATCTTTAGTGGAGAAATTTGCAAGAGTAGCTAGCCAATTCAGCCTCCAAATCAACATCAGAAGACAGAGTGCCTTTATCAACCACCAAAGTTCCAATTATCAACATTACTACCAGAAGAGATCAGCATTGGTACAGAGCCACTAGTCAAGTGCCAAGACTTTCAAGTATCTAGGGAGTACTGTTTTCAGAGAATGCTAGGCTGGAGGGCGATCTATCTCTCAGAATGGGAACGAGCACGCTGTGTTTGGTAAACTTGAGGGAGAGACTGTGGAAACAATCGACATGTGTCTATCCGTGTGAAATGCAAAGTGTACATAGCGACCAGTACTGGCCTACTCTATTGTACGGTGCTGAAACTGGACTGTCTACAGAGTGCAGGTGAAGAAACTCCACGCGTACATGATGAGACACCTTCAAGCCATAATGAACATCTCATGGAAAGACAAGATAACCAACACAGAAGTGTTGAAACAAGCTGGTCTACCATCAATGGAGGACATGCTAATACAGATGAACCTGAGATGGCTCGGACATGTTGACAGCATGGACCACCAGCATCTCCCTTGGCAGTTACTCTACTCACAGTTATGCGAGGGTAAACGCAATCAGGGTAGACCAAGGCTCAGATTTAAAGTCGCTGTAAAAAGAAACTTGAAGTTGGATATAGACAAGAGTTCCTGGCAGCGGAAGGCTAAGGACAGAGCTGTGTGGGGGAATCTGATCAGACCTAAATGAAACAGTCATTGTCGCCCACGACAGACTGCTATGATGACAGAGACTTGGTTAGGGCAAGAGGATTATGTTGGTTTAAATGAATAAACTCCCTCTGGTTATTTAAACTGTCAAAATCCCAGAAGTTCTGGTCATGGAGGAGGAGTAGCAACAATTTACCATTACAAATTACTAGTTAATGTAAAGCAAAAAAACATGCTATATTCCTTTGAGGGCATGGTCCTCAGTATTGGGCATTTTAGCAATTTTAGGGTTGAACCCCAATTTTATTGCCATAGTTATCGTCCTCCCTCAGCCTCCTCAGAGTTTTTATCTGAATTTGCTGAGTTCTTTAGCTGATTTAGTGCTGAATCATATAAAATAATTATGGTAGGGGACTTTAATATACATGTAGATGTAGATAGTGATTGCCTTAATATAGCATTTAATTCAATAGACTCGATGGGGTTTTCTCAGAAAGTAGGAAACTCTACCCATTATCTCCACCACACGCTGGACCTTGTTCTGACATATGGCATAGAAATAGAAAATCTGGTAGTGTCTCCTCATAACTAGACCATTATCTGTTAACTTTTGATCTTACTATTTCTGACTGTTTGGCTCCTAAAGAAAAATATTACTACAGTAGATGCCTCTCAGATGATGCTGTTACCAAATTTAAGCAGATTGTTTCCTCTATGCCATGTGTCAACACAACAGAGAAAAGCTATGGAGAGCTTGCTCCTTCTGTAATTGATAGCATGGTAGATAGTGTTACAGCTTCTCTGCATCACACTCTAGACATGGTGGCTCCTTTAAAAAAGAAAAAGTCTAATCAGAGATTTCTGACTCCTTGGTTCAACACAGAAACTCTTGGCTTAAAACAGAAGACTCATCAATTAGAAAGAAAATGGCGCTCCACTAAATTAGATGCAATCTATTTAGCTTGGAGAAATCAACTTCTAATTTATAAAAAAATTTCTTAGGAAAGGTAGAACAAGTTATTATTCTGCATTAATAGAAGAGCACAAGAGTAATCCCATTTTTTTTTTCAGCACTGTAGCCATACTGACAAAGAGTCAGGACTGTCAAATCTAGCATTCCTTTAGAGCTCACTAGTCAGGACTTTATGAACTTCTTCAATAATAAAATTTCATTTATCAGATAAAATCAGTCAGATTCTTCCCACCATTAACTTAAATACAGTAACTACTACAGCTCCTTCAATTGATACAGTATCTGATTGGATGAGTTTACTCAAATTGACCTTTTAGAGTTAGATAAAATAATTTCCTTGTCCAAGCCTTCAACTTGTCTTTTAGACCCTATTCCTACCAGGTTATTTTAAAAAGTCTTCCCATTTATTGGTAGCTCTATTCTTCAGTATAATCAATTCTTCATTAACATTAGGCCATGTAGATAAGATAAGATAAGATAAGATAAGCCTTTATTAGTCCCACAACGGGGAAATTCCAGGATTGCAACAGCACAGGGATAGCAACACTCAGAGCAACAATCAGAAGGCAAGAAAAAAAACAAGCAAGCAAGAGCAGCTAATAAACATATGTACGTATTACTATAAAATATATATATATACACACACACACAGACACACAGTGCAGAGCATTGTAGCTGGATGGAATAAATATATGAATATATGAACACACAGTGCAGAGCATTGTAGCTAGATGGAATAAATATGTAAATATATAAACACCCACAGTACGGAGCATTGCAGCTAGGTGGAATAAATATGCAAGTATATAAACACACACAGTGCGGAGCAATGTAGCTAGATGGAATAATATGTAGATATATAAATATATAAACACACCCAGTGCTGAGCATTGTAGCTAGATGGAATAAATATGCAAATATATAAACACACACAGTGCAGAGCATTGTTGCTAGATGGAATGAAACAGCATAACCGTCTACTTAGTTATCCTACATGGTATGATTATGTGCCCATACATATTCTCACCCTCCATAGCGACCGGTATGTTCCTAGTTGTATGCCGGAGGGGACCATTGTGTAAGTCTATTGCATCTTTTGCATTCAAAAAACTATTAGTTTGTTACGTCTTTTTGCTATCTCTGCGAGCAGCCCTGCTTAGGTTGTACAGTCTGACAGCCGTTGGTAGGAAGGACCTACGAAACCTCTCGGTTGTGCACCTGGGATGATGTAGTCTGCTGCTAAATGAGCTCCTCAGTGCATTCAGTATGTCCTGCATAGGGTGGAACTCGGACTCCAGCAGAGATGACAGTTTAGCCACCGTCCTTCTCTCTCCTATCTCCTCCATGTACTGCAGGCCTTTAAAACTGCTGCAATTAAACCCTTACTTAGAAAGCCAATGCTGGATCCAGGAGTTTTAGCAAACTATAGGCCAATCTCTAATCTGCCTTTCATTTCAAAAATCTTAGAGTTGTTGCTGTGCAATTATTTGACCACTTGCAAGGAAATTGTTTATTTGAAGAGTTTCAATCTGGGTTTAGAATCCATCATAATACTGAAACAGCTTTAGTGAAGGTCACTAATGACCTCCTTATTGCATCTGATAATGGACTTGTTTCTGTACTTGTCTTTCTGGACCTTAGTGCAGCTTTTGATACTGTTGAACATAATATTTTACTTGATAGACTACAACACCTTGTTGGACTTAATGGAACTTCCCTGCAGTGGTTTAAATCTTATTTATCTGATAGGTTCCAGTTTGTTCATGTCAGTAATGAGTTTTCTACCAACTCAAAGCCCAGTCACGGAGTTCCACAGGGATCTGTGCTAGGCCCTATTCTTTTTAGTTTATATATGCTTCCGCTTGGCAACATTATTAGAAAGCATTACATACATTTTCATTATGTCGATGACACACAATTATACTTGTGAGTGAAGCCAGATGACAGTAATCAATTAGCCAAATTAGAGGCTTAAGGAAATCAAAGCTTGGATGACTTGCAATTAATTTCCTGCTACTAAATTCAGATAAAACTGAAGTCATTCTAGTTGGTCCAAAAAAACCTTAAAAATACCTTTCCAAATCAAACTCTTAGTCTGGATGTGGTTACTCTTTCTCTTAATAGTTCTGTGAGGAACCTTGGAGTTATTTTTGATCAAGATCTGTTCTTTAATTCACATATTAAACTTGCATATTGCATAACATATTAAACTTCTAAGACTGCTTTCTATCATTTGTGTAATATTGCCAAGATTAGGAGCATCTTGTCTCAGAGTGATGCTGAGACACTAATCCATGCTTTTGTTAGCTCTAGATTAGATTATTTTAACTCTTTATTGTCAGGCTGGCCTACAACATCTTTAAAAAGATCAGTGAAATATTTTTGCTGGTCACTAACATTTGTATATTCTCTCCCATAGATTGAGTCCCCATTGTGCTGTTTGCGCTCTACATGTCTGTTCTTTTCTTCTTCTTCTCTATCCCCTCATCCCCCCAGCAAGTCACAGCAGATAACTGCCTCTCCCTGAGCCTGGTTCTGCTGGGGGTTTCTTCCTGCTAAAAGTGAGTTTTTCCTCTCCACCGTCGCCAAGTGCTTGCTCACGGGGGATTACCTGATTGCTAGGGTCTTTCTGCAGTTGTGGGGGTTTCCCCTCCAGTTGAAAGTGCTATGAGATGACTGTTGTGAAATGATGCTATATAAATAAAGCTGAATTGAATGAATATAGTAACTGCAGTGATGTCTTTGGCCCGATGCAAATGAATCACCGCAGTTACAATGTTCGTTGATACTGCACTCCGTCTTGTGTAATACTGCTTAAATAGAAATAGGACTACAACAATAACTAAAAAAGCACTCGGAGAGCGCAGACCTCCACCAAGCGCCACAGTTCCCCCCCTCCCCCATACAGTGTTTGTGTGTACGTTTTCAGATTCCTTGACCATGAAAACATATGACTAGCAATTGGATTCACAATGATAGGATTAGTGGTTCAGTAGTTATTGACGAAAATGGCATTTTCCGTAATGGCGGTTTAGCGCCACAGTTCCCCCCCATACAGTGTTTGTGTGTACGTTTTCAGATTCCTTGACCATGAAAACATATGACAAGCAATTGGATTGACAATGATAGGATTAGTGGTTTAGTAGTTATTCACGAAAATGGCATTGTGCATAATGGCGGTTTTCTTGTGGATGGTGATCCGGATCACCACCAAAATCTAATCACCTGTAGGACACCCCATTTCTGACAATCTGTGAAAATTTCATGAAAATCCGTCCATAACTTTTTGAGTTATCTTGCTAACAAACAGACAGACAAACCAACACCGATGAAAACATAACCTCCTTGGTGGAGGTAAATATCCAATCAACAACTATTGTGTCTTACAAGAATAACTGAATATAAGCACTCCATTTTTTGAACTCCTAAAACACTGCTATAATCAGTGACATTCAAGCTGAGATTTGGGAACTCTGCAAGCTCAACTCCGTCAATTGTTTTGGAGAACTGACGGGTATTTGACGACAAAATTCAGACACCAGCATTTGAGAAAATACTGTGCATGATGTGAACACAGCTAAGAATTTGAGATTTTTTTAATGACCTGAAGCAATTAAATACTTTGTCCCACTAATATTGTGAAGTTTGCTTTGTCTTTCTGCACCTGCACAGGTTTCATCCTACAGTCCAACAACATGCTTACTAAGTAAACTGGCCATAGTTGTGGATGTGAGAGTGACTGTCCCTGTTGTCCCTATGATGGATAGGTAATCTCTCCTGGATGTACACTCTAGGCCTTTTCTCAAACTTTAAGAAACACTTATCCGCATAAACACCACCTCACCACAAAATGCACAATACAACTTTGATACATTATGGTATTTCTTGGCCATGTCACTCTGGGTGTCTAAATAAAGAGTCTGTTTTCTGTTACAAAGCAAACTATTCCTCCTCCCCCGTTCCCTCTTTCTTGCTTAACTCAGCATGTAAACTGTACTTAAATTTGTCCCAGCAGCTGAACACACATGCAAAGACTTGTCTTCGTCAGCTTACCCGTGTATAATGTGCACACCTGTCTGTGCATGTGTGTGTTGACAATGGTCAGTTTACTGTACCGTGGTATATCATCATTTTTATGCTTAACTGAAGCTCAAATCTTGTCATGAAAAATTATTGCTCCCAGTTTATAGCCCCGTGATGCATTTTCTTAAATAAAAATATCTAGTGAAATAACAAATATACTTCCCTCCCCAAAAAAATCCTGTTAAAACTGGTCTCAGTCTAAAACCCCCTTCATTGATGTGCCTTCAGAAAATTCACTCTACACAATAAATCATACAAGAACTGATGACTGGTGCAACCTGAGGACAAATTAGTTGATGCGAAACAGAACGGATAAAAATGATGTTCTCCATTTTCTTTTTGTTTGCCTTTTTATGTAGACAAACCTCATCAATTTACACTGCAGGGCAAAATGGTGTGCTTAATGTGCACTTCTCTTGTGTGGTCCTCCTCGTAGCTGCTGACTTCATAACTAATATATCGCAGGCGTTTAGTTTAATACCCAGATGTTGGTAGGAGAAAGGCATCCAGGCCTGCATTAGCTTTAATTGGCTGAGATCCCTGAGCTGATGTTTGGGGCTTAGCATGTGACTCAGGGACACACACACACACTCACTCACTCACGTACATACAGGCAAAGCGCCCACACACATTATACACACTTTCTCCGAACGAATGAAAGGCTTAGTCAACTGTGACAGGTTGGCAGTCAGGAATGGATGAGACCTGGCTGTCCAAGAGGAGCCTACAAACTAAACAAATGCAGACAACATGCATGCACAGCCATATAAACACACACTCTTTACATCCACCCGAGTGACCGTACATCTTCGGGATGCCAGGACTGACTGATGCCATGCTGCAGCAGACATGCTATCTGCTGAGAAGTTTACACCATGAAACTAGAAAAGATGCAACAAGAGAAAAGGAGCAAGAAAGGCAAAGAGAGCATTTCAGAACAAAAATATCAAAATGATTACTGCACTACATTACACATTAGCAAATGCAATGTAGAGAGAGAGAGAAAACCCACCAGGGATGTAATTAAGTGGCATTAGCATAACTAAAAGTTAGCAAATCAGAAGGCTGAAAATTGGGAGGGGGGAAGAACAGACACAGACACACAGTTACAGTGCCGTCACATTTTACATTTTGTTGCCACATGCAGAAATGCACCAACGTGTCATCAAAAGCCTGTGAGGAATTTCACCAAACTGAAACTTCAGCAGTTCATCTATGATTGTGAAACTGGCCTTTAAATGAGAAACACATTTTTGGAACATTTTAGGCGACCCTACACATAATGAATGTTTTCAGCATTTTTGTCACTCACAGTATTGCATCCACACAGAAGAATCTACACCACCTACTTCACGCTAACAAGAGCTCAGACTGACCCGAGCGGAGGACATTCAAGCTTTTTGGATACATCACTTTAAGTTCATCTTATAATTATTTTTCCATTCTGTCATAAGAGCAAGACATGCTGATTGTTAAGAGGTGGCATTTTAGTCTGGTTTTATATGCTTCATAAAATTCTTACAAACACAAGATTTATTTCTGTATTTGTAGATAAGTTGCACTTAAACTGAATCACAAACCCCTGAGAGACTACTCTAAATCAAAATCAACCTGATAATTCTCAGTTTATCCAGCTGGTGACAAACAGCAAAATTCATCTACTAAGGCCAGATGAACAAGTCTCCACATCTACCATAGACTGCACTCTACATGAGAACATGATGGGGATATTTTGCAATCACTAAGTGTTCTGCTCTGTTTTCATGTAAACACTGATCCTATCGGGTGCATTAGGAAGGGGCTCTCTTTCACAACGTCTCAGCCCTAAATTCCAGTCTGTTTCTACGCTCCGCTCACTGATGCGCACAAAACACATTCACAACATTCACTCTTTCTAGCAATTACTAATACTAAGCATGCATGCATACTGTACACACACAGTGTACAAATGTTTGCACAATAGCTCAAATATACCTTATAAAGAAGCACATATACAGGTAAGCTATACAATCCTACAAACGAGACATACACTGAAAGGTGGGTGGCTCTCATGACCCAGGGAGCTGATGTGACAATAGGAAGGACACAGTGTACGTCAGCAGCTAGTAAATGGCTCACTAAAGACGTGGAGGAACACACACAGACACACACATCCACAGTCTGTTTCTATTGGATGAATTTTTTTTTTTTAACCAAAGCAGACCCACACCAAATCACTTCTGAAAACCGTAGCAGCTAATTCACTCTGATACAAATTCAAAAATGGCTGCCCCTTAATAGTTGACTTAGTTTTAGAAACAATTAAAAAAATCTTGGCTAAGCTTTTATTGACTGTTGGACACACCAGTTGATTCATAGGTGTACTTTCCACCTCTAACACTCACATTTGTTATACTGCAATCTCGGAGGACATTACAAGTGGTGTTATTAGTTGCATTGAGTCACATTCTAATGAACTACAGCCACACACTAGCAGTGTTGATCATGTTGCATATGTTGTGGAACTCTTATGACTAGATTATATAGTGCCGTGAAGCCCTGGCATTGTATGGCTGTGTTCAAATACTGTTAGAATAAAGACCAAACGTAGAAGTTCATTTTCTACTAACTGTTCCATTAACAAAACAGCCAATATGCAGTGAAGTCATATCCAACTGCAGTTGATCACATAAAATGCCTTTTAATGGAGGACTTCCGGGAAGATGGCGGAGAGACATAACACTTAAACAAAGAGCTCTCCCTAGCCGGATTAAAAATCATCGGTAAATGGCCAACTCGACATAAACGAATCAATAAACTAAGGGATGAAAACACGAAGGAACCGGGCACAAGGACAAAAACAGGGTAAAATTGAAGAATTCCTCTCCAACAACGCAGGAAAAACCGCTGTACGCAAAGCCCAAAAAAACGAGATGTCCACAGCAGTGAAAATGGAGGACGCCAGACTCGACAACATGAACGCTGGCATCGCCAGTTTGGGTGAAGAGTTGAGAGAATTCAAGCGACAGCTACAACAGGATTTAGCGGCTCTTAAGGAGGAACTGAAAAAAGAAATTAAGGAGGAAATCATGGACCTCCGAAGAGAAATGGAGCGTAAATTAACGGAAAACATGGAGGAGCTGCGCTCCCAGCGGGCGTGTATGACAGAAGCGCAGACCCGAATTTCGGAACTAGAAGATTGGAAAAGCGAGGCAAACGAACAACTACAGACCCTGACGACGCAAACGCAGAGGATGCAGGAGAAAATAAACGACTTGGAGAGCAGATCCCGACGAAGCAATATGCGCATCTTTGGAATTCCGGAGGGCATTGAAGGCAACTCGATGACAAAATTCATGGATCAGTTCTTAAAAAAAGAACTGGAAATACCCGGAGAAACGGATCTGCAGATTCAACGGGCGCACAGAACACCGGCACAGAACCCGAAAACAAACTCTCCACCCAGGTCAGTTGTGGTAAACTTTGTGAAATATGACATAAAGGAAAGAATCCTGACGCAAGCATGGAAAAAAAAGATACGAATCGGCGACAAACAGGTATTTTTTGACCATGACTACCCGACAGAAATCGTGCAGCAGCGGAAGAAATATGTCAATATTAAAAAAACGCTGAAAGAGAAAAAAATTAGATTCCAAACGCCGCTAACGAAAATGAGGATTCATTGGGAGGAAGGCACAAGAACCTACAACACGGCCGAAGAGGCAGCGCGGGATATGATGGAGCGGGGCCTTGAGGTGAGCGTGCCGAAGGAGACGGTTGGAGCAGCGGCGGCCCTGAACGCACCACGACAGACGGAGTGGAGACGAGTGAACGGCGGAAGAAGGGGGAGAGACGTAGAGCAGCGGGCCCAGGACAAGCTACAAGGCTTTCAACTGAAAGCCTAGATCATAACAAAGATTAAGAAAGGCACAGAAGAAATGAAGGCCAAGAAGACAAGGTAAAAGAGAAACAGACGGCTAGGAGAGGTTTAAGTGATATTTGTTGGACATTTCTAGACTTATGACTATTACTTTGATAGTAATTAGAAGTCTAGGGAGGGCCCTTCACTCTGTGAAGACAAACCCCCCACCCACCAACAGGGACCAGTGGGCAGAAGAAAGGCCCAAAGTACGGAGGTCGAGTTTTTTTAATGTGTTTTTATATAAATATGTGTTATTTTTGTTGTTAAAGGGGCTAGGAGCACAAGTTAAAAAAATGGAAAAACATGAATATGGGTAAAAATCTTAAGATAATGACACTAAACGTGAATGGTCTGAACTCACCTGTTAAAAGGGAAAGAATAATAAGAAAATTCAAGAAGGAAAAAGCTGAAATTATATTTATGCAAGAGACACATTTGAGCAAGGCAGAACATGTGAAACTAAAGAGATTTGGCTATAAGAACTCCTACTACAGTTCATTTAAGGGAGGAGCAAAAAGGGGGGTTATGATACTAATCTCAAACAAAATACAATTTGAAAGTGAACAGGAAATCCAGGATAAAGAAGGCAGGTATGTAATAATAAAGGGAAGAATAGATGGTATGCAGATCACATTAGTGAACATCTATGCCCCACCAGAAAGTGACAAGGGTTTTTTTCAACATCTGTTTGATCTCATAGCAACACACAGTGAAGGAGTCCTAATTTGTGGAGGAGACTTAAATGCTGTCATGGATCATGAAGTTGACACAACAAGTGTTAAGAAGACAAAAAAACATGTAACAAAGTTCATAAGAACCTCACTGGCAGAAATGGGTATGGTAGACATATGGAGGGACCTACACCCACTCGAAAAAGACTATACACATTATTCAGCAGCCCATAAAGTACACTCTAGAATAGATTACTTCCTTATGAATGAAGGTGACAGACACAGGGTGAGAAATTGTTGGATTGGAGGGGCAGAAATATCAGATCATAATCCTATATACATGGAAATATATTTAAACAATAGAAAACGACAAACAACATGGAAACTTAACATAGGACTGTTAAATGATGAGAAAATGAAAGAAAGAATAAAAATAAACATAAACGAATATATCCAAGAGAATGACAATGAAGAAGTGGACCCAACAATACTATGGGACGCACTAAAAGCCGTGTTAAGGGGTAAATTAATTGTTGAAACAGGAAAAGCAAATAAGACTAAGCTGGAAGCATATGAACAAAGATGTGAGAGACTAAGGGAATTAGAACGTAAACATCAAAGCACAAATGATCCAAAAATATATCAAGAAATTAAAGAAGAAAAAACAAAGATAAAAGAAACACAAATGGATGAAATTGAAAGGAAAAATAGATATCTAAAGCAAAAATATTATGAAACGGGGCCAAAAGCCACAAAACTGCTGGCAAAACGGTTAAGAAAACAACAAACAATGAATAATGTATACAAGATTAAAGACCCCACCACAAATAAAACCACAGTTAACCCAGAAAACATCGAAGAAATTTTCCATAATTTCTACCAAGAACTATACTCGCAACCTGAAGAAACAAATACTAAAGATATCAAAAAATTTCTAGACACATTGGACTTGCCATCAATAGGAAATCAACAAAATGAAAAACTAACAGCAGAAATAACAACACAAGAGATCAGAGATGTGATTAAGTCACTTAAAAATGGTAAATCACCAGGTAGTGATGGATACCCATCTGAGTTTTATAAACTGTTTATAGAAGAACTCATGCCACAACTCCTAAAGTCATTTAATTGGACGCTGAACAACAACAAAATACCTCCAACATGGAACGAAGCAATCATTTCAGTTATTTTAAAACCAGGGAAAGATAAAGAACAATGCGGAAACTATAGACCAATCTCTTTATTAAATGTAGATTATAAAATATACACAACAATTATATGTAAACGAATAAAGACATTCTTGACGGAATTGATAGAAGATGATCAAACTGGATTCATAGAGGGACGCCAAACACATGACAATATCAGGAGAACAATACATATAATTAACCAAATACATAAAGAAAAGAAAAGCGCAGTAATAATGAGTTTAGACGCAGAAAAAGCATTTGACAGGGTTAACTGGAAATTCCTATATAGTGTACTGGAGCGCTTTGGATTTAACGAAAAATCAGTACAATGCATAAGGACGCTATATCAAGAACCTGTGGCAAGAATCAAGATAAACGGTAGCTTAACAGACAAAGTAAATATACAAAGATCAACTAGGCAGGGATGCTGCTTATCGCCCACCTTGTTTGCTCTGTTCATAGAACCATTGGCTCAAGCGATACGACAAAATAAGAAATTAAAAGGTGTAACAATAAAGGGGGCGGAACACAAGATTGGGCTATTTGCAGACGATATTATAGTTTACCTTGAACAACCAGATAAATCAATAATGGAAATGATGAACTTGATAGAAAATTTTGGAAAATTATCAGGATACAAGATAAACATAACAAAAACACAAGTACTGACATTCCACTATAACCCTCTAAACCAGATAACTGATAAGATCAAACTAAACTGGAAGCAAAAAGAAATAAAATACCTTGGAGTGAACATACCTAAAGACCTAAGCAAAATATATAAAGCAAACTATGATAGGTTGGAACAAGAAATAAAAAAAGATATTGATAGATGGTCAATCTTAAATATGGATCTGAATTCAAAAATTGAGACAGTCAAAATCAGCATACAACCTAGATTACTTTACCTCTTCCAGGCTATACCAACAGAGATTCCAGATGCCCAATTCTCAAAGTGGGACAGGATGATATCGAGATTTGTTTGGGGAGGTAAAAAACCAAGAGTGAAATATAAAACCCTCCAATTACCAAAAGAGAAAGGAGGCATGGGCCTACCGAGTCTAAAGGAATATTACTACTCAGCACAAATAAGATATATCATATGTTGGTGCGACGAGGGATATGAGGCAAAATGGAAAGAAATGGAAAAGGAAATTGAGGGACTCCCAGTACAAAGCATAATAGGGGATAAAGATGCATATAAGCAAATCAAACAAATAGACCCAATCACCAAATTTACTTTAGAACTGTGGTATAAAATAGTACAAAAATATAATATAAGGGAAGACATAAAACTATTGAAATGGGTAGCATTTGACAGTCAGTTTGAACCGGCAAAACAAGATAGGGGATACAAAAATCTGGTGAACAAGGGAATCACAGCATGGGGCAATATCGGAAAAAAAGATCTCGGGAGCTTTGTAAATATCAGGAGAAAATTTAAATTAGAAAGATCGGAATTTTTCAGATATCTGCAGATGAGAGATTACTATATGAAGAAGATTAGGCATAACCTCCAAACAGATGTGAACGAGATTATACAACTTATTTTAAGCTCATATGCAGGAAATAAAATAAGAATTATTTCAAAACTATATCAGAAACTTATGACAAACAATCATACAAGTAACTATATAAAGGAGAAATGGGAGAAAGAGCTCAATTTAAACATAACAGAAGAAAGCTGGCAGGAAATATGGAAAACACAACACACATCAACAAATTCAAGGGCATGGAGGGAATTTGGATGGAAAAACCTGATTCGCTTTTTCATTACACCACAGATTCAAGGAAAATATACAAATACCCAATCTTTATGCTGGAGGGGATGTGGGGCTCAAAATGCAGACCACTCACATATGTTTTGGAAATGCTACAAAATATCATCATTTTGGAAATCTATGCATGTGACAATACAGAGGATATTAGGATATAATATACCAATGAACTGTAACCTGATGTACTTATGTGATCTTAAAAAAGACAGTGTTATACAGGCTGAGGACAGATATCTAGTTAAAATCTTGTTGATTGCATGTAAAAAAACTATCACAAAAAAATGGCGATCAGAAGTTCTTCCTGACCAAGAACAATGGACTGACATTGTTGAGGACATACGTATGATGGAAAAACTAACATATCGACGAAGAATGCAAGAAGGAATATGGGAGAAAAAATGGCGGAAATGGACACACTACAAAGTGCAACAACGAGGCAGAAATTGAAAGAATAACCAAAGACACTGAAAAAACCAGAAGAATTAAGAGATGGAAACTAAAAACTTGATGCTCCAACATTTGTCCCCCCCCCTTTTATTTTTTATTTTTTTTTATTTTTTATTTTTATTTTGTTTATTTTTTTTTATTTTTCCCTACCCTAACCCCTTTGTTTTTTAAATGTAGAATGTGATCTGAATGCATTATATATGATGAAAAATGAATAAAAATCTAAGTTACAAAAAAAAAAAAATGCCTTTTAATGAGCGTAAATGGCACTGTTACTCTGGTAAAACACGGATGGCACTTCTCCCCAACAATATGGACAACCTTCTGTTGCCTGGGCACAATATGGGAAGACTGAGAAAGGGGAATTGACGGTAGTGGTGACAGCTTAAAAGACAGCTCTATCTACATCTATCTCTACCTCTATCCATCTACAGCTTTACCTGACTTGGCACACTAAAGCCCCTTTTCCACTAGTACCTATATAGCCCAGAACACCACGGTATGGTTTTATTCAGTTCAGTATGCTTTTGTTTCTATGACACCAGAGTACCACTCGAGGGGGGTGGGATTTGTTTACAGGGAGGTGGCACAACCCTCCCGTGATGTAAAACAAGCGACACAGGCAAAACACAAGATGGCAGGATATGAGGCGACTGCGGTCTCTGGCTTTTTTGCCAGAGTAAAGGCAAAAAAGGAGAGCCAGAGAAAGCTATAGGCGACAAGACGACACACTCTGGAAAAGAACTGGAGCGTTTAGGAAGCTATATAGAGCAGTATAAAGTGGAAGACATGAGGATACAAACTACATCACATATGAAGGTAAGCTAATGATTGCTAATACTACTTTGCTTTAAGTCTGCCGTACTACATTGTAATGTCGGCAAGTTATCGCTATTGGGTACTAAAATATGTAGGCTGTTTGTGTGTGTTTCAGATGGCTCTCTTGTGGCAAAATTATTGCTTCAAACCGTGGGTCTGCGCATTCAACACAGGCTCCCAGTGATGAGATGTCACCCCAGCTTCACAAACGCGCAGTGGTTACAGAACTTCACATTGTCTGTAGAAATGTTTAGCTTCCTGTGCAACAAATTGCTCTGATCTGTGTGAAAATCACAGACTGTTGAGACGTCATGGGATGTACCTGCTCTAGCAGGTGGTATCGTGGCAAAAAGTGATCATCTGCCAAAACTTGATCACCAGGTGTCATATTGTAGTTATATGATTTTTTTTTTTAAATTTTGTGTACTTTATTGATCCCCAGTGGGGAAATTCTGGGCATCCACCTGAATGGATGAAGCAGCCACAGTATGGTGCTATCCCTTCACACACACATTCACACTTAGGGCCACTTTAGAGTCTCCAATTAACCTAACTTGCATGCTTTTGGTATGTGGGAGGAAACTGGAGAAATCCCGGAGTAAACCCACGCAGACACGGGGAGAACATGCAAACTCCACACAGATCACTGTTGATCAGGGGCTGGGATCAAACCCAGGATCCCATGGCCAAGGGTGAGTTGCTGCGCTGCCACAGTGCTAACCACTGCACGATATGGGGTTATATTAGCTGTAAAATATATATTTCAACAGTACTGAGTTAGGTATAATAAGATAGATTTAAGAATTATGATGGATTTTAAGCCAAAACAAACTTGATCTAGGATTAAAAGCAATTAAAATAATGCAGTCACAAGGTGACATGGAAAATACATGGATTTAAGGGGATAAGGACCTGTACTTATATAGCACTTTTTCTAATCTCAAAGGCCACTCAAAGTGCTTCACTAGTACTAACCCTCTATTCTAAGGGCCTATAGGAGACATATATCTAGGGACAATTTAGAGTCACCAATTAACCTAACATGCATGTCTTTTGGATTGTGGGAGGAAACCGGAGCCCCCAGAGTAAACCTACGCAGCACAGGGAGAACATGCAAACTCCACACAGAAAGGTTCCTACCCTTGCCAGCCTGGGGATTCGAACCTGGAACCTTCTAGCTGTAAGGCAACAGTGCTAACCACTGCATCACCATGCAGTGGATATATTTACTGGATATACACATGTAGATACTGTATGAATATACAGTATATTCTCTGCATCAACAATGTACTATACATGTATTCATTTAGTATTGCATTAGGAATTTTGACCATCATTTTTGTCCAGGCCTGTTTCATGAGTTTTTTTGTTTTTTTTTAAATAATTCTGTTGAACCACAATTCAAAAGCATTGTCTGATTTTCATTGGTTAATTTTCATAGAATTTTTATTTATTACCACTTTTGTCAGATTCAAGTTATTTCTGTGACCATTGTGGGTTTTTCTTTCATTAACAGAGGGGTACCAACAATTTTGTCCACGTGTGTGTGTATGTATGTATATATATATTTTTTTTATTTTTTTTTTAACTCTTTGGTCACCCAAGAAACTCTCAGTGATCCCTCTGCGAGCTCTCCTGGTGTCTCAGAGACCTTTCAAGGCTGTTTCAAAGATCTCTAAAGATCACCATGAAAGTTGACAAAACATTTCCCAAACATTTACAAAGAAATGCCTTTTTCCACGCTTTAGATCACTGAGACAGAGCCAATTTTTGATTTCTCAGCGATCACCCTACAATCTCCATGCTATGTAAAGGAGCCCTTATATTTAATCAATTAAATGAAAACATCTATCATAAAAGTGCAACAAATAGTCAGTTATTTGCTTTAAAAATTGCAACTTTTGATTGACCAGAAAAATCTGTCATTGGCAGAAGCCCTAAATTAATACAAGAAATTGTCAAATTAGTGACACATGTTCAAGTAGCACTGGCACAAGGTGCATGTGGGAACTTGTCCGATGTATTTAAATCAGACATTAGTCTGTTTTTAACCTGCCAGAGTCTCTTTGATAATGGATTTTACTTGTGTGAGTTGGCATCCCATATATCCTTCTACCCATGCAGCTCCCTCACCTGAACCAGACCGAGTATTTCCAGTAGTGGGAACATGTCCAAAGTAAACTTTTTTCTGCATTGCACAAATGAAAAGGGACCACCGCGCACAATATCCAGAGGAGAAACATCTGCAATTCATGTAAGAGATTCACTTCCATTTTTAAACTCCCTCTTCTTCATGTCACTTTAATGGCCTTATCAGATGGCAATGTGACCTCACATCTTTGTCAGAATACTAATTATGCACAAATGCATAAAGAAGAATCAAGAACTCTTTATTGTCATTATGTGTGTGATAGAAAAATTCCATATTATCTGTATTATTCTTATTATATTATTATTCTTATATTATTCCATGACTTTCCCATTTCATGTCTGTTATACAATGGGGAAAAAAAGTATTAATTTAGTCAGCCACCAATTGTGCAAGTTCTCCCACTTAAAAGATGAGAGGTCTCCAATTTTCATCATAGGTATACCTCAATTATGAGAGACAAAATGAAAAGAAAAAAAAAATCCAGAAAATCACATTGAAGGATTTTTAATGAATTAATTGGTAAATTCCTTGGTAAAATAAGTATTTGGTCAGTAACAAAAGTTCATCTCAATACTTTGTTATATAACCTTTGTTGGCAATGACAAAGGTCAAATGTTTTCTGTAAGTCTTCACAAGGTTTTCACACACTGTTGCTGGTATTTTGGCCCATTCCTCCATGCAGATCTCCACTAGAGCAGTGATGTTTTGGGGCTGTCGCTGGGCAACACAGACTTTCAACTCCCTCCAAAGATTTTCTATGGGGTTGAGATCTGGAGACTGGCTAGGCCACTCCAGGACCTTGAAATGCTTCTTACGAAGCCACTCCTTCGTTGCCCGGGTGGTGTGTTTGGGATCACTGTCATGCTGAAAGACCCAGCCACGGTTCATCTTCAATGCCCTTGCTGATGGAAGGAGGTTTTCACTCAAAATCTCACGATACATGGCCCCATTCATTCTTTCCTTTACACAGATCAGTTGTCCTGGTCCCTTTGCAGAAAAACAGCCCCAAAGTATGTTTTCACCCCCATGCTTCACAGTAGGTATGGTGTTCTTTCTCCTCCAAACACGACAAGTTGAGTTTTTACCAAAAGTTCTATTTTGGTTTCATCTGACCATATGACATTCTCCCAATCCTCTTCTGGATCATCCAAATGCTCTCTAGCAAACTTCAGACGGGCCTGGACATGTACTGGCTTAAGCAGGGGGACACGTCTGGCACTGCAGGATTTGAGTCCCTGGCGGCGTAGTGTGTTTCTGATGTAGCCTTTGTTACTTTGGTCCCAGCTCTCTGCAGGTCATTCACTAGGTCCCCCCATGTGGTTCTGGGATTTTTGCTCACCGTTCTCGTGATCATTTTGACCTCACGGGGTGAGATCTTGCGTGGAGCCCCAGATCGAGGGAGATTATCGGTGGTCTTGTATGTCTTCCATTTTCTAATAATTGCTCCCACAGTTGATTTCTTCACACCAAGCTGCTTACCTATTGCAGATTCAGTCTTCCCAGCCTGGTGCAGGTCTACAATTTTGTTTCTGGTGTCCTTTGACAGCTCTTTGGTCTTGAGCATAGTGGAGTTTGGAGTCTGTTTGAGGTTGTGGACAGGTGTCTTTTATACTGATAATGAGTTCAAACAGGTGCCATTAATACAGGTAACGAGTGGAGGACAGAGGAGCCTCTTAAAGAAGTTACAGGTCTGTGAGAGCCAGAAATCTTGCTTGTTTGTAGGTGACCAAATACTTATTTTACCGAGGAATTTACCAATTAATTCATTAAAAATCCTTCAATGTCACTTCCGGTTATGGCTGCCACGTAAGACGGACGTGTCTCACTCTGCTCTGCTCCTGGAGAAAAAAATCGGCAAATAACTCTCTCATTTGGGACAGAACGTATCCCAGCGTTTGGGCGAGGATATGTCGGTGAAGCCTAAGGCTGGAAAACCAGGTAAAGGAAAAAGCGAGCCGCCGAAACAGTCCAAATTAACGGACTTTCAGGTCTGTGACGCAGCAAACAAAACTCCATATATGGCGGAGGAGGCTGGCAACGGTGCGATATCTGCGGGGAGCGGCGCAGATGCGCTGATGGCTGCCATGAGTTCAATGAGAGCGGACTTTTCCTCTAGATTTGATGGGATTATGACAGCGTTGGAAGGAATAAGAAAGGAATTGGGTGACTGTGTAGAACGAATGGCGCAGATGGAGCTCCGTCTCGCTAGTGCTGAAGATGACGTCACCCGTCTTCAATTAAAGGTGCGCACTTTGGAAAAAAAAAAATGTCTAGAAGATAATATTTTGGATTTGGAATCTCGGTCGAGACAGAATAACTTGAGGCTGGTGGGTCTTCCAGAGGAATCAGAAGGTCGGGACGTATATTCCTTTCTGGAAAAGTGGATTCCGGAGGTGCTGGGCAGCGAGGAGTTGCAATCAGCAGTGGTTCTGGAAAAAGCACATCGTATTGGCCCACGGAGAGATAAGGGACCGCCGAGGACCTTAATTATGAAGTTTCTTAGCAACAGAGACAGGATGAAGATCTTCAACGCTGCACCAGCTAAAGGAGAGATTAAACACCAGGATCAGCAGGTGCGGTTCTACCCAGATTTGGCCACAGGAATCCAACAATTGAGGAAGCAGTTTGATCCCATACGTAAGGAGCTGCGCAACCTTGGGATTCGTCATGGTGTAATCTATCCTGCGAGACTGCTGACCACGTATGAGGGCAGAACCCACATCTTCAAGACCCCAGAGGAGGCGCAGGAGTTCATCAAGAAGATCAAAGAAGAAGAAGAGACTGGTGGGAGCTAAGCATGAACAAAATATAAGGTAGAATAATTAAGCATTTGCACAGGCATCTGACTGACTTGAAGTAAATAGCAAGTTTACAAAATATAGATTGTATTATATATTAAAAAAAAACAAAAACAAAACAAATTAAAAAAACTATGATGTACAAAGTTGTTAAAAATTTTGGAGTTAAGTTGGAAAACTACAGAGGAGAGTTAATGTTACGTCATTAAAAGCAGTAGAGTTAGGGTGATTGGGAGGATGAAGAAGGAGTGGCTTAGGCTGTTCCCCGTGGGTGTGGAGCGGTCGATGGCTATATCGGGAGACGGAATTTTTCTTTTGATTTTGGGGGGTTCGCCACAAGTGTGGGAAGGGGGAATTTGTTTGTGTGTAGTTTGTAGGATGAATGTTCAACCACTCATGTTTTTGCTCCTCTGTATGAGCATGTTTACACTGCAAGGTAATCCCAAACTCTCTATTGATCATAAACCAAAGTGTTAATCTTAATTTAACTTCATGGAATTGCAGAGGTCTACAAAATTTAAAAAAACTTAAACAAGTTATGAATAAAATAAAAGACATGGGTTCAAAAATTGTGTTTTTACAAGAAACTCATCTAATAGAGGAGGATATAAAAAGAATTAGGAGTAGATGGCAAGGAAGTGTCTTCACCTCATCATTCTCATCCCGGGCCAGGGGAGTTATGACTCTCTTACATAAATCAGTCCCTTTTCAAGTGAAAAATGTAATTAGAGACAAACTTGGAAGATATGTAATCATTCAAGGTTCTTTGCTATTAGAAAATATAAATCTTGTGAACTTATATGGTCCCAATATAGATGACCAAAAGTTCTTTGCTAATTTATTTCTTATTTTATCATCACTTACAGGGCAACATATAATAGCAGGGGATTTTAATTGTACATTGAATCCAGGTATAGATAGATCAACAGGACTGGATTGTACGCACAATGGATGTAGGATGACTATTAATCATTTTATGAAAGAATTGAGATTGTTAGATATATGGAGAGAAATGAAACCACAAGTTAAAGCCTATTCTTGTTATTCCAGTACCTACAAGACATTCTCACGTATTGATTATTTTTTGATCTCCACAGAATTAAGATCCAAGATTCAAAACTGCTTTTATGATAACATCGTGATCTCTGATCATGCACCCTGTTGTCTAATATATGTAGATAAAAAATTGACAAAGGAATCAGGTAGATGGCAATTTCAGCATAAATGGCTTCAGGATGAGGAATTTGTCAAGTATATAGAAAAACAGATAGACGAGTACTTTGACATCAATACTACACAAACATTAGCATGTGTAAAGTGGGAGGCTTTCAAAGCTTTTATTAGGGGACATATTATTAGTTATACAGGATCAAAATCTAAGAAGACTCGAGAGGAGAGAGCTAAATTGGAACATAAAATGAAAAGTCTTCAGGAAAAAGTGTATGCAGGAAGTGATCCAAGGTTGGAGAATGAATTACTGATTTTGAGAGCTGAATACGACAAAAAATCAGCGAATAGAGCTGCCTCGAGTCTTCTAAGATTGAAACAATCTTTTTATGAACAAGGTGAAAAATCAGGAAAATTATTGGCATGGCAGATTAAACAATTAGAAATTAAAACACCAATTACTAGTATTATAAGTAATGGACAGGTAGTTATAGATCCTTTAGAAATTAACAGAGCCTTTAGAGATTACTATGAAAAATTATATGATACTAAAAATGAATTTGATTTAACAAAACTAAATGGGTTTTTGAACGAACTATCTATACCGTGTATTCCAAATGAAAACAGGGAGATATTGGAGTCTAAAATTAGTCAAGAAGAAGTTGGGCTAGCCATTGATAATATGAAATCAGGAAAAAGTGCAGGACCAGATGGTCTTCCAGTTGACCTTTATAAAAAATTTAAGAATAAATTAATAAAACCTTTTTTGGAAATGGTTTTAGAAGCATTTCAAAATAATAATTTACCATCGTACATAAATAATGCCTTAATTATACTGCTGCCAAAACCAGGTAAGCCCTCTAATAAATGTGAAAATATGAGACCAATAAGCCTATTAAACGCCGACCTTAAGATAATCTGTAAAATTTTAGCAAGACGAATACAAGAAATTTTACCAAATATTATTAATCGAGATCAGAATGGCTTTATAAAGGGAAGACAAGGCTTCCATAATGTAAGAAGACTATTTAATATTATTTATTTTAATAAAGAAGCACCGGATACAGCTCTCCTATCACTGGACGCCGAAAAGGCCTTTGATAGAGTTGAATGGCCCTTTCTTTTTGAAGTCCTACAAAGGTTTGGACTTGGAAATAATTTCATAAAATGGGTTCAAATAATATACAATAATGCTACAGCAGAAATCCTAACAAATAACAATATTTCAAAACCAATAAAAATCAATAGAGGATGTCGACAAGGCTGTCCACTTTCACCTTTACTGTTTACTATGGCAATTGAACCTTTAGCAATAGCGATACGTTTACATTCACAAATATATGGAATTAAAGTTGGACCAACAGAACATAAAATCTCCCTGTACGCCGATGACATAATTTTGTTTATGTCGAATCTAAAAAAATCAATTACAACCTTGTTGAATTTAATAAAGAATTTTGGGGAAATATCAGGATATAAAATAAATAAAACTAAATCTTCAATATTAATGCTAAATGAGACCCAGAGAAATTACCCAGCCCCTGAGGTAAATCAATTCAATGTTGTAAATCAGTTTAAATATTTAGGAATCCAAATTGTGCCTAAGCTAGAATCAGTCGCCAGTGTCAACTATGAAGCCTTAATGTCAGACATCAATGAGTTAACTCAGAGATGGATGTCACTACCAATGTCGATGATCGGGAGAATCAATATACTTAAAAGTAATTTCAATACATTCCCTTATCACCACCTTTAGATTTATTCTCAAGAATAAAAAAAAAGTTAGTGGAATTTATATGGAACAACAGGAGGGCTAGATTACGTCTGTCTTTATTATATTTACCATTTGATCGTGGAGGTCTGAAATGTCCAAATTTTATGTTGTATTATTGGTCGGCACAACTGAGGTCTATGACATATTATTTTTCATCAAATGATCTCCCTCACTGGACTGAAATGGAATCATACAATTTACCTTTACCTCTTCCCATATTCATATACTCAGATTCGGCAAAAAAATTACAAAAACAAGTTAAAAATCCATTTGTAAAGCATATGATCAAAATATGGTGTGAAGCTAAAAACTATTTAAAAGAACCACAGTTATTGTCACAATTTAGTCCAATATGGGGTAATCAATATTTTAAACCAGGGAGAGCGGACGCTGTATTTAAAGTATGGAATTTAAAAGGGATACAAAAGATTCAGGATTTATAATTGCCATGTGCAGATATCATAATGTCTTTTGAAGAGCTGAGGATCAAATTTAATCTCAATAGAACACATTTTTTTAAATATCTTCAACTTAGAAACTTTATTCGATCAAATCAAAATAAAGCTCTCACTCGACCTATTTATTCATCCTTGGAAAAAATGATGATGAAAGATAGTAAAAGAAAGGGTATTATTTCAGAGTTTTATAACTCATTGACACTATCTTCAAGTGAAAATTCACTGAAAAGATTAAACTACTGGAAAGAAGATCTGCAAACTGAAATTTCAGAGGAACAATGGGATTTGGCTTGTACAGAAGCTCAAACCAAATCAATAAATGTACGCCTTAAATTGATACATTTCAAATGGTTAATGCGGATGTATGTTACACCGGAGGAGTTAAATAAATATAACAAAAATATACCAGATACATGCACAAAATGCATGGAAAGTAAAGGAACTCTATTTCATTGTGTATGGGAATGTAGATTAATAAGAATGTTTTGGGAAGAGGTGAGGGTAACAATTGAAAAAATAATCTCAAAACAAATCATATTGAATCCTAAATTGTTTTTGTTGGGTCTGTACCCAGAAAAGCATAATTTTAATAAAAGTGAAAGAACATTCATAGACCCTCAGTTTGCTTAATGCCAAAAATGTATTGGCACTATTATGGAAAAAGACTCATAGACCAGATGTGACTCAGTGGTAAGACAGATGTGGCAAACCTTCCATTAGAAAGAATAACATATATACTGAAATCAAAGGAAATTGTGTTGAGAATATATGGAGACCTTTTATTGATTATGTAAGGAATTTAAACATAACTTTTTGAAGAAGAAGGTGAATGATGTGTGTGGACCCTGTGAAATTCCAAACTGGTGAACATAAATATGTATACTTATGTATTGGATTTAGTCTCGACTAAACAGAGGGAGCATTGTTGAAGATTTGATTTTGCGGGGGTTGTTGGTGTTTTTAATGCATCTTTTTTTTTTTTTTTTTTGTAGTACTTTAGTGTTAGTGTTTGATTGTTTGTATCATGTTTGTTAAAAAAAAAAAGGTTCAATAAAGATATTGTGGAAAAAAAAAAATCCTTCAATGTGATTTTCTGGATTTTTTTTTTCTCATTTTGTCTCCCATTGTTGAGGTATACCTATGATGAAAATTGGAGACCTCTCTCATCTTTTAAGTGGGAGAACTTGCACAATTGGTGGCTGACTAAATACTTTTTTGCCCCACTGTATGTGCATTCCATGAAGGATAAGTTCATATATATTTGTACAATTTGGACAAAATTGTTGGTATCCCTCTGTTAATGAAAGAAAAACCCACAATGGTCACAGAAATAATTTGAATCTGACAAAAGTGGTAATAAATAAAAATTCTATAAAAATTAACCAATGAAAATCAGACAATGTTTTTGAATTGTGGTTCAACAGAATTACTTTAAAAAATAAACTCATGAAACAGGCCTGGACAAAAATGAATGAATGAAAAGGTTTATTGTCAATACTACCATACGTGCAATACATACAGGAGAATTGAAATCTGACTTGACAATGGGCGCGCTTCTGTAAGCGCATCCCATAGCCGCGGCAGCCCGAAGGCGCCATTCGAACAGGAGGGTGAAGAGGGCAAGGGTCAGGGTCAGGGAAAACACAATAGGTAGAGAGAAAAAAACATAGTTATCAGAATAACGCTCGTATGAGCTCACATAAGCTCATATAGCTCATATAAGCTCAAATGAGCCAGATTATGATCACACAGAAAAAAAAACCCTCTATGCACAATTAGCAGACAATAGATCACACATTACAAAGACAGCAGAGAGAGACAGTGAGTGTATATGTACATCAGTGTAAATGAATCACTCGTGTATGTTGGATGCAGCAGTGTGTAGTGTAGGTGTGTCATTGCTAGTGAACAGCAGAGGGCACCCTCTGGCAACGGATAGATATTATTCAGTCATGTGTTCTATAGTCCAGACACATGGTAACGCTGTCCTTGGAGCTCGGTCTGCTGAAACAACAGCAATTGTCGATTGTATGGGTTAAGAGAGAGAGCCAGACTCCCTTCAGCCTTATCTTCCCAGGAGGAGTGAATGAAGTCTTCAAGGGCGCCGGATCAAGGTCGAAAGGCACAGTTCACTTAGAGTAAAGAATTTCATCTCTCAGCGATTGTGCATCACAATTTACAGGCTTTAAAGTCATTCTCTGGAAAGCACTCAGCGACTCCAGATGTTATCCACCTACTGAAAACATAGGTAACATGTCCAAGAGAGTCCATTCTCTCTTCAATGCATGCCAGGTGGTAAATTCCATGTTAATCCCATTTGCCGCTATCCGTGCTCCCCCCAGCTGGAAATTGTTGGGGGAGCTACGCCGGGGTCCGCAATTTGTTTAGCTCACCCAAATATAATTTTGATACACCAGGAGCTCCAGGGCCAAACAGAAAATCCTGTGATCATGCCAATCTTCAGTCGAATCATGCAGGTTCCAATTCTTGGGCTCCCCCCTGGCCCGGTTCTTGTTGAAAAGTGGTGACAATAGCATTAAGCCACAATCCAATTTCCATAGTTTCCATTTGGGTCGATTCAGCAGAAGTAGAGTGAGACACAGACAGGACATTGCAAGCAGGGAAACATTCAGGAGAAGGAAAGGAGAGAGGGGAGAAAGCGTCTGCTCTCTCTGAAAGCCGGAACTGAACGGAAATGATGGTACCCCTAGAAAAGATTGACAATAATGTGACCATAGGGACATGTTCAACCAAGATGTGTCATCTAATTAACATCACAGGTGTCTACAAACTTGTAATCAGTCAGTCAGCCTATTTAAAGGGTGACAAATAGTCACTGTGCTATTTGGTGACATGGTGTGTACCACACTAAACATGGACCAGAGGAAGCAAAGGAGAGCGTTGTCTCAGGGGATTATAAAGAAAATTATAGACAAGCACGTTAAAGGTAAAGGCTATAAGACCATCTCCAAGTAGCTTGATGTTCCTGTGACTACAGTTGCACATATTATTCAGAAATTTAAGATCCATGGGACTGTAGCCAACTTCCCTGGACGTGGCCGCAGGAGGAGACGGATAATACGAATGGTAACAAAAGAGCCCAGAACAACCTCTAAACACATTCATGGTGAACTCCAAGGTCAAGATACATCAGTGTCAGATCGCACCATCTGTCGTTGTTTGAGCCAAAGTGGACTTCATGGGAGACGACCAAGGAGGACACCACTGTTGAAAACAAATCATAAAAAAGCCAGACTGGAATTTGCCAAACTGCATGTTGACAAGCCACAAAGCTTCTGGGAGAATGTCCTATGGACAGACGAGACAAAACTGGAACTATTTGGCAAGGCACATAAGCTCTGTGTTCACAGACGCAAAAATGAAGCATACCGAGAAAAGAACACTGTCCCTACTGTGAAACATGGAGGCGGTTCTGTTATGTTCTGGGGCTGCTTTGCTGCATCTGGCACAGGGTGTCTTGAATCTGTGCAGGGTACAATGAAATCTCAAGACTATCAAGGTATTCTAGAGAGAAATGTGCTGCCCAGTGTCAGACAGCTTGGTCTCAGTCGCAGGTGATGGGTCTTGCAACAGGATAATGACCCAAAACACACAGCTAAAAACACCCAAGAATGGCTAAGAGCGATACATTGGACTATTCTAAAGTGGCCTTCTATGAGCCCTGATCTAAATCCTATTGAACATCTGGGGAAGGAGCTGAAACATGCCGTCTGGAGAAGGCACCCTTCAAACCTGAGACAACTGGAGCAGTTTGCTGATGAGGAGTGGGCCAAAATACCTGCTGAGAGGTGCAGAAGTCTCATTGACAGTTACAGAAATCATTTGATTGCAGTGATTGCCTCAAAAGGTTGTGCAACAAAATACTAAGTTAAGGGTACCATCATTTTTGTCCAGGCCTGTTTCATGAGTTTCTTTTTTAAAATAATTCTGTTGAACCATAATTCAAAAGCATTGTCTGATTTTCATTGGTTAATTTTCATAGAATTTTTATTTATTACCACTTTTGTCAGATTCAAGTTATTTCTGTGACCACTGTAGGTTTTTCTTTCATTAACAGATGGGTACATGTGCGCGCAAATGCCTGAGACTGTAGGTCATCTAAGATGTAAATAATGACCTAAGATAAGCTCTCATGTTATATTGACCTGCTCTGTTTAGGATACCAGGACTGTGATAGGCACTTAGACTGTCTCCGAGATGTCTCTGAATGGCTCTGCAGATGGGTCAAGGCCTTCTCCCCCCTTCTCCCTCTTTGTTTACCCATAGCTATAAAACACCAGACTCAGAAATGTATGTTCAGAAGGTTAGGTGCGTGTGACTAAGTTTCATACTCATGTAATCTCTCTGAATGGCCATGGGATTTAATAAATATACTTAAATCCAAATACTCCGCCTGATTTTTTTGACTCAGAATAATTATGCTCAAAATAATTCTATCAGGGCAGCGCGGTGATGGAGTGGTTAGCACTGCGGCAGCACAGCAACTCACCCTTGGCCAGGGGATCCTGAGTTCGATCCCAGCCCCCAACCAACAGTGATCTGTGTGGAGTTTGCATGTTCTCCCCATGTCTGCGTGGGTTTACTCCGGGATTTCTCCGGTTTCCTCCCACATGCCAAAAACATGTAAGTTAGGTTAATTGGCATCTAAACTGGGGATTCTAAATTGTCCTTCGGTATGACTGTGAGAGTGAATGGTTGTCTGTCTCTCTGTGTTGGCCCTACGATGGACTGGCGATCTGTCCAGGGTGTACCCTGCCTCTCGCCCAAAGATGCTGGGATAGGCTCCAGCCCTCCCGTGACCCGAAAAGGATTAAGCGGAAGAAGATGAATGACTGAATGAATGATTCTATCATTTGGCGCACCGAACAGCGGATCCACATACCATCGTCCTTCCGGCGCCTCTGCCCGATTTCAGCGAGTGCACAGCAGACGAAAGACCTTCCCAGGCTGGGTACAAGACTCAGTGTTACTGCAGTGAAGGTATTTTGAACCGCAGCACTGGAACTGACTGGGTGACGGGTCTAAGAACCCTAAAGGCAGCTTGGATGTGAGTAAATTTATTTGTTGAGTAAAAGATTGTGTTCCCTGGGGTGAAAGAATCTCTGAGGGTGATGTTTCCTAAGCGCTTTAACACTGCAAAGCCTAGTTAACTTTTGTTCGTGTCGGCGAGGTGGATGCTTAGGGGTGTTGTGTGCAGAAATTAATGCAAGAGACTGTTTAATATTGCATAGTGAGCCTTGAGACATTAATCAGGGTAAGATTCTGTCCTACAATATTGCAGTGAGCGTTAATATATGAAGTCTAGGCGAGATTCTGCTGTTTGCATGCAGTGAGTGTTTGATTTGTGAATCAATGCAAGATTCTGTCAGGAACTGCAGTGAGCACTGGCTTGTGTGAACCGGTAATTTTTAATTTTTTTTTATTTTTTTTTTTTTAATTTAAGTTTTTGTAAAGTGTATACAGGTCATTACAGCATTGCATTGTTTACATTTTCATCACATATTCCCTTATTTTTTGCTATTTGACAACATTGGTAGGATAGTTATTACAACACCCCCCCCCCTTTTTTTTAAGGTGAAAGAAAAAGTGAAATTAAGGAGAATTAAATAAAAACAAAACAAACAAAAAAAACAAATAAACAAACAGAACAGCAAAAAACAAACAAACAGAAAATTAAGTAAATAAAAGTAAAAGAGCATCTGAGTAGCATTGGAACAAAGAGCGGGACCATTATTGAAATGGTATTTGTCAAAGATTAGATCTAATGGAAGACACATATGCGATCCAGGGTTGCCAAAAGTTCATGAACCCATCCATGTCCTGTCTCAGTGCGAATGTCAACTTTTCCATCGAGTAAATGTCTTGAATCACGTTAATCCAATCTTCAGGTGTAGGACAGTCCTTCAGCATCCATTTTTTAGTTAGGGCTTTTTTACTTGCCAATATTAAAACATTGAAATAAGTATTTAATCTCCTCGTCTTTCCAGTGAGTCCGGTAGTAAACCCAAATACAAAGTTACAAAAGAAAAGGGAACTGTTATTTTGAATATTTTCCCCAATATGTCTGTACGTTGGTCCAATATTGGTGGATAACTGGCATGACCAAAACACTGAAAATGATTTGCAGTCTTTTCACCACACAAGCGCCAACAGTTCAACCCCTTATGGGTAAATTTGTTTTGTGCAGTGTTCTGAAAATCTTACCAAATTTTTTCCATCCAAATTCTCTCCACTGCAGGGAAGAGGTACTTTTCCATTGCTGTTTATTCTAGCTTTTCCCATATTTCAATGTAAAGTGAAATTCCCCTCTTTTTCCCATCTCTCTTTTATATATGTGTGTTGTCTCCTTTGAAGTCTTGAAGACCTTGATATATTTTAAGAAATGTATTTGATCCCTGGGATCCCTTTATATGCCATTAAGAAGACCTTCAGAACACTGACTGGGCCTTTCAAATCCTCCTTTTTAAGTATATTGTTTATGTGGTGTCTAAGCTGAAAGAACCTGTAAAGATCTTGATTATTAGACCTTGTTTTTTCAAATCTTCAAAACTTCTTAAAGTTTGCCCCTTAAAAAAATCGTAATATTTTATCAGCCTTCTCTTTCCACTCTTTAAATCTAGTGGTCTGTTTTATTGGGGGTAAAGTCTTGATCATAGGCAGTCCATTGCAGAAGTCGATAGGGCTCTTTAGCTGATTCTCTCTGACTATCTTAAACCAAATTTTTAGCGGGGTCTCTAGCCACGGGTTGGTGTTATTCAAGAGTTTAGTTAAGGCATTGTTCCCTATTATTGCTGTAGGGGGATGTCACTTGTTATTTGGCATTCCATCTCCTTCGTTGTGCAGTGTAGACTGGGTTACATATCTCTACTAAAGTTGTTTAATTTGTGCAGCTATAAAATAGTCCCTGATATTTGCAGGCAAGAGCCCACCTTTGTCTTTGTTTAGCTGTAGGGTTCTATATCTGATTCTAGGTCTCTTACCCTGCCATATGAATCTTGAGATCCTTCTGTCCAGCTCCTGCCATGTTTTTTTGGGAGGTTCTACCAGTATTGTTTGGAAAAGGTATAGAAGACATGGAAGTATATTCATTTTGACTGCTTCAATTCTTTGTGCAGTACCTAAGAATGGTATCATATTCCATCTTGCTAGGTCAGATTTTATTTTAGTCACCAGTGGATCATAGTTTAGTGTTATAATTTTGTCGAGTTGTTTCGGGATATTGACCCCCAGATATTTCATAGATTCCAACTCCCAGTTAGTTTTGAGTTCATTTAGTGAAAAATGATTTGGGTCATAGTTGAATGTTAAGACTTGGGTTTTATGCATGTTTAATTTGTACCCCGATAAATCTCCATAGTCTGAAAAAACTGAGATTAGTTCTGGTAGAGAAGTGTCTGGCTGCCCTAGGTATATTAAAATGTCATCAGCAAAGAGTGCTATTTCATGTTCCTTCTGACCAAGTGTAATACCTTGAATTTCTTGATTTTGTCTTATCCATTGGCTCAGAGGTTCTATGAAGACTGCAAAGAGCAGTGGAGACAGGGGGCAGCCCTGACGACATCCTCTTTCCAGCTCAAAAGATGATGATAAATTACCGTTAATCCTTATTTTAGCTGTTGGTTTTTTATATAATGCCTGTATAGTTCTAATGAAGTTGTTATGAAAATTGAAACTGGATAAGATTCTATATAGGAAAGACCAGTCAACCGAATCAAATGCTTTTTCAGCATCTAATCCCAATACGACTGCATTTAAGTTATATTTTTTTATATGATGAATTATGTGTAAAGTGCGTCGAATGTTGTCTTGTGTCTGTCTTTGTCTTATAAAACCTGTTTGGTCTAAGTGAACTAAGTCTGTCAGTATGTTTTCTAACCTTTTGGCAAGGATAGTGGTAAAAAGCTTATAGTCCTGATTTAATACACTGATTGGTCTGTAGTTGGAGCATTCTAGTTTATCCTTTTCAGGTTTAGGTATAACTGCAATGACCCCTTCTCTCCAGGAGGGGGGGATTTCCCCTGTGTGGAGGACATAGTTAAATGTTTTCAGGAGGAGAGGAGATAGTTGCTGTTTAAAGGTTTTGTACTATTCTGCTGTATAGCCATCTGCTCCTGGGGATTTGTTAGCTTTAAGCTTCATAATTGCTTTTTCCAATTCTTTAGGTTGTATTTCTGACAGTAGGGTTTTATTTTGTGAATCCGTAAGTTGGGGAAGGTTTAATGTGTTTAGTAATGTCTCGGATGCGTTTTTATGTTTTTTGTGGGAGTATAAGTTCTTGTAGTAATTCTCGAAGCTTTTAAGAATATCCTGAATTCTGAATTTTATTTCCTTTGATACTGGGTCTCTGATTTTGTAGATTGCTCTTTCCGTTTGTTGTTTCCTCAATTTATAGGCTAGTAATTTTGCCGATTTACTGCCTGCTTCATAGTGTTTTTGTTTCAGAAATGTAAGTTTCTTCTGGATTTCTATTGTGTAGATCTCGTTTATTTGTTTTTTAATTTCCTTAATTTTGAGCGAATCATTAGAATGAGTGTTGTCTTTGTGCTCTAAAGTATCACCTAACCAGGACTTTTACCTAACCAGACTTTTACCGGATAGCCGGTAGGAAGAACCTGCGGAACCTCTCCGTTATGCACCTAGGATGGCACAAATCAAATGTTTGATTTGTGCCTCATACTGTAATTTTGATATTAAGAGGCGCTTAACTTTTCTAAAATGTACAGTTTGGATAAAACAAGTGTCTTATGTGTTAAATTGTGTTCTAACTGGATGTTCTGAACTAAATATCTTGTACTTAAAAACAGTTTAACAAAAAATAAACAAAACTTAATCACAAACTCTTTTAGCTCTAAAGTCACAGTATTTTCCCCATTCCTGCAGTGGGTAACTCAAAGTCTGTGTGTGGTATTCATGTCCTCCTCTCCTTTACAAAGAGGAACTGAGGGGGAATCAGAAGGGATAGAACAATGGAGAAAGACGAGGTAGAGAAAACGTGACAAAGAAACAACAGAAAAAAATCAAGTTGATGGAAGAAGAGTGACTGAAAAAAGGGAAGCAGCAGCATTCAGCGGCACTATGGTTGAGCAGTCCTTTTGACTAGCAAGAGGTGAATCAGAGACCCATTGTTGGAATCCCACTCCTCACTGTATTGTCTGACCTCATCAATGCAGGGTCATCGGAAACAACGGTGAACGCTCCTCTAAGTTCTTTCTCTTTTTTCACTGTCACAGAATCAGCCAAAAACTCAGTATTTTTATAACTTTTCTTTATACTGCTGTATCTTGTGTTGCGATAAAGTAATAATGACTAGGAATAAAACACTTTAGTCACATATTGTATGAAACTGCCTTTATAAACAAGAGCACTCTGAGGCGAGTGCACTATCCCCCACCTCTTTTCTTTGACGATACCAAATATCGCTAAGCAGACTGGGGGCAGAACCAATAAGCCTGTTATCTATGACTATACAAAAAAATAGTTGTATACAGCCCATAGCTGTAGGATAGGATCGCAAGGTGAACCTTATAGCAAGATTGGAGAGCTTCTACTGTATTGTAAGAGAGCATGGGGAATGCTAACCTTGGACCTTTAATGTTATTGAATTAAACACAGGTGTTATTCATAAAGAACTTGGTTGATTTGTCTCTGGCACCTGCAAATTATCATTCAAATTGGTGTTTAAAAAGTCACAATTTTACCACAAATTTTCAAGTAATACATAATAAATTCATTTTAAAGGGGTCATTGACTGCACTTTTTCCACATTTAACAGCTCAGTCATGTCTTAAGTGTTTGACATATTTTGTTCACATTTTCTTTAATTTTTTAATTACTGAAGCAAATTTTTTTTTTTTCTTGGCTTTCTTGAAATGCTCTGATTTAAAGCCTGTCACTTTAAGAAACATCCTTCAACTGTTCAACTCCACCCTCCCTCTTACATCTGTTAGCCATTAGCTGAGAAGCTTCTAGCCTTCTTCTAGCTTGGATGAGCAGCACTGGTTCACTGATCTGCAGTCGTTTATGCATCTCGCATCATCCCCAGGCCCACCCTCCAACACCCTGCTGAGACGCCACAACAAATCGCCAGCACCGGCGATCCACCGATCACTGCAACCCAAGGCCGCTGGCCAAGCCACGGGATCTCAAAGAGCAATGTCTCACTGTGCAGTACTCTGCTCCCACGGCCAGCCAGTGGGTCTGCCCCATCACAAAGTGGCTCCCCCACGCTACCTGTGAGAGTATGCTCCGAGGATGGGGAGGGAGATGAACCAGCAGCTCCAGGCAGCATCCCTGGGTTGCGGTAACTGCCTGTCATGCCCCGGGTGTCGGCGAAAGCATTGCCGAGTTGCTGGGGATACTGCCTGGAGCTGGCTGACTCCGTGACCGGCATGCTGGCGCTGGCGACCCGCCGCAGAACCATGGTGAAACCACCAAGGAGACAGACCAGAGCAATGTGAGGCACATTGTGGACGTGGACCGGTGAGCCAGGTGGTAACAGAGATGGTTATTAGGGTGACTAGAGCTGAAGAAAATAACAATATAATCCACGCTCAGTTCGAGCTTCCTGTTACCAGTGTTAGCTTGGGGACTAATAGCTGAGGAGCTAACAGGCTACCTTTAGCACCATTTCCAACTACATGACAGACAGGTAGGTGGGCTAATAATAAAGTAGTGGGCTAGTTTCTAGGACAGGGGTGGGTTGGCTTTTTCAATACACAACTGTTGTGTTAGAGTTTGGTCTTTTAGCTGTGTGGTACGGGTGGCGGCTCCGCCTTCCGGTTCCGCTACCACCCACGGCTATAAGAGGGCAGTGGGCAGGAGGGGCAGTCTCTTTGCCACCTCTCTGCCTGGCGGATGCGCTTGTGTGCTGTGGAGTGCCTTTCAATAAACGTGTATCCAGTTTGACACCTGGCCTTGTCCTTGGCTCCGTATTCAGAGATAACATTTGGCAACGAGAATAAAAGTGGATTAAAACAAGGTACGGAAGCATGTGGGTTTGAAATTCTGCCGTTTTTGGAGCCCCCCCCAGCGAGCCATCGGTGGGGGGCGCCGCTTTCAGACGGTACACAGTGGCACTGAACCTTGGGAAGCTGGAGAAGTTGGGGGCAGTGAGTTGTTGGTGCATAATCTTGCAGTGGAGGAACAGCATGTTCTGAGCACAATGGGAGACTGTGACAGTCTTGACGACATGGTTGAGCTAATGGTGCGCTATCTTCACGCCCTGAAAAACGTCATGGGCTCACAAGATTCGGTTTGGACAGGTGCCACCAACGAGTGGTGTGTCTATTGAGTGGTTCGTGAGCAGGTTGGGGCTGTTGGTCAGCGGGGTGCCAGCTCAGACTGTGGAAGAGGAGATGATTTGCCAATCAGTTGGCGGAGTATACCAATGGTGCTGTGATTAGGTCAAAAGTTGTTTACGTTTTCAGGCGAACTGATGCTGCCCACAGCCATCGAGTTAGTTCAACTGCTGGAAGCTGCGGAAAAACTGTCACGGGAGCTGAGTGAGAGCTTGTCACACCAACATCTGGGATCACTGCCGACCAACGCATGCAGTGGACCAGTCAGCGTGTGAAGCATGAAGGACGATGCAAACGCTGGGAATGTCCGCCCTGGAAAACCCAAATGTGTGGGCTTGTGGATCCACGAAGCACTGTTTAAAGGCCAGAGGTTGTTCAGCAAGAGCGGAGCGATGCGGCAAGTGTGGCCACTTGCTTCATGTCACCAGGGTATGCCACAAATCTGAGCGAGGAGGTCCGTGGCACAAAGAGGACTCTCGTGTCCCCACGGTTTGTCCATGCTGTGTCCCCGAGCACCAACAGATATGCGTACTGTATGGTGGGAGTTGGTCGGGGTGGAAGTGTTTTTGTGGATCGACGTGAGAGCGGTGGGCTCCGTGCTGGATTGGACACCATGAGATGCTTTTTCCCTGCATGTCAGAATTGAGAATGACCCAGAGCCACTTTGTGATTGTGGAGGACGGCTAGCCACGGTGGGAACATTGGAACTGACGGCTGAGTGCAAATTGGCTGAGACGTGGGACCGTCTGATCCCGAGAGTGGTAGATGGCACAGTGTGGGATGAGGAACTGCCTTGCACCCTGGACAGTGAGCAAGACCAATATCGCTCAGGGTCATCACAGGAGGGTCCCTGTTGCCAGAGCTCAAGTCACCCTGGACAAGGATAACCGGGCGGCACAGCGGGACGCCTGTGACGATGGGCAACGTCGAGAGGCTGGTTTCACTTGTACCGAGATCTCGGCCCAAGTGGGCCGGTGAACAGGGGGCCACAAACGGCGATGGCGGACTTAAAAGAGGAGTGGGGCCAGACTGTCAGGTACAGTAGATCGACGTGCCCAAGCAGAGACCCTGCAGGCCAAGCGGGAACCCCTCAGGGGATCAGGGACTGGATTTGGGAGGAGAGGCGACCACGGCAGGTACGGGCCAGTCTATTGTCGGAGGAGCACCAGGACGGTCACGCGCTCATGGCCAGACGGGAGGACACTCATATGCAACTGCTAGACGGTTCATGGGGGCACCCGAACAAGCTGCGGCATGCCCAGGTGGGAACTGTGGGACGTGGGCCTGGACGAGCGGAGCGGCCGGTGGTGATGAAGAGGAGACGCACTGGTGCCGAAGTGACCTGCTGCAGTCCGGGAGGCTGGCTGCCTCTAGGGGCGGATTGATGACAGGGCGGTCCAGGGGGCCCACGGACTTGTGTTCTCCAGCCGTTTGTTTATAGGTTAACTGTTGCACGTGTGTTTGAATCAGTTACGTGTGTGTCATAAGCTGATTGTTGGTATCTGGTTTAGATGTTATACATGTGTATATTTTGATGTTCATGGGGATTAATTTGATGTTATGTTTACATTAGGACACGGCAGTATTTTGTGTTAAGTGAACTTATTTGAAGTACAAGTGGCAGAATAACCCACTTCGCCGTGTAGGGCAAGGTGGCAGTCTACCCATCTCCCCCTAGTTTTAGTTATTTTGGAATGACTGCGTTAAGCCATTTGTATTTGTCATGAACTGCCCGTTTAACGGGCGAGGAATAGGACACCACACGCTCGCTGTAGGTTTTTGCACATTTATTAAGTTAAAGGACACATACTGTACAAAGTGCTTCGACATACTGGGCTGGTGAGCATATGTGAAATCCACAGACAGTAATGACACAAATACTGAAGGAATGACAGCTTTAAACTATTTTAGCCAACCTAAGGCGAGCGTGATCACCAGCTAACCTGGGGCAAACACAGAAGCATATAGGCAGCAGAAATGGTTAAACTACGGTGAGCATAATCGCCAGCCAACCCGCACACCACCAATAATACATGCGGCGAAGAGCTGAGCACTGCATATACGTAAATGATCTGAGAGTGGACAAAAGTGGCTACGCCCAACCTTGAATATGAAGCAGCACACACACACACACACACACACACAAATGAATAATACAAACACTGCAAGGGAAGTGGAAATGCACACAAAAACGCCAGAGGCAAGTTGAGCTGTACGTCCATGGTGCCAAAATACTGGGAGCGCCAGATCAGAGAGGAAGACTCAGCCGGAGACCCCGAGAGTAGTGGAGCTCGACGGCTGAGACAAATAGGGAGAAAACGGCACTCACGTCACTGAAATACCTATACAATGATTACAACCATGGGTAGCTCATAAGTGGTCAATCGGCAGCAGCTGAGCAGCCCCAGGGAAATGGCAACCAGAACCTGCCCAGCGCTGTCAAAATAAACAATCCGGAAACAGAAAGTACAAAACAGAAAAATCCAAAACATCATAATAAACTAGGAAATAACAGATAATAAACAACACAATGTTCACCAGGCAGAGAGACTGGGCACGGGTCTAACCTGTGCCCCAGGAACATCACAGAGACCCCCCACACACACAAGGGGTGGATACCAGACATCCCAGGGTAACATCACAAGAGAAACAAACCTCCCGCATACAAACAAATGACCCACCCTGGTGGGGAAGGAGGGGGAACCCAGGAACAGAGGGATCCAACCAGTAACAAAAAACAAAAGAACATCAAAAGAAAACACTTATCAGTACACTCAGTTCAAAGGGCGGCAACACGGGACTCTGAACATGATTGACGAATGGGTGAACAGTTCAGGTGGTGCTTCCTGAGTCCCACGGCCACCGGCCATGTGTTACTAGAGCGCTTCGGGCGACCTCCCCGTACCCCAGCGCCAACGAAGCAGCAGGGGAAGTTCCAGCGGTCTTCCTAAGTTCCCAGACCACTGACATCTGTGCTGAGGCACGCCGGGTGGCCTACCCTTACCCCTAAACCAATAAGACTGAAGAGGCCACCCGTGAGGCGGTCTTCTAAGAAGGAAATTTACAGGGAACACCCGCGGTGGCCCTGGGCTGGGGCTGAGCTGCACCCGCGGTAGACCCAGGCCAGGCCATGGCTGCACCCACGGTGGACCCAGGCTGGGCTATGGCTGCACCCGTGGAGGACCCAGGCCAGACCATGGCTGCACCTGCGGTGGACCCCAACCAGGCCATGGCTGCACCCACGGTAGACCCCGGCCGGGCCATCGCTACACCCATGGTAGCCTCCACAGTGGGGTGAGCTGGACCTGGACCGACCTCGAGTGGCGAACCTGGATCTAAGGAGGCCTCAGGTGGTGTTAGATCCTTTTCGGCAACCCTGGGAGAGAGCTCAGAGACAGCACAGAGGGAAGAGGGGTCAGGGTCGCCGGCAGCAACGGAGCCCTGCGAGGGGAGCTCAGGCGCAGCGGGCAGAATGCACATCCTTTAGACCTGACACAATCACGGTAACTTTACGGTATTTTTTTTAAATCATTAAATCTTCAGTATTATCTTTTCTAGTCAAATTTGTCATTTTCCACTTCCTTGTTTTGTCCAGGGAAAACTGTGCTGACTGACAGGTCGTGATGCTGTGTGTTATCTAATCAGCATGGCCTTGATGCTGCGTATTATCCATTCAACACAGAGTTAATCCAAAACCCTGCCAACACTTCTTGAAACCAGGCATGAAGAGACACAAGAGCAGTGACAGAGCAATGGCTAAACTTTTATTGATAAAAAATTACATATTTTGACTGAGGGACTCCATATTCGGGGATACACACTCTCATAACCTCAGCAAAACACGTATAAAACTTAGGTCAGTCTGAGGAACGGTTCAAGAGATATATGTGGGAACAGACAGACAGACACACAAACGACAGATTTTGTGCATTTATAGATAGATTGACTGTTTTGAAAAATTTTGGATAATTAGGTGACTAGACTCATTTCAGACAGTTAAAACTTACAAACACACCATTTTTCAGTCAGTGACCCCTTTAAAATAAAGATGAATTCTGGAGTAAAAATAAAACAAATTGATGAGGACAAAAAAGGGAATAAAATTATGAGAAAAATTAAAGTTTTGAGAAAACCTCACAAACTTAAGAGAATAAAAGTCTCAAAAAGTCCTCAAAAAGGGCAAAAACACAAATGATGAGTGAAATAAGTTGTGTTAAGTGAAGATGTCTTTCAAATTTATAAGGGAATAATAGTGTATTTACAAAAAAAATTGTCAAAAAAAATGCAGGAGAAAAAACTTCAAACTAAAGACTAAATCACATCTCAAAATTTTTTTTAACTTCTTTAACTCTTAAGGTGCCTTCACACCAAACGCGAATGGGCAAATTTTTCGCGCAGCATCGATTACATTGTAAATTCAATGTAAACACATGAATAGACATGAATTCACCGTCTGAGTGAGATGCAGACAGGGCGAAGAAGTTGCCTTTAAAACTTCTGCTGCAGTGTTCAACCTGCTGTTGAAATCCCCCCAAATAATGTCGTGCTTAGGTTTACATTATCTGACAGTGGGCTCATCTGAAAAAGTTGTCCCTGCCTCAAAAACTTGATAGGTGTTTCCGTTGCTAGCTTGCTAGTCTTGTGAGCACATCTGTGGCAGGAATCCGTAGGTAAATAACTCTGACATCCGATTCAGCTGAAGAGCTCCTGATCCTTCTGTCTCCAGGTGAGTGGTCAGTCTCATTTTCAAACTAGTTTACCTCCAATGTTGATACTTTTACTCAGATGACAGCAGAATCTCAAAGCCAGCGCTATCCCTCGGATGTGAACACGCGAATGCGTGACTTCGTGTGTGCTCGCCTCTTTCCATTAACTTTGTAAGGATTCAGATTGGTGTGAAAGCACCTTTATACTTGAGTAATGAAAGCACCAAGGTGCAGCTACCTCAGTGTGACCTTTACTGGCCAGGCATAGTTATACAATACCTTTTTTTCGCTGCTCCGTAGAGGGTATAAATGGTGAGTTAAATGTGTTTATTTTGAAAACAAAGTCTTATCTCGAAATTCTGGTAAATTAAAAGTGAGAAAATATGGTGACATAATGATACAAGCCTTAAGTTTCACTTGATTTTGACCGGGCGAGCTGAAAAGCTGGTAACACACACACACACCTCAAAACCAACCAACCACACAGAGACACATTGAGCAATTACCGTATGCCTCCGATGCACTGAGGCATAATAAATATCAGAACACTGCTTTAACTTGGCTACATTTTCTGACTGCTCTACTCAGCTCTGACTGTGGTAATTTAAGTGTGGTGTGTGTGTTAAGTTCTGAACGGCAGCTTGGGCAGTTTTTACACAAAGTCAGACAGACCATTAGCTACACAGACAGACTGAGCTGGAAGGATGTGCAGCAGGGTTAGGCTGATTAAGGAATGGTACTGTATGGTATGTACTAATGAGTGAAGAGACTGTGTTGAGAAGATGGAAGGGATACTTTAAGGAGCTGATAAATTCAGAAAACGAGAGAGAAACGAGGATGGATGAAGGAAAAATTGTGAAGGTTCAGAGGATTAGCAAGGTGGAATTGAGGACAGCAATGAGGAGAATGAAGAGTGGAAATGCAGTTGTGTTGTATTTGACAATATCAACCCTGGTGACAGGTGATGAGTGGACATTTGAACAAAAAAACTAGGAAATATTTTAAACAGGTTATGGTGTATCAGCATTTCTGTTTATTGTATAGGCAGTAGAAGTGACACCTGCATGGGTCCCAATATTCCCAAGATCATTTCATTTCAGCAGTGTACTTGCGCTGTGGAAAAAAAGTGAATAATAACACTAATGACAATGATTTTAGACCAGTGGGCCTGACATGTAATGAAATAAGTGAAGAGAATTCATAATCTGTGGTTAGTGTTAAGGTAGACAATCATAAGCTGGCTTACAGACAACTGAAAGGAACAATCAGTAGCATCATGCATGTGTTAGTTGAACATTTTCCCAGGATTTACACTGAGTCCGGATGCAGGCCGTTGCAGATGCAGTGCAGATGTTCTCTTGCGTCCATTCCTACCAGCTCCGTTTGTGTTTTGCAGCAGCATGGATGAGAACAAGGCTCGAAATACAAGATCGCATGAGAATTATACAAAATAACGCGAGATCTGGAGAAAGACCCCAAGAGTAAGTGATCGTGATCACGTTATAACAAGGAAGTGTGATGTAGCAGCTCTCCACCTGGATTTTTGGGGTGTAAATAAAACGTAAGTAGCCTGTCCATTTTAATTCTATTAAGTGTTTGTATGTTAAGTCAAGTTTTTACCTTCTCTAACACAGTGATGGAGGAGTAGACCTCAGAAAAACAGACAATCCTTAAATCGTTTTTAATGATCAAATGGCTATTAAATACCGCGAGATACTGTGGGATTTCCTTGCGGATTGGATCTGGCATCTGTCAAAAATAAGACTCATTGCCTTCCATTAGCAAACCACATTTGACCAGCCGGATTCGCTCCGCAGTGGTCTGGACCAAGTGGGGATTAGAAAACTGACAAGAATGGGAACTATTTGCTGCGGAGGCCAGATTGCAGCCATAACGTACTGCATCCGGAGTTGGTGTAAATCCCAGGGTAGGAGAAGTCCACAACTTTTGCCAGATTGCAGTGTTTGTTAATTTTAATGCTGCCATTAAAACTCTGCAGCTTCATATTCTTCTAGATTCACTGTAGTAGCTGCATGTTTACTGCTTTAGAGGAAGAAGAAGACGTCATCTCTATTGTCATTCAGTCCGTACAGCCAATCACGTACAGTAGAACGAAATTACATTTCTCCTATCTGCAATGTTAATCACATCTCGGATCAGAGGGGTCGCTGCCATGCAAGGCGCTACCACAAACAACTTCTCCTTCCCCTATTCTATTATGCTGAGCACAAAGCTAGAAGGTGGGAAGTACCATTT
Organism: Pholidichthys leucotaenia; assembly: GCA_020510985.1. NCBI lineage: Eukaryota > Metazoa > Chordata > Actinopteri > Cichliformes > Pholidichthyidae > Pholidichthys > Pholidichthys leucotaenia. Next base: position 83,251,884 of record CM035837.1, on the reverse strand, counting down.
TTATATGGTCTTTGGTATGACCCGGCTGGGACTTGAACCCCCAACCTCCTGGTTGTGGGGCGGATGCTCTATCAACTAGGCCACCACTCCAGTAATAAACCCACTCTGGCTTTATTATCAGATGGTATTATTCAATTAATTTGTAACTGTACCCAGCAGGTATAAAAACCAATGAGACACTGTGAACTCCTGTAACAATATCTTGTTTTCCTTTTACACCAATAACTACACCAGCAGTAAAGACAATTTTGCTATCAAGTACTTCAGTGGTACAGTGTTTTTGGGTCTCATATACGGTGAGTCCGATATCCTCTCGTGCAAATCATTTGTACAGCAGTGCAAGGAACACCATCCTTGGAGTGGCGGCTCGGAGTGGTGGCTCAGTTGGTAGAGCATCCGCCCCACACCCGGGAGGCAGGGGTTCAAATCCCGGCCGGGTCATGCCGAAGACCATATAAAAGTGGAACTTCCTGCTGTCCAGCGTGGTGCTCAGCAAAAATGGAATGGAGGAGGGAAATTTGTGGCGGCGCCTTGCATGGCAGCGGCCCTCTGATTCTACGCTTGGGGTGTGTGTGATTAACACAGTAGATAGGTAAAACACAATCTCGTTCTACTGTACATGATTGGTTGTACAGTTGAATGACAATAAAGGGTGATTTAATTAATTCTCTCATTATTGTCATCAAAACTGAGGAGATTGTGTTCATTCCAAAATCTACAGGTGACTACAAACATATTAAATTAAAAATCGGTGTTAGAAACCAGGCTTTGAAAGGTAAGTGCAAGTATGCTCCTTTTTTTTTTTTTTAACAATGCCATGATAGGGAGCATACTGTGTTTTGGCATGTGAACATGGTATTGCAAAATGGTCATTCACTCACATACAAACACATTAAAATGATGAGAGTCAAACAATATACAGATCCTCAAATAATATATGAAGATACTGTTGTCCAACACACATAAAAAATAATCTCTGATCCAACTCATGTCTTTCAGTTTATCTGCACTACTTTGCACAGAATGACTCCTTTATGGTACAGTATTATCTGTAATATTTGCACCTGTCAATATTTTCTCTGCGATGTCCATTTCTTGCATCTGTTTAAGTTGACATCTCTGTCAGTTAGTGGATATCCATCTGTAGCATCTCACTGCAGTTTTTATTACATCGCCACTCATACATTTACTATCCAAATGCTTTGGTTGGTTATTGTGTGTTACTGTGGAAGTGGTTGGTGTGGTTGCTCAATACTGCACATCTGGAGCAAAGCTGTTCTTTACAATTTCATTATATGTTAGAGTAATGACAATAAAGGTGTTCTGTTCTATTTTATTCTATTCAACCCAAATATCAACCTCTCCTTTCAGACAGATGTTATCAAGTGCGAAAGAGTAGGTTGAATTAAATACCAATATTTCTCCATTCCTGACCCCATCAAAGCAATAGATAACAGTAGGCGTACTAATCACATGTTTATGCTAGAGGACGCTCAGAAAGCTCACACCTCCAACAAGGTCTATGTGGATTTTGGAGGGGATCTGGATTCTGGATCAATTTTTCTTTTTACTATATTGACAGATAGGGCCTTGGTATGCACTCATGGATCACCTCCAAAATCCTATGGCTTTATCCACAGCCCAAGGGCCACCTCTGGTGAATCATCGACATCCTTCCAGTTTTTGCATTAGACCTATGACCTGTGAGCTTATTATGCAGTATGTATCATGTAGTTGGATGTTACCTTATCTTGAACTTGTATGATTTTTTTTTTTGTGTGTACAGTAGCATAACTACATGTTCTTTTTCGCTTCTCTGTAATTGTAGTATGTTAAGTTACAGTGGTGTGAAAGAGTGTTTGCCCCTTCCTGATTTCTCATTTTTTTGTATGTTTGTCACACTTAAATGTTTCAGATCATCAAACACATTTAAATATTAGACAAAGTTAACACAAGTAAACACAAAATGCAGTTTTTAAATGAAGGTGTTTATTATTAAGGGGAAAAAAAATCCAAACCTACATGGCCCTGTGTGAAAAAGTGATTGCCCCCTAAACCTAATAACTGGTTGGGCCACCCTTAGTAGCAACAACTGCAATCAAGTGTTTATGATAACTGGCAATGAGTCTTTTACAGTGCTGTGGAGGAATGTTGGCCCACTCATCTTTGCAGAATTGTTGTAATTCAGCCACACTAGAGGGTTGTCGAGCATGAACCGCCTTTTTAAGGTCATGCCACAGTATCTCAATCCTAATCAGGTGAGGACTTTGACTAGGCCACTCCAAAGTCTTCATTTTGTTTTTCTGAAGCCATTCAGAGGTGAACTTGCTGGGGTTCTGGATCATTGTCCTGCTGCAGAACCCAAGTGTGCTTTAGCTTGAGGTCACAAACAGGTGGCCGGACATTCTCCTTCAGGATTTTTTGGTAGACAGCAGAATTCATGGTTCCATTTACAACAGCAAGTCTTCCAGGTCCTGAAGCAGCAAAACAGTCCTAGACCATCACACTACCACCACCATATTTTACTGTTGGTATGATGTTCCTTTTCTGAAATGCTGCGTTACTTTTATGCCGGATGTAATGGGACACACACCTTCTAAAAAGTTCAACTTTTGTCTCGTCAGTCCACAGAGTATTTTCCCATAAGTCTTGGGAATCATCAAGATGTTTTCGAGCAAAACTGAGATGAGCCTTTATATTCTTTTTGCTCAGCAGTGGTTTTCGTCTTGGAACTCTTCCAATGAAGCCATTTTTGCCCAGTATCTTTCTTATGGTGGATTCATGAACACTGACCTTAAATGAGGAAAGTGAGACCTGCAGTTCTTTGGGCGTTATTGTGGGGTCTTTTGTAACCTCTTGGATGAGTCATCGCTGCGCACTTGGGATAATTTTGGTCGGACGGCCACTCCTGGGAAGGTTCAACACTGTTCCATGTTTTTGCCTTTTGTGGATAATGGCTCTCACTGTGGTTTGCTGGAGTCCCAAAGCTTTAGAAATGGCTTTATAACCTTTTCCAGACTGATAGATCTCAATTACTTTGTTTCTCATTTGTTCTTGAATTTCTTTGGATCATAGCATGAGATCTAGCTTTTGAGGATCTTTTGGTCGACTTCACTTTGTCAGGCAGGTCCTATTTAAGTGATTTCTTGATTAAGAACAGGTGTGGCAATAATCAGGCCTGGGTGTGGCTAGAGAAAGTGAACTCAGCTTTCCAAAGATGTGATAAACCAGTTAATTTATGTTTTAACAGGGGGGAGGTAATCACTTTTTCACACAGGGCCATGCAGGTTTGGATTTTTTTCCCTTAATAATAAACACCTTCATTTAAAAACTACATTTTGTGTTTACTTGTGTTATCTTTGTCTAATATTTAAATTTGTTTGATGATCTGAAACATTTAAGTGTGACAAACATATAACAAAATGAGAAATCAGGAAGGGGGCAAACACCTTTTCACACCACTGTATATAAGTTGGAAGTTTGATGAACTGTAGTGTTGCCTGTCCAAGAAAAAAAATAATCATTTTTTTTTAGGATAAAGAATGACCTCATCTTATATGATATGGGATATGTAAGCACAAGATGAAGTACAAAGTGAATCACTACAGATGTATTTTTTATTTTATTTAACCTTTATTTAACCAGGTAGGTCAGCTGAGCACCAGTTCTCATTTCCAATGACCTGTTACACATGTCATGGGCAGCGCGGTGGCGGAGTGGTTAGCACTGCGGCAGCATAGTAACTCACCCTTGGCCGGGGGATCCTGGGTTCGATCCCAGCCCCTGACCAACAGTGATCTGTGTGGAGTTTGCATGTTCTCCCCGTGTCTGCGTGGGTTTACTCCGGGATTTCTCCAGTTTCCTCCCACATCCCAAAAACATGCAAGTTAGGTTAATTGACATCAAACTGGGGATTCTAAATTGTCCTTAGGTATGAATGTGAGAGTGAACGGTTGTCTGTCTCTCTGTGTTGGCCCTGCGATGGACTGGCGATCTGTCCAGGGTGGACCCTGCCTCTCGCCCAAAGATGCTGGGATAGGCTCCAGCCCCCCCGCGACCCGAAAAGGATTAAGCGGAAGAAGATGGATGGATGGATGGACGTTACACATGTCCTGTTTATAATGTGTTTTAATCTAGAGCACCTCAGACAAACCAGAAAAAAAAAAAAAAGTTCAACCTGTGCAGCGGACAAAAAAAACCCTCTTGGGTCACCAGACATTTCTTATTCATTACAAGCTATAAAGTAAAGCTCAACAAAGAGAAAGCTTCTCGCCCTTCATCTGCCTCTTCACCCCCGTCTCGCTCTCTCTCTGTCTTTATGGGGACGAGAGAGAAGAATCATTCAGGGGCTGAAAAGGTTAAAGTCTAGATGTAGGCTGGAGTTTCTGCGTCTGCCAGGGGCACCTGAAGAGGGGCAAACATTTAAGAAAAGAGGGGGAGAAAAAAATCAACAGCTCACCCGAGAGCTGCAGGGTCTGCGCTGAGTGGCGGTGTAGGGCCCTTGGAGAGTTTGTCTTGTAATTGAGTCAATTGTTGACCCCCTGTTCAGCCTGCCTCGGCAAATCATGGGAGGAGAAGGCTGCCGAATAATTAATGTGCTCTCTCTTTCTCTTCACCTATCCATCTCCTACTCCTCTTCACTTCACCCCCTTCCCTCTCCTTGTTTTCCGTTGTCTCAGAGGATGACTGGGCTGTGAGTAAAAATGGAGCAAGATGGAGGGGGGGGGGGTCTGCTGAGGCTTACAATCTTTTTTCACCCTAAATCTTTCTTACCCCCAGCTCTCTCCTCTTGCATTCTCTCCCTTTTTCATTCCTCCTTTTGTTTGCACCGTGGGATGAATTTTAATCACTGCCCTCTCCACCTCCAATCTCAGTCCCCTCCTCAGTTTCCCCCTCTCTTTCCTCAGTCTGGCCACCGATTCCCCGCTTCCGACTTATTTCCAGCACTTTGCCACTCTTTCACCGATCATCTTTGCTAAAAGTACAGTGACAGTGATACAGAATGATCAGGCCCTTTGATGGCAAGTATTTTTCACTCTAAGTTTAGTGCAGGCCAACTGTCTTCAACAGCTGCAGGAACAGATGAGAACTGGGAAGGAGAAGAAAGAAGGACGAAGAAAGAAAGTATAGGGGGTGGGGGATAGGGATAGGAAGAGGACTTTGAGAAGTGCGATCATTTTTAAATGCCTCCTTCATTCAAGAACACTGTTTGCACAAGGGCTCTACTGTTGTGCTCCTTTTGTGGCTGCTTATCCAAAGGGACAGTGCAGGCCGGGGACACTGTTGTTATTCACATTTCACACATTAACTAATTAGTGGTTAACAAGAAAAGGACATTAATTCAACTTTTAAACGTAAAGCATGTTAGTGTGTTAGCTTACAAGGTGCATGTTTCAGAAATGAATGTGGAAAAAAAATTCTATTGGTCTTCCTTCCTATTAGCGTCTCCCAAACCGACACTTTTAGTTCTTCCTCAGCGAACACATTTGATGCTGTCTCACTGGCCTGTGCCAGCTGAAGGCATTTACAAGCTGACATGAGAGGGTCGTACAGCCTCAGTTTTTTATGGTGATGCTAGGATGTCATCAGCAAGTCACATAAGCTACAAGTGTGCTACCAACACCACTCTTCATATTTGTGGGGGAAATCGTTTCATACAACTCGTTTGCTGCACTAGGAATTTATACTATTAAAAGTTTTAGGGTGCGACTTCCGGTTATGGCGGCCACGTAGGAAGACGTGTTTCACACTGCTCTGCTCGTAAAAATTAAAAAAAAAAATTTCCACAATATCTTTATTGAACCTTTTTTTTTTTTTAACAAACATGATACAAACAATCAAACACTAACACTAAAGTACTACAAAAAAAATGCACTAAAAACACCAACAACCACCAACAAAATCAAGTCTTCAACAATGCTCCTCTGTTTAGTCTAGACAATCCATTACATAAGTATACATACTATGTTCACCAGTTTGGAATTTACAAGGTCCACACACATCATTCACCTTCTTCTTCAAGAGTTATGTTTAAATTTTTTACATAATCAATAAAAGGTCTCCATATATTCTCAAACACAATTTCCTTTGATTTCAGTATATATGTTATTCTTTCTAATGGAAGGTTTGTTAACATCTGTCTTAACCACTGAGTCACATCTGGTCTATGAGTCTTTTTCCATAATAGTGCAATACATTTTTTGGCATTAAGCAAACTGAGGTCTATGAATGTTCTTTCACTTTTATTAAAATTATGCTTTTCTGGGTACAGACCCAACAAAAACAGTTTAGGATTCAATATGATTTGTTTTGAGATTATTTTTTCAATTGTTACCCTCACCTCTTCCCAAAACATTCTTATTAATCTACATTCCCATACACAATGAAACAGGGTTCCTTTACTTTCCATGCATTTTGTGCACGTATCTGGTATATTTTTGTTATATCTATTTAACTCCTCCGGTGTAACATACATCCGCATTAACCATTTGAAATGTATCAATTTAAGACGTACATTTATTGATTTGGTTTGAGCTTCTGTACAAGCCAATTCCCATTATTCCTCTGAAATTTCAGTTTGCAGATCTTCTTTCCAGTAGTTTAATCTTTTCAGTGAATTTTCGCTTGAAGATAGTGTCAATGAGTTATAAAACTCTGAAATAATACCCTTTCTTTTACTATCTTTCATCAATGAATGAATAAATGAATAAATAGGTCGAGTGAGAGCTTTATTTTGATTTGATCGAATAAAGTTTCTAAGTTGAAGATATTTAAAAAAATGTGTTCTCCATCCATCCATCCATCTTCTACCGCTTTTCCGGAGGTCCGGGTCGCGGAGGCAGCAGTTCAAGCAGAGAAGCCCAGACTTCCCTCTCCCCAGCCACCTGCTCCAGCTCTTCAGAGGGGATACCAAGGCGTTCCCAGACTAGCTGGGAGACATAGTCTCTCCACCGAGTCCTGGGTCTGCCCCGGGGTCTCCTCCCAGTGGGACGTGCCTGAAACACCTCAAGTGGGAGGCGTCCAGGAGGCATCCTAATCAGATGCCCATACCACCTCAACTGACTCCTTTCAATGTGGAGGAGCAGCGGTTCTACTCTGAGCCTCTCCCGGATGACTGAGCTCCTCACCCTATCTCTGAGGGTGAGTCCAGCAATCCTACGGAGAAAGCTCATTTCAGCCGCTTGTATCCGCGATCTCGTTCTTTCGGTCATTACCCAAAGCTCGTGACCATAGGTGAGAGTAGGAACGTAGATTGACTGGTAAATCGACAGCTTTGCCTTAGAACTAAGCTCCCTCTTCACCACAACAGACCGGTACAACGTCCGCATCACTGCAGATGCTGCTCCAATCCGTCTGTCGATCTCTCGCTCCATTTTCCCCTCACTCGTGAACAAGACCCCAAGATACTTAAACTCCTCCACTTGGGGCAGGAGCCTGTCCCCAACCCGGAGAGGACAATCCACCTTTTTCCGGCTGAGGACCATGGACTCGGACTTGGAGGTGCTGATTCTCATCCCAGCCGCTTCACACTCAGCGGCAAACCGTCCCAGTAAGAGCTGTAGGTCATTGCTGGATGAAGCCAACAGGACAACATCATCTGCAAACAACAGAGATGAGATCCTGTGGTCACCAAGCATGACACCCTCCATTCCCTGGCTGCGCCTAGAAATCCTGTCCATAAAAATTATGAACAGGACCGGTGACAAAGGGCAGCCCTGGCGGAGTCCAACTCTCACTGGGAATGACTCCGACCGAGTGTTGGCAATGCGAACTAAACTCTCACAACGGTCGTACAGAGACCGAATAGCTCGTAACAACAAGCCCGATACCCCATACTCCCGAAGCACCCCCCACAAAAATCCACGAGGGACGCGGTCAAATGCCTTCTCCAAGTCCACAAAACACATGTAAACTGGTTGGGCAAACTCCCACGAACCCTCAAGAATTCTCGAGAGGGTAAAGAGCTGGTCCGATGTGCCACGGCCAGGACGAAAACCACATTGCTCCTCCTGAATCCGAGGTTCGACCAACGGCCGGACTCTCCTCTCCAGTACCTTGGCATAGACCTTCCCAGGGAGGCTGAGGAGTGTGATCCCTCTAAAGTTGGAGCACACCCTCCGGTCCCCTTTTTTGAAGAGAGGAACCACCACCCCGGTTTGCCATGCCAAAGGCACTGCCCCCGACCTCCACGCAATGTTGCAGAGGCGTGTCAACCATGACAACCCAACAACATCCAGGGCCTTGAGGTACTCGGGGCGAATCTCGTCCACCCCCGGGGCCCGGCCACCAAGGAGATTTTTAACCACCTTGGCGACCTCAGCCCCTGTGATAGGCGAGTCATCCCCCTCGTCCCCAAACCCTGCTTCCTCTGTGGAAGGCGTATCAGTGGGATTGAGGAGATCCTCGAAGTATTCCTTCCACCGCCCGACGATATCCCCAGTTGAAGTCAACAGTGTCCCATCCGCCCCATACACAGTGTGGACGGGGAGCTGCTTTCCCCTCCTGAGCCGCCGAACAGTTTGCCAGAATCTCTTTGAAGCCGACCGAAAGTCTTGTTCCATGGCCTCACCGAACTCCTCCCATACCCGGGTTTTTGCTTCAGCAACCACCCGAGCTGCACTCCGCTTGGCCTGCCGGTACACCTCAGCTGCTTCGGGAGTCCCACAAGCCAACCAAGCTTGATAGGACTCCTTCTTCAGCTTAATGGCCCCCCTCACCACTGGTGTCCACCACTTGGTTCGGGGGTTGCCACCACGAGATGCACCGACCACCTTGCGGCCGCAGCTCTGGGCTGCCGCTTCAACAACAGAGGTGGAGAACATGGCCCATTCAGACTCCATGTCTCCAGACTCCCTCGGAATGTGGTTGAAGTTCTTCCGGAGGTGGGAGTTGAAGACCTCCCGGACAGGGGCCTCAGCCAGACGCTCCCAGCACACCCTCACTATACGTTTGGGTCTACCAGGTCTGAATGGCTTCCTCCCCTGCCATCGGATCCAACTCACCACCAGGTGGTGATCAGTTGACAGCTCTGCACCTCTCTTTACTCGGGTGTCCAAGACATACGGTCGCAGGTCTGATGATACGATAACAAAATCGATCATCGTCCTGCGGCCTAGGGTGTCCTGGTGCCAGGTGCACATATGGACACCCTTATGCTTGAACATGGTGTTCGTTATAGACAGACTGTGGTTAGCACAGAAGTCCAATAACTGAACACCACTCGGGTTCAGATCGGGCAGGCCGTTCCTCCCAATCACCCCCCTCCAGGTTTCACTGTCGTTGCCCACGTGCGCATTGAAGTCCCCCAGTAGGACAATGGAGTCTCCAGGAGGAGCACCCTCCAGCACCCCAGTCACAGACTCCAAAAAGGGTGGGTACTCTGAAACATCATTTGGTGCATAGGCACAAATGATGGTCAGGACCCGTTTCCCAACCCGAAGGCGCAGGGAAGCAACCCTTTCGTCCACCGGGGAAAACTCCAATATAGAGGCAGCAAGGTGGGGCGATACAAGAATACCTACCCCTGCTCGTCGCCTCTCGCCCGGGGCAACTCCAGAAAAGGCCAAGCTCCAGCCCCTCTCCAGGAGACTGGTTCCGGAACCGGAGCTGTGTGAAAAATGTGTTCTATTAAGATTAAATTTGATCCTCAGCTCTTCTAAAAATAAAAATTTTACTAAAACTCTCTTAATTGGAACAAAAACCCATCCCAGCGTTTTGGCGCGGTTATGGCAAAGACCAAGGTTGGAAAATTAGGTGGAGGAAAAGGTAATTTGACAAAACAACCCAAGCTAACAGACTTTCATGCTTGAGGCGAAACAGAGAAAACTCCAGAGGCAATGGCGGAGGAGGGAGCCAGCGGCGGAGCGGAAACTGCTGAAGAGGGGACAAACATAGTTCTCACTGCCATCAACTCCATGAGAACAGAGTTTTCGTCTAAATTTGATGGGATTATAGCAGCGATAGAAAGTATGAGAAAGGAAATAAACGACTGCATGGAGCGAGTGTCGCAGGCGGAGCTCCGAATTTCAAGCGCTGAAGATGACGTCACCAGCCTACAATCTAAACTGCAAACACTGGAATTAAAATGCAAAAGTCTGGAAGATAACGTCCTAGACTTGGAATCCCACTTACGACGGAATAATTTGAGGCTGGTGGGCCTCCCGGAGAGAGCGGAGGGACGGGACCCATGTTCCTTTTTGGAAAAGTGGATTCCAGAAGCGCTGAATAACACAGATCTGCAGTCATCGGCCGTTTTAGAGAGAGCTCACCGAATCGGCCCACCGAGAGATAATAAGACACCACCGAGGACGCTGATTATGAAGTTCCTCAACTACAGAGACAAGATGACAGTCACCAATGCGGCGCGAGCTAAAGGGAAAATTAAATACCAGGACCAACAGGTGCGGTTCTACCCAGATTTGGCCACAGGAATACAACAATTAAGGAAACAGTTCGACCCGGCACGCAAAGAGCTGCGCAACCTAGGGATTCGGCATGGAGTAATTCATCCGGCAAGACTGCTGGTCACATATAAGGGGAGAACCCACACCTTCAAGACCCCTCAAGAGGCGCAGGAGTTCATCCAAAAAGAAACTGGCGGGAGCTAAGCACGAACATGACAAAGATAGAACATTTAAGCATATGTACAGACATCTGATTGATCTGAAACATATAACATGTCTACAAAATACAGACTGTATTAAAAAAAAAAAAAACTATGATGTACAAAGTTGCTATAAAACTTTGAAGTTATGTTGAAAAAACTACAGAAGATAGTTAATGTCATAAGAATAGTAGTAGAGACAGGGTGATTGAGAGGAGAAAGCGAGAGTGGTTTGACTGATCCTCGCAGGGGTGGAACAGTCACTAGCTACAACGGGAGACAGAATATTTTGGGGGGATTACTACAAATGTGGAGAAAGGGGATTTGTTTTTGTTTAGTTTGTAGGATGAATGTTCTATCATCCATGTTTTTGCTTCTCTGTAAGAGTATGTTCATATTGCAAGGTAATCTCAAACTCCTTATTGATCATAGATCAAAGCGTTAATCTTAATTTAACTTCATGGAATTGCAGAGGTCTACAAAATTTAAAAAAACTTAAACAAGTTATGAATAAAATAAAAGACATAGGTTCAAAAACTGTTTTACAAGAAACTCATCTAATAGAGGAGGATGTAAAAAGAATTAGGAGAAGATGGCAGGGAAGTGTGTTCACCTCATCATTTTCATCTCGAGCCAGGGGAGTTATGACTCTCATACATAAATCAGTCCCATTTCAAGTGAAAAATGTAATTGGAGACAAATTAGGAAGATATCTAATCATCTAAGGATCTTTGTTATTAGAAAATATAAATTTGGTGAACTTATACGGTCCCAATATAGATGATCAAAACTTCTTTGCTAATTTATTTCTTATTTTACAATCACTTACAGGGCAACATATAATAGCAGGGGATTTTAATTGTACATTGAATCCCGGTATAGATAGATCAACAGGACTGGATTGTACGCACAATGGATGTAGGATGACCATTAATCATTTTATGAAAGAATTGAGATTGCTAGATATATGGAGAGAAATGAAACCACAAGTCAAAGCCTATTCTTGTTATTCTAATACCTATAAGACATTCTCACGTATTGACTACTTTTTGATCTCTACAGGATTAAGGTCCAAGATTCAAAACTGTTTCTGTGATAACACTGTGATCTCCTATCATGCACCCTGCTGTCAAGTATATGTAGATAAGAAATTGACAAAGGACCCAGTTAGGTGGCATTTTCAACATAAATGGCTTCAGGATGAGGAATTTGTTAAGTACATAGAAAAACAGATGAGTTCTTTGATATCAATACTACACAAACAACGGCATGTATAAAGTGGGAGGCTTTCAAAGCTTTTATTAGGGGGCATATTATTAGTTATACAGGTTCAAAATCTAAGAAGACCCAAGAGGAGAGAGTCCAATTGGAACGTAAAATAAAAATTCTTCAAGAAAAGGTGTATGCAGGAAGTAACCCACAGTTAGAGAACGAATTACTGATTCTGAGAGCTGAATATGACAAAAAAAATCAGCGAATAGAGCTGCCTCGAGTATTCTAAGATTGAAGCAAACTTTTTATGAACAAGGTGAAAAATCAGGAAAATTATTGGCATGGCAGATTAAACAATAAGAATTTACAACACCAATTACCAGCATTATAAGTAATGGACAGGTAGTTATAGATCCTTTAGAAATTAATAGTGCCTTTAGAGATTATTATGAAAAACTATATGATACAAAAAAATGAAACTGACTTAACAAAACTAAATGGGTTTTTGGGTGGATTATCTATACCATGTATTCCAAATGAAAACGGGGAGATACTGGAGTCTAAAAGTAGTCAAGAAGAAGTTGGGCAAGCCATTGATAATATGAAATCAGGAAAAAGTGCAGGACCAGATGGTCTTCCAGTTGACCTCTATAAAAAATTTAAGAATAAATTAATAAAACCACTGTTGGAAATGGTTTTAGAAGCATTTCAAAATGGTAATTTACCACCATACATGAATAATGCCTTAATTATACTGTTGCCAAAACCAGGTAAACCCCCTAATAAATGTGAAAACATGAGACCAATAAGCCTATTAAATGCTGATCTTAAAATAATCTGTAAAATTTTTGCAAAACGACTACAAGAAATATTACCAAATATTATTAACCAAGATCAGAATGGCTTTATAATGGGAAGACAAGGCTTCCATAATGTAAGAAGACTATTTAATATTATTTATTCCAATAAAGAAACACCGGATACAGCTCTCCTATCATTGGATGCCGAAAAGGCCTTTGATAGGGTCGAATGGCCCTATCTTTTTGAAGTCCTACAAAGGTTTGGACTTGGAAATAATTTCATAAAATGGGTTCAAATAATATACAATAATGCTACAGCAGAAATCCTAACAAACAGCAATATCTCAAAATCAATAAAAATCAATAGAGGATGTCGACAAGGCTGTCCACTTTCACCTTTATTGTTTACTATGGCAACTGAACCTTTAGCGATGGCAGTACGTTTACATCCACAAATATATGGAATTAAAGTAGGACCAACAGAACCTAAAATCTCCCTGTATGCCGATGACATAATTTTGTTTATGTCAAAATTTTTAAAAATCAATTCCGACCTTGTTAAATTTAATAAAGAACTTTGGGGATATATCAGGATATAAAATAAACGAAAAAAAATCTTCAATATTAATGCTAAATGAGACCCAGAGAAATCACCGAGCTCCTAAGGTAAACCAATTCAATGTTGTAAATCAGTTTAAATATTTAGGAATTCAAATTTTGCCTAAGCTAGTCACCAATGCCAACTATGAAGCCTTAATGACAGATATTAATGAGTTACTTCAGAGATGGATGTCACTACCAATGTCGGTGATCGGGAGAATTAATATACTTAAAAGTAATATCTTACCAAAAATACTTTATTTCAAAACATTCCTTTACCACCACCTTCAGATCTATTCTCAAGAATTAAAAAAAAGTTAGTGGAATTTATATGGGACAACAGGAAGGCTAGATTACATTTGTCCTTACTATATTTACCATTTGATTGTGGAGGTCTGAAATGTCCAAACTTTATGTTGTATTACTGCTCAGCACAACTGAGGTCTATGACATATTATTTTTCATCAAAGGATCTTCCTCACTGGACTGAAATGGAATCATACAATTTACCTTTACCTCTTCCCTTATTCATATACTCAGACTCGGCTAAAAAATTACAGAAGCAAGTTAAAAATCCAATTGTAAAGCACATGATCAAAATATGGTGTGAAACCAAAAAATATTTAAAAGAACCATACTCACTGTCACAATTTAGCCCAATATGGGGTAATCAATATTTTACACCAGGGAGAGCGGATACTGTATTTAAAATATGGAATTTAAAAGGGATTCAAAAGATTCAAGACTTATATTTGTCACACTCAGATAACAATGTCTTTTGAAGAACTGAGGATTAAATTCAATCTTAATAGAACACACTTTTTTAAATATCTTCAGCTTAGAAATTTTATTCGATCAAATCAAAATAATGCTCTCATCCGACCTACTTATTCATCTTTGGAAAAAATTTTGATGAAAGATAGTAAGAGAAAGGGTATTATTTCAGAGTTTTATAACTCATTGACACTATACTCAAGTGAAAACTCACAGAAAAGACTGAATTACTGGAAAGAAGACCTGCAAATTGAAATTTCAGAGGAACAATGGGAAATGGCTTGTGCAGGAGCTCAAACCAAATCAATAAATGTACATCTTAAACTGATACATTTTAAATGGTTAATGCGGATGTATGTTACACCAGTGGAATTAAATAGATATAACAAAAACATACCAGATACATGCACAAAATGTATGGAAAGTAAAGGAACCCTATTTCACTGTTTATGGGAATGTAGAAAAATCAGAATGTTTTGGGAAGAGGTGAGGGTAACAATTGAAAAAAATAATTTCAAAACAAATCACATTGAACCCTAAACTGTTTTTGTTGGATCTGTATCCAGAAAAACATAACTTTTAATAAGAGTGAAAGAGTATTCATAGACCTCGGTTTGCTTAATGCCAAAAAATGTATTGCACTACTGTGGAAAAAGACTCATAGACCAGATGTGACTAAGTGGTTAAGACAGATGTTAACAAACCTCCCACTAGAAAGAATAACATATATACTGAAATCAAAGGAAAATGTGTTTGAGAATATATGGAGACCTTTCATTGATTATGTAAAGAATTTAAACATAACTTCTGAAGAAGAAGGTGAATGATATGTGTGGACCTTGCAAATTCCAAGCTGGTGAAGGTATATTATGCATTCTTATGTAATAGATTACCTAGACTAAACAGAGAAGCATTGTTGTTGACTTGTGTTTGTTAATGCCTGTTCTTGTTTTTATTACACATTTTTTTTTGTTGTTGTTATTGTTCTTTTTAATTTTTAAATTACTTTTGTGTTAGTGTCTGATTGTTTGTGCCATGTTTGTAAAAAAAAAGGTTCAATAAAAAATATTGTGGAAAAAAAAGTCTTTGGGCACACTCACACGGCCACTATTTGGTCCGGACTAAAGGACCAAAGTGTGTATTCTGTGGATAGTTCAGTTCGTTTGGCACCGTCTGAATGCACCTGGAACTCTGGTGCAGCACCAAACAAGCGAACTCTGGTCCCCCTGAAATGGGGGGGGGGGGGGTCTCGGTTAGCTTGCAAACACAGTCTGGTGTGCTTCGCTTGCCGTGTGAATGCAAACGGAGTACCCAGCCGACCAAAGGGCAGACGTGCCCCTCTGCATTTGTGTAACCACAGCAACACACAGTGAGAAGAGAAAGTGGCGTTTACTATAAAGCTGCCTTCACATCAAATGCGAACGGGTGAATTTTTCGCACAGCACAATTACATTATAACTCAATGTAAATACATGAAAAGACATTAATTCACCGTCTAGGTGAGATGCAGACAGGCAAAGTTCCCACTCACCTGAAAAAGTTATCCCTGTTCAAAACTTGATGTGTGTTTCCTGGCAGCACGTCCGTGGTAGGAATCCATGGGTAAAATAAATCCAACGTCCCGATTCAGCTGAAGAGCTCCTGGTTCTTCAGCCTCCATTTTGAATGAATGAATGAATTAATCTTTTATTTCGGATAGATTAAAAGTACAGATTAAAAGAAACTGAATAATATAACTAAGGGGGAAAGAAAATCCAACAAGGTCAAATTAGACAATAACTCCTCTGATTATACAGTTCAACATAAGTTATCCAAAACGGGTGATGGCTGAATCCGCAGCTTATATTCCCCACCCATGTTCCATCCAAGAATTCAAAAGAAAAACAAAACAAGAGCGATTACAATTCAGAACAAAGCTAAGACAAAAAGTGACTAAAAACTAAGCTACAACACAACGCAGACTGGATATGACAATCCTTATGTGATTTTACATGTCATCTTGTATATACACTACCGTTCAAAAGTTTGGGGTCACCCAGACAATTATTTTGTGTTTTCTATGAAAAGTCACACTTATTTACCACCATGAGTTGTAAAATGAATAGAAAATATAGTCAAGACATTGACAAGGTTAGAAATAATGATTTGTATTTGAAATAATAATTTTTTCCTTCAAATTTTGCTTTCGTCAAAGAATCCTCCATTTGCAGCAATTACAGCATTGCAGACCTAACATGATTGCAAGAGGGTTTTCTAATCATCCATTAGCCTTCTGACACAATGAGCAAACACATTGTACCATTAGAACACTGGAGTGATAGTTGCTGGAAATGGGCCTCTATACACCTATGTAGATATTGCATCAAAAACCAGACATTTGCAGCTAGAATAGTCATTTACCACATTAGCAATGTAGAGAGTGTATTTCTGATTAGTTTAAAGTTATCTTCATTGAAAAAAAGTGCTTTTCTTTCAAAAATAAGGAAATTTCTAAGTGACCCCAAACTTTTGAACGGTAGTGTACATTTTATAGAAAATTTGCAGCTACAATAGTCATTTACCATTTATTTTTAGTGTATTTCTGATTAGTTTAAAGTTATCTTCATTGAAAAAAAGTGCTTTTCTTTCAAAAATAAGGAAATTTCTAAGTGACCCCAAACTTTTGAACGGTAGTGTATGTTTGGAGTATTTCTTCCTTTAGTTTTTGTTTAAATTGTCCAAGCGTTGTACATGATTTTAATTCAGGTCCAAAATCGTTCCATAATCTGACTCCTTGCACTGAAACACAGTGTTGCTTGGTGGTAGTTCTCACTGAAGGTTTTTGAAATATACATGTTCCTCTGAAATGATATTGTTTCTCCCTTATTTGGAACAACTTTTGGATATTTGCGGCCAGTGATAGATTCTTCACTTTAAACATTATTACTGTAGTTTTAAAGTCAACCAGATCTTTCAACTTGAGAGCTTTTAATTTAAGAAAAAGTGGGTTTGTTGGTTCCCTGTAAGCAGCTTTTTTTATTATTCTAATAGCTCTCTTCTGAAGCATAAAGACTGGATATATGTTTGTTTTATATGTGTTTCCCTTCAGTACAATATGTCATGTATGGGAGTATTAATGAATGATACAAGGTATATAATGTGGGTTGATTCAGCAAATATTTCACTCTGTGTAGTATTGCAATTGATTTGGATATTTTACCTTTAATATAATTAATATGTGACTTCCAACACAGTTTATTATCAATTATTACTCCAAGA
Organism: Pholidichthys leucotaenia; assembly: GCA_020510985.1. NCBI lineage: Eukaryota > Metazoa > Chordata > Actinopteri > Cichliformes > Pholidichthyidae > Pholidichthys > Pholidichthys leucotaenia. Next base: position 83,234,637 of record CM035837.1, on the reverse strand, counting down.
AATTTAGTTTTGGATACCATTTCAATCTCTACACCATTTACACTGAGTTGTTTTTTTTTTTTGTTACTTATTTGTACCCGTAGGTAGATTTGGTTTGCAGTCTGGTAACAAGCCACCGGCTGCCGGTCGCCGCATGCGCGAGCGCCCTAAACCTACATGTTTTTGGTATGCGGGAGGAAACCGGAGAAATCCCGGAGTAAACCCGCGCAACACGGGGAGAACATGCAAACTCCACACAGCTCACTGTTGGTCGGGGGCTGGGATCGAACCCACGATCTCATGATCCCCGCGATCCCCCGGCCGAGGGTAAACTGTGCTGCCACAGTGCTAAACCACTGCCCCACCGTGCAGCCCACGGTGTTTAGATACTAAGTTGTTGTGATGGTTGTTAACTATAAATTTTGTCTTACTTAAATTGAACATTAATTTGTTTGAATCAAACCACAGTTTAAGCTTTCCTAATTCCTTTCCGAGTGTATCCAAAAGTTGTTCCAAATTGCTTCCACTGCATAATAGATTAGTGTCATCGGCAAACAATATTAAATCCATTTTTTCTGAAACTTTACATATATCATTTATATACATATTGAATAACAATGGCCCCAAAACTGAACCCTGTGGGACTCCACAAGTAACCTTCAGTAACTGAGTTTTTGTTACCAACACATACATACTGATATCTATTCTTTAAGTAACTACATAACCAGGACAGTGCTACCCCTCTAATACCACAATTTTGTAGTTTCTTTAATAATAAATTATGATCCACTATATCAAATGCTTTTTTAAGATCCAGGAATACCCCAACTGAATACTCTTTATTTTCAATGGCAGTTGATATTTTTTCTATAAATTCCATTAGAGCAAATGCAGTTGTCCTCTTGTGTCTGAACCCATATTGCTGCTCACACAATAAATTATTCTTCAGTATGAAGTTGTCAATTCTCTCATAGAATACTTTTTCAAGTATCTTGGAAAATTGTGGCAATAGTAAAATTGGTCTATAGTTTGAGAATTCCCCTCTGTCACCCGTCTTGTATATCGGAATTACTTTAGCTATTTTCATTGCATTGGGAAATATACCTGTTTGGAGAGACAGGTTACAGATATACGTCAGTGGTTTCACTAAGCGTTCAATAATAGTTTTGACTAAGAGCATGTCAATACCATCACAGTCCGTAGATGTTTTACTTTTAAACGATTTAACAATTTCAATGACCTCTCTCTCGTCTGTGTTCTTTATGAAAATGGAGTCTTTTATAGAAAAGTTTTTGCTTGTTGTATCGCCTGTAGGCGCCGTAATGGGTATTTCTCGAGCCAAATTAGGACCAATGTTAACAAAAAAGTTATTAAATTCATCTGCAGGTGAAGATGCATTCACACTCTGAGTCGTTTTATTATTTTTTTTTGAAAAATCGGTTGGGTAGCTTGTATTTCTGTTTTTATTTCCAAGAATATTGTTAAGTATTGTCCATGTATTTTTAATATAGTCTCTGTTTTTCTCCAGTTCTTTACTGTAATAGTCTCTCTTACTACATCTTATTATATATGTTAACTTATTTTTGTATGTTTTATACCGCTGCTCTGCTTCTTTTGTCCTTTTCTTTAGGAAAGCTTTATATAATTTTTTCTTTTTACACGCCTTGTGTAATCCTGTGGTTAACCATGGCTTATCGGCAAATTTATGTTTAAGCTTTTTCTTTACTAATGGACAATTTTTTTCATAAAGAGTGTTTACAATGTTTATAAATGTGTCATAGGCTTCATTTACATCTGATACATAGACTTTTGTCCAGTCTTGCTTCAGCAAGTCTTCTTTAAAAGAACTGATTGCATTTTGTGATTTGTGTCTGAACGATTTTAAAAGTTTTTCTGTATTGGACCCCGTGTGGCCATGGATAAGTGCAAAGGTTGGCAAGTGGTCACTTATATCATTTATCAATAATCCACTTTCTATTTTCTTATCAATAATATTAACAAAGAGGTTGTCAATAAGTGTAGCAGTGTGAACTGTGATTCTACTGGGATGTGTTATTGTGGGATATAGACTCATGCTGTACATAGAGTTCATGAACTCTGTAATTACATTTTGTTGATATGGATTTAGTAGATCAATATTGAAATCTCCACAAATTACTACCATTTTCTTACTAGTAATATTATTGTACAGACTTCTGCTGTTGAAGTATATTATTGATAGTTTACCATCTAGTTGCACTTGACTTTTGAATTGCTTTTCAGTGTAACATTCACAATGGTTAGGAATATTATTGAAAAAGTGGTTATCAGGATCAGTATCATTCTCCATCTCTTGTAGTTTATGTTCAGCAAAATGGCATATTTTCAGAGTTTGAATTTCCTCACTCTGTGTCAAATGACTTCCTCCAACTGGGGATAATTGATGTCTACTCAAGTCAGTCATAAGGTTTTTTGTTTATTTTGTTTTGTTTTTTTTTTTAAAGTACACTGGCATGGTATGTCAAAAGAACTATTCTTGCCGTGTGTGTGGATATGGATTATCATTGTCTCTTAATTTTCTTAATCAGTGTTCATTGTAGAGGAGCTGAAATAACGAGGCGATTTTTGTATTAAAAACAGGGTTTTTAATGAATAGCTCTTCTATCGAGTCTCATCAGGTGTAGAGCTTGGCAGAAGGCAAGACAGTGATCTCTGCTCCGCTCGCTGGTTAAATACAAGCACACATAGAGCCACACATTGAAAAAGCTGACATCAGAGCCACACATTGAAAAAGCTGACATCCCCCCGTTATCTTAACCCCCCCATTGTTCTGCTATCTCCTCTCCTTGTCTTGGGAGGTGATGGGAACTCCTCCTCTCGCCTTAGGGGGTAAAGGTGTCAAGTCCATCTCCGCCTCCGCATCTTGGGAGGTCCATTGACTTTAACCCGGCGGGGGAGATCCTTTGTCCTTTCCAGGTGTGAAGTTCCTTACATATGCTGTCACAAAACATTTCCACTTGTTCTAACATGTAGATATGGGATATAAGAGTCATATATACCACAGGCCCCCCAAACACTAGGAAAGGACACAGAAAGAATCACAGTCTAAGATAATAACTATGAAATACTACTTGTTACAACTGTTGCCACAGGAGAAGTTTTCTAGCAGCCATGCTCCTAAGAAAGTTCAGTGGTAAACATAACAGCATAGTGAAATCATAAGTAGCCTTAAACTGTTGTAGCACAATTAGTGAATAATTGCGGGGTGGTTGGTATCAGTCCCTGTGCTGTCTGGGCTTTATTCTTCTCCCAAAACTGCTGTAGGTTGGCTTAGGTGTCCTGCTGGGACCTCCTCGTGGTGAATCTGCATTGTGGGAAGGAAAGAGATTATTTGTTCCCTGCCTGGGGGCTGAGACTTTTCCTCTGGGGGGTCTACCACGCCGAGGTGCTCGTGCCAACTGTGCAGGTTCGTCTCTCAGCAAGAAAGCAGGTTTGAGTCTGTCAACACTGACCACTTCCTTTCTGTCCCCATAATCAAGCACAAAGTGTTTGTCACCATTTTCCAGCACTCTGAACGGGCCATCGTAAACTGGGCGTAACGTTGGTTTAATGGCTTCATGCTTAACAAAAACGAACTCAGCATTTTTTAAAGTTTGAGGAACAAAAACTCGTGGAAAAGAGTGATGAGCTGGACCGTGGAGGGAGTCCGGTCCACTGCTGCCTAAAAACCTTGGGACTGGAAGGTGTCCTGGTTCTGGGTTCTCTGGTAAAAATTCTCCTGGGAGTCTGATAGGCTGGGCAAAAACTAATTCTGCAGGAGAAGCGTCTAAATCCTCTTTAGGTGCTGCACGCAACCCCAATAAAACCCAGGGAAGTTTATTTACCCAATTTGTGTCCGTTAGTGAGGCCCTGAGGGCAGCCTTTAAGGACCTGTGAAAACGCTCGCATAACCCATTAGCCTGAGGGTGATAAGCGGTGGTGCGATGAATTGTTGCCCCTAAACTGTTAGACATGGCTGACCAGAGCTCTGAGATAAATTGAGGCCCTCTGTCTGACGTGATGTCTGATGGAACGCCGAAACGTGCCACCCAGTTTGCTAGAAAAACGCGAGCGACTTCCTCCGCTGTGGTTGACGCTAGAGGGACTGCCTCTGGCCAGCGCGTGGTGCGGTCTATCATTGTTAACAGGTGTGTGAAACCTTGGGAGGAAGGTAGCGGCCCCACGAGGTCGATGTGAATGTGGTCGAATCTTCTAGCAGGAATTGGAAAAGGCTCCAGAGGGGCTTTTGTGTGTCTGTGTATTTTGGCGCGTTGACAAGGAATGCAAGTTTTTGCCCATTCTTTTACGTTTTTGCGCAGGCCTGGCCACACAAACTTTTCAGCAACCATTTTGACCGAGGCGCGCACACCTGGGTGCGCGAGGGAGTGAATTGCGTCGAAAATACGGCGGCGCCAAGCAGCTGGTACTAACGGGTGAGGTCGGCCGGTTGAAACGTCGCATATTAGGGGGGGCACGCCGTCGCGCAACCCTTTTTTCTCCAGCCTTAACCCTGTTGGTCCGGACAGGAGCGCGCGCACGTCTGCATCACTGCTTTGTTCTTCCGCCATGGCTGCATAATCTATTCCATCCTGGATAGGTGCTGCGTATGTGTGTGCGTTAGTGAAGAGTTCCGCTGCTGAGGCTGCGTAATCTGTCTCCTCGTGCTCTGGCGGTGTCACAGCGCGAGAGAGACAGTCAGCTACAACGTTAAGTTTGCCTGCTACGTGTCGAATGTCTGTGGTGAACTCTGAAATCGCAGCTAGCTGTCTTTGTTGTCTGCCCGACCATGGTTCTGAAATTTTAGCCATAGCAAAAGTGAGCGGCTTATGGTCCACAAAGACCGTGAAACTCCGCCCTTCTAACCAAAACTGGAAGTGGCGGATGGACAAATGAAGCGCTAGCAGCTCTCTGTCGAAAGTGCTGTATTTGCGTTCCGTTGGGTTTAGCGATTTGCTAAAGAATGCCAAAGGTTGCCAGACTCCGCTGACAAGTTGTTCTACAACTGCCCCTATAGCCAGGTCAGAAGCATCTGTGGTCAGAGCAATGCGGGCTGAGGGATCTGGGTGGACTAACATTGTGGCGTTAGCTAAGGTGTTTTTTACTTCCGCGAAAGCGCGTTCGCGCTCCGGGGTCCATTCGACCGCGTTGGAAGCCTTCTTTTTTCTGAGCGCGTCATATAGGGGTTGCATGAGCTGAGCTGCGTGGGGGAGGAAACGGTTGTAAAAATTAACCATCCCCAAAAATTCCTGTAGCGATTTAACCGTTTGAGGCCGTGGAAAACCTTCTATCGCACGAACTTTGTCTGGAAGCGGAAATGCCCCTGTCGGGGAGACCCTATGTCCCAAAAAATCAATTTGCGATACGCCGAATTTGCATTTGCTGGATTGATTATAAGTCCGTGCTCTTCCAGCCTCTGAAAAACGGTAGTGAGGTGCTGCTCGTGTTCTTCCTCGGATGAGCTGGCTACCAGCATGTCATCGAGGTAGACAAAAATAAAGGGTAGGTCGCGCAGGACTGCGTCCATCATCCGTTGAAAAGTTTGAGCAGCGCCTTTGAGGCCGAACGGCATTCTTAGGAATTCAAAAAGGCCGAAAGGGGTTATAACCGCTGTTTTAGAAATATCTTCAGCTCGGACTGGGACTTGGTGATAACCGCGGACTAAGTCTATTTTTGAAAAAATGCGCGCACCCGCTAAATGTAGTGAGAAATCCTGAATGTGAGGAATGGGGTAGCGGTCATGCGCTGTAGCGTTGTTTAGCCTGCGGTAATCTCCGCACGGTCTCCAAGAACCGTCGGATTTCGGAACCATGTGAAGTGGTGAAGCCCAGGGGCTCTTCGAGCGTCTAACAATGCCCAATTTTTCGAGAGCTGCAAATTCATCCTTTGCTATGTTGAGCTTGGCCGCGTCTAAGCGGCGAGCTTTGGCAAAAACAGGAGGTCCTGTTGTCGGAATGAAGTGTTTAACCCCATGTTTGGCTACAGTGGCTGAGAATTTGGGGGTTGTGAGTGCTGGAAATTGGGTGAGGAGTTGTTCAAACTTACCTCCCGCTGTGGTGACGTTGGCCTGCACAGGTGGTGGGGAAACTCGAGCTGAACATGGAATAGAAGCAAAAGATAGTGCATTAACCAGGCGCCTATTTGCAAGATCCACTAATAACCCGTGTGCACACAGAAAATCTGCGCCTAACAAGTTAAAGCTCACCGCTGCTACAACAAATGTCCATCTGTAGCTGCGGCCGTGGATGAGGAGGTGCAGGCTCTTTTCCCCGAACGTGTCGATGTCAGAGCCGTTGGCTGCCACTGCTCCGTTGCCCCGGGTGCCCATGGTTCGATCTGCGTGGGAGGGCATGACGAAACTCAGCTGAGCTCCCGTGTCGATGAGGAACTGCTTGCCTGTGTATCCATCCGTCACCTATAACAGCTTATTCTTCTTGCCGAGAACCGCTGCTGTTAATGGCCCTCGGCTTTGGCGTTTCCACGATATCGTAAACTTGCAGGGGGGAACGCATTTGCGGGCTTTCTCTGCGAAGCGGTGGTGATAATAGCAGACGTCGTTCTGCTCGTTGCGCTTGGGCCGCGCCGCTGTCACCGTGGGTTGAGTCTCTCCAAGGCTCGGGGTGTCAGTTTTCAGATCTGCAGATGCCGCTGTGAGTGTCTGTTCTCTGCAGGCGTTGACGAGCTGGTAAGCCTCGTTGGCCAGTGTGCGGAAATCCTGATGATTATTGCACTTCATACTGGCGAGTGTCCCTCTCAACTGCGGTGGTAGCGTGCTGAGGAAAATGAATTGGAAAAGGAAATTATCATTATCCTCCTCCTTGAGTTGTAGCAAATCCTCCATGAGGGTCCTCGGATTGCTCCCTCTGTGGCCGTAGACCGCCAGGATCCTCTCGGCTCTTTCCTCCGCTGACGGGACATAATTCGCCACGATGGTCGCCTTGAGTGTCTCATATTTGTCCCAGGCTGGTGGTCGCCGGACCAAGCTCCGCACACACTTCGAAGTGGCGGAGTCGAGTTTGGAGACGATATGGTAAAACTTAATATTGTCTGCTGTGATACCCGCCAGTATAAACTGGGCTTCAGCTTGTTGAAACCAAGAGGCGGGGTCTTCTCGCCAGAAGTCTGGCAGGTTGACAGCAACGGCGTTCGTGCACACCATCACTGTTGTGCCCGCCGGGTGAGAGTGCCTTGCCTCGGCACTCACGGCGGTGCTGGAGCTCGGTTGAGCTCTCTCAGTGCCCTCTGCCGTGGGGAACAGCTGTGTGCTTGTTCCCTCGTCTGCGTCGTCGCTGGCGTATGCCCGAGTCACCATGGATGAGCAGCTTGAAGAACGCCTCCGGTCCATATTCTCGCGTCAAGGTCACCAGTGTAGAGGAGCTGAAATAACGAGGCGATTTTTGTATTAAAAACAGGGTTTTTAATGAATAGCTCTTCTATCGAGTCTATCAGGTGTAGAGCTTGGCAGAAGGCAAGACAGTGATCTCTGCTCCGCTCGCTGGTTGAATACAAGCACACATAGAGCCACACATTGAAAAAGCTGACATCAGAGCCACACATTGAAAAAGCTGACATCCCCCCCGTTATCTTAACCCCCCCATTGTTCTGCTATCTCCTCTCCTTGTCTTGGGAGGTGATGGGAACTCCTCCTCTCGCCTTAGGGGGTAAAGGTGTCAAGTCCATCTCCGCTGCCGCGTCTTGGGAGGTCCATTGACTTTAACCCGGCAGGGGAGATCCTTTGTCCTTTCCAGGTGTGAAGTTCCTTACATATGCTGTCACAAAACATTTCCACTTGTTCTAACATATGTAGATATGGGATTTAAGAGTCATATATACCACATTCATCTGTATTTATTTAAGTCAGTAACTTCTCTGATTATTATACTCTTTACTTCCTCAGGTGTTCCATTTAGTTTGATCCAAACTCTACAATTTCTTGTCCATGTTGCCTGTATCTTATTTTGTCTTTTCAGCATCCATACTTGCCGTGCTATTTCAGCATTAGTTTTTGTTAGGTGTTCATTTAGGTAAACTTCTGTTCCCCGGAGCTTTCTGGCCTGCCTCAGTAGGTCATTCTTTACCCTTCTGTTCACAAAGCGCATCACAATTGATTTCTTTGTTTTATTATCCTTTCTGGGTAAAGCATAACAGGCTGAAATTGCATTTGCAATTTTTTTATATCTTTATATCTTTATATCTCTACTATCAAGGAACTGAAGCACCTGGTTTTCCAGGGAGACTGATTCACTTGTGGGAGCCTCTCACCTCTCAGTCCTGTTGTAGCATGAGCATATGATTGATATTTGATGTCTAGTCCACTTATAATTAGATCATCCATACGAGAACATTGTTCAAGATCCTTGACGCGTTGCTCCAAGTCCGTAATTTTTTTGTATTTTTCCTGAATTGTTAATTTTAATTCTCGGACTTCTTCCATTAGGCCTAATATTTTAGCCTGCTGGCTAACCATTTTGGTCACTTCTTCTGACAAGAAGTTCAGAGATTTTTTGATCTCTTCCATTTCCTCCTTCTTTGGTGGCATTTTTACTGACCTGTGGATAGTAAAACAATCTCTGCTGGTGTCGCCGGTATCCGATCCGACTGACCTCGAATCCAGCTGGGCCTCAGCTAGCCCCCTCCGCTGCTAGTCCCGCTGCTTACCGCCGCCGTAACCGAGCTCCTGTCCAGCCGGGGTACCGGCAGCATCTCCACCGAGTCCCACCGCACACCGCCGCTGTAGCCGAGCTCCGATCCTGCTTCTGTCCGGCTGGGGTCCCGGTAGATCCTCCGCTGAGCCCCGCCACCTACCGCCATCTGCCTCAGTAGTTCCTCTGCTGAGCCCCGCCGCTGTAACTGGGCTCTGACTCAGGCTCTTGTCTGGCTGGGGCCCCGGTGGTCCTCCACTGGTCCCCGTGTCCCACCACCGCTGCACCCGAACTCCGATCCGGCTCCCGTCCAACTGTTGCCTCGGTTAGTTCCTCCAGCGAGCCCCAATCACCGGGGACAGAGTCGCTTCGTGTCGGTGTTAGGTGCTACGACTAGCGTTAGCTTAGCAAACGCTTCGGGTAAAGCGTAGCAGTGAACCACAAAAAGAAACGCTAATTAGTTTACTCAGAGCCCGGTGAAAGGCGAATAAAGGGGTATTTCAACCAAGGTGGAAATTCAGCCCATGCGTGTGCGTCACAAATGCCGATCGCTGTTGGTTAGTTATTTTAGTGGCAAAATCAGCAACTTTGTCTCAGCACTGAAAAGGTGTGACCATCCCAGCCGCCACGTTGAGAACGCCGTGTTTGATGAACATTTTTGGTTAGAAAACAACAATAAAGTCAACCGTGCGGATCCAAGAAATACTTTTACCGGAGAAAACCGAGGAGAAAAGTTTAAAAAATGTCTCTTGGACTTGTAGTGACAAGTGAGGAGTGAGATGCAGGCTCTGATAGATATTTGGTCTGAGGACCAGATTTCTCAGCTGCTTGTGGCTACACACAAGAATACCGATGTTTTTAAAACGTTTAGCGACATGATGGCGGCACAGGGCTTTATACAGACAGCGGAGCTTTTCACTTTTATTAGTTTGTGGCAGCAGTATTTTGAAATCTATTCTTTGACAGACAGAATTTTTTAAGATCCATTAGTGTGAGTTCTGTAAAACAGTGTTTTTCAACCAGGGCTCCCTGAAATGTTCAGGTTTCTGTGGGAAATTTTCTCATTTCACTGCTTAACTGGTTCCAAAAAAAAATTGAAAATTTGCCATTGCTGTGCATGGGTTCTGTGGGCACCTCTGCACCCATGCACAACAATCTTTGAACCAATTAAGACGTTAAACTGGAAAATTTCCCACAGAAACCTGAAGGTTCCAGGGAGCCCCGGTTGAAAAGCACGTTTGTTATCATATATGAATTAACTTTATTTCTCTAGTCTTCATCTTGTAACATTGTACATAGTGTGAATTGTTAAATGGTTTGTATTTGTATTTCTGCTAATTTAATTACAAATATGCTTACAAAATTTTAACATGTGGACAAGAACTACAATGTACCCATACTTCACAGTACATGGGAAAATGCCATAAAATGTGTCATTTAACAATTAACGGTCCTAACTTGGGATCAGTCCGCCAAGGTCTCCGCCTTTGACTGCCACCTAATCCACATAGCACCGGACTTCCATGATCCCTCCTGCAGGTGGTGAACCTACTGGAGGGCGGACCCATGTAACTCCTTCGGGCTGAGCCCGGCCGGGTCCCATGGGTGGAAACCTGGCCACCAGACGCTAGCCTTCGAGCCCCTCCCCCAGGCCTGGCTCCAGGGTGGGGCCCCGGTAACCCCATACCGGGCGGGGTACACTGAATCCCACTTGAGGTGTTTCAGGCACGTCCCACTGGGAGGAGACCCCGGGGCAGACCCAGGACTCGGTGGAGAGACTATGTCTCCCAGCTAGTCTGGGAACGCCTTGGTATCCCCTCTGAAGAGCTGGAGCAGGTGGCTGGGGAGAGGGAAGTCTGGGCTTCTCTGCTTGAACTGCTGCCTCCGCGACCCGGACCTCCGGAAAAGCGGTAGAAGATGGATGGATGGATGGACGGTCCTAACTTATATTCATTTTCCTGACAGCTACACTAAAAGAATAGCGGAGGCATTATCGCTTCTTCATGTTCACCGTTAGGATGTTGGGAATTATCACCATTTACAGCTCTTTCATCTCCTTTTTTTCCCCCAAAGGGAGTCAAATCCCGACTCTCTGCTCCCTCTCCATTATTCACGGACCCTCCTCGTAGAGTGTTTGGTAGGAAATCCTGAACAAACTGCAGCTGTTTGTTCTCTCTTTGTCAATGACAGGTTTTTATAGACTTTTACTATTGACAATCGTGTGACTCCTGTTGGCCTCACACAAGCTGAGTAACACTGTGCAAATATGTGAATGTACACACACATTCACAAGCTGTTCGAAACGCTTGCAACCCCTGTCCAAATCAGTGACAGCATTTTGTGTGTGTGTGGGGGGGGGGGGGGGGACACAGGGAAAAATTAGAGGGAGGAGAATTTATGATATATCACTGTAGTCACTGTCTGTGGTGATTAAATTCAAGTCTGCAAAACACATATTGGAATTATATAGTTAAAAAGATCAGCTAAATGTTAAAAAATTATGTCTTTATACCCTCTTACACAGGGGTGGAGATTGTTGAAGGATCACTGAGCGATAAGAAAATGGCCAGATCTCCCAACGAGCCCCCAGCGATCGCCAGGTTCTCTCAATGATCTCTCAATGATTTTCCAGTGATCGCCACAGTCTCCTCAAGGTTTTGACTGTGTCTAAAACACACAAGGGTCTTCCAAACATTCACACCGAAACAGCTTTTTCAAGGCTTTAGGAGATCTCTGATCACTGAGAGACCAGGAGAGATCACTGAGGGATCATTGGGAGTTTCTTGGGGTGACCAAGGAGGCTGCTGAGCATTTGAGCAGTTTCTAGTGCTCTTCTACCCCCTTTACACAGGGGTGGAGATCTTTGAGAGATTGCTGAGCAATGGAAAAAATGGCCAAATCTCTCAACAATCTTTCAATGATCTCTCAGTAACCACCAACATGCCTCAATCATCTCTCACTGATCTTACAGTGATCTCCACGGTCGCCCTGGTCTCCTCAAAGTTTTGACTCGGTCCAAAACACTCTCTCAATGAACTGTCATCGATCTTATCAAGATTCCAATGATCTTTCAGCAACCTCCGCTGCAGTCTTACAATGAACTCTATTGGTCTCTCATGGAACCTTCAATGATCTCCCTGCCCTCTCTACGTTTTGGATGGAAAAATTTGGCATTCATTGAAAGATCACCGAGAGATCATCAAAAGATCACTAAGAGATCATTGTGAGACTGATGAGATTGTTGGAAGGTCAAAGAGTGGCCAAGAAGATTGTTGAGCCCTCCTTGAGAGTCTGTTGAGTTTGTTGAGAGAGATCACTTCCCTTTGATGATCACTGAGAGACTGCTTTGAACTGAGTCAAAACCTTGGCAACCATGGAAATCGCTGAGAGATCATTGAAAGATTGCTGAAAGATGTGGCCATTTTTCTCATCACTGAATGAACAATCTCCACTCTTTGTGTAAAGGGGCTATTACAATCAAACAGTTAATAAAATGACAGGACATCAATTTGTTTCCAGTGCTCTCTGAACAGAGCAAAAGTTAAACAAAACGGAGTGAATTTTTTTGTCAAGAATTTGTTGGCTTTACACTCAAAGACTCAAATATTTAATAGAGTTTTATGGGTGGGACTCAGATAAATACAAAAACCCGGGTGAATTTCAATGTAAAATACTGACTGTAGCCTTTGCTGTAAGGAGACAAGAATGTCCAAATTTAAGCCACATACTGTAGTACAAGTCATAAAAGTTGTGTACAGTAGCAGCTGAGGCTATGGTGAAAGTACTGCATGTTATCACTCTTATTGACACCTCTTAATACACACTGAGTAAAGTCAAGGAGCAGAAGACCAACTGCAGATTCTCCGGCTGTGAACCAGAGCGTGAAAGCTGAAGATGTAAAGAATCACTGGGTACAGAGGAGAAGCCAAAGCACGGGGGAGTCGATGGATGAGATCATGGATGCCAGTAGGGGGCTCAGTATTCAACACAATAGACCCCCAACTGGGCCAAGACCCTTAATACCCATACTCCCATTTCACACATCTTTGCAAAGCACCCATACAAGTTAGCACCCCCCTAACTCATATACTCTGACTGTGTCCTGTGATTGCAGCTGGGAAGCAATAGCGTGGTGTGATGGGGGCCGTCACCCTTGTCTGTGTATGCTCAGACAGTAAGAATGACAGCAGAACCTTCCTCTGTCCTGGCAGGGAGCTGTTAAGAGTGGCCATCAGATGTTGGTGATAAATGGATCATAAACTGATCTGTGGTGAAGTGTGGCGCTAATAATGACTGTGTCAAAATCAGCGTTAACGCAGAGAGCCTGTTGAGCTGCCACTTAACAGCTTTAACAGCTCCTTGACAACTGGTGTTAGGTCCACTGGCCTTAGAAAGTACTGGAACAAAACAGCTTCATGTTTGGCAGTTTTCACAGTATTCTTTGATGTTTACCCATTTGAGTTACAACTGATACCACTTTATAATGTGGCTAACCTAATGAAGAATTAATAATTAAGTTAGAAGTAGGTCATTGTTTAGATTGGAACACTTCATAGATCATTTATAACCCGTTATAACACATGAGAAACAGGGAAATAGTCGCCTGGTTCTTGCCAAATAGTGAGTGTGCACTTATCTGATCTGTCATGCCTCAAATATCAGTTTATTTGTTTTACTCTGTTTTCTCATCAACTAGACAGTATTTGTCAGAATAAATCCTCCCTAGGCAAAAGATCTCCCAATCCTGCCAATAGTAACCCTGCATCAGTGTGTAAAATGGGCGGTTCTACGATCAGAACTTTAGCGTTGCTGAGCACCAAATGAGCTCCACCACCACCACACACACACCCACCCTCTTCTCTCTCCCTCTATCACACATGCGCGCGCACACACACACACACACACACACACACACACATTATTTTGTGAGAATTATCATCTTTCATACATCTCCTCCCTGGCTTCTAGTTAGTGAGCATGGTACATGATGATATATAAAAACAGTGACAGCTTGGATTTAATCTTTTGCTTATACCAAAACGACAACGAAGTGCACAGTGGCTGATTGACAATGCAACCATTAAAGAAAAATGTCTGCTACTAGCTGTCTTAGCCAAGGCTGGACTGGGACAAAAAAAAAAAATCATCCCTGACATTTTTGGTCCAATTTGTTAAGTAGCAACATTGAGCCATCACACTGAATGGTCTAACAGAGGTCAGAATTATCCCACTTTTGCCCTTAACAAGTGAATCTCTGTGGGTTTAAAGAAAGAAAGAAAGTTACTTTATCTATTTTGCACAAATACTTTGTCATAATTTTAAAGTCTCAAAATTTTTCAAAGGTGCAAAACTTTGAGGAAAAAGCTACACAATTACAAAGAAAAAACATCACAAACATATATACAATTAAAGCTTCAAGTTTACTAGAATAACAAAAAAAATTATAGGGACGACTGCCCATTTATTTAAAATATGTACTACATCCATCCATCTTCTTCTGCTTAATCCTTTTCGGGTCGCGGGGGGCTGAAGCCTATCCCAGCATCTTTGGGCGAGGAAAAAAAAAATTCACGTGTACAATTACAGTCATCGAGAATGTAAACACAGGAGGTTATTTAAAAGATTTAATAAATTCATTAAGAAAATTAATAAATTGTTGAGTCAAAGGTCAGAAAAGAAAATCACGAGAGAAATGTAGCTCATTTGCATTAATTAAAAAAAATTAAGGAAAAAAATCAATGGAAAGACGAGGCAAAATTGAGGCAAAAATACGACAGAAGAAAAAAGACGCCAGTTTATGATGCAAGTCACAAATTCAAGAAAAAAATGTCAATCCATGAGAAAAAATTTTCATGAAGTTTCAAAATTTTCTTTAAAAGTCTACAATTAAAAAAAAAGAATAAAAATAATCATAAGAAAAAGTAGGTAATTTATGAGAACTCTCCAAATTCACAAAAAAAATTTCCACATTTTCAATTTAAAAAAATCTCTAATTTAGGTGGTAGAGTAGCCTGAAACAGTACACAAGTAAACGTAGGTTATCTTTATATATTATCACTGAAACGCATAAGAGTAGTGACCCCAAAATAGTTAAGTTACTGAGATGTGACTTTAATCTGGACAATTTGAGGTTTTTCTCCTGAATTTATGGCAGCTTTATTCTAAATTTACTACTTTTTCCTTGTAAATTTGTAAGATTTTTTCCCACTTAAATCAACTTTTTCTCATAATTTGTGTTTAGTGCTAATTTAGGACTTTTTTTCTTGTACATTTGAGACTTTACTCTCATAAATTTGTGAGGTTTTTCCTCATAAATTAAAAATCAAAAATAAAATTACCAAAGATGCAGTATTTTCTATATTATATTATATTATAGGCTATTTATATCCTATTAATAACCTATTTTCTAACCCTCATCCCATGAAAACCTCACATACTTTGAAACCTAAATGTTTGCAGGTATGCATCATACTCTTACTGAATAAATTCAGACAGACCCAAAAACTATGCATAACTTTACAGAATATTCCAGCTGAGGCTGGCGTCATACAGTACCTGTAGAAGAGCTGCAGCAGCCTCCTGTCCACTCACCTTTCCCACGGTTGGGATAGGGAGGGCCCGGGGTGATGTGTGAGCGGAGGGACCATACCATTTGCGTGGTGGGGGGTGTTTTCATTTTCATTTTTAAAAAGTTTAAACCACAAACTACTGAATATGTTTTGCATGTAATTTCAGCTCGTCAAAGACGAACTAAAATTTTATAATCACAACTTTTCTCATTCCAATTTTGAGGGGTGCCGAGTTTAAATTTAGGGGTGCTATAGAACCCCTCAAAAAGGCCTAACACTGGCCATGGTGTAAAATATGTCATAAGTTGAGTATAATTGTTTATTCATATTTATAAATCCTTTATTAGGTTAGCTTTATGGAAAAGCGGCACCTTTCTACTGGACCTGTTGACTAGAGACAAAGATTTTTATGCCTTCTGGGTATGATTTGGTCAGTGCAATGAAAGAACGATGCAACTAATCGCTGGAAGTGGAGAGGGAAAATATACCTCGACATCCTGGGCAGCTCCAGGGGAATTCTGGCTCGGACCCAAACACTGGAAACAGGGTGAAGAAGGCCAGGCTTTGTGGAGTGATGTGGTAAGGAAAGCAGCGAGGGGCGTTAAAAATGATTTACCTAGGCAAAAATGTACCCTTTCAAAATCAGGCACATGATTGAAGCATACAAAAAGGTATGATATCCATATTTCTATTAAAAATCTAACTTTTTTTGTCAAACAATTTAAGCAAAAATTACTTTTTCTTTTTATCTTGAATGACAGAGGAAGCTTCCATCACCTCAGCTCTTTTAGGACATTAAAACGGTGACAAACAAGCCTTCAGTCATGGCCTATAGCTTAGCTCCACTAGCCTCTCAACTCGGCTACATGGCCTCCACTCAAGCAGACCCCTCCTCCCTTTACAAGCTCCTTCGGTAGTCGGCTGGTTGCTAGACAATGTGCTTGGTTATGTGGGTTATGTAAAGACCCTCCTGCACACAAAAGCCAATGTGGGCGCCTGTAATGTGCAGCTCTTCAGAGCCCCGGGTCAGTTAGCAGAAGAGCTCTGGCGCTAACACTCCAAGTTAAAACAGTTTGCACTTCAGTATGTTTACGGACAGGAGAGAAGAGGGAATCATCTTCTGCCTATTGATTTCACTTCCCCCAAACCTCTAAACCTCACTTGGCTGAGGTCACAAGAACTTCCTTGTTGACCTGTGGGTGTGTTGGATGATGTGAATCTAAGTGTGTGCGTGTTTATGTGTGAATTACTCTCATTGCTTGTGGCATTTTTTTGCAATAGTATCCTCTAGACTGGCAGCTCTGAATCTGAAGTATTATTCAAAGAGTATTATTAGTATTACTAATTATAAATAGATCTTTCGAATAAGTGTAATAGTAAAGATATTCAAATCTTGCATCTCAGCCTTTAGTCAGAGTAATATTTAAAAAAATACAGAACAGTATAGGAATAGCAAACGTGTCTTCAGTAGTGTTGGGGTGTTCAAAAACTAGTAACAGTATTCTGTTACTTAGTTTCTTATTCAAACAAGTAATTTGGTTCTTTTCAAATGTTCTGAAAGTCCCTAAAACATGTGCCGTCAGAGGAAGATGGCAGACCCTCTGTGCTTCAAAACATATGCAAATGAGCTGCAGAAATATTTATTTTTTGCCTAGGTTATGATTCATGTCACTGTTAGGGCCCTGTCACACCTGGACAATTTAGGTAGCGTTTGCCGACATATCAAAATTCCTCTAAATGCATCGCATATCCATAACGAGCTGGACGTATGCATAACATATTGGTAACTTACAGTATATACAGTGGTGTGAAAAAGTGTTAGCCCCTTCCTGAGTTCTCAATTTTTGTATGTTTGTCACACTTAAATGTTTCAGAACATCAAACAAATTTAAATATTAGACAAAGATAACACAAGTAAACACAAAATGCAGTTTTTAAATGAAGGTGTTTATTATTAAGGGGGAAAAAAATCCAAACCTACATGGCCCTGTGTGAAAAACTGATTGCCCCGCTGTTAAAACATAAATTAACTGTGGTTTATCACATCTTTGGAAAGCTGAGTTCACTTTCTCTAGCCACACCCAGGCCTGATTAATGCCACACCTGTTCTCAATCAAGAAATCACTTAAACAGGACCTGCCTGACAAAGTGAAGTAGACCAAAAGATCCTCAAACGCTAGACATCATGCTGCGATCCAAAGAAATTAAGGAACAAATGAGAAACAAACTAACTGACATCTGTCGGTCTGGAAAAGGTTATAAAGCCATTTCTAAAGCTTTGGGACTCCAGTGAACCACAGGAGAGCCATTATCCACAAAAGGCAAAAGCATGGAACAGTGTTGAACCTTCCCAGGAGCAGTCGGCCGACCAAAATTACCCCAAGAGTGCAGCGACGATTCATCCAAGAGGTCACAAAAGACCCCACAACAACATCCAAAGAACCGCAGGCCTCACTTGCCTCAGTTAAGGTCAGTGTTTGTGACTTCACCATAAGAAAGAGAATGGGCAGAAATGGCCTGCATGGCAGAGTTCCAAGACGAAAACTGCTGCTGAGCAAAAAGAATATAAAGGCTCATCTCAGTTTTGCCAGAAAACATCTTGATGAGCCCCAAGACTTTTGGGAAAATACTCTGTGGACTGACGAGACAAAAGTTGAGGTTTTTGGAAGCTGTGTGGCCCATTACATCCGGCGTAAAAAGTAACATGACATTTCAGAAAAGGAACATCATACCAACAGTAAAATGTGGTGGTAGTAGTGTGATGGTCTGGGGCTGTTTTGCTGCTTCAGGACCTGGAAGTCTTGCTGTGGTAAATGGAACCATGAATTCTGCTGTCTACCAAAAAATCCTGAAGGAGAATGTCTGGCCATCTGTTTGTGACCTCAAGCTGAAGCACACTTGGGTTCTGTAGCAGGACAATGATCTAAAACACACCAGCAAGTCCACCTCTGAATGGCTTAAGAAAAAAAAAATGAAGACTGTGGAGTGGCCTAGTCAAAGTCCTGACCAGAATCCGACTGAGATGCCGTGGCATGACCTTAAAAAGGCAGTTCATGCTTGAAAACCCTCTAATGTGGCTGAATTACAACAATTATGCAAAGATGAGTGGGCCAAAATGCCTCCACAGCGCTGTAAAAGACTCATTACCAGTTATTGCAAACGTTGATTGCAGTTGTTGCTGCTAAAGCCTTAGTCATGCTGCACTTCCCCTTTAGTCCGCTTTGGTCCGCGTGCGCTTTGGATGAGCCTGGCACACACATGGTGTTGTTCATGTTCACTTTTTTCATCTACCCAGGCCAAGCGGTTGACGCTTGCGCACAACCATCATTTGTAGTTTCCCTCTCGTCCGATAGGTAGCGCCAATGCACTGACGTGCCAGGATTTTCACCAACAAAGAAATGCTGCTTGCTTTCTGCTGCTGCTTGACTTCCCAGTTTTCACTCCTTTTCCATGAAGATGCTGCTGCTGCTGAAGTATTTATGTATGATTCATGTATTTTTATTTTTTATTTATTTATTTTTTTTTGTTACTTATTTGTACCCGTAGGTAGACTTGGTTTGCAGGCTGGTGACAAGCCACCGGCTGCTGGTCGCTGCGTGCGCGAGCGCCCTAAACCTACATGTTTTTGGTGTATGTTTATTCTCGTCTTCCGCTTCCTCATTGTCTTCTTCATCTACTTTGTCTTGGTATGCTGTGCCGATATCGCCACTTCGTGAATGGGACGTTCAGTCTTGCGCATGCGTTTTTCAACGCATTCAGGTCGTGGCCTGGCAGCGCAGTCAAAAAATTTGTGCTGCATGCGGTCGTCCGGGGTCTAGCACTGTGGGACACTAGTGGAGTGGAGACGATGACGTAAATTTCATCACATGAGGTTTTCGGTTACACGTACGCGGACAGCAGAGGTGCAGCATGAATCCAGCTTAAGGGTGGCCCAACCAGTTATTAGGTTTAGGGGGCAATCACTTTTTCACACAGGGCCATGTAGGTTTGGATTTTTTTCCCCTTAATAACAAACACCTTCATTTAAAAACTGCATTTTGTGTTTACTTGTGTTATCTTTGTCTAACATTTAAATTTGTTTGATGATTTGAAACATTTAAGTGTGACAAACATACAAAAAAATGAGAAATCAGGAAGGGGACAAACACTTTTTCACACCACTGTATAGTGGTCAAATTTGACCAAATGTGGTTATTTTTCAACAGTCTCCCCGTCGGTGCGCACAGTTCTTCCATCGGTATGCAGCGCTTGGATCCCTGCGCTTGAAAAATAAACTACATTTGGCAAAATTTGACAACTATGAACTTTTCAGCCTATGAACGTTTCAGCCCTGTCAGCTCTGTTGCGGTGGAGCAATCTGGAATTAAAAAGTATACCAAGGTCTCCGAGCTGATGGCTGCTCCTGGGGAAGATGGTGAGTGTTTTGTGATTTTAAACATCTTTCATGTTATTTATCAGTGAAAACGCCCGCATGTCAACAGCATAACGGGATAACGGGCCACCTTCCTGCAGTGAACCCAACCCCACCCACTTGAGGTGGTACTCAGTTGAAATGGAAAACCAGTCACATCGTGTCGAGCCGAGTACAGTCGAGGTGAGTCGGGCTGAGTAGGTACTTGGTGGAAAAGGGGCTATAGAGTTCCTCCTGTGAACCAACGCTGCCAATCTGCCATTATACGTAGCTGTAAGTTAGAAACACGTTCAGTAAGTTACACATAGGTTCAACATGCGTTACTCATAAGTTTTGGGTAAGCTAGACATTATCTTGACATATTTCGACTTTTCAGCAACTTACAAGTAACGTGTGTGAACAGTCGCATAACTTACATATAACTTATGGCCTGCATATGCAGGACGTATGAGCCATACACTGGATACATCTAACAATTTTGTCCATGCACAAAATTTTTAGATGACCTCACCGTACTACGATATATACCAGCGTGCTTCAGCATGCTCTTATGTAACTTACACAAAACTTATCCTTAACTTATTAGACATATGCCAGTGTATTTGCCAATTTTTTAAACGTCGGCATATGCTGCCTAAATCGTCAAGGTGTGACAGGGGCTTTAGCTGCTACAGAGCTCTACTGCATATCTAAAGCACCTGCAAGCTAACTTCACCAGTAGGAGAAGGATGCTGCTGCTACAGCTCCAAAGCTACCTACCATACTTTTAACTGAGCTAATCGAAAAACATGGAAACATTTTGGAGAGAAAGACTAGAAGAGCAACACCACCTGAAGATCACTGGCAGACCAATGGAAAGGCCAAACATACAGTTATTGAAGACCTGCATATTATTCTAGCATTCACTAAACTAGTTCATGTGGTGGAGTCTTCCCCAGTTTCATCGGTCATCGATATGCCCAGATCTGCAGAAACCTCCATAGAGGGTGAGTAGAGTGTTTTCTCACTAGTGCGGTCTACAGTAACAACACAAACGTCTTCAGGACAACAGTATATAGGTGCATCATGTAAAGGTGTTTGGTTTGCTTAGATAAGGAGCAGTGTGAAAACAAACCTAATCAGAGCAAAAGTATGCAATGTCCAAAAACTTGAACCTTGGTCCAGACCGTGGCATGGACTTTCAGAATTTAAAAAAAAACTTTAGAATGTCATCTGCTGGTGTTGGTCCACTGCTTTATCATGTCCAAAACCAGCGCAGGAAAATTTTAGAGCACTTCATGCTTCCCTCTGCTGACAAGCTTGATGGAGATGCTGATTTCACTTTCCAGCAAGACTTGGCACCTGCTCACACTGCCAAAAACACCAAAACCTGGTTTAATGACCATGGCATCACTGTGCTTAACTGGCTTGCAAACTCTCCTGACCTAAACCTCATAGAGAATCTATGGAGTATTAGTATGGAGGAAGATGAGAGACACCAGACCCAACAGTGCAGACGAGCTGAAGGCCACTATCAAAACAACATGGGCCTCCATAACGCCTCAGCAGTACCACAGGCTGATCGCCTCCATGTCACGCTGCATTGATGCAGTAATTCATGTAAAAGGAGCCCCCAAGTGTTGAGTGTGTATATGGACATACTTTTCAGTCGGCAAACATTTTTATTAAAAATCTATTTTTTTATGCAATATTCTGATTTTCTGAGAAAGTGAATTTTGGGTTTTCATTAGTTGTAAGCCATAATCATCAAAATGAAAAGAAACAAAAACTTGAAATATATCACTCAGTGTGTATTGAATGTATATAATCTATGTTTCATTTTTTGAATTAAATTACTGAAATAAATTAACTTTTTGATGATATTCTAATTTATTGGGACGCACCTGTATAGTCTTCACAACAGGCTACAGATGCTCTGAACAGTACTAGCTAATCACACAAAGATGTAACTTTTTGTTTATGCAACATTTTTTATCAACAGATAATGTAATGCTGCAGATTACTTTCTAGCGCCAGCAATGTTGCAGTGTGACAAGTTACTTTAAAAGTTAGCATTGCACAGCACTGATTTACTTATACTGTTCTGAATTTATATACAGACGACTTGTGTCTTGTCATTCTTAGCTTTTATTCTGTTGTACTTTGTTTTTGTGCCAAAATAAAGTTATAAGAAACATTAATATAACGCATATGTCTGAAAGATAAAAAGTCCACCTCCATTCCAGACAGATCAAGCCAGGGCTCTATTGTATTTTACATTTTCTCTTATTTCAATAAAAATACAGTTCATGTAGTCCACATCTGCACAGAGTAAAACTGCATGACACAAAATGTCAACTATAAGTCGCAAATGTAGATGAGCTGTTTAAGATGCACATTCATGCCAGTGGCATTTTTTCACCCACATTTTTGATGAATCAAACAACATCCGTCTGTTTGTAAAGGTGACAACAGACAGACAGTCAAAACCCTCCAGGCAATGACATGTTGGGAAGCCACACACCTCAGATGAACCACGAGTACACTCTCATGGTAAAAGCAGCAGGGGAAAAAGTACTGAGCTAAAGTACGCCACACTGTGTGTAAAGGTGTAACTTAAAGACACACAGTTTTGCTTGCACACTACTCCATACTGTACACATTCAGTCAACATTTTCACACTCTGTGCCTGTAATATGCTACCAGTGAAGGTGGAGCCACATAAAACATCACAAAAACCGTAACTGTTAATTAATAATACCAAACAGTTTGGTTTGAACACAAAACACTGACAAAAAGTTCCAAAAAGAAGGGAATTAGTTAATGACTGGAGAAGAATATGGAAAAAAAACTACAAAATAAGCACCTTTTTTTTTTTCTTAACCTGTCCTATCCAGCAGTTTCGCAAGCAGATCAGACATCTGGTCACCTTGTTATACCAATCACATTTATTTTGCCCAAAGGAGCTCTGCTCGCATTTGCTACATTGTGTATAAATCGTATTTATAGGTTCCTCTTGCTGTATAATAACTTTAATACTTTACTTAAACTGTCTTATTTATGCTGGACCTGATGGGAAGAATGGGGAAGAGAGTTGAAGGGATATAAGATAAGCATCTTAATGACTTGCTGATTTACAAAATCTAAATCTGCCAACTTCAACTTCATCTCATATATTCTTCTGTAGTTTTTATTGTTTTATCTGACATTAAGGTGACAATTTAGGTTATTTGAAGTGTAAAATATTTCAAATCAAGCTAACTGAAGACATTATTTGGATTCAAAGAATGTCTAAAATAATTGCATTAAATGAATAAATAAATGGTGTTATCCCATAGTAAAACAGTGTGAACTTATCCAAGGCTTAAAGAAGAAATATAGGAGACTGTGTGAAACAGTCTTTTTCCTTTATCTAAGTTACTCTAATGGGCAACACAGTACTGTGTATACATACTGCTTATTTTCCACTGCAACAAGAGACAGGAAATGTGTTACTGTCTTAAATTTCAGAGACCTTTTTCCACCAACGTCCCACAAATAAAGTGTGTTTAGGCAACCTCAGGTGAATCTGGACAGCAGCAAACTCCTGCTAATTGAAATTTTCATCTTGTAGACAGTCACCTCCACCCACAGAGGGAAAGCACCGTTATCTCTGAAATATCTAAACACACTTAGACAAGGAGACAGACGGACGTACATGCATACACTCTCTCCGTCTCACACGCACACCCCATCACCCTCACACAGGCTCAGTCTGACATGCCGGAGCATGTGTGACAGAGCTCGTTGGTTGGAAACAGACATTTCTATGCCCTGAGGCTCGGCTCCATCCCACAGGAAGCTGGAGTGTGAGCTGGGACACACAAGACGAGGGAGGAGGGAGGAAAACGGGGAGCAGCCACAAGGACTCAGCTCACCGTTTACTGGAACATGATTTTTTTCCCCTCTCTGCAGCTCAAATTCTCTCAGTTATGACTAAAATAAATACTGTAAATAAAATGCACATGTAATTAGAGAGAAACACAGATTAGATAAAAGTAGAGTGGAATGGTTCATCACATGTAGTCAGGACCATTTTTTTTTTAAAAACCTCCAAAGCCTCTTTGATGTAGAAATTTGGGGGAACAAAGGACAGAAAATTAGAGAAAAAAATAGAGAAATCTAGTAACCTTAGACTGCGGTTTGTTCTAGTCTCATTACTCACTGCATAGTCATTGTTTTCTCCTCCTCTAATCTCTTTAAAGCTGTTGTAAAAGGCTGTGCTTATCACTCCCCCATCACCATGCTTCAGTGTAGAATCCATTCAAAAGGGATCTTTGAAACTGAGGAACAAAATTAAATCTGCTTATTTCACATAAACACAGGTGTTATTAATCACATTAATAAGGGCTCTGCTTTGCTTACACCAACTTTTGTATTTCCATCTCTCTTTATGTCAATCTGTTGCTGTGAAATAGGTTTACATTGTTTATCAGAATAGATTTAATAAAGACAAGCTTGTTTTTTCCTAGATCAGAATGACATCTCCAGCCACTAAAGAAATATACGAAATCAGTGTTACCAACAGAGACCTATGCATTTATTTTATGTTTAGATCATATGAAAAACAAAATGCCTATTTAACTCAAATTAAATACAGGTACTATGGGTAACCCCCACAACAGCCACGGACAAGCAGAGCAATTAACAGTGCTCAGTGGGAGCAATTAACATAGCAGTGTGATCTATGGACTGATAACAATATGTAGATGTGCCTTGTAACCTCTTTTGTCCTACAGCTCCTGAGCAGAGGCGAATTCCAGCCAGTAATCTTCCTATTGTTATGTGTGTCTCTCAAATGCAAATGTCCATACCTACTGCTGTGAATGCATTGTCTGTAGTGGGGTATAAAAACTGCATTACTCTGTAACTCGGGGCTGCACGGTGGCGCAGTGGTTTAGCACTGTGGCAGCACAGTTTTACCCTCGGCCGGGGGATCGCGGGGATCATGAGTTCGCCGCTTATTTCTTCATGCCGCCACAGGTACTTTTGTTTAAAATACATCAAACTGTTAAAGGTTAATAAGCAAAAAATAAATCTGTTTGTCACCATATAAAGTAAAAATATTCTTTAATTATTGGAGCATACGTAGCTGTGAATCATCTTTTCTATCCTTCCTCAGAACAATCCGTTTCAGTGCATGTCTCTTTAAAGTCTGGGAACCGCTGTTAACTCTGCCCTCCCTCTGATATCACTGTTGCTCAGTGTTAACACCACTATTTTTGCAGTAACTTGTTGTGTAACAAAATTACTGTTCAAAAATTCAGTAATGCATTACAGTTACTAACATTTGAACAGATTCATTACTCTTTACTCGTTTTATTTATATTTACTCGTTTTATCTACATATAAATATGGATATAGATTTTTAGCGCAAATAACTATACAAACTGACCCTACCATAACTGAGACACAGCTGTCAGTCGACATGGCGTCACAAAGAGCCGTAAATCCATCATTTTGACTGGAGGAAGAGGTGAAGCAACTTTGTTTTTGTAGAAATACACACATTATTTTTCTTTTCTCATGGGCTCCACGGTGGCGCAGTGGTTAGCAATGCGGCAGCACAGTTTACCCTTGGCCGGGGGATTGTGGGGATCATGGGATCGTGGGTTCGATCCCAGCCCCCGACCAACAGTGATCTGTGTGGAGTTTGCATGTTCTCCCCGTGTTGCGTGGGTTTACTCCGGGATTTCTCCGGTTTCCTCCCACATGCCAAAAACATGCATGTTAGGTTAATTGGCTGTTCTAAATTGTCCCTAGATATCTGTTTCCTATAGGCCGCCCTTAGAATAGAGGGTTAGTATTAATGAAAGCGCTTTGAGTGGTCTTTGTGACTAGAAAAGCGCTATATAAGTGCAGGTTAGTTAGTTAGTTAAGGACAAAAGTATATTGGTGGGTTGCAAGCCAAATGCCAGTTGAGACCTACTGCAATCTTCAGAAGCACCTGATTAAACAGCAACAAGCTCTGACAAAGCTAGTGCGAAGGAACGGCTAGCTACGCTAACAGCTAACACTGTGTAGGGGATCTATTCCATCTAAAAACCCATAGGATTTCAAACAAAGGAATACACCTGGACTGTTTCTGACCCAGCAAGAATTAAACCAACTGATTGCCAGGTACGTTAATAAAGACTGAAGATATGCTACCAACCGTCACTTTCCTTCGGACAGCTGAGACTGTGAGCCACTTAAGTTTAAAAGCATTTATCTGCTAAATTATTCAAAAATGGATTCTAATCTTCAAAAGGCATTTGAAGGACTGCCTGGATCATGTCTCTGTCACAGCAAACATGTGGACCAAGAATAACGAACATTTTCTTTGGATCACTGCACATCAGATTAATCCATCATAAAGGTAAGATAAACATGAGTAGTTTTTGTCCCACACACTGACACACCTGCAGCAACACCAACATAAAAAAACTGTCTGTGAAGCTCTGTCTGACACAGTCTGTTTTCAGACTGCCATTAATAATAATAAGCCTGAATGCAATTCATTAATTAAACATTCTTGCCATTTGTGCAAGATTTAAGTATGAAGCCTGAGCCAATTAACATAAATTTGTCTTACAGAATGAAAGAAATAATGCATTACTGGTGGACAGGAGTGTGTGGTGTCAGTGGTTGATAGGATATGACCAGTCCCTGGAGTACAATAAGCACAGAAACATTCGCAAATGAGTGAATGGTGGCCCAAAGTGGCTAGCTGACACCCTAAGCAGCTGCCAAGCAAAAACAACATCTACGAGTGATGTATATGATCAAATGTTGGTAGATGAACAAGGATTCCAGTGAGGGGTGAATAGGATTTATTGAAAATAGCCATCAAAATCAGCTGGATTGGCAGTTAAGCAAGCGCTAGGTAGTCTGTCTGACTACCTAGCCAAGCTAATGCTAATAGCTCAATGTAGCATCATGGCAAAACTATAACTAAATAAGCCAGAATGAAGCAAGATATCTTACTGACTGTGGATTAGTGAACTAGGTGGAAACATCAATGTCTATAGGGTGAATGAAATCTAAATAAAATATCAATATAAACCACGTGTGGCAGGCAAACTTCTAGTAACACTGTTATCTCACTGTTCTCTACATGACAGACAGCTAGATTGGCCAATAATAGAGCAGCAGCAGGGTATCAAGGATGGCGCTGGGCTGGATTTATCATTTTATGACCTTCTGTGGAAAACCTGGAAGATTCAACACAGCTAATCAGACACAAAAACAATGTAAAGGCTATGAGGTTTTTTTTTTTTAACCATGACCAATAGATGCATTTTAGAAGGTTAAAGCATATAAAAACACAAATTTTCAGTCAATTACCCTGTTATACAGCTTTCATGCTATTCTGCTGCATGTACTGCAAAGACCATATTTATAATGTGTAAGTGAGAGCCTTAAAATAAAAAGATGCTGTACCCCCAAATCAGGTCATGTTATGTCTGCTACAGTTGACTGATATTGACCAAAATTGTGTACTTCAAGTCTCTCCCACCATGGATGATAAATGTTCCTAATCATTATATGCATATAGATAGATAAATAGATAGATGGATGTACTTTATTGATCCCAAACTGGGAAATTACAGAATTGACAGTATCTTCTTTCACTTACATTGAAATAATAGAAAACCATAGTACAACCAGTTTGCCAAGTCATGACAGCACCTTAAAAACAATAACCCATCACCAGTGTTGGGAGTAACGTGTTACAAAGCAAGTAACGTGTTACTGTAACGCCACTACTTTGGCAGTAACATGCTGTGTAATGAAATTACCGTTTAAAAATTCAGTAATGCATTACAGTTACTGAAATTTGATCAGATGCGTTACTCGTTTTATTAATATGGATAGATATTTTTAGCGCATATAAATGAATATACAAACTACTGGAGTGGTGGCCTAGAGGTAGAGCATCCGCCCCACAACCGGGAGGCCAGGGTTCAAGTCCTGGCCGGGTCATGCCAAAGACCATATAAAAATGGAACTTCCTGTCGTCCAGCTTGGTGATCAGCAATAACGAAACGGAGGAGGAAAATGTTGGTTACCTTGCCACAAGGGGTGCACAAGCCAGTGTACTCCCTGTGCCGTTCCCAAGGCTGAATAAAATGGGCACGGTTGTGTCAGAAAGGGCATCCGGTGTAAAAACCCTTGCCAAATCAACATGCGAATCATTGCAATATAAGGTGATGATAAGCTGTGGCAACCCCGATAGGGAGCAGCCGAACGGCAAAAATAAATAAATTAATAAATAAATAAATGAATATACAAACTGACCCTACCATAGCTGAGACGAGCCGTCAGTTGATGTAACCTGTTGCAAAGAGCCATCTTTAGTACTGAGCGGAGGAAAAGATGAAGCTACTTTATTTTTGTGGAAATAGATTATTTTTCCTTTGTTGTGGTTAAGGACAAAAGCATATTGGTGGGTTGCAAGCTAAGTGCCGGTTGAGACTTACGGCAATCTTCAGAAACACTTGAAAACAGCAACAAAGCTCCGACCAAGCTAGTGCTATGCTAACAACACCGTGTTAGTGGACCTATGCTATCTCAACAGCCATGGCTGAATTTCAAGCATAGGTATGCATCTGGACAGTTTGTGACCCAGACCCCGGACTGTGATCCACGAAAATTAAAATGCATTTACTTGCTACCTTGATAAAGATTATTCAAAAATGGAGTTTGATCTCTAAAAGGAATTTGAGGGACTGGATCATGTCTCTGTCACAGCAGACATTTGGACTGTGGATAATGGACATTTTCTTTGGATCACTGCACATCGGATTAAATCCATATCATAAAGGTAAGATAAACATGGAGAGCTTTATACAGTGTTGCTAATTCTCACTCTTTTGGAGTGAGTCTCACTCTTTTTCCCTCTCCCTCACTCCACAAACCCCATTTCTCACTCCAAAATGAGGAAATTACTGGCAATTTCATGGTTATCTTCTTCAGATTTTTCCCACAATAAGAGCTCTCAAGGCAGGATAAAGTAGACTGAACATGTTCTAAAAGCTCTGTCTGAAACGGTCTATTTTCAGCCTGACATTAATAAACCCGTAATGTAATCCATTAATTAAATCTTCTTGCTGTGTGCAAGATGATTTAAGTATGCATTTAAAAGGAATGTGAAAGTTACTTTTACAAGTAACTAATTACTTTAATCATGCAGTAATTGGTAAAGTAACTCAATTACTTTTGAAAAGAAGTAACTAGTAACTAATTAGTTACTATTTTTTAGTAGCTTGCCCAACACTGCCCATCACAGACAACATGCTTCACATAGCAGTCCATAGTTTATTCTGAAATAAGCCTGTTTTTGGCAAACTGGTTACATGGCAAGAAACTGATACTAATCAGATTCAATGAAGGATTTCTGATTCTGATTATACCAATCAAAGAGATGGGATATCCTGACATCAGAATGTAAAAGTCCCATTCCATATTTGTTTCAGCTGCTCACTACACCCTCTACAGTTAAATAGATGAGCTTATTACTTCCACCTTTGAGAGCTGTACTTATCTGAATCACCTGGGCTAGTGAATGGGACTGGACTTTTGCTTGCTGAAGTCAAGATTTCCCATGTCTGGTAACAAGTCGAACTATAAGTAAGAGTGGAACCAAAAGTTCACTTAATCCCTAACAACTCTGTCAATACACAAAATCCACATATGGGACCTTTCACCCACTGTGTGCCCAAGCATGTGCACATGCTACTTAACATTCATGGAGACACATTGACACAGGCTGAACACACAAATGTTCACCACATTTCTCCGCCACAGCTGCAGGAGAAGAAAAAAGCCGATAAATAATCACTTTGATACTTATCCTGTGGGTTTCAACATCTGAAACTTTGAACATCCAGTGATTGTTCTCTACAACTTAACCTTCCGTTCATATCCCCAAATGAAGTGCTGCTCTCACTGCTGTGAAAGCTCAAAGACAAAATGTATCAGTCAGTCCTTCAGCTGACCACAGCTTTAAATGGATTGCAGGTGCCACCTAATAAGGGCCAACAAATGTGTTTCAGCAGAGCAGCTGTCTGTCCTGAACCAAAATAACAAAACAAGAGGTTTAGCTGCTGGGAAAATAATCACGAAAGCGCAACAGTCACAACCTGTTGCTGAATCATCAAATTATATGAAACGGGCATAAGTCTGCAGGGTTTATCAGCCTACAGAATAAAATATTACAGGATCAGTGTCTGATACTGCAAACCTTGTGTTTTATTAAAAACACACTGCAGTGGATATAAATCCCCTTAAAACCAATCAACATTGTCTAAAATGGTATCATGCCCCTTTCGCCACCAATAAATCCTTTCACGATTTTACAGTTGCTTGTGAAAATCTTGTCGCCTTTCCTCCTCCTTCAAATGCCAGTAGGCCCACCCACAGCCCATAGTCAGTGTTTAATCCTGATTGGTTCACCTGTTACAGTGACATCAAAAAACTCTCTGTCTAAACTTGCCTTTTTCCAAGGGGAGAAGCTTAACTGAACTTTAATAGCAGAAAAACACAGGCATGACACATAACAGTGATTTAGCTCTTGATATGTCTTGTAAGTCATAAACAAAAACATGTTGCAAACATGTTAACATGAAAAAAAAAAAAACCTTGATTTTGACTGGAACGTCACTTTAAAAGAATCTAATATGGACCTGGGGCATCATGTATAAAGGACTGTGCAGCTTTCATACTGAAATATGGCATACTCACAAATTTTGAAAAGCATGTGTGCACAAAAATAAAAAGTATATAAAAAGTATATAAAAGTATATAAAAAGTATAAACCTGTGCGCATGCCAGATTCTCCGCTCCTTTTCTTTATTCATCCCACCTCAAGTGAAAACCAGCACACGTGCATGATCTCTTTACTCCGCCTCGGTTCATCCCACTAATGACTGTGAATGAAGAAAAACGTCCCTTCTGTCACTTTTCTGTCAAACAGTGATCGTCAATCCTGCAGGAAAGCACAACATAAAAAACTAATAACTTCACAGAGTGTGATGCTGAGGTGTTGATAACGGAGGTGGAGGTCAGAAAAAAAAATTATTTTGTTCTGACCCTCTGGAATCAACAATAAACCTAAGTTTACCGAGTGGACCGTGTTACAATGACAGTTCATTCATTCATTTTTTTTTTTTTTTTAAATTTCTGTCGGATCATAACAAGACAAAAAAGAAAAGGAAAGAAAAAAAAAAAACAGGGTGTAGGCTGAAACAACAGCCTATGCCTACCCCTCAGTTAATGCAGCTGGCTCAGACTGAAATAAAATAAAATGGTCTGGCATGAAAGTTAAAGTCTAGAGACAGATCATTATATGACAGTGTGAGGAGGGGACACACAAAAAAAATGCTGTGAAAGAAAGCCCTCAGTAATCCACATAGACAGATGTGATGTTACTGAGTAAAATAAGTAAATAAAATAAATAAAGTATATCACTGCAAACAAAAAGGCTATTTAAAATAAATAAATAAATGAAATGGAAGGCTTATGACATAACTGATTTTATCTCTTCTGTATATATAAGTATTCATAAAATGATTCAAGACTGACAGGGTGAATGCTCTCATTGTACAGAAGATCTTTGCTTGTTTGCTTCTAGTGGAGATAAATTTTGTCTTCTGGAGGTTAAAAACACTGATTCAAACAAACGTAGTAAAGCGTAATTTCCATCTGTTCGATACCTGTGATAGTGAGGTGAGCTGTTAATTATTTAGGATGTTATTAACAGTCTAAAAAATGTTTTTTATGTCGCTTGTGTTGATTACACAACATAAAAATAATTTTTTTGTAAGTTGTCTGTGTTTTTTCAACTGATTTAAGACAATTTTGCACCGCTGAATTCGAAAAAGACATCTGTTTCTCTCGATCAGGTCAGGTTTTTATGTTAAGTTATAAGCAGTTGTACAGCAGTTGTACAGTTGTACTGTAAATTGAATAGCAGACAATGATAAAGGTAAGTACATGTAAATTGAATGTTATGTCATCACTGTTCAAAATTCAGAGAATTTCAAGAAATAAAAAAAGAATTTTGCATCATATAAAGTGAAAATACCCGTACGTGTAAACAAAAATGTAAGAAAACTTGTGGCCATAGTTCAAAAAGTTGACCTGATTGTGCAAAACCAATATGATTTTTGGATTCAGCACATCAAAATTGTCCTAAATTAGCTAAAAAAAACTTAGACAATAAACTTGGTGTTGACCAGTGTTATAATACAGCAGACATTTCTCCCTGTAGATATTTCATCAATTATAATTACATAATACAGAAAATGACTAAATATAACTTAACTTTTTGTTAGAGCTGTGATGTAGGACAGATTGGATGATGGAAGACATCAGACTCATCAAAATCCTACTGAACATAGATAGATAGGTAGATAGATACTTTATTTCGAACAAAAAAGTATAACAAAAACAAAACAAATGACAAATGCAATAAAGTAACAGTATATAGTGTTCGAAAGGGAGAAGGAAGAAGTGAACACTTATTAATTCCATCTCCTCTTTTCCATAAATACACCCATGTGAATTATATACAAATTACCACATTTAAGTCCCCAAGTAAACAATTAACTGTATTTTGTACATATCAACATTAACACCCATCCATTCTAACATACATTGATGTCCATACATCAAAACCAGCCTCAAACAACACAGATATACACAGTGCTGTCCCACCCACCATTCCATAGTGTCCCAGAGTGAGCATAGTGAATCGTATATATAAATACTACCCTTCTAACATATATCCTTTCAGCAAATAATGTTTATACCTCTTTTTGAATTGATTTCTGTTTGTACATAGTTTCAGTTCCGGCTCCAGACTGTTCCACAAATCCACCCCACAGACAGATATGCACATACTTTTCTTGGTTGTTCGTATCTTGGGTTTTGTAAAGTTTAAGTCTCCTCTCAAATTATGATCAGGAGACACATCTTTTATACATTTAAACTCACATCTTTTATACATTTATTTTTATTACCTCCGCCAAGTGAGGAGGTAAGGTTTTTGGAAGTGTTGGTTGGTTTGTTGATAGGTCTGACAGACAGACAGACAGAAAAACAGATAGATACTTTATTTCGAACAAAAAAATAAAAAAACAAGACAAATGACAAGTGCAATAAAAGTGACAGTATACAGTGCTCGAAAGGGAGAAGGAAGAAGTGAACACTTATTTACTCCAACTCCTCTTTTCCCTAAATACAACCCATGTGAAATATATACAAATTACCTCATTTAGACCCCAAGTAGACAATGAACTATATTTTGTACATATCAACATTGATACCCATCCATCCCAACATACACACAGTCCATACATCAAAACCCAGCCCCAAACAACACAGATATACACAGTACTGTCCCACCTACCATTCCATAGTGTCCCAGAGGGAGCATAGTGAATCGTAC
This sequence comes from Pholidichthys leucotaenia, assembly GCA_020510985.1. Taxonomy (NCBI): domain Eukaryota; kingdom Metazoa; phylum Chordata; class Actinopteri; order Cichliformes; family Pholidichthyidae; genus Pholidichthys; species Pholidichthys leucotaenia. The sequence continues at coordinate 83,201,571 of CM035837.1, read as the reverse complement.
ATATAAATACTACCCTTCTAACATATATTCTTTCAGCAAATAATGTTTATACCTATTTTTGAATTGATTTCTGTTTGTACATAGTTCAAGTTCAAGCTCCAGACTGTTCCACAAATCCACCCCACAGACAGATATGCACATACTTGTCTTAGTTGTTCGTACCTTAGGTTTTGTCAAGTTTAAGTCTCCTCTCAAATTATAATCATTGTCTCTGTTTTTGAATATTTTTTGCATATTAGTTGGGAGTTGATTATTAATTGCCCTGTACATTACTTGTGCTGTCTTAAATTTAACTAAATCCATGAACTTTATGACATGTGACTTTAAAAACAACGAGTTGGTATGGTCCCTATAGCCAACATTATTTATTATCCTTATAGCTTTTTTTGTATTGTGCATATTGGCTGTAGGTTGGTCCTGTAAGTGTTTCCCCAGACCTCTACACAGTAGTTAAGATATGGCAGAAACAGTGAATTGTACAGTAAGAACAATGATTTATAGTCCAAGATGTGTCTTGTCTTCCCCAGTATCCCTATACATTTTGCCAACTTGGCCCGAATGTGACTGATGTGAGGTTTCCAGCAGATTTTATTGTCTAGCGTCACCCCCAGAAACTTATTTTCTTGTACTGTTTCTATTCTGGTATCATCCATCGCTACCATTATTTCATGATTTATTTTATAATTTCCAAGCAACATAATCTTTGTTTTTTTTTTTCAGATTTAGAGATAATTTATTTTTGTTGAACCACTGCGTTAACCTTTTCATTTCAGTTGTGACCACCTCTAAAACCTCCTGCAAATTCTCACCAGTGCAAAGGATATTTGTGTCATCCGCAAACAAAATAAATATCAGAATTTTTGATACTTGGCATATGTCATTTATATATAAGATAAAGAGTTTGGGTCCCAAAACTGACCCCTGGGGCACACCACAAGAGATGTTCATGAAGGCTGATTTGTGCTCACTAATTTGTACAAATTGTTGTCTGTTACTTAAATAACTTTCCACCCAACTCAGTCCGACCCCTCTTATCCCATACCTTTCCAATTTCCTCAGTAAAATTCTGTGGTCGATGGTGTCAAAAGCTTTCTTTAAATCTATAAATACTCCTACAGCAAACTTTTTTTTTATCTATACAACTAGTAATTTCTTCTATAAGTTCGATCAGTGCCAGATGTAGATTTGTCTGCTCTAAAACCATACTGGCTGTCTGTAAGGAGGTTGTGTTTTTCAATGAAATCATCCAGTCTCTTAGTGAAGATTTTTTCAAGTATTTTGGAGAATTGTGAGAGTAAAGAGACCGGCCTGTAATTTGTGAAATAATGACTGTCTCCTGTTTTGTATAGTGGTATTAATTTTGCTATTTTCATTTTGTTTGGAAATTTACCAGTTTGAAATGACAGGTTACAGATGTGGGTGAGTGGTTTAACAATTCCTTCAATTACTTTTTTCACTATTGTCATGTCAATTTCATTCCAGTCAGTTGATTTTTTTGTTCTTAAATTTACTCACAGTCTCGATAATTTTCTTTTTAGTAACTACACCCAAAAAGATTGTGTTTGGATTTCTATCTTTTATTTCATTTACAGAACCACTGTTGTTCGTTTCTGGTGTCACTGTTGATTTTGCCAATTCAGGACCAACGTTTACAAAAAATTTATTGAAACCACTGACCACATCCTCCATATTATTTATCAAATTGTCATTTTCAATAAAATATTCTGGATAATTAGCATTCTTTGATCGGCTACTAATAATCCCATTGAGTACTTGCCATATTCCTCTTAAGTTATTTTTATTATCTTCTAATATTCTGTTGTAGTATTCTTTCTTACAAGTCCTCATTATATTAGTAAGCTTGTTTTTATATCTTTTGTATTTGATCTCAGCCTCTACTGTTCTGCACTTAATGAATTGTTTATACAATGTATTCTTCTTTTTGCATGCATTTAGTAACCCCTTGGTGACCAAAGGACTATTTTTGTTTTGTTGTCTGTCACTGTATTGTTTTATAGGACAGTTTTTATTGTACAATGATTGAAATATTTGTAAAAATTTATCATATGCTTTATTTATATCATTTTCATCACAGACCATCTTCCAGTCTTGCATTAATAATTCCTTTGCCAGTAAATACATAGATTCTTCAGTTCTTATTCTTTTATACTTAATATTTTTGGTATACTTTTTCTTCCTATAATCACATCGATAGACAACAAAAATCGGCACGTGGTCACTGATATCATTCAATAAAAGCCCACTCATGATATTATTTTCCATAATGTTTGTGAATATGTTATCTATTAGTGTGGCACTGTGTGATGTGATTCTGCTAGGTCTGGTAACTGTTGGATGTAAGCCCATACTGTACATTGTGTTGATAAATTCTTCAGTCAAACTATGTTGTTTTGAATTCATAAGATCTATATTGAAATCCCCACAGATGAACATAACTTTATGAGTTAGTTTTGCATACATTTTTCCATCCAGTCCTTAAATAAAACAATGTTTGATCCAGGTGTTCTACATACACAGCTCACTACCATATTCTTCATATTGTCCAGACAGATTTCTATTGTAATACATTCAAATAAATCATCCACAGTTACTGACAAACATTCAACAACCTTGTATTTCAAGCTCTTGTCAACATAAATTGCAACTCCTCCTCCTTTTTTCACTTTTCTATTTATATAATTTAATTCATAGCCACCCATGGTAAAATCCACTCCTTTCTCTTCACTGAGCCACGTCTCTGATATTGCCACAATATTGAATGGATCTTTAAACTGATGTAAATAATCTTTAATGTTATTAAAGTTGGCATAGAGACTTCTGCTGTTCAAGTGGATCATAGAAATATTGAAATCAGATGTGACCATTGTATTAAACTGTTCATCCGTGTAGTAACTATAGTTATTATTGATGGAGCTAAATAAATTATTATCAGGGTCTATGTTATATTCTACGTCCTGAGCTCTTTAAAATCAAACTCGAACCAAACAGCACGAAAGGGTAAACTATAAGTTGGAGAAATTGTTACCTGAACTTTTATCTTTGGCTTGGTCCTCTCATACCTGCCCTATTTTCAGATCTAACTACTTTCTAACAGACTTCATTTGGTATTTTATTACCTCTCCAAGGAGGTTATGTGCTCTTTGTGGGTATTTTTGTTCGGGCAATTAAACAAAAAACTCCTCGATGGACTATGATGAAATTTTCATCAGAGGTGACCTTTGGGCTAAGGATGAACCCATTAGGTTTGGTGGTAGATGCCGATCAGTATGCCTATTCCAAATCATTTTTTAAACATTGTAAGATAGGACTTTTTTGGATATCATTTTCTAATATCATAAAAAACAAGAAAAGTACTCAGACAGCACATACCTCCACCAAGGCTCCTTCTGTCTGTCATGGATCACCTCCAATGTAATGGGTTTGTGTACAGGTCTAGAGTCACTTGTGGTGAAAACTGAATCAAAGTCTGTCCATTAGTTTTGGAATATTGTTGCTAACACACTGAGAAGATAAGAGCCTTGGCTAAGGTATGCATTCTCGGATCCTCAACAAAATGTAATGGGTTCCTCTGTAGCCCAAGAACCACCTCTGGTGAAAATTTCATCTAAATCCATCCAGTAGTTTTTGTGTAATCCTGCTGCACAAATACGAAGACCTTGGTAGAGGTATGCACTCTTAGATCATCACCAAAATCTAATCATCTGTTCCCCATGCCGTTACACACCTTTCCTGAAAATTTCATCAAAATCCATTCATAACTTTTTGAGTTATGTTGGTAACAGACAAACCGACAAACCAACCAACGCCACTGAAAACATTACCTTCTTCCTTGGTGGAGGTAATAATGGAACTGGAGTGGTGGCCTGGAGATAAACCATCTGCCCCACAACCGGGAAATCATGGGTTCAAGTCCCGGCCGGGTCATAAGAAAGACCATATAAAAATGGCATTTCCTGCCTTCTAGCTTGGTGCTTAGCAAAAATAGAATGGAGGAAGGAAAGTTGGTTACCCAGCCACAGGAGGAGCACAAGCCAGTATGCTCCCTGTGCGGGTCCCACGCCCGGATTAAAAAAAATGTGCAGGGTTGCGTCAGGAACGGCATCCAGTGTAAAAACCCTTGCCAAATCAACATGCAATATAAAGTGATGACATGCTGTGGCGACCCCGAAAGGGAAAAGCTGAAAGACAAAAAAATGGGTTTATCCAGTTGAAAATACATTGGCACAAACGACTTATGATGCTCTGCAAACTGACACATTTTAAACATATTTTTATCAGTGGACAAACAGTCTTGGGGGCGGTATGTGGTCTCTAAGTGCCCTCTGGTTCTTCCTCATGCAATCTCTCCCTTATTGTTGTTTAGAAAAATGGTTCAAAACTAAACATATTGTAGGCTAAAAGTTGTAAAGATTGGTGCCCACTCTTAAGTCTTTACTTGCAGTGTGGGCCTTGGACAAATGAGATTAGCTGATGATCTACTAAAAGGTAGATTCATCTAAAAGTAAAGAAGTCTTTAGTAATCCTTTCATTTTAATTTATCTTGTGATTGAGAGTAAGTTGAGAATTCTGAAAGAAAATAAAGTGTTGAATGTGCAGTAAGAACAGAAAAGAGAAAAAAAAAACACTTTTACACACCAGCAGCATTTTCTATTCATTCTGTATAGGGAGGGCATACAGAGCATTTCCCAGCATGCACTGGGTGAAAGGCATGGAACCACAGGTCGCCAGTCTATCATAGAGCGAATACACAGCATTATATGTGTGGTGTGAAAAGAAAAGTGAGCGTGGATCCCTGTTGACCTTCTCTGTATTCAGCCGAGGCTGCTCCCATAAGCCCGGCATAAATGCCCAGCATGGTACTGCGATCCTCCCTGCAGCCCAAAGACCAAGAAACTTCGTCTCACAGCCTCTTCCTTTCACTGTACCCTGCCCTCTCTCTGCCTCACCCCAGCACCCACAGAAAGGCAGAGTCTCTCCCCCGCCAGTTGCTCTTCCGTTGTCTCACGCTCTCCTAAAACCTCTGCTAGCAGGTGCATTACTGTGAGGGATCCTGTGCCACAGGATGACCCCCACCCCCCTCGGCCATAAAGACAGTAAAAAGATGGTGGTGAAGACAAGAAGAGCATCAAGGGGAGGAGGAGAAGACAACAGCTCCGGACCTGAAAAAACAACAGCTGCGAAGCCCTCATTGTCATTCCAACATTTGTTTCATGCCGAGTGCAGCAGCAGGTCAGTTCACAGCATGGGAACCATGAGACAAGCACAGCATTGACTCCTCAGTGGCAATATAAAGTCAGACATTCTGGGGGAAATCAATGCTTCAGACAGTGTGTCTTGGTTAGAAGGCTGTGCTGAGCACAAAATGTGGAGTTTCAGAGTGACTCAATCATACAGACAGGAAGACTGGAGGTATTTTAGATGATCAAAAATATTGACCAGCCAAGGTGAGCTGATGGAGGTATTTGACAAACCGTTAGTTCTGTAACGCTTAGCAACAATACTGTCTACATCATCTTACGCTGCATTCAGGGTACTGGTGTTGTAGTTAAGATCACACTGAGACCAGAGTGTGCAAAGACCAAGACCTTAGTGCAGGGGTCACCAACTGGCAGATTCCAGTCCGGATCCGGACCCCAAGAGTTCTCCATCCAAACTCTGAAGCTTTTTGATAGAATTTGGGAAAAAATAATTCTGTTTACAGAAAAATTGGAACCGAACTGCTGTATTGGTGACCGCCCAGACAGTTTATGGCACAAGCCCTTTGGTGCTCAGGTTTCAGTCTCTGCTGTCTCACCAACTACACTCTCTGCAGAGACTCTGGGTCCAACTGCTCCAGCAGGTATGCAGTGGATCGCAAAAACACGGTTCGCTGTGGGCATCTCACTCTCTCTCTCTCTCTCTCTCACACCCACACACACACACACACACACAAGCCCAGGGTATCCACCCAGACAGACATGCTTTGTTCCTGGTGTGCACCCACGAAATGAAGCACTGTTGTGAAACGTGAGTGTATCTACTGAAGCACTTCTGCCTCCGATTTTACCAAGATTTGTCCGTGCTAGGGTGCAGGGGTGAGGTCTGGAACCACGATCACGTTGGGCCTGCATGATGCGGATTATATGGAGGTCCTTTTGGTAGCCTTCAATATTATGTAAAAGCTCCTTGTGTTACTGAAGATGAAAAGTTCCACCCCCCGTTTCCCTGGAAACCATGGAGTTATAGCTCCATCCATGCTGTAACAGAGTTTACTGTTGAAAAAAATGTAAGTGGAATTCTGTAGCAAGGAATTATATTTGTGTCAATTGGTTTTTTGTTTTAGGCTTAAAATTTAAGTTTTTCTGTACTGAAAATATAGTATAGAGGTGGACTTTGTGAAATTTTGCTTTTTTAGATGTTAATCTTTTTAAATTTAGTGCTATTTAGTTTGTGTTCTCCTGTAAAACTTTACATTTTTATAGTTTTAGCCGTAAATTTTAAAATTTTATAGCTATTTATATGGCGTCAAACACATTTAGGGGCTATGTGCTGCGCCACGTGCTGCGCCATCGCAAAACCCTGTTGTGGCATTAAAAAACTACTGTCGAGATTTGCTAAAGGGCGCAGAGCAAAATTAGCAGTGGAAAGGCGTGGCCTAGGTTAACTTTACGCCTGGCCTCATTGCATATGTATTTGTGGGAGTTGTCATGTCATCACAAATTTGAGGGAGGAGAGTATTTAAATTTAACTGATTTAGTAAGGTTTGTGGTTGTCAGTCTCCTGCTAAATATGCCAGGATTTAACGCCCCCAAAAAGCTTGTCTTAATTCATCTATGCCTGACATGACAGTGATCATTGGTGCCGAGACACCGGCAAGAACTGAGTGCTTGTGGCCGAAGAGACAGAAGCTTCTCTCTGTGCGTGACTTTATTTGGCATGACAGAAGAACAGATTATATGAACATCAATGGTCTCACAGAGATCGGCGTTGTGCTGAACTGGACATCAGTCGGCAGTTTTTTAAAATTTCATTTGTTTATACTATATATATAACCTACTACATGAATTTGTATCCACAAAATGCAGTGGACATACAGATGGTGTCAGCCGATAGTGACTTTTTTCCTCTTTTCTCCAGAGGTTCAGACTGGAATCTGGAGTTTTCCTCAGCTCTCCCTTGCTCTTGAAGTAAAATCTTACATATTGCCAGTTTTCTTCATTTTTTTCCTCTATCCATATTTCTATATTTACAGTATTTCTTTTTACTGTGCATAAAACAGTAATTCACTTCTCTCTATTTCTCTCTCCCAGTTCAGGATACACAATATAGGAGGAAAACAACAAGATTATTAACAAAAAGAGCACAGAGATCCATAGAAATGTCCCCCAAAATTGCAACACCGTAATTCAATGGCATTTATAAAAAGTTGTGAACTGGGAGACCTGTAGATTTTGTTAAAACAAAGTTATTCACATAATAAAACCCCAGAGTCTCCATCAGACCATGTTGATGGTTCTAGCATTAATAAAATAAACACGTTGATCAAATAATTAATTTATTCATGAGTAGTCCTTTTTAAATTAGATACAAGTACTTCATTTATACATATTAAACAAAAGAGTCTGCCATGTTAAATGAAAATCTAAATTTTAAAATATCCATCCATCCATCTTCTTCCACTTAATCCTTTTCGGGTCGCGGGGGGGCTGGAGCCTATCCCAGCATCTTTGGGCGAGAGGCAGGGTCCACCGTGGACAGATCGCCAGTCCATCGCAGGGCCAACACAGAGAGACAGACAACCATTCACTCTCACAGTCATACCTAAGGACAATTTAGAATCCCCAGTTTGATGCCAATTAACCTAACGTGCATGTTTTTGGCATGTGGGAGGAAACCGGAGAAATCTCAGAGTAAACCCATGCAGACACGGGGAGAACATGCAAACTCCACATAGATCACTGTTGGTCGGGGGCTGGGATGGAACCCAGAATCCCCCCGGCCAAGGGTGAGTTGCTGTGCTGCCGCAGTGCTAACCACTCAAATATAATGAACAAAAATAAACTATTTTAGTGAGGTTTGCGCTTAAACAAAAACTCAAAAAAGCTTTATATATTATGGTCCTCCAAACTGGCTGCAGCTGTGTTGATGACACACTTCCTCATCAGGTGTGCCTGTGCACAATTTTGCGGTGCTCTTGGTGGATGGGTGGTCATTATTGAAATGAAGTGTCTGCATCTGTGTTCATAATTTTGTAGGTTGTTAGTAGATGACTGGCAAAAATTGGCCACTCCCTTAGGTGCTCTGTCTAAATTGCGCACTCGCTAATTTGTGCAGCCTTAGTAAATCTGCCCCTTAGTGTTCTCCTGTATTCTAAAATTTAATATGACATATTTTGTTTGAAATTGAGTAAAGAATTCATTTGATGTTTTTGTTGAAAAATTAATACAAAACTAAAAGCAGCTAAAACATGAGCTTAATAAAATAATATGTGAAAGCAAGTTAAATGATGCTAGCCTGCCTACAAACAGCTGTGGTCTTCTGAAAGAATGTCCATGAAAGGATGGCAACTTAAAAGCACCATTTTCAGATGAATTTGTCCGTGTGATTTGCCACATTTCTCTTCCATTTGTTTCATTAAAAGATATTGGAAGTAAATTCATGGGTCACTGCAAATACTTTGCTTTAAAAGTACTAAGTTGTCATAATGGGAGGCAAAATCCTTGTATTAAAAAAAAAATGCATCAAGATGCATGGACAATCGTTTTAGAATCAAATCAGACCCCCTTAATCATAACATCACAAAATAATTTTTTTGTAAGTTGTCTGTGATTTTTCCAACTGATTTAAGACAGTTTTGTACCGCTGAATCCGAAAATGACAACCGTTTCTCGCGATCAAGTCAGGTTTTTATGCTAAATTGTAAGCAGTTGTACAGTTATACTGTAAATTGAATAGTAGACACTGATAAAGGTAAGTACATGTAAATTGAATGTTACTTCATCATTGTTCAAAATTCAAAGAATTTCAAGAAATAAAAAAGAATTTTGCATCATATAAAGCGAAAATACCCGTACATGTAAACAAAAACGTAGAAAACATGTGGCCATAGTTCAAAAAGTTGACCTGATTGAGCAAAACCAATGTGATTTTTGGATTCAGCACATGAAAATTGTCCTAAATCAGCTAAAAAAAAACAGACAATAAATTTGGTGTTGACCAGTGTAATCGAATCACGAGGTGCCTAAAGATTCCCACCCCTAGTTTGGATTTCAGCTAGGGAGGACCGACTTATCGGACCACTTGCAGTTTTAGTTGGTTGCCCCTGCCTTATAGTCTTGGTCTTTTCAGGTCTTGTCTTGGGAGACTGTGGTCTTAGTCTGGTCTTGACAAACTCTTGCCCTACCTGGTAGAATATCAGCAGATAGAAATCCAACCTTAAGAAAGTTGTAGCTGTATTGTCAGTCTGCTCAATTTGGTGTAAAAAAATAAAAACTGACAGTTGGATATATGATAAAACTGCACATTTCAGTTTCATGACCTCACTTATCAGTCTTTACAATGTCTACAATCACTCGGAATCTAGCTGGTGAAGTTTCCGCATTTTCCTTCCCAACAACAGCCATCTCACCTGGATCTCTCCAGTCACAACAGGCGAGTGTTTCTCCATGATAAATGATGAGCAGGGAGCTGTGTGTATGACCAAAAACACTGACAATGACGCTAAGGAAACAACAAACTGTAATGTAGATTTTAACACCAAAAAGTCTGTTTATCCAACAGCTGTGCTTCCCCTTACATAAACAGGGTAGATGCAATGACTGGAAGCTCACAAATGTAATAATCACAACATCATTTCACTATTAATATCAGACGTGTCCATGTATCTGTTTATCATACAATGTACCCCAATATAATAATTAATCAAACTTTGATTCTGACAAAGTTTGTCAATGACAATTTGGACTTTAAATTATAATAAAAGCAAAAACTATAACTGTGTGACATCTCAGTCCACTTATTTTCATTATTTTAACAACTAATTGAAATCCATTGTCAGAAATGAATGTTACATTTGATTACTCCACTTTTTTCCAATAATCAACAATTCATCATGTTAATCTTGTCATAAACCCTCCGTGCGCCCTATCATTGCGCACGGAAGAGAGAAGGAGAAACGAGGATTTAAGTGCAGGGGTTACCACACACACATTTACTGAACAAGTTCAGGGAAAACCATACAAATGGCTGGGCAGCTCAGGCTAACAAAGAGTCCAATAGAGATGCTAGGCTGTACGGGGAAAGCGTAGCAGTTGTGCCGCAAAGGGAAACGCTACCACTGTGGCGGCACAACTGCACAGAGAAACGCTACAATTACTCACAGCCTAGCAATCCTGGCCCTCCAGAGGAGCGGCGAGCATACACCAAACAGCCCTTCTAAGACGTGACGGTTACACAGAGGAAGATTCGACTGTGTGAACTTGTACAATGATCCAGCAGCGTTTGTCCAGCAAAGAGCTGCTTATGAACAAACGCCGCTGGCGTGGCAAATTCAGAACACCTGGGCAAGGCGCGGAAAGGATGATTAACTGGGAACAGCTGATGGAGTCAGAGGAAGAGCATGGGGGCGTGGCTGGACCGACAGACTGTCAGCAGCGTGAGAGAAAGTAGGTCACCATGCTGACTAACAGCTGCCGGTCAGGCAGTGGCTAAGGATATGAAAATACACAAAGTGCACATAGACAGAGGGGCCAAAAACCCACAGGGAGATCACGGCCGAGCCGGGGAAAACCAAGCCAGCTCGGCTCATGACAGATCTTATGTTCTCAGTAATTGCTTTGATTGTTAAATGCAAGGTAAAGGTCCCATTCACTCAAACATGGTGTGTTTGTGAGTTTTAACCTTTTTAAATTCTTTCTTGGGTGATATGACTACAGTGAAAATATTAACATCACTCTTCACTTCACAGTAATTATATTTTAACATTTTTGCAGAATGTCCAGAAGCTGTTTTTGCTCTTTCGGATCTTTTTTCTACATCACTGACAAATGATCCGGTCTTCAGTTACAACCCATCATGGTGCTATTAGCTGTGATGATTCAGTTCCCGCACTGTTTACACTGCTTCAGCACAACCAGTGCTATTAGGGAGTTAGCTTGCTAAGCACGGTTTATATTACTTTCTTTGAGTTTCAGTCACTCTAATACACATCCATATGTCCACCTGGTTCACTAATTTACAGTCAATAATATATCTTGCATCATTCTGGCTTATTTTGATATATTTTCATTGTGATGGTATGTTGAACTGTTAGCATTAGCTTGGTTAGGCAGTTGGAGTCAGTCAGTCTATCCACACTAGCGATCACCCCAACAATGACGGGCTACAGACAAGCCACCTGGCATTAGCTTAACTGTTGATCTGACCATTTTTCATCACTGTTTTCTATCAATTCTATTCAAACCCACCTGGAATCCTTGTTCATCCACCAACACTTGACCATATACGTCCTTCTTAGGCGTTATTTTAGCTTAGTTTACTGTAGTTTATTTTCTCTGAGACTCAAGGCGACATGCTGACACTACAAGTTTGGCCATTCACTCGTTCATGAATGTGTCTGTACTTACTGTACTCCAGGGCCCGGTCATACACCATCAACCACCAAACCGATGGACCGCAGTACCCAAGCTAGGAGCTTACCAGCTAGGATTAGCAATAGTGAAGAAAGAATGAGGGCGGAGTTAACTGCAGCTCAATGCCATTTAAAGAGACATGCACTGAAAAGGACCATTCTGAGGAAGATGTAAAGGATGATTCACACTAACACTATAATAATTAAATAATTAAAGGGAACTGGGCCAAAATATGTCACAAACTGTTAATATGTGGAAAAAGTGTTGCAAATGGCACCTTTAAGCCAACAACAGGCCAGAACAACCTGTACGGTTTATAAGAAGTAAAGTCTGGATCTCCTACTTCTGTCCTTTCATTTGCTGTAAATGTGACCACAGCTCTGGCAGCACCTTGTTCAACAAACGTACAACAGTTGTCAGTGTTAATTCCTGGGACGTATGACTGGACAACAGTGGACCAGATTAAATAAAGTTTAAAATAAAGACCCCAAAAATGTAAATTCTCATAAACATTAGTTGTCATGTATAGACTGGGCTTAGGGCTAATGATGCAAGATCCCTTTGGTGTGATTACATGACATTACTGTATAAACTTCTGAGCAGAATTTGTATGCAAGTTTTGTCATAGAGCCACAGAGTGAACATTGTTGACTGTTTTGATTATATGGCTTATATTTTTTTTTGGCTTTTTTTGTTACAGCTTTTCTTTTTTTAAATACCAGCTGTAGAAAATGTTTACTATTAAAAACTTTACTGCTTACAGAGATTTTGCTGTAATAAAAACTGTTGTATGAAATGGGATTAAAAATGGCAATAATACAGCATATATAAAAACTGTAGCTTAAGCACCAAACACAGGACTAGAAATACAGTTCAGTCTGTGGTGTTTTGACCTTGAACTGCTCCGAAACAGGGGGGCCCATGTTTCATCTCTTATCACACTTGATATACTCACACGTTTCTTAGAGCTCTCCTTCACTGGCTTTACTTTTCATTATTGGCTACAAGGAAATGAAGGCCCTCCCCATGTAATTAATGGCCACAATTATGTAATTGAGGAGTGGTCTGCTGTTCACTGCAAACAGGACCAGATGTCCCGGGAGCAAAACTTCAGTTGGAAGGATTACTTACGGCGGGGTCAGCGCCCGTACCAAGACCCAGCTCGCCCCCGCACAGTTACCCAGACCCTCTTTTCTTTCTCTTGTAAATAAAGACTTAATGGTTTACAAGCCTTCCAATAACCGTAATACCTTCAGAGTGAATTAGCTTGCAAAGCAGCCAGACAAGCAGACTGGAATGAACCGAGACTGCTGGGTCACAGAAATGCACACATGTAATTTTTGTTTGGAAACACAATAACTTATGGTTTGACTTCAGAGATAATGTGTGTTTTATTGTTTTGAATTTGATATAACTCAAAAATCAGAGGGTGAATTATCCTCCAAAAGCAGCAATTTGTGTACAGCTTTCTGGTCTCCCATCCTTCTAGTGTGTATGCAGGCTGTGGAAACTGTTCCGCTGCAAGCTGATTTACACACTCTTGATGTCATTTTCTGGTTATTGTGGAGAAAAAAAATCAAAAGTAATAAAAAATCACAGTGTGTTGGCTTTCGGTTTAAAGTTGGGTACAACAAGGTGGAAAATTCAATCTGAGGCATACAGTATAAAGTTAGGATTCTATCCCACTTTTTGGGTGTCGTTACTAAAATAATAAACTTGGCAGCTTCCAGCCCTCAATCACAATGAAAAATGTTGCTGGATAGCCCGGTTGCTAAGTGGGATCCTCTCCCTCATCCTAAAGATCAGGGGAATCTATTTGTAGGCAAGTTGTGGGCCCGGATCTTTCCCATGCCGAGCAAAACAAACAGCCACTGCTGGCAAGAAATACAGAGGAGCTAGAATTATGCCTTATCTGATCCAAGTTCAGAATACTTCTGGAGGAAATCGGTTTGAGCAAACAAATGTCTTTAAAGCTTGGTTTGAAGCATAATAATCTTAAGACACAAACAACAAAAAAACATATACTTACAAAAACACTACATGCTAAATTTAGCCACTTAAACATCAAAAACAAGCTATTAAAAGTAGAAATGTCATTGAGCACACTGAAAACTGTGGTTGCTCACTAAGCTAAAGAAAAATCAGGCAGGGCCAAGCAGTTAGTCAGCCAGCAAGGACGGTTGAGTTGTAAATGTGTTCCAGCAGGAAAGGCTTCAGAGCAAGGCGAGCAGTCTGGAGTCGGCAACTTTCCCCTGCTCCAGCTCGTGCACCGCCCTCCCTGCAGCCCACCCAAGAAGCAGCCCATGGGCATAAATTTGAGAGGCTGACTCGCTGCGGATTTAAAACAGTTTGGATCTCTCTCTCCCTCTATCTCTCCCTCTCTCTCCAACTCCTCCACATTTACTATGAAATGATCACCCTTTTCTCTCCGCTGCCCTTCTTTCCATTCCAACAAAATTCCACTGTTAATGGAAACTTTATACTCAGCGTGTGCCAAAAACATTATTATTCTAAGGGCTTAATTAACTTTGCAAATGTGTATCGAATGCACGGGAACTGTATTGGTCTCTTCTTCATCTCTGCCGAACAGCAAAAAGTTAATTACACCTCGTTTGTTGTTTCCTGTAGGGATTATTTTCTCAACATCTTCGACACAGAGTAGATGGCTAGCTTCCATTTTTGTTTTATGGCAGCGGACCGCAGGGAACACAAGTGTAAACAATATTTGATGCTGCAGAAGAAAAACATGCAGACTGTTTGCCTAATTTTGTGGCCCATCCAACCCTCAAAAAAAAAAAAAAAAAAAAAAAAAAGACGACAAAAACCAGCACACCGCATCCCTTTTGTTAATCATGTGTGGCAGTAACATTCAACCTTTAATACATGCGGGTGCTTCTCTTTAAAGGAAGATTTATCCACTTGTTTCTGGTAGGAAAACACCCAGCAGATGTTGCCTGCAAATTAAAATGGAGGTGTGGCGTCTTGAGTCTGATCAAAGCGCTGTGCAGACAGTCCAATGTGAGAGTGAAGGGTTGTCTCACAATCCTGTCCAGTGTGTTGTGGTAAATATGAGGCTGTGTGACCGAGGTTGGGTTACCTTTGACCCAAAGAGGATTCATGTCATTGTATCGGTGACGCCTCTGCCTGCATTTGGCCTGCACTGGCAGTAAGTCAGGCACCCGTGTCACTGCGCCGCATCCATGAATATGGACACACTTCCTGTTTTAGCATCCGATCTGGTTAACGTGGCATCAGCTTGCCGCTGCAGCCTTTTTACAACTGTCACTTAAAGAGCAGGGGAGCAGGAATAGAAAATGACGTAAGAGACTGAGTAGCTGATAAAGAACAGAAGGAGAATTTTTTATAAAAGAGGGCAACGAAAGAACATTTATTTGATACAAAGCTGGAACGTTTGGGAGAGAGGTAACAAAAGGAAGAAGAGAACAGAGTCTTCATCTTTCCATGTGTGTCTGAAGGTCTGACCACATGGCTCCTCTCATAAACACGCAGTAGAAGGCAACAATACATTGTGGTTTCAACCATTCATTGTTTTACATTCTATTTTTCAATTCTGTAAACATGGAGCACACCACAATTTACTTCATTTGTTATAATGATAAATACAAAACTGGAGTGAATTCACACAGAATAGCCTGTTTTAACTTTCAAAGACATTAAAGATAAGATAAGATAAGATAAGATAAGCCTTTATTAGTCCCACAATAAATAAAGGTCCCATATTGTGCATTTTCAGGTGTTAAATTTAAGTTTTAACACCCTTAAGCTGTGTTCAGACCAAATGTGATTACATATAAAGTCAACGTAAAGGCGCAAATGCATGCAAATTTGTGTCCAAGCGAGTTGTAAAACCTTGCAGAGAGGTGGGGTTGCCTTCATAACTTCTGCAGCTGCTTTGTATCTGCTATACAAATCCCCAAAATGCTATCATGTTTAGGTTCACAACGTTATCCGGGTCACACAGCTGGGAAGATGTCACTGCCTCCTCCAGAAACTGCACCTGGATGACTGCTGTTTTCCACACTAAACTGAAGCTGGCCATTTTCCAGTTTCCAGAGCTGCTAGCCCTCGTTAGCACATCAGTAACAGGAGCTCATTAGTAAACACAAACTACAGACATGCCCATCTCAGCTGTGGTGAGTGGCAGTTTCAAACTAGTTTACTCTCCACTGTTGATACTCACTCCAGTGACAGCAGAATATCAAGGCTGCATGGCTATCACAAACAACTCCCTTCATGTGTATTTGTGTCTTTACATTAACTTTATATGTAATCATCTCGCATGAAAAGTTTGCTTCTTGCTTGGTCTCAATGCACCTTTAGGCACATCTGTATATATGTAGTTTTAAAGACCAAAGATAATTTCTATGTTTTTTAATAGCTTCTCAAAAAGGCTGTCTGTGAAGCTCACTCTAAAGCCCCTTTTCCACTAGTACTCACTCGGCCCTACTTGACTCTACTCGGCTCGGTTTGTAGCCTTTTCCATTAGTACCTGGTACCAAGTACGTTTTTAGTACCGACTTGAGGCCAGGGTACAGCCGCGCTAAGTCGGGCCAAAAATGTGACGTCAACAGACTGCAGGCCACTGATTGGTCAGGGCATAATGTCATGAAAACGTCCGTCTTCTGAAGAATCTCCAAACCGCCATTTGCAAAAGTTCACGGAGTAAACTTGGTCACCGAGTAAACACAATATTAATAGAGATGGCATTGTAGGTTTCGCGGAAATCTACACCGTGGTCCAACGAAGAGGTGCAGAGTTTTCTGTGCTTGGTGGCAGATACCAGTATCCAGAGCGACATGGAGGTACCCCACACCCAAACAGATGGCAGCCCAGCATAGAACCAGACTACGGAGAAGCTGAAGATGAAAGTGAGAGAACCATTGATGGTGAGTGATTTGTGATATTGTGCATCTTTTTACTTATTTATCCTGTTGGTAGTAAGCTCACTTTTTTGAGCAATACGCCGTCCTGTGTTGGCTAACGAGTGTTAGCTAGTAGCTAGCTAGCTAGTAGCCAACTCTGCTGATTCGCGCTTGCTTTGTCCAAAGTATTCGCTTGTGAGAGCAAAACAATGAATGCTAATCCTGGTTAAAGCCCTGGTTTATGTACGTGTTGCACTGTGGTGCTGTGCATTAAGTTGTGTGTATTTTCTTTCTAGAATGTGTTTCCACATGCCAGGGGTCCGCCTCCCTCAGCATGTTGTGCTTATATTTTGGATACAGGTCAAGAAAACCCCAGGATCCAAAATCTCAACATATTCAAGTGTATTGTCAAACCAGTGATTTATAAAGTGATTCATATAATTTTCTAAAACCTCATAATAGACCCACACACCTATTCTGTGGATTTTTCAAAAAAAAAAAATGTTGGAACAGTGTTGTCGTGCTGTTTCTGTTCCACCATAAATCCCTGGATTGAAAATGTACCTGTACATGTACAGAGTGGATCCTGGGGTGCTCACTTGTCAGGGAAATGAAGCATTTTTGTCAGATCCACCACTGACTTTCACAAGTGCATTTCTCTAATACAGATACATCTCAAAAAAATTAGAATATCATGAAAAAGTTCAATATTTTTTGTCACTCATTTCAGAAAGTGAAACCCATATATTATATAGATTCATTACACAGACAGTGATATATTTCAAGCATTTATTTATTTTAATTTTGATGATTATGGCTTACAGCCCCTGAAAACCCCAAATTCAGTTTCTCAAAAAATTAGAATATTACATAAAATTAATTTTAAAAAATAGTTTTTAATAGAAATGTTGGTCGTTGAAATGTTGGTTAACATGGGCTGTAGCCATAATCATCAAAATTAAAATAAATAAACACTTGCAGTATATCACTGTCCGTGTAATGAATCTATAAGTGGGTTTCACTTTCTGAAATGAGTGACAAAAAATATTGAACTTTTTCATGGTATCCTAATTTTTTGAAATGTACCTGCATATGTGTTGAACTTGCTTTAACTAACCACCATCCATTTCTGTCTTTGGTCTACGCAAGAGGAAAGGAAAAGGAGGCACCCCGCAACGGACCTTGCCACTGTGGAAGGTACAAAAATCCTTTGCTTTTATAGGTAAAGTGCCAAAACTAAAGTAGCACAATTTCCACTTAATATAAAAGGGACTGAACTGAGATTTATTTGATTGTGTGAATATTAATTACAGAATAACTGTAAATGAATGGGACATCAACTGTAAAATAAACCGCTTGTTAATGGGTTTTTTTTTTTTTGGTCAGATCCCTTGTGTGATCCTTTGTGAGTTATGTTCATAACTGTATGTTGCACTTTGGGAAATGGGAGTTGTTCAGTCAACAATATAATTTAGTTTATATGTGTAGTTTATAGTCCATCATCAAACTAATGCAGTATTATAATAGCAGGACAAATTACAAATATTTGAGACCCATTGTAGTGCATCCTTTTATATTTTAGCAATTCAAGTACAAAACACCACCCATACTTGAAGCCAGGGCAAGAAGAGACACAGCAGTAACAGAGCGGTGGCTAAACTTTTATTGACAAAAATTCCATATTTTGACTGAGCGACTCCATACTCGGTGATGCACACCCTCAGTTAAAATACTAGATTCCATTCAAGTGAATGTATTAATTCATTCTGATTGCTGAGGCCACAGTAAAAACAAATGATTTTAAACATAACCCAGCCCTTGTAAAATCTACTTCACTGAAGCGCAGCTACATGAAAATTGTGGTTAAATACAACAACGAAGCACTTTATTGTCACATTCCACCACTGGCTTTTAGCAACAAGTGTATTTCCCAAATATGTTTTAAACTTGCATTAATTAACCACCACCCATTTCTGTCTTTTGTCTAGGCAAGAGGAAAACAATCCACCCCAAACTGGACCTTGCCTCACTATTTACAGAGATGCAGGCTGAAGATCTGCTGAACTAGGACCAGCTTGAGCAGCACATCCCAGCGACTTCTCAGTGAAGTAGCGTGGCCGGCGTGTGTGAACCATTCTAAGTTTTTTTTAATAGTTTGAATTTTGCACATTCTGAATAATCTGGAATTTGCTGCTGATTGTAATAAACAATTTATTGACATATAAGATCCACGCTTTTGTTAGCTCGAGATTAGATTATTGTAATTCTTTATTATCAGGCTGTCCTAAAACATCTTTAAAAAGTCTTCAGCTGATCCAAAATGCTGCAGCAAGAGTTTTAACAGGTACTAGAAAGACAGATCATATCTCTCCGCTTCTGGCCTCCCTTCATTGGCTTCCCATAGAGTTTAGAATTAAGTTTAAAATCCTTCTTCTTACTTACAAAGCTCTAAACAATCAGGCTCCTTTTTATTTAAAAGATCTGATACTACCGTATTATCCTAGCAGAGCACTACGCTCCCAAAATGCAGGATTACTTGTAATACCTAGAATCTCCAAAAGTACAATGGGAGGCAGAGCCTTCAGTTATCGAGCTCCTCTCCTGTGGAATCAGCTGCCAATCTGGATTCGGGAGTCAGACTCGATCTCTGTTTTTATGAAAAGGGCTAAAACCTACCTTTTTGATATAGCCTACAATTAGGGAGGGATCATGTGTTTCTGAACCCTCCCTTAGTTATGCTGCTATTAGGTTTAGTCAGCCGGGGGACCTCCAGTAATGCACTGGGCCTCACTCCTTTCCTCACTCTCTATGAAATATTTTTTTTTTTTGCTGGTCATTAACATTTGTTTGTTCTCTCCCATAGATTGAGTCCCCATTGTGCTGTTTGCTCTCTACATGTCTGTTCTTTTCTTCTTCTCTATCCCCTCACCCCCCAGCCAGTCGCGGCAGATGACTGCCCCTCCCTGAGCCTGGTTCTGCTGGAGGTTTCTTCCTGTTAAAAGGGAGTTTTTCCTCTCCACCGTCGCCAAGTGCTTGCTCACAGGGGATCGCCCGATTGCTGGGGTCTTTCTGCAACTGTGGGGGTCCCCCCTACAGTTGATAGTGCTATGAGATGACTGTTGTTGTGAAATGGCGCTATATAAATAAAGTTGAATTGAATTGAATTGAATATGTGTTTGCATCATGATTTTCTATTTTGTCTGTTAAGACACCAGTGGGAAAAGAGTCAACAGTACAAACCATTTATCAGAGACTTTGAAAATAATGGCTCATTTTTAAGAAAAAGTAACCAAAACAATTATTTTATTTACTGAAGACTGTATTGTTGGATGTGCCACCGCAGAAGACACTGCACACTTTAGTGACAGTAACAGTATATGGAGGAATTTTGGGCCAGATTAGCATCTGTACTTTATCATAATTGGTTAGGGCAGGGGTGTCCAATCACGTGCCATGGAGGGCCAAGACCCTGCAGGCTTTACCTCCAACCAGTGTCTTCAACAGCAGATTCCACTGAATTTCTTCCACTGACTGCTGATCAGTGAAAACACCTGCTGAAGAGACTGGGTAGAAGAGAGAACCTGCAGGGTCTTGGCCCTCCATGGCACATGATTGGACACCCCTGGGTTAGGGTTTAATGGGATTTAACATTTTAACACAAACTGCTTTATGGTTCATAATTCTGTTGACAGACTTACACCAAACCAAAAGTGATTTCTCAAACTGCTGGATTGTTCTTAGACAGCTTTTCCAATCTTTTAGTATATAATTTATGTCACTTGGTGGTAACCTTCACATATAAAACAAAAGAGACACATCTGAAAAAATTTCAAAGGTTTATTGTCAAAATTTCCAGTGCAACACTACATGAATGCATGTATAGTACATTGTTGATGCAGAGAATATATATTTCTACAGTACATGTATCTAGTAAAGCAAGTATTTTCCATGTAACCTTGTGACTGCATTATTTTAATTGCTTTTAATCCTAGATCAAGTTTGTTTTGGCCTAAAATGCATCATAATTGTCAAATATATCTTATTATACCTAACTCAGTACCGTTTACCTTTTGAATATATATTTTGTGGCTAATATAACCCCATAACTACAACCTGGCAATCAAGTTGTGTCAGCTGAACAGTTTTTGTCATGACACCACCACAGACTCAGTGCTGCTGGAGCAGGTACATGACATGTCTCAACAGTCTCTCCATGATTTTCACACAGATCAGGTTGCTTGGGTCGCGGGTTTTACATCACGGGAGTGTGGCGCCGCCTTGCTGTAAAAAAAAAAAAAATCCCGTCCACCCCAGGCGTACCCAGCTGTAATGGAAACAGAACCAAACCGAACAGAGTAGAGTAGAGTAGAGTAGAGTAGAGTAGAGTAGAGTAGAGTAGAGTAGAGTAGAGTAAGGCCGACTGGGTACTAGTGGAAAAGCGCCATAAACCAGTGGTCCCCAACCATAATTTGCCATTGTTGTGCATGGGTACCTACAGAACACATTGCCGTTTTTCCACTAGCCCAGTTCGACTCGCCTCGTTTCATTTCTACTCGGTTCGGCCGCGGTTGTGTCTCCATAGCAGCTGGGTAAAGCGGGGTTAAGCTGTGGTGGGCGGGATTTTTTTTTTTTTTTTTTTACAGCAAGGCGGCGCCACACTCCCGTGACGTAAAACACGCGACCCAAGCCAAACACAACATGGCGGCTTTACAAGGCGACTCCTCGGTCTGTGGCTTTTTTACACCGTAAATGCCAAAAAGGACCGCCAGACAAGGGTACAGGCAGTGAGACGAAACACTCTGGAATAGTTCTACAGCTTCTGGGAGAGCCGAAGACGTGAGGATACAAACTAGGTCATATATGACGGTAAGCTAATGTTGCTAATGCTAGTTTGCTATAAGTACGTCGTACTACACTGTAATCTCTGCAAGTTATCGCTGTTAGGTACTAAAATATGTACGCTGTGTGTGTTTCTGATGGCTCTGTTGTGGGAAAATTACCGCTTCAAACGGTCAGTCTGGCGTTCAGCACAGCCTGTCACTGATGTCAGCACAGCTTCACAAACGATCAGTGGTTGTAGAGCTTAAGAATGTCTGGTTTATTACCTGTGCAAAAAATTGCTCCGATCTAAGTAAAGGAACCCTATTTCACTGTTTATGGGAATGTAGAAAAATCAGAATGTTTTGGGAAGAGGTGAGGTTAACAATTGAAAAAATAATTTCAAAACAAATCACATTGAACCCTAAACTGTTTTTGTTGGGTCTGTATCCAGAAAAACATAACTTTAATAAGAGTGAAAGAACATTCATAGACCTCAGTTTGCTTAATGCCAAAAAATGTATTGCATTGCTGTGGAAAAGCTCATAACCCAGATGTGACTCAGTGGTTAAGACAGATGTTACCAACCTTCCACTAGAAAGAATAACATACATACTGAAATCAAAGGAAAATGTGTTTGAGAATATATGGAGACCTTTCATTGATTATGTAAAGAAATTAAACATAACTTCTGAAGAAGAAGGTGAATGATATGTGTGGACCTTGCAAATTCCAAGCTGGTGAATGTATATTATGTATTCTTATGTAATAGATTACCTAGACTAAACAGAGGAGCATTGTTGTTGACTTGTTTTTGTTAATGGTTGTTGTTTTTATTACCCTTTTTTTGTTATTTTGTTATTGTTCTTTTTAGTTTTTAAATTACTTTTGTGTTAGTGTCTGACTATGTGTGCTGTTTGTAAAAAAAAAAAAAGGTTCAATAAAAATATTGTGGGAAAAAAAATTGCTCTGATCTGCATGAAAATCATGGAGAGACTGTTGAGACATCATGGACGTACCTGCTTCAGCTGCACTGAGTCTGAGGTGGTGTCATAGCAAAAAATGATCAGCTGACAACTTGATCGCCAGGTTAATAACTATATTAGCCACAAAATATATATTCAAAAAGTAAACAGCACTGAGTTAGGTATAATCAGATATATTTGACAGTTATGATGCATTTTAGGCCAAAACAAACTTGATCTAGGATTAAAAGCAATTAAAATAATGCAGTCACAAGGTTACATGGAAAATGCTTGATTTACTAGATACATGTACTGTAGAAATATATATTCTCTGCATCAACAATGTACTATACATGCATTGATGCATGTATACATGCATACATGTATGTATGTATGTATGTATGTTTACATGCATACATGTTTACATGCATACATGCATGTACTACATGCATTCATGTAGTCGTCAGCCTCCGTCGGTCTATGATGACCATGGAAGAGAATCCTAAACGTCTACTCTGCTGGAACAGCAGAGCAGCACTGACAATAAACCTCTGAAGTTTTGCAGATGTCTCTTTTTTATATGTGAAGGTTACCACCATGTGACATAAATTTCTTAAAAATGAGCCATTATTTTCAAGGTCACCCATTAATGGTTTGTACTACTGACTCTTTTCCCACCAGTGTATTAACAGACAAAAATAGAAATCATGATGCAAACACATAAGTCACTAAATTGTTTATTAAATTTAATCTCACTTTTTTCAGACTATGGAGATTTATCGGGGTACAAATTAAACATGCATAAAACCCAAGTTTTAACATTCAACTATGACCCATATCATTATTCACTAAGTGAACTCAAAACTAACTGGGAGCTGGAATCTATGAAATATCTGGAGATCAATATCCCGAAACAACTCAACAAAATTATAACACTAAACTATGATCCACTGGTGACAAAAATAAAATCTGACCTATCAAGATGGAATATGATACCATTCTTAGGTACTGCACAAAGAATTGAAGCAGTCAAAATGAATGTACTCCCACGTCTTCTATACCTTTTCCAAACAGTACCGGTAGAACCCCCCAAAAAAACATGGCAGGAGCTAGACAGAAGGATCTCAAGATTCATAAGGCAGGGCAAGAGACCTAGAATCAGATATAGAACCCTACAGCTAAACAAAGACAAAGGTGGGCTCGCGCTGCCAAATATCAGGGACTATTTTATAGCTGCACAAATTAAAACTTTAGTAGAGATATGTAACCCAGTCTACACTGCACAATGGAAGGAGATGCAATGCCAAATAACTAGTGACATCCCCCTACAGGCGATAATAGGGAACAATGCCTTAC
Source organism: Pholidichthys leucotaenia (assembly GCA_020510985.1). Lineage (NCBI taxonomy): Eukaryota > Metazoa > Chordata > Actinopteri > Cichliformes > Pholidichthyidae > Pholidichthys > Pholidichthys leucotaenia. The sequence goes on along the minus strand of CM035837.1, from coordinate 83,177,919 downwards.
CTGAACTCTTGAATAACACTAACCCGTGGATAGAGACCCCGCTAAAAATTTGGTTTAAGATAGTCAGAGAGAATCAAACTAAAGAGCCCTATCGACTTCTGCAATGGATTGCCTATGATCAGGACTTTACTCCTAATAAAACAGACACCAGATTTAAAAAGTGGAAGGAGAAAGGGCTGATAAAATATTACGATTTTTTTAAAGGGCAAATCTTAAGAAGTTTTGAAGATTTGAAAAAACAAGGCCTAATAAATCAAGACCTTTACAGGTTCTTTCAGCTTAGACACCACATAAACAATATACTTAAAAAGGAGGTTTTGGAAAGGGCCCAGTCAGGTGTTCTGAAGGTCTTCTTAATGGCATATAAAGGGATCCCAGGGATCAGATACATTTCTAAAATATACCAAGGTCTTCAAGACTTAAAAGGAGACAACACATCTTATATAAAAGAGAGATGGGAAAAAGAGGGGAATTTCACTTTACAACTGGAAATATGGGAAAAGCTAAATAAACAGCAATGGAAAAGTACCTCATCCCTGCAGTGGAGAGAATTTGGATGGAAAAATTTGGTAAGATTTTTCAGAACACCTGCACAAAACAAATTTACCCATAAGGGGTTGAACTGTTGGCGCTTGTGTGGTGATAAGACTGCAAATCATTTTCATGTGTTTTGGTCATGCCCAGTTATCCACCAATATTGGACCAATGTACAGACAATATTGGGGAAAATATTCAAAATAACAGTTCCCTTTTCTTTTGTAACTTTGTATTTGGGTTTACTACCGGACTCACTGGAAAGACGAGGAGAAAAATACTTATTCAATGTTTTAATATTGGCAAGCAAAAAAGCTCTAACTAAAAAATGGATGTTGAAGGACTGTCCTACACCTGAAGATTGGACTAACGTGATCCAAGACATTTTCTCGATGGAAAAGTTGACATTCGCACTGAGACAGGACATGGATGGGTTCATGAACTTTTGGCAACCCTGGACCGCATATGTGTCTTCCATTAGATCTAATCTTTGACAAATACCATTTCAATAATGGTTCCGCTCTTTGTTCCATCACTACTCAGATGCTCTTTTATCTTTATTTACTTACTTTTTCTTTTTGTTTGTTTTTTACTGGTTTGTTTGTTTTTTTGTTATTTGTTTTTTGGTTTTTTTCTCTTTAATTTCACTTTTTCTTTCACTTTAAAAAAAAAAGGGGGTGTTGTAAGAATTAATCTTCCAATGTTGTCAGATATCAGAAAATAAGGGAACATGTGATGAAAATGTAAACAATGCACTGCTGTAACGACCTGTATACCCTTTACAAAAACTTAAATAAAAAAAAAAAAAAAGAGCCATTATTTTCAAGGTCACCCATTAATGGTTTGTACTATTGACTCTTTTCCCACCAGTGTATTAACAGACAAAAATAGAAATCATGATGCAAACACATAAGTCACTAAATTGTTTATTAAAATCAGCAGCAAATTCCAGATTATTCAGAATGTGCAAAACTCAAACTGTAAGACTGGGTCACTCAGCAGCTGGGATGTGCAGCTCACACTGGTCTCAGATCAGCAGATCTTAGGCCTGCATCTCTGTAAATAGTGACGCAAGGTCCAGTTTGGGGTGGATCGATCGTTTACCTCTTGCCTAGACAAAAGACAGAAATGGGTGGTGGTTAAATAAAGGAAGTTTAAAACATATTTGGGAAATACACTTGTTGCTAAAAGCCAGTGGTGGAATGTGAATGAATGAATCTTTATTTCGGATAGATTAAAAGAAAATAGAATAATATAACAAAGGGGAAAAAAATCTAATAAGGTCGAATTAAACAATAACTCCTCTGATTATACAGTTTAACATAGGTTATCTGAAATGGGTGATGGCTGAAGCTGCAGCTTATATTGCCCACCATATTCCATCCAAGAATTCAAAAGAAAAACAAAACAGGAGCGATTCCAATTCCAATGTGACAATAAAGTACTTCGTTGTTGTATTTAACCACAATTTTGCATGTAGCTGCACTGATGTAAAGTCGATTTTACAAGGGCTGGCTTACATTTAAAATCATCTATTTTTACTGTGGCCTAAGCAAACAGAATGAATTAATACATTCACTTGAATGGAATCTAGTACTTTAACTGAGGGTGTGCATCACTGAGTATGGAGTCGCTCAGTCAAAATATGGAGTTTTTATCAATAAAAGTTTGTCTTGAATGTAAAAGTGTCTCTTCTTGCCCTGGCTTCAAGTGTGGGCGGTGTTTTGTACTAGCATTGCTAAAATATAAAAGGATGCACTACAATGGGTCTCAAATATTTGTAATGTGTCCTGTTACTGCATGAGTTTATTGATGATAGAGTATAAACTACACATATAAACTAAATTATATTGATGACTGAACAACTGCCATTCCTCAAAAGATACAGTTATGAACATAACTCAAAGGATCACACAAGTGATCTGACAAAAAAAAAAATACATTAACAAGTGGTTTATTTTACAGTTGATGCGCCAGTCTTTTTCAATTATTCTGTAATTAATACTCACACAATCAAATAAATCTCAGTTCAGTCCCTTTTATATTAAGTGGAAATTGTGCTACTTTGGTTTTGACACTTTACCTATAAAAGCAAAGGATTTCAGTACTTTCCACAGTGGCGACGTCCATTGTTGAGTGGCTGATTCCCTCCTGCCTAGACGAACGACAGAAATGGATGATGGTTAGTTTCAAGCAAGTTCAACACTTACACAGGCACATCTCAAAAATTAGAATATCATGAAAAAGTTAAATATTTTTGTCACTCATTTCAGAAAGTGAAACCCATATATAGATTCATTACAGGGACAGTGATATATTGAAAGTGTTTATTTTAATATTGATGATTATGGCTACAGCCCATATTAACCAACACCTTAGCGGCCAACATTTCTATTTAAAAACTATTTTTTAAAGTTTATGTAATATTCTAATTTTTTGCCAAATTGAATTTGGGTTTTTCAGGGGCTGTAAGACATAATCATCCAAATTAAAATAAATAAATGCTTGAAATATATCACTGGGATTTATGGTGGAACAGCACAATACTGTTCCAGCACCTTTTATGGAAAATCCACAGAATAGGTGTGTGGGTCTATTCTGACGCTTTAAAAAATTATATGAATGACTTATATGAAGTCATTCATATAATTATATGAATGACTAATGAATAATCACTGGTTTGAAAAAGCACTTTTATATTGTTGAGATTTCGGCTCCTGTGTTCTCACCAGTATCCACTATAAACAGGGAGGCTAACCCCTGGCATGTGGAAACACATTCTAACATTAAATTGCACACAATTTAATGCGCAGGATCAAAGTGCAATACAAAACACAAACCAGGACTTTAACCAGGATTAACATATTTCATCGTTTTGCTCTCACAAGCGAATATTTAGGAGAAAACAAGCGCGAATCAGCAGTTGGTACTAGCTAGCTACTAGCTAACACTCATTAGCCAGCACAGAACAGCGCTGTATTGCTCAAAAAAAGTGAGCTTACCACCAACAGGATAAATAAGCGAAAAGATGCACCATTATTACAAATCACTCACCATCGATGGTTCTCTCACGTTCGTCTTCAGCTTGTCAGTAGTACGGTTCTATTCTGGGCTGCCATCTGTATGGGTCCGGATCACTCCTCCCACTGTGTATCTGCCACCAAGCAGAGAAAACCCGCACCTCTTCGTTGGACCACGGTGTAGATTTCCGCAAAACCTACAACGCTGTCTGTATTAATATTGTATTTACTCCGTGACCGAGTTAGTCCGTTGCAAATGGCGGTTGTAAAGATTTCAACAAAGACGGGCGCTTTCGTGACGTTACGCACTGACCAATCAGCAGCTAGCAGTCTACTGACGTCACATCTCGGCTCGCTTTCGCACCCTTATACCCTGCCTCTTAACAGGCACGAAAATAGTGTCGGTTAAACCGTGCTGGGTACAGTGGAAAGGGCGAGAAAGTGAGTAGAGTAGAAGTAAGTAAGGCCAAGGCGATACTAGTGGAAAAGGGCCTATACACAACAATGGCAAATCATTTTCAATTTCTGGACTAAATAAGAAGTGAAATTACAAAATTTCCCATGGAAACCTGAATGTTTTAGGGACTGAAGGTTGGGTACAATGTTCTAAACCAGGGGTGTCCAGTCATGTGCCATAGAGGGCCAAGACCCTGCAGGCTTTACCTCCAACCAGTGTCTTCAACAGCAGATTTCACTGAATTTCTTTCCAATGATTGCTGATAAGTGAAAACACCTGCTGAAGAGACTGGGTAGAAGAGAAAACCTGCAGGGTCTTGGCCCTCCCTGGCACATGATTGGACACCCCTGCTCTAAACAGTCAGTTTCTAAGATGTTCATTAATATTCACGGACCCCTAATCAGTCCCTCCAGGATTTTGTGGGATTTTTTTTTTCTATTGTTGCGTTAAGTTGCTGGGCTCTCCTTGGGGATTGCCTGAATCACACATTGGCTCATGTCCAGACCGAAGAGTCCCAACTGTAAAACTCACTGACAAGATGTAGTAGTGACTTTTACCTCTAAAGACGTATAAACTGTTACAACACTTGCTGTAATATTAAATTCACTTGTTTTTTGTGTGGCTTTACGGTGTGTCTGGGCACACGCGCTCCCGAGACAGAGGTGCTTTCAGGCAGGCGGACGTTTTTCAACGCAAACCCGGCACTTCATACACGCGGTCATTATGGAAACTCAAGGAGATGTTCACCGGCGGGCCAGGGGAGACAGAGGAAGGAGCGATGTGGGAAAACTTGCAAGTGAGTGTGTTTTTTTTTTAATCACACACTGTTTTTTGCTGATGTGTTCGGTATATACTCACTGTAAACACTGAATTGAGTGCGGTGCAGCGCCGCATTTGAATGGTCAGACTGATGACATACACATCTGCACAGTGAGAAACAAATTTGATTGGCGAAATTGGCAAAAGTTGACAACAACTGGCCAAAATTGTGATAAAGTTGTGATGACTGGACAAAATTCAAATTATGCAGGACCTGCTGAAGTCACAGGAATTGGTAGAATCGCAACATCGCGAAATCCTAGAGGGACTGCCTAATTTGAATGGGTAAAGGATTTTTTTTGAATGCCAATGATAAGCGAAGAGGCGGAGCATACAGCAGAGGCGGAGATTAACAGCCAGAAGGATTGTGACTGGAGAGAAACTGGAGGTACGACTTCTTAGTTTGTGACATCACAAAACCCAGGAAGTGCAAGCTTCCTGTTTCTTTAAGAGTTTAAATAAAGGCAGTGTGCCTTTGTCTGTGAAGTGTGCATTATGATGTTTTAATGTTACACATGTGAGCCATGGACCTATTTTATGAGGTTAACACTCATTTTGTAGTATATGGGCCTTTTAAAAGTTTGCATACTTTTTCTTTTGGAAATTCTAGTATTAAACACAAGTACTCTTCTACAGTGAAGTTATTATAAGCACTAATATTTTAGATGTTTGTCAAATGTCACAATAATTTTAAGTAGCTATCACAAATATCCAAAAGGTTAAATCAAAAGGCATAATAAAGTCATTCATTATAAGTCAGAAAATACTAATTCAAAGTTCTTAGTTTCTTTGATGTATTGCATGATTAACCAAGTTGCTTTCACACCAAAATTAGCTAGCTCACTTTGCAGATCATAGACAAATAATTAACTCAATATAACAGCAAAACAACCCTCAACTGACTCTCATGTCTGATTGCAGTGGGCTGAGGTTGCTCCCCAGCTCAAGTGTTTTATTAGTTAATGTGGTCCTCAGTTACCGGTGCTGGGCCTACCTCATCCTTTTGATTCACGCTTTCACTCGAGTGTGCTTTTCACATCACTGCTGATCGAAGGTGAAGTCCAAATGCCCATTGCAGAGTCATTTGACCAGGAAGTGAATCTTGCATGTAAGAATTTCACACATATTTTGGCCAAAATAAAGATGGCACAAAAGGTAACAGTCCACTACTGGCACAATTATGCCTCCCAATATGTTGTACCAATTCAGTGCATCTACCGGAGTGGTGACCTAGGGGTAAAGCATCCGCCCCACAAGCGGGAGGTCGGGGTTCAAGTCCCGGCCGGGTCATGCCAAAGACCATATAAAAGTGAAACTTCCTGCTGTCCAGCTTGGTGCTCAGCAAAAATGGAACAGAGGAGGGAAATGTGGGCGGCAGTGGCTCAGAAGGTAGAGCAGGTCATCCAATAACCAGAGGGTTGGCGGTTTGAATCCCGCTCTCCCCAGCCATCCTGCCGTTGTGTCTCTGGGCAAGACACTTTATCCAGTTTGCCTCCAGTGTCCATGACACTGGTATGAATGTGTATAAATGTTCTGTAGTGGTCGGAGAGGCCGTTGGTGCGGACAGGCAGCCACATTTCCGTCAGTCTGCCCCAGGGCAGCTGTGGCTACAGTAGTAGTTTACCGCAACCTCTGTCTGTGGAGTGAATGAATAATGGATTTTCATTGTAAAACGCTTTGGGTTTCTTAAGGCACTATATAAATGCAAACCATTATTATTATTATCTCTAAGGCAGTATAGATTATCATTTTAAAAATGAACTGTTTCATGAAGCCATTTTGGACTGTTGGCTTCATCTTTTGGACACATTTTTGTACAACAGACATTTAAGAAGAAATAATTCAACATGTGTGCATATACTGTGCATCTCTCATGTCTAAACCAATGAAAAATTGTATATGGAGCTGCATGATGAATGGCATCTGTGCAGCAAACATATATTTCTAGTAAATGAGGAGTGTGTGTGCGTGTGTGTGTGTGTGTGCGCGCGGGCACGCCAAGAATGTCATGATATAATCTCTGCTCAGATAACAGAGTTGTTATGCAGAAGAATCACCATGCAAACATGCGATGTGAGCGAGCCTCTGAACTTTGTGTCTCGTGCTGTCTCCCTCTGTCTCTTTGTTGAAACCATCCCATCAATTAAAACTGCGCTGACAACCCTGGAAATCTGCATTCATTTTAGACTGGCATTATAGAGAGTGGTGCAGATGTTTTCCAAGAGTTCAGAGACATTCAAAAGTTCAGCGTGTCACACTTAACTCATGGAAGATCCTGCCCCCTCTTTTCTTAAGTGAATCACAGGTCTTACTTTTTTTTTTTTTTTTTATAAACTGGTGGACGTCATAGAGATGCAGGCAGAGAGTAGGGTGACTGTCAGACACTGTATTGTAATTACATGATGATGGCAGCGCCTGAATGCATCGTGGCTATGGCAACCCGGTGAAATAATAAACATCGCCTCCTCTTCACTTTCTGCCTGCCGACAGGACAGCATGACATGAGTCACCAGTGGCTCAGAACACACACATCGAAGCGCAGAAATGGGTCAACGACGCTCACACACTCTTAATGCGGGGGACACAAACTTTTAGCAAACGGTCTAGAAACGACCCTCAAGCACACTTTAAATCTGATCCTACGGCTGACTTTGGACCTTTAAAAGATGGAAACGACTGGGTTTCCCTTCCTCCATTTGTCACCCACAACCAACCATCACTCCACCACAAGCCCACTGTTTTATGCCAAGAGGGAAATGAGCATCAGTGTGGGCTGTTTGTGCCGAGCCACTCACACACACTCACCTGGATCCTATTAGCATTAGTCTGATTTCTAATATCCACCGCATTAGATGATAGTTAACAGTGGGCCCGCCTAAAGAGCTTTTAAACACACACACTAATGTATGAAAGACCGCCACCCAAATTCAAAGGATGGGGACGGGATAATCTCCACATCTACTGTCAGCAACACGCTCAATATCGCCACACAAACATGTTTCCCTTATAGCAAATGCTTATGTAAAATCACTGCATTTACTGTAACATACAAGCAACATCTGTCTTATGGTTTCCTGCTGGGCACCCTTATCCCCCCCTTCCATTATAAGATAAGATAAGATAAGATAAGATAAGCCTTTATTAGTCCCACAACGGGGAAATTCCAGGATTGCAACAGCACAGGGATAGCAACACTCAGAGCAACAATCAGAAGGCAAGAAAAAAAAAACAAGCAAGCAAGAGCAGCTAATAAACATATGTACGTATTACTATAAAATATATATATATACACACACACACAGACACACAGTGCAGAGCATTGTAGCTGGATGGAATAAATATATGAATATATGAACACACAGTGCAGAGCATTGTAGCTAGATGGAATAAATATGTAAATATATAAACACCCACAGTACGGAGCATTGCAGCTAGGTGGAATAAATATGCAAGTATATAAACACACACAGTGCGGAGCAATGTAGCTAGATGGAATAACATGTAGATATATAAATATATAAACACCCACAGTACGGAGCATTGCAGCTAGACGGAACAAATATGCAAATATATAAACACACACAGTGCAGAGCATTGCCGCTAGATGGAATGAAACAGCATAACCGTCTACCCAGCTATCCTGCATGGTATGATTATGTGCCCATACACACTCTCACCCTCCATAGCGACCGGCATGCTCCTAGTTGTATGCCGGAGAGGACCACTGTGTAAGTCTATTGCATCTTCTGCATTCAAAAAACTATTAGTTTGTTACGTCTTTTTTGCTATCTCTGCGAGCAGCCCTGCTTAGGTTGTACAGTCTGACAGCCGTTGGTAGGAAGGACCTACGAAACCTCTCGGTTGTGCACCTGGGATGATGTAGTCTGCTGCTAAATGAGCTCCTCAGTGCATTCAGTATGTCCTGCATAGGGTGGAACTCGGACTCCAGCAGAGATGACAGTTTAGCCACCGTCCTTCTCTCTCCTATCTCCTCCATCGGATCAAGGCGCTGCCCCAGGACAGAGCTAGCTTTCTTAATCAGTTTGTTCAGTCTCTTCCTATCGGCTGCAGTAATGCCACTGCCCCAGCAGACCACTCCAAAAGTGATGGCTGATGCCACCACCGTGTCATAGAATGACTTCAGCAGCGCCCCTTGTACACCAAAAGACCTGAGTCTCCTCAGCAGGAACAGCCTGCGCTGTCCCTTCTTGTAGAGTGCATCAGTATTGTGTGACCAGTCTAGTTTATTGTTCAGATGAATACCCAGGTACTTATAGGATGTCACCATCTCGATGTCTGTTCCCTGTATATTTACTGGTACTGTGAGGGGCTGCCCATGCCTGCGGCAGTCCACCACCAGCTCCTTAGTTTTCCTCGCGTTGATCTGGAGGCAGTTCCGATGGCACCAGTCCACGAAGTCCTGGATAAGCCCTCTGTACTCAGCTTCATCTCCATTGGAGATGAGGCCAACGATCGCAGAGTCATCAGAGAACTTCTGTAGATGGCAGTGTGTTGTGTTGTGTGAGAAGTCCGCAGTATAAAGAGTGAACAGGAAGGGAGCCAGCACCGTTCCCTGGGGGGCCCCCGTGCTACTGATGATCGTGTCGGACACACAGTCCCGGGTTCTCACAAACTGAGGCCGGTTCGTGAGGTAGTCCAGGATCCATGATGACAGGTGCTGGTCCACCCCTGCGCGCAGCAGCTTGTCCTTCAGGATCATCGGTTGGATGGTGTTGAAAGCACTGGAGAAGTCAAAGAACATGATCCTCATCATATTCCCGGGCTTCTCCAGGTGGGACAGAGAACGGTGAAGGAGGAAGATCACCGCATCCTCCACCCCAATGCCATGCTGGTAGGCGAACTGGAGTGGATCCATCGCTGGTTCCACCAGGGGGCGGAGGTGAGCAAGGAGCAGTCTCTCCAGGGTCTTCATCAAGTGGGACGTCAAGGCCACCGGTCTGTAGCTGTTCAGGTCTTTGGGGTGGGAAGTTTTTGGTACAGGTACCACACAAGATGTTTTCCACAGCTGTGGTACCCTCCCCAGTTTCAGGCTCATGTTGAAGATATACGTCACAATCCCACACAGCTGGTCTGCACAGGACTTGAGGAGCTTTGCGCTGATGCCGTCCGGTCCCGGCGCCTTCCTCGCCTTGATCTTCCTCAGCTCCGTCCTCACCTGGGTCCTGGTCAGGGTCAGGATGGGGGGCTGTGTGTTGGGAGTGGGGGGGTGTTATAGAGGAATATTTGCTCATTATAGCCTTTCTTTAGGTCTATATAAGAAAAACATCTGGACTGCACTTCAAAAATAAACTCATGGCTGCCATTAGCAGCCAGTTTTCTCATTGATTAATTTGTCAGTTACTTTCTTTGATTGTCTGCTATCTGTCGACTACAGCTTAGAGTCTACAGCAATGATAGAGAGAGCCATTTTGAGCTGTTTTTAAGCCTGTAACGATAACAAATTTTGATGGAATATAGCTTTTCCCCAAACTATTGTGATAAAGTATATTATCAATGACATTATGAAGACCATTTTGTGCTCCAACTATAGTGATATAATGATAACAGTCTATGTACAGCTTTTCAAAGCGCTTTGAACTTTTAATTATTAGCAATATTAAACACTAGAACGAGTGAGACACGTGGCTTTTACGTCATCAGTAAGTGCCGTTTCTTTACAATATACAGCAATGACACAATACATTGTGAAAACCTCATGGATCTTACCGTCTATTTTGAGGGTTTTTTCCCCTAGTTAGCACCCTCTAATACAGCTGCTATGTTGTAAAATGACTGACTGCAAGAAAGGTCTCACCAATGATATGAACATAGCATAGATATGGCTGTCACATGAGTAATCGAGCCAGAGATGATGCTGACCTCTCCAATCGGGGGAAAAAGCAAGGGCTTCGGTGTGCAAAGTGATGACGCTGTCAAAATGAACACACCTTCGGGCTCAGGCGGGACAAACTTTATGAGTGGACCCCATTTGTGAGTGAACCCCAACTCGCCAAAGTTTCTGGCTGTGTGAGCGTATGCTCCGTCTCGTACGATAAGCGTGCAAGGGGACAGACGCAGCGCGGTAAAACACACACACACACACACAGAGTGTAACTTATTGTGGTCGTTTTTTTTTTCTTATCGTACGATTAATTGGTTTAGCCGTCATCGTTACAGGCCTAGTCGTTTTTATTATTAAAATAAAATCTGTACAGACCCACAGAGCATAACTATTAGCCTGTCAACATTAGTAATAGGTGAGTTTTTTGTAAACTCCATAAAATCTCATGAATATGTGATACTTTCTAGTAAATTTGCTGCTTTTTTCTATAAATTTGTGACCCCCCCCAACACACACACACACACACACACACACCTTCTTCCACACAAATTTGATGTTTTTCCTCAATAATTTGTGATATTTTTCTCATTAATTTTTGGGACTTTCCCCTGAAATGTGCCTTTTTTTTTAAAAATAAAAAACAGCAACTTTCTCACAGGGCAGCTCGGTGGAGCAGTGGTTAGCCCTGTTGCCTCACAGCAAGCCGATCGTCGGTTCAAGCCCATCCCTGGCCGGCGGCAACCTTTCTATGTGGAGTTTACATGTTCTCTCTGCGGGTTTTTCACCGGTTTCCTCCCACAGCCCAAGGACATGCATGCTAGGTTAACTGGACTTACTTACTTATCCTCTTTGTCCCTGGTGGGACATATGGCCGCAACAAGCAATCCCCACTTTGCCCTGTCCTTAGTTAGATTCAGCATTGCTTGTTGCAGTTTCTGTAACAGTATGCTGTTTTCTAGGATGGAGTAGTTCGCCCCATGCCAAACCTCCACTCTGGAGGGCCGGGTTTTCTCTCTGGGTTATGCTTCCCGTAGGTACTTGCAGTTACCATGCTCATGAGTGTCATCTATCCAGATTTTCTGTCAGGGTTAACTCCCTTAGCCTTTGCCTTTCCCAAGACTATCACAAGGCAGTGATACTACTTAACCCATAGCTGGGGACTACGTTTGCAGGCATCAGGGTATATCCACACACCGGTGGGCCATGCATGCCGTGCATTTAGGGGCCTAGTCTCCTCCAAGACCCTGTGGTTTAGCTTGGGGCCGCAAGGCACCCAATTACCGTCTACTACCTCGGGGCGGATCCCATATCTGGGCCACATAGGTCTAACTGTGGAGAGGCTATACCTGGCAGGGAAGATTTACATATGCTACTTCCTTTTCACAGCAAAGGTGCTAGCCAGGGGTGGTGCTGAAAGCGAGAGTGACAAGCACAGACACACACACACACACACTGTGCGCATCACACAGCCATTTTAGCAAGGCATAACTGGGGATAAACGGTCCTTCGGTGTGGATGTGAGAGTGAGAAGGTTGTCCGTCTCTCTGTGCTGGCCCTACGATAAGATAAGATAAGATAAGATAAGATAAGCCTTTATTAGTCCCACAACGGGGAAATTCCAGGATTGCAACAGCACAGGGATAGCAACACTCAGAGCAACAATCAGAAGGCAAGAAAAAAAAAAAAAAAAAAAAAAACAAGCAAGCAAGAGCAGCTAATATACATATGTACATATTACTATAAAATATATATATATACACACACACACACAGACACACAGTGCAGAGCATTGTAGCTGGATGGAATAAATATATGAATATATGAACACACAGTGCAGAGCATTGTAGCTAGATGGAATAAATATGTAAATATATAAACACCCACAGTACGGAGCATTGCAGCTAGGTGGAATAAATATGCAAGTATATAAACACACACAGTGTGGAGCAATGTAGCTAGATGGAATAATATGTAGATATATAAAAACACAGTGCGGAGCATATAGGCTCGCGATCTGTCCAGGATGTACCCTGCCTCTCGCCTAATGATGCTCCAGCCCTCCCATGAACCAAAAAGGATTAAGCATTTGAGATGAATGAATTTTCTCATAGATATCAAATTGTTCTTGGAAATTTGCCCCCTTTGTTCTTGCAGATTGTAAATGTGTGGACACTCGGGGCCAAAGATCCACATATGGCTCCAGACCCCTGCCTTACGCTACAAAATGAAGGGAGGATAGTTGTTAAATTGGTTAGGGAATCACCCCCTGCCAAGGAAATTCTATCAATTCAACCTTTCATCTTTTTATAATTCCCAGTGCTAAAATTTGTCTGAAACCTCCTCTAATGGGTGGGAAAGTTGCGAGTAATTGCACACAATGATTTATTCAGAATATTTCCCATGACTGCCACATTTCCCCTTTCTATTATGTGTGCCCTTTGGCTTATGTGATTTAAGCTTTCTGAGTGTGTAATGCCTTTGGCCTCTGGTGTCAGCCCGCCACTTAGTAACCCCCCCCACCCACCCCCGTCCTCATTACTCTGCCTCGTTTCTGCTTTATTTGATGTGTTCAGTTTATTTGAAGATGGAGGGATACAGCACTTTTTTTTGGAGATAACTGAGGCATCCTGTAGAAACCCCACAACCAAAATCTATGATTGATAGCTCACAAAGCAACGATCTGACGACAGCAGAAACAACCAGCAGGAGCTCTGAAAACCCGACCCTGACAGATCTAAAGGAGTGGATTATCTTTTCACGATGGAAGAGAAGAAAACTGGAAGATGGGGAAAAGAGTAGCAGGGGATAAAGAGAGCGAGAGGAGAGAGAGAGAGAGAGAGAAAAGAAACCATGTGAGTGAATCGGTGTGTCCTTTGGAGCATCCCGCGCCCGGCTAGGCCGCTTCGCTCCTCAGCCGGAGCTGATCGGCTCCGCGCTGTGAGCCGACGTGGCTTTAGCCAGGACAGACAGCTGCTATTAAACCCTGATTGTTTCAGGTTCACAGGGTGTGAAAGGGTCTGATTGAGGGGCTGTGATCCCAGTGAGGGTGGTCTTTCTCCCCTCCTCCTCCTCCTTTCTCTCCCTCTCTCTCTCTCTCTCTCTCTCTGGAAGGTGGGAGTATGAGCAGGAGGGCTGTGCATGTATGTGTGTGTGTGTGTGTGTGTGTGTTGGGGGGGTTACACATCACGTGACAACTTTCTTGCTGAGCAGACTAAAATGGAATCTGGACAAAAACACACCACTTGTTACTGCATGCCCCCCCCCCCGGTTGCACGTGGGTCATGTTAAACATCCACATTATAAATGTCACAGAGAGCCATCGACCAAACTTTGCTACTAATGACGTGCTTAAACACACAAACACACACACACACACACAGAGTCAACTTTTCTTTGTCTGTGCCTCAGAAGCAGTCCACCCGACTGTATTCAGCCTTAACACAGTCATCAGAACTCTGACAGGGCGCTGATAATCCAGCCCAGTCCTCACCTGTGAGTGGCTGCAGAGACAGCTCCTTCCTGCATGGTTTATTTGTTTAAGAGCGTTCCCATTAAGGCGCCTTTTGGCCTTAACACACTTGATGGAGACCAGGGAGGGCGAGGAAGCGCCCCTGCAGAGCTTTTCACATGTGGCCAAAGGACAAGTGCGATTTCCCCCCCTGCAGAGTCTCCCCCAGCGCAACCTTTAGCAGAAGCATGGCACTTCCTTTTTTTAAGTCAGAAAAGCCAAAGTCATTCCAGCAGGTTTCAGTCAAAACGTCAAAACTCTCTGCAGCCGTTTCTGAAGAGTGCTCACATCTGTTTGCCTCTTATGCAGTGTAACCAACCAAAAAAAAAAAAAAAAAAAAAAAAAAAAATCAGGCGTCGCTAACTCAGCTGTTTGTGCACTTTCTCTCACGTGTTCATTAAGTGAGTGACTGTGTGCAAATAGCCTTAAAGGAGGTTGTAAGTTTGTGTGCTTAACACTTCTCACTGTCGCTTTGGAATAAATAAGTGTTTGGCTCTTCTATTGAAGCCAGTGTTGACCCTCCTGGAGTCCGGGGTCACCATACGAGGACCAGCAGCTTAATCTTCACACATTAGCAGCTACAGTCAACTCTAATGGAGATAATTAGATTAGAATCCATAATCTGGCTCTTTAAAGAACGAAAGAATGAAGGAAGGGAGTCAATGAAATGTATGCATCAGCTAAATTTACAGCAGTTCTTACCTGCTGAAACTTCACGCAGCGGTCTGTGTCAGCGCTGCTTTGTGGGTGCCCTCACGTTTGGGAAAGATACTGGCACCCAGAGGACTCCAGCTTACAAGAAACAGCTGTTCTCCGGTGGCCCAGGCCAGCAGGAGCATAAACTGTGCAATCTGACTCTTAAAAGAAGCATTTCTCCAGTTGATGAACACATTTTTTAAAAAAAAATCAACTTTGTCAACCTTTAATCTGTCGGCACGTTCCCTGAAAGCCAATGAATTGACGTGGAATGCTGGGTAGACATGAAACCCTCAACACCAAGGACAGATCTTGGCCCATTACACCGTAAAGAACTTTAGAAGAATGCTCAAATCAAGTCTGAAAATCCAGTCACCCGGAAGGATTATAACAACAACTAATAGCACAGCTGCAGGTTTCTGTTCGCACTTTAAATCAAAGTTTCACTTCGCTGCTACAATGCAATTAAGAGGGAGTCAGTTATTAACCATCGACTCTGACTTCGGTCACCAGCGCTGCTTACCTCAGGTCAATGCGGGAGCATTCAGCATGGGACTTTTTGACTCGGTTCCCAGAGTCCTTGGAAGAGCCCAGAAGGGTCCAAGGACTGAAAGTTGGAGTTTTCCAGTAAAGCCTCCTGACTCACTCCCTCTCGCCCTTTTTTCTCTCTATTCTTTCTGGCAGGCGCGCTCGGATGGAGATGAGTGAATTCTTCACAGAAACCGACACATTGTCCTCCCTCAGGAGCGCCTTTCCCCCCCCACCGCACACACACACACACAGTTCTAGCGTTCAGAGTCGCTCTTCGTTAGCGGTGACAAAACTGAGCCCCATGTTCGGCCGTGGAGTCCCGCAAAGCGCCCTGGAGTCGGCGGCTCGGCCAATGCGGGAATGCGCACCCCCTTCTGCCCCCACTTCTCCCTCCGTCCCTCCTCCCTCCCTTTCTCCACAGTCTGCGGACCACCCCGAAACAGGAAGTTCACTTTTTGTTTTTCCTAAAAAGGACCACGCTCGATGCAGTTTTTTCCCCCTCAAAATGAACGCGCACCTCAGATCACCCCACAGAAGTGATGGGTGATCAGTTTATTTCCTCTGTAAATAACTTTTCAGTACATGCGCAGCTGCACTTAGTTATATAAAGACATTACAACATGCACATGCTTATTAAATGCCTGTATGGGAATGGCTGTGTCTATATAAAGTGCGCTCCTATCTAGTAATTGGGTTAATCTGTCTATAAATGTTTGTGTTTACTTTACTGGTGTAACTTCATAGCAGCTCCTCGGACAGCGTGTGGGGATGCTGCAGATTCTGCGCCTGGATGGCTCTTTCAGTCCTCCGCAAAACCAGGACTGGACTTTGGTCTGCAGCCCAGGAGCAGGACCGCAGATCCAGGGGTGGATAGTAACCAGACTGTAGGTCAGGGGTGTCCAATCATGTGCCATGGCGGGCCAAGACCCTGCAGGTTTTCTCTTCTACCCAGTCTCTTCAGCAGGTGTTTTCACTTATCAGCAATCAGTGGGAAGAAATTCAGTGGAATCTGTGGTTGAAGATACTGGTTGGAAGTAAAGCCTGCAGGGTCTTGGCCCTCCATGGCACATGATTGGACACCCCTGCTGTAGGTAGTAACGAGTTACCTTTGCTCAAGTCAGGGCCCAGCTTTTTGAGGGCAGTGTGCAAGATTATGTTTGGGACGGGGCATATTTTTGGAAAGGGGAACGGTTCTAATCGTTTAAAATGGGGGGGGGGGGGACAATCTCATCCCCAAAGAAAACTATTAAGAAATAAACTTGGGTCATGCAATAGAAGATCAGCCGAAAAAAAAAAAAAAATCCATTACATAAAATTTAAAAAAAAATATCCAGCATCTATATTATGTTGAAAATTTAGAAGAAAAAAGTCATAAATTTGCAAGAAAAAATTAGCCAGAAAAATGCTCACATTGATAGATAGATACAGTGGATATAAAAAAAAAAAATCTGCACACCCCTATTCAAATGCCAGGTTTTTGTGATGTAAAAAATGAGACTAAGATAAATCATTTCAAAACTTTTTCCAGCATTAATGTGACCTATAACCTGTACAACCCAATTGAAAAACAAACTGAAATCTTCTAAGGGGAAAAATAAAAAAAACTTACAATACCGTGTTTGCATAAATATGCACACCCTTAAACTAATACTTTGTTGTGTAACGGATGCCAACTAGTACTGTTCGGCGTAGAACGTTAGTAAAAACCTCCCTCCCGAAAGCCTCATACAGTATCGGTAGCGCTGAGCTATCGGTTGGGCCTTTAGCTCAGCGCGATCGTGCTGTGTCTCCCATGCTCGAACTGTGTAGTTGACTGGTAGGTCGCGGGTTCGTGTCCCGTGTGGGGCGAACTGCGCAGGATGATCTCTGTCACAATGGTGCCGTGAACCCGGGATGGGGGAGAGTGTAACGGATGCCAACTAGTACTGTTCGGCGTAGAACGTTAGTAAAAACCTCCCTCCCGAAAGCCTCATACAGTATCGGTAGCGCTGAGCTATCGGTCGGGCCTTTAGCTCAGCGCGATCGTGCTGTGTCTCCCATGCTCGAACTGTGTAGTTGACTGGTAGGTCGCGGGTTCGTGTCCCGTGTGGGGCGAACTGCGCAGGATGATCTCTGTCACAGTTGCAGCACATTTGGCTTTTATTACAGCACTCAATATTTTTAGATAGGAGTCTATTAGCGTGGCACATCTTGATGTGGCAATATTTGCCCACTCTTCTTTACAAAAAACGCTGATTGTCGTCAGCGAACGTCAGATTGCGAGGGCATCTCCTGTGCACAGCCCTCTTCAGATCACCCCACAGATGTTCGATCGGATTCAAGTTTGGACTCTGGCTGGGCCATTCCAAAACCTTAATCTTCTTCTGGTGGAGCCATTGTTTTGTTGATTTGGATGTGTGCTTTGGGTCATTGTCGTGCTGAAAGATGAAGTTCCTCTTCATCTTCAGCTTTTGAGCAGAAGCCTGAGGGTTTTGTGCCAACACTAACTGGTATTTGGAACTGTTCATAATTCCCTCCACTGTAACTAAGGCCCAAGTTCCAGCTGAAGAAAAACAGCCCCAAACCATGATGCTGCCACCATCATGCTTCACTGTAGGTATTGTTCTTTTGGTGATGAACGATGTTGTGTTTGCGCCAAATATACTTTTTGGAATTATGGCCAAAAAGTTCAACCTTCATCGGACCATAACACATTTTCCCACATGCGTTTGGAAGATTTCAAATACGTTTTTGCAAAATGTAGCCAGGCTTGGATGTTTTTCTTCATAAGATAAGGCTTCCATCTTGCCACCCAAGATGGGAGATTGTTGTCACATGTACTAAACAGCCAGTACTTGCCAGAAATTCCTGCAGCTCCTTCAATGTTGCTGTCGGCCTCTTGGCAGCCTCCCTGAGCAGTTTTCTTCTCATCTTTTCATCAGTTTTGGAGAGATGTCCAGTTCTTGATAATGTCACTGTTGTGCCATATTTTCTCCACTTGATGATGACTGTCTTCACTGTGTTCCATAGTATATTTAATGCTTTGGAAATTCTTTTGTACCCTTCTCCTCACTGATACATTTGAACAATGAGAGCCCTCTGATGCTTTGGAAGCTCTCTGCGGACCATGGCTTGTGCTGTAAGATGTGACTACAGAAATGCCAGGAAAAGCCAACTAGAACAGCTGAACTTTATTTGGGGTAAATCAGAGGCACTTTAAATGGTGGCAGGTGTGTGCTGACACCCATTTAACACGAGTTTGAATGTGATTGCTTAATTCTGAACACAGCCACATCCGCAGTTATAATAGGGTGTGCATATTTATGCAACCAGGTTATTGTAAGTTTTTTTTTATTTTTCTCCTTAAAAGATTTCAGTATGGCGCGCATTTAGGGCGCATGTATGGTATGCATTTTCCCTCACATATATTTAGTAGGCATGACGGTGCATACTCTGGAGGCTTCACGTCTAAAGGGCCAAGAAGACTTGACCCGGCAGAGACCTCGGGAGGTGTGAAGTGGTTTCTTGAGAGACAGGAAGTCAGAGAGAATGTCCCAGCAGGAGCCCCCTGAGGAGTTGAGAGACAATGGAGACTCCAAGGAGCCTCAGAGGCAATATGTTTACTGAAGGACTGTGGGTTGGGGATGTGATATTTGATGTTGGGGGTTTTGTGTCTCTGGAGAGTATAAGAGCTGTGAAGAATGATTGTTCTGTCTCTTTGCTGAGATACTTTGCTTGATAGAGGATGTAGACTCACAATAAACCTTTCCTGAGAAATAAACTCAGTCTCGTTTGTGAAAGTCATCCTCTACATCAGTTTGTTTTTCAGTTGGGTTGTACAGGTTATAAGTCACATTAATGGTGGATAAAGTTTTAAAAAGATTTATCTTGGTCTCATTTTTTACATCACAAAAACCTGGCATTTGAACAGGGGTGTGTAGACTTTTTATATCCACTATAGATACAGTGGTGTGAAAAAGTGTTAGCCCCTTCCTGATTTCTCATTTTTTTGTGTGTTTGTCACACTTAAATGTTTCAGATCATCAAACAAATTTAAATATTAGACAAAGATAACACAAATAAACACAAAATGCAGTTTTAAATGAAGGTGTTTATTATTAAGGGGGGAAAAAAATCCAAACCTACATGGCCCTGTGTGAAAAAGGGATTCCCCCCCCCCCCGTTAAAACATAAATTAAGATAAGATAAGATAAGATAAGCCTTTATTAGTCCCACAACGGGGAAATTCCAGGATTGCAACAGCACAGGGATAGCAACACTCAGAGCAACAATCAGAAGGCAAGAAAAAAAAAAAAAAAAAGCAAGCAAGAGCAGCTAATATACATATGTACATATTACTATAAATATATATATATACACACAGACACACAGTGTAGAGCATTGTAGCTGGATGGGATAAATATATGAGTATATAAACACACAGTACGGAGCATTGCAGCTAGGTGGAAAAAATATGTAAATATATAAACACAGTGCGGAGCAATGTAGCTAGATGGAATAATATGTAGATATATAAACACACAGTGGGGAGCATTGTAGCTAGATGGAATGAATATATAGATATATAAATATAAACATAAACATAAACACACCCAGTGCGGAGCATTGTAGCTAGATGGAATAAATATGTAAATGTATAAACACACACAGTGCAGAGCATTGTTGCTAGATGGGATGAAACATCTAGCATGAAACATCGAGCAACAATGATAAACCATTAACTGTGGTTTATCACATCTTTGGAAAGCTGAGTTCAATGTCTCTAGCCACACCCAGACGTGATTACTGCCACACCTGTTCTCAATCAAGAAATCACTTACATAGGACCTACCTGACAAAGTGAAGTAGAGCAAAAGCTCCTCAAACGCTAGACATCATGCTGTGATCCAAAGAAATTCAGGAAAAAATGAGAAACAAAGTATTTGAGATCTATCAGTCTGGAAAAGGTTATAAAGCCATTTCTAAAGCTTTCAGACTCCAGTGAACCACAGTGAGAGCCATTATCCATGGAAAACATGGAACAGTGGTGAACCTTCCTAGGAGTGGCCAGCAGACCAAAATTAAATTAAATCACCCTTTTACTGTCATTCAACTGTACAACCAATCATGTACAGTAGAACGAGATTGTGCTTTACCTATCTACTGTGTTAATCACACACACCAAGAGTAGAATCAGAGGGCCGCTGCCATGCAAGGCGCCGCTGCAAATTTCCCTCCTCCATTCCATTATTGCTGAGCACCAAGCTGGACGGCAGGAAGTTCCACTTTTATATGGTCTTCGGTATGACCCGGCCAGGATTTGAACCCCTGCCTCCCGAGTGTGGGGCGGATGCTCTACCAACTGAGCCACCACTCCAGTAACCCCAAGAGCCCAGCGATGACTCATCCAAGAGGTTACAAAAGACCCCACAACAACATCCAAAGAACTGCAGGCCTCACTTGCCTCAGTTAAGGTCAGTGTTCATGGCTCCATCATAAGAAAGAGACTGGGCAAAAATGGCCTGCGTAGCAGAGTTCCAAGACGAAAACCACAGATGAGCAAAAAGAAACATAAAGGCTTGTCTCAGTTTCGCCAGAAAACATCTTGATGATCCCCAAGACTTTTGGGAAAATACTCTGTGGACTGACGAGACAAAAGCTGAACTTTTTGGAAGTTGTATGTCCCATTACATCTGGCATAAAAGTAACACAGCATTTCAGAAAAGGAACATCATACCAACAGTAAAATATGGTGGTGGTGGTACTGTGATGGTCTGGGGCTCTTTTGCTGCTTCAGGACCTGGAAGACTTGCTGTGGTAAATGGAACCATGGATTCTACTGTCTACCAAAAAAATCCTGAAGGAGAATGTCCGGCCACCTGTTCCTGACCTCAACCTGAAACGCACTTGGGTTCTGCAGCAGGACAATGATACAAAATACACCAGCAAGTCCACCTCTGAATGGCTTAAGAAAAACAAAATGAAGACTTTGGAGTGGCCTAGTCAAAGTCCTGACCTAAATCCGATTGAGATGCTGTGGCATGACCTTAAAAAGGCAGTTCATGCTCGAAAACCCTCCAATGTGGCTGAATTACAACAATTCTGCAAAGATGAGTGGACCAAAATTCTTCCACAGTGCTGTAAAAGACTCATTGCCAGTTATCACAAATGCTTGATTGCAGTTGTAGCTGCTAAGGGTGGCCCTGTGGAGGATACTAGACACAGCGGGTGGACATTCTCTCACACCCAGAAGCAGTGAAGAGGGGCAGAACAATGGACTGAAGGGGGTAGCCCGGGGAATGTATTAGGATGTATGTAACAAGTGTTATGTTAATGTGTCACACAATGCCTTTGTACACACACATGCATAATGCACCAGCCCAGCAACCTATGCATGATGATTACAGTGGGGTAAAAAAGTATTTAGTCAGCCACTAATTGTGCACGTTCTCCCACTTAAAAGATGAGAGAGGTCTTCAATTTTCATCATAGGTATACCTCAACTATGAGAGACAAAATGAGAAAAAAAAAATCCAGAAAATCACATTGTCTGATTTTTTTTTTTTTTAATTTAAGTTTTTGTAAAGGGTATACAGGTCGTTACAGCAATGCATTGTTTACATTTTCATCACATGCTCCCTTATTTTCTGATATCTGACAACATTGGAAGATTAATTCTTACAACACCCCCTTTTTTTTTTAAAGTGAAAGAAAAAGTGAAATTAAAGAGAAAAAAACCAAAAAACAAATAACAAAAAAACAAACAAACCAGTAAAAAACAAACAAAAAGAAAAAGTAAGTAAATAAAGATAAAAGAGCATCTGAGTAGTGATGGAACAAAGAGCGGAACCATTATTGAAATGGTATTTGTCAAAGATTAGATCTAATGGAAGACACATATGCGGTCCAGGGTTGCCAAAAGTTCATGAACCCATCCATGTCCTGTCTCAGTGCGAATGTCAACTTTTCCATCAAATGTCTTGGATCACGTTAGTCCAATCTTCAGGTGTAGGACAGTCCTTCAACATCCATTTTTTAGTTAGAGCTTTTTTGCTTGCCAATATTAAAACATTGAATAAGTATTTTTCTCCTCGTCTTTCCAGTGAGTCCGGTAGTAAACCCAAATACAAAGTTACAAAAGAAAAGGGAACTGTAATTTTGAATATTTTCCCCAATATTGTCTGTACCTTGGTCCAATATTGGTGGATAACTGGGCCTGACCAAAACACATGAAAATGATTTGCAGTCTTTTCACCACACAAGCGCCAACAGTTCAATCCCTTATGGGTACATTTGTTTTGTGCAGGTGTTCTGAAAAATCTTACCAAATTTTTCCATCCAAATTCTCTCCACTGCAGGGAAGAGGTACTTTTCCACTGCTGTTTATTTAGCTTTTCCCATATTTCCAGTTGTAAAGTGAAATTCCCCTCTTTTTCCCATCTCTCTTTTATATAAGATGTGTTGTCTCCTTTTAAGTCTTGAAGACCCTGGTATATTTTAGAAATGTATCTGATCCCTGGGATCTCTTTATATGCCATTAAGAAGACCTTCAGAACACCTGACTGGGCCCTTTCCAAAACCTCCTTTTTAAGTATATTGTTTATGTGGTGTCTAAGCTGGAAGAACCTGTAAAGGTCTTGATTTATTAGGCCTTGTTTTTTCAAATCTTCAAAACTTCTTAAGATTTGCCCTTTAAAAAAATCGTAATATTTTATCAGCCCTTTCTCCTTCCACTTTTTAAATCTGGTGTCTGTTTTATTAGGAGTAAAGTCCTGATCATAGGCAATCCATTGCAGAAGTCGATAGGGCTCTTTAGTTTGATTCTCTCTGACTATCTTAAACCAAATTTTTAGCGGGGTCTCTATCCACGGGTTAGTGTTATTCAAAAGCTTAGGTAAGGCATTGTTCCCTATTATCGCCTGTAGGGGGATGTCACTTGTTATTTGGCATTCGATCTCCTTCCATTGTGCAGTGTAGACTGGGTTACATATCTCTACTAAAGTTTTAATTTGTGCGGCTTTAAAGTAGTCCCTGATATTTGGCAGCGCAAGCCCACCTTTGTCTTTGTTTAGCTGTAGGGTTCTATATCTGATTCTAGGTCTCTTGCCCTGCCATATGAATCTTGAGATCCTTCTGTCCAGCTCCTGCCATGTTTTTTTGGGAGGTTCTACCGGTATTGTTTGGAAAAGGTATAGAAGACGTGGAAGTATATTCATTTTGACTGCTTCAATTCTTTGTGCAGTACCCAAGAATGGTATCATATTCCATCTTGCTAGGTCAGATTTTATTTTTGTCACCAGTGGATCATAGTTTAGTGATATAATTTTGTTGAGTTGTTTCGGGATATTGACCCCCAGATATTTCATAGATTCCGACTCCCAGTTAGCTCTGAGCCTGCTCAGTGAATAATGACCTGGGTCATAGCCGAATGTTAAAACTTGGGTTTTATGCATGTTTAATTTGTACCCCGATAAATCTCCATACTCTGAAAAAACTGAGGTTAGTTCTGGTAAAGAAGTGTTCGGCTGCCCTAGGTATATTAAAATGTCATCAGCAAAGAGTGCTATTTTATGTTCCTTCTGACCAAGTGTAATACCTTGAATTTTTTGGTTTTGTCTTATCCAATGGCTCAGAGGTTCTATGAAGATTGCAAAGAGCAGTGGAGACAGGGGGCAGCCCTGACAACATCCTCTTTCCAGTTCAAAAGATGATGATAAATTACCGTTAATCCTTATTTTAGCTGTTGGTTTTTTATATAATGCCTGTATAGTTCTAATGAAGTTGTTATGAAAATTGAAACTGGATAAGATTCTATATAGAAAAGACCAGTCAACCGAATCGAATGCTTTTTCAGCATCTAATCCCAATATGACTGCATTTAAGTTATATTTTTTTATATGATGAATTATGTGTAAAGTGCGTTGAATGTTGTCTTGTGTCTGTCTTTGTCTTATAAAACCTGTTTGCTCTAAATGAATTAGGTCTGTCAGTATATTTTCTAACCTTTTGGCAAGGATAATGGTAAAAAGCTTATAGTCCTGATTTAGTACACTGATTGGTCTGTAGTTGGAGCACTCTAGTTTATCCTTTTCAGGTTTAGGTATAACTGCAATGACCCCTTCTCTCCAGGAGGGGGGGATTTCCCCTGTGTGGAGGACATAATTAAATGTTTTCAGGAGGAGAGGAGATAGTTGCTGTTTAAAGGTTTTGTACCACTCTGCTGTATAGCCATCAGCTCCTGGGGATTTGTTAGCTTTAAGTTTCATAATTGCTTTTTCCAATTCTTTAGGATGTATTTCTGACAGTAGTGTTTTATTTTGTGACTCCGTAAGTTGGGGAAGGATTAATGTGTTTAGGAACGCCTCGGATGCGTTTTTATGTTTTTTGTGGGAGTATAAGTTCTTATAGTAATTCTCGAAGCTTTTAAGAATATCCTGAATCCATCCATCCATCCATCTTCTACCGCTTTTCCGGAGGTCCGGGTCGCGGAGGCAGCAGTTCAAGCAGAGAAGCCCAGACTTCCCTCTCCCCAGCCACCTGCTCCAGCTCTTCAGAGGGGATACCAAGGCGTTCCCAGACCAGCTGGGAGACATAGTCTCTCCACCGAGTCCTGGGTCTGCCCCGGGGTCTCCTCCCAGTGGGACGTACCTGAAACACCTCAAGTGGGAGGTGTCCAGGAGGCATCCTAATCAGATGCCCATACCACCTCAACTGACTCCTTTCAATGTGGAGGAGCAGCGGTTCTACTCTGAGCCTCTCCTGAATGACTGAGCTCCTCACCCTATCTCTGAGGGTGAGTCCAGCAATCCTACGGAGAAAGCTCATTTCAGCCGCTTGTATCCGCGATCTCGTTCTTTCGGTCATTACCCAAAGCTCGTGACCATAGGTGAGAGTAGGAACGTAGATTGACTGGTAAATCAACAGCTTTGCCTTAGAACTAAGCTCCCTCTTCACCACAACAGAACGGTACAACGTCCGCATCACTGCAGATGCTGCTCCAATCCGTCTGTCGATCTCTCGCTCCATTTTCCCCTCACTCGTGAACAAGACCCCAAGATACTTAAACTCCTCCACTTGGGGCAGGAGCCTGTCCCCAACCTGGAGAGGACAATCAACCTTTTTCCGGCTGAGGACCATGGACTCGGACTTGGGGGTGCTGATTCTCATCCCAGCCGCTTCACACTCAGTGGCAAACCGTCCCAGCAAGAGCTGTAGGTCATTGCTGGATGAAGCCAACAGGACAACATCATCTGCAAACAACAGAGATGAGATCCTGTGGTCACCAAGCATGACACCCTCCATTCCCTGGCTGCGCCTAGAAATCCTGTCCATAAAAATTCTGAACAGGATCGGTGACAAAGGGCAGCCCTGGCGGAGTCCAACTCTCACTGGGAATGACTCCGACCGAGTGTTGGCAATACGAACCAAACTCTCACAACGGTCGTACAGAGACCGAATAGCTCGTAACAACAAGCCCGATACCCCATACTCCCGAAGCACCCCCCACAAAAATCCACGAGGGACGCGGTCAAATGCCTTCTCCAAGTCCACAAAACACATGTAAACTGGTTGGGCAAACTCCCACGAACCCTCAAGAATTCTCAAGAGGGTAAAGAGCTGGTCCGATGTCCCACGGCCAGGACGAAAACCACATTGCTCCTCCTGAATCCGAGGTTCGACCAACGGCCGGACTCTCCTCTCCAGTACCTTGGCATAGACCTTCCCAGGGAGGCTGAGGAGTGTGATCCCTCTAAAGTTGGAGCACACCCTCCGGTCCCCTTTTTTGAAGAGAGGAACCACCACCCCGGTTTGCCATGCCAAAGGCACTGCCCCCGACCTCCACGCAATGTTGCAGAGGCGTGTCAACCATGACAACCCAACAACATCCAGGGCCTTGAGGTACTCAGGGCGAATCTCGTCCACCCCCGGGGCCCGGCCACCAAGGAGATTTTTAACCACCTTGGCGACCTCAGCCCCTGTGATAGGCGAGTCATCCCCCTCGTCCCCAAACCCTGCTTCCTCTGTGGAAGGCGTATTAGTGGGATTGAGGAGATCCTCGAAGTATTCCTTCCACCGCCCGACGATATCCCCAGTTGAAGTCAACAGTGTCCCATCCGCACCATACACAGTGTGGACGGGGAGCTGCTTTCCCCTCCTGAGCCGCCGAACAGTTTGCCAGAATCTCTTTGAAGCCGACCGAAAGTCTTGTTCCATGGCCTCACCGAACTCCTCCCATACCCGCGTAATATCCTGAATTCTGAATTTTATTTCCTTTGATACTGGGTCTCTGATTTTGTAGATTGCTCTTTCTGTTTGATGTTTCCTCAATTTATAGGCTAGCAATTTTGCCGATTTACTGCCTGCTTCATAGTATTTTTGTTTCAGAAATGTAAGTTTCTTCTGGATTTCTATTGTGTAGATCTCATTTATTTGGTTTTTAATTTCCTTAATCTTGAGCGAGTCAGTAGAATGAGTGTTGCCTTTGTGTTCTTTTTCTAGGTTCCTAAGTTCTGACTCTAATGTGGATAGTTTTTCTTGTCTTAGTTTCTTTTGGGTTGCCAGTTTTGCAATAATCTTTCCTCTTATTACAGCTTTGCATGCATCCCACAGTATTAAAGGGGATACTTCTCCATTATCGTTATCTTCCAAATATCTGAGAATATCTGATTCCAATTCATCTTTCAATGGTCCTTTCAGGACATTTGAATTTAACCTCCAAGAAAATTTATTATTTGTGTATTTTTGGATATTTAAGTCCATGTAGATCGGACTGTGGTCGGAGAGATCCATCAGTCCTATTTTACATGTTTTTACTCTTCCAATGTCTCTATTAAACATAAAAAAATAGTCAATCCTTGAGTAAGATGAATGTGGAGTTGAGTAAAATGTATAGTCTTTTACACTGGGGTTGAGTTCCCTCCACACGTCACAGATTCCCATTTCTTTTAGTAGCATCCGAGTCTTCCTGTTTTGGGTGTTATTTTGATGTGGGGAATTACCAGAAGCATCCCAGTATGGATTCAGTCTAAGATTGAAGTCCCCACCACATATCACTAAACCTTGAGCTTTAGTTATCATTAGGTCGAATACATTTTTATAAAATTTCCAGTTAGCCCCTGGGGGAGCATACACATTCAGCAGGGTGATATCTTCTCCCTCTAGCCGCCCAGTTACCAAACTGTATCTCCCTTCTTTATCTTTGTGTTCTGATTTTTTTTCAAATGTAATTTTGGTTGATATCAATGTCGCTACTCCCCTCCTCCTCCCTGATTTATATGAAGATGAAGAGATCATTTTAAACCCTTGTCTACTGAGTTTATTGTGTTCCACGTCTGTTAGGTGGGTTTCTTGTAAAAATATTATTCCTGCTTTGTCTTTTTTCATTTTGCCTAGAATCTTGGATCTTTTAACTGGATTCAGGATTCCTTTTACATTATATGAAATTATTTTGGTTACACCCTGTTTCTCCATTGTGTTGTTTTGTTTAGTATAACTGTGTGGTGGCCCTCATTTGTGCTACTCAGAAACTGAAAGAACATTAAAAACAAGAAAAACATTAAGAACATAGTGTAAAAAACTTTAAAACAAAAAGCTGTCATAAGAACTTCCTGAGCTGAGGTCTTTTTAAAGACCCTGGAAGAGCCTTGATGGAGTGAAGGCCCTGAGGGAAATTCCTCAAACTCTGTTACGTGTTGAGGGCCCTCTCTTACCACTGAAAGTAGTCCCATGCTTTTAACGTGAGTTTCAGAACCCAATCCAAACTTGTAATGATTTTTTTTTTTTTTCCTTTTATGCCTAAACCCTGTGAAATTGTGTGCACCCTCCCACCCCCATCACATCAAACATTCACGCAAAAACAGTATTTGTTAGTATGAGGAGAACATGTGGATTATTGTCACATTTCTATTTTAACAAGTTTTTTTTTTTTTTTTTTATTACAAAGACTTATTTGTTTCAAATAATATGATTGTTCCATGAAATGTTTTACCACATGCTGAATATGCATCTCCTTTAATGTTTGTTACCTTGTATGAGGGGGGTTGGATGTGCGGATTGATTCAAGAGAAAGGAAAAAAAAAAAAAGGTCACTATTCCAACCTGAAAACGGATAGTTTATCCGCGACGCTCTGGCGCTGGGTTTCCCGCTGCTGGTCCGTGGATTTTGAGGGTCTTTGTGTTGTCCATGTTTGCGCTTTGATCTTCTCACTCGGGTCTGCTGCGGGTTTAAATACCGTTACCGGGAGCCCTCTTTTCGCCATGTCAGCTGTTGCTTCTTCCGCCGAATTATAGAGACACGTTTCATCGCCGTAGAAGACCCTTAACTTCGCAGGAAATGGAGTCTGAAAGCGCAATTTCTTCTCTCTTAACACCTTTTTCGCGTCATTGTATTCCCTGCGCTTTTTAAGGACCTCCGGGGTGTAATCGTGTTCCACGTAGACTTTTCTCTCCTGGTGCATAAATCCTTTTTTCTGCCAGGCCAGTCTTACAACCTCTTGTTTTATTTTGAAATTGGAAAATCTTACCACCACCGAATGTGGGGGCGCTTCCGCCGCCGGCCTAGCGGCTAATGAACGATGTGCCTTTTCTATCTTCAAGTCGGTGGTTTGTGGAATATCCAATTTCTCTCTTAGTAAGGATTCCACGCATTCTGCCATTGAGTTAAAACCATTTTCGGTTCCTTCTATCAGACCATGAATTCTTATGTTGTCTCTTCTTTGTTTTCCTTCTTGGTCGGTTAGCTTAGCCTCTATAGCTGCTTGTCTTTTGCGTAGGTCTAGCACAGAATCTTCGAGCACTTTTATTCGATCCTCTGTTTCCAAGATTCGGTTCTCGGCCTGGTCCACTCTGCTGTTTGTCCTTTTCAATTCTTCTCTGAATTCCCGAAATTCGGCCGTAACTTCTCGGCGAAATCGTCGTAGCTCCTCAAATAGTGATTTCAGGCTAACCCTTTTGTTAGCTATCACCAGTTCCTCGTCTTCTGAACGGAGATCTTCCAGTTCAGATTCTCCGGCCGATACGTGTCCTGGCCTGGAGAATTTCAGTTTCTTCTGTTTTCCTTTAGACATGATGATTTTGTCTTTTGATTTTCACTCCTCCAAAAATCCGTTAAGTTTGATTTTCAAGGTGTTATCCTGGATTGGGTCTGAGAGCTTCAGTGTTAAGCTGCAGTCGCCATGGCGTCCAGACCGGAAGTCTTCACATTGTCTGATTTTTAAAGAATTTATTTGCAAATTATGGTGAAAAATAAGTATTTGGTCAATAACAAAAGTTCATCTCAATACTTTGTTATATACCCCTTGTTGGCTGTTGTGTTGGGTTCTTTTATAAATAAAGACTGCTGCTTTGGGTGAACACGGAGCCTCCTTTATTGACTGGCTGCAACACATTAACACACGAACTCCGCCATATTATTCTCTATCATGCTGTACACCTGACAACATCCGGTCTGTGTCGCCCCCTAGTGGCTCCACATATGTAATGCCTAGATTACACCACATCCCCCCTTACTGAAGCTAGGTTGACCCCTTTTAGCTGAAAACACAAAATACATTTTTATATGAGATCTTTTTCCGTTCCCTTTTGTCAACTAACTATGACAGCATAAATTTAACACATCACCCCCTTTAACAAATCTGTAACATTTCTTTTTTTTTTCACACTGTTGCCATGTAAGAACATATTATGCAAAGGCCTCTTATTTTCTACTTAAGGAAGGCATTTTTAGAACTCAACTCTGCTTTCACGAATATTAACATGCAACTCTACAGATCCAGTCTCTTTGGTTTTATCACTTCTCTACCAGACCTGGTTCTAACAACACCTGGTGTTTCCTGTGCATTGGGCTCAGAAACAGTTTCTGTAGGAGTGTCTTTTCCATTTGACTGAATCCATTGTGGTTCCATCTCAGTCTTTGGTATCGACATAGGCACAAGATGAGTGCGGTTCCTCCTGATTGTCCCTTGTGGTCCACTGATGACATAGGACCGTGGAGTTTTGTGGACAGATGTCACTGTGCCCTGTGCTTTTGCATCTGTAATCCAAACAGAGTTTCCGGGTAACAGTTTATCCAAATCTCTCGTTCTGTGTCTTTTGTTGAAACATTCTGTTTGCCTCATCCGTCTCTCCTTTTCCACGTGACGAATTTGTTGCAGATTCGGCACGCATGTCTGCAAGGCCTCTGGAAGCATTGGCAGGGTGGTACGAAGCCTACGCCCCATGAGAAGCTGTGCTGGGCTGTAGCCATTTGCCAACGCTGTGGTTCTGTAGGCTAACAGTGCTCGGTTTGGATCACTGGCTTTTTGATAAGGTTTTTGACTGTTTGGACAGCTCTTTCTGCCTCACCGTTACTTTGGGGGTACCTGGGACTACTGGTCACGTGCTCAAAACAGTACTCCTTTGCAAAGTCTTCCATTTCCTGACTTGCGAACTGCGGGCCGTTATCCGTGATCAGTATCTCTGGTATTCCGTGACGTGCAAACACTGATTTTAAATGCACAATGACATTGGCAGAGCGAGTTGGGCTGAGCTGGGCAATCTCTATATACCTAGAGAAGTAGTCCACTAATAACAGGTAGTTTTTGTCTTGTAGCGTGAACAAATCAGCTCCCAACTTCTGCCATGGCCTTTCTGGTAAATCTGTGGGCATTAAAGGCTCTCTCACATTAACTCTTTCCTGTATGCACTGTCTACATTTGAGTACAACTTCACTGATCTGGCTGCTTAAACCTGGCCACCATACAGCCTGACGGGCGTGCTCTCTGCATTTAACCACCCCCTGGTGGCCCTCATGTATCTTATCCAAAACTGCATTTCTCATGTTAGCAGGGATAACTAACCTCGTGCCTCTCAGTAGTAGTCCATTATGCACACTCAAAACGGCTCTCTCAGACCAGTAGTGCTTCACCGCTCCCTGTAGCTGGTTACGATCCGGCCACCCTTCTGTGCAGTATTTCATGACTTGTGAACAGATGCTGTCGGACTGCAGTTGCTCTTGGAGATCTGCAAGATATTTGCTGCTTGTAGGGAGTCCCTCTAGCACAGAGTCAACATAAATGTTAGTGTCCTCCATAAGATCTGTGTCTGTGTGAGTAACACTGTTTGTGAGCGGTAAGCGTGAGAGCGTGTCGGCAGTGGTGAGACTTTTGCCCGGGATGTGCTTTATAGTGTATGAGTACCTCATTAGGCGCATACGAAATCTCTGTATACGCGGTGGAAGCGCATCCAAAGCTTGTCCTCCCAGTAGACTCACTAGTGGCTTATGATCAGTTTCTAGTTCAAAGTGCAGACCCAGGATAAAGTCATTGAATCTTTCGCAGGCCCACGTGAGAGCCAGCGCTTCTTTTTCCAGCTGGGCGTAGCGCTGCTCTGTAGGTGTCAATGATCGGGAAGCGTAAGCAACTGGTGACCACACGTCTCTCTCCTTCTGTAGCATGACTGCCCCCAATCCGTATGAAGAGGCATCTGCAGATATTTTCTGTGGTTTGTTTGGGTCATAGAGCTGCAATACAGGAGCAGAGGACAGTTCTTGTTTGAGGTTGCAAAACGCATTTTGTTGTTCATGCCCCCAGTACCACATGTTCTTTGTTGAAAGCAAGTCTCTCAATGGTTTGTCCTTTTCAGAAAGGTTCAGAATGAACTTCCCCAGTTGGTTCACCATTCCGAGAAAGCTCCTGAGCTCACTCACGTTGCTTGGCTCTTTCATGTCCTGAACAGCTTGGGTTTTGTCTGGATCTGGCCTCATTCCTTCTGCTGAAACAATAAATCCAAGAAATTTGATCTCTCTTTTGCCAAACTCACATTTTGACATATTCAACGTAACGCCGGCTTTCTCCGCGCGCTTCAAGACAGCGTGCAGTCTTGCGTCGCGCTGCTCCTTCGTGGATCCCCAGACCAGGATATCGTCCACGTGACAGACGACTCCGTCGAGACCCGATGTAACCTCTGTCACCATCATGTTTTGGAAATGTTCAGGAGCACTGGAAATACCAAATGGCAAACGGTTGAAGTGGTATCTGCCAAATGGCGTAATGAATGTGGCGAGAAAGGCCGACTCTTTAGACAGTGGTATTTGCCAAAATCCCATATTTGCATCAAGCTTTGAAAAATACTGAGCACCTGTGAGCATGCCTAGCGTTTGGTCCACAGACGGGAGGATGTATCTTTCGCGACACACTGACTCGTTTAAAGGTGTCATGTCCACACAGATACGTACCTTTTCTTTGTCCTTTTTGGGAGCTACAACCATGCCACAGCACCAATCTGTTGGCTGCTCCACGCGACTGATGACTCCCAACTTTTCCATCCTCTTGAGGTCTTCTTTCACTTTACCCATGAGCGGCAGTGGCACACGCCTTGGCACCTTGAGCGAAAAGGGCTTAGCATCAGGTTTCAGTTTAATTGTGTATGGCTTTTGAACAAGCCCAAGTCCATCGCATAACTTGGGGTACGCTTTTCTCACCGTCTCTTGGTCTATAGTGTCAACTCTGGCAATTAGTTTCAGTCTCACGGAAGCTGTTCTACTCAGTAGTGCCATGCGCAGATTTTTGACAATATAGATTTTCTCAGTAGCGCTCTTGTCACCGTATGTAATAGTCTCTGTCATAGACCCCATCACGGTTAGTGCAGTTCCACCCGGTCCGTAGAGTGGTTTTTGTGCCTTTTCCAACTGTTCATTTTTCTTCTTGAAGATTTCAAATGTTTGGTCAGAAACCGCTGTGACGTCCGCTCCGGAATCTAACTTAAAAGTCACTTTATTTCCTCTCACGTTTATGTCTGCCAGCCATGGATCCTCCCCTAGATCCACTTCACCCAGAAAAAGTCCATCTGCATTGTCAGTGACCTCATTCACAGTTGGGTTGGACCTACAGACTCTAATATAGTGTCCATGTTTTTTACAGTTATGGCATTCCGCGTTTTTAGCTGGGCACTGTACTGCTGCATGTGCTGGTGCTTTGCCACACTTGGAACAAACTTTACTGTCTTGTTTTGTCTGCTGAGGCCTTGAGGACTTAATCTGTTTTTGTTCCTTGATTATGAGCTTGTTTGGCTTGGCTTTTCTGATGTGTACCGCATCCATGGCTGTTCTGTTAATGCTAGTTTCACCTCTTAGGTCAGTTTGTTGTCGTTTTATTTCTTCAGATTGTCTTGCCATTGTTATAGCTTTAGCAAGGGTAAGATCTTTGTCAAGCTGCATTCTTTCTGACAGCGACGATTCTTTTAGACCCACTACAAGCCTGTCTCTCAAGAGGTCATCATGAAGTGCACCGTATTCACAGTTTTCTGCCAGTGCATAGAGTGCTGTTATGAACGAGTCTACTGGTTCTGCCGGCTGTTGCACTCGCTTGTTGAATTTTGCTTGTTCATAAATCATGTTCTTTCTGGGAACGAAATGTCTATCAAAGGCTGTTTTAACGGCATCGTACTGCTGGCGCTGCACACTCGTTAGCTCGAGCCCTCTTAGCACGTCGTCAGCCTCATCTCCCATGCAATAAACCAGCGTATTTACTTGGTTTGCCTCAGCTGAGTTATTCAGGTTACTTGCCAGTCTAAAACGCTCAAAACGTCTTATCCACTTTTCCCACTCTTGGGGTCTCGCAAAGTCGAAGGGCTCCGGTGGTTTAATGGTGAAGGTTGCCGCTGGAGTAGCCGCCGCCATTACTGGATCAATTGGCGCAGCTGCAGCTCTTTGAACTTCGTCTGGCATAGCCGCTAGCCGGTTGCAAAGCTGACTTTTCTCACCTCAAAGCGCACCAACTTCTGACGCCATGTTGTGTTGGGTTCTTTTATAAATAAAGACTGCTGCTTTGGGTGAACACGGAACCTCCTTTATTGACTGGCTGCAACACATTAACACACGAACTCCGCCATATTATTCTCTATCATGCTGTACACCTGACAACATCCGGTCTGTGTCGCCCCCTAGTGGCTCCACATATGTAATGCCTAGATTACACCACATTGGCAATGACAGAGGTCAAACGTTTTCTGTAAGTCTTCACAAGGTTTTCACACACTGTTGCTGGTATTTTGGCCCATTCCTCCATGCAGATCTCCTCTAGAGCAGTGATGTTTTGGGGCTGTCGCTGGGCAACACGGACTTTCAATTCCCTCCAAAGATTTTCTATGGGGTTGAGATCTGGAGACTGGCTAGGCCACTCCAGGACCTTGAAATGCTTCTTACGAAGCCACTCCTTCGTTGCCCGGGCGGTATGTTTGGGATCATTGTCATGCTGAAAGACCCAGCCACGTTTCATCTTCAATGCCCTTGCTGATGGAAGGAGGTTTTCACTCAAAATCTCACGATACATGGCCCCATTCATTCTTTCCTTTAGTCGTCCTGGTCCCTTTGCAGAAAAACAGCCCCAAAGCACGATGTTTCCACCCCCATGCTTCACAGTAGGTATGGTGTTCTTTCTCCTCCAAACACGACAAGTTGAGTTTTTACCAAAAAGTTCTATTTTGGTTTCATCTGACCATATGACATTCTCCCAATCCTCTTCTGGATCATCCAAATGCTCTCTAGCAAACTTCAGACGGGCCTGGACATGTACTGGCTTAAGCAGGGGGACACATCTGGCACTGCAGGATTTGAGTCCCTGGGGGCGTAGTGTGTTACTGATGGTAGCCTTTGTTACTTTGGTCCCAGCTCTCTGCAAGTCATTCACTAGGTCCCCCCGCGTGGTTCTGGGATTTTTGCTCACCATTCTCATGATCATTTTGATCCCACGGGGTGAGATCTTGCGTGGAGCCCCAGATCAAGGGAGATTATCAGTGGTCTTGTATGTCTTCCATTTTCTAATAATTGCTCCCACAGTTGATTTTTTCACACCAAGCTGCTTACCTATTGCAGATTCAGTCTTCCCAGCCTGGTGCAGGTCTACAATTTTGTTTCTGGTGTCCTTTGACAGCTCTTTGGTTTTGAGTCTGACTGTTTGAGGTTGTGGACAGGTGTCTTTTATACTGATAATGAGTTCAAACAGGTGCCATTAATACAGGTAACGAGTGGAGGACAGAGGAGCCTCTTAAAGAAGAAGTTACAGGTCTGTGAGAGCCAGAAATCTTGCTTGTTTGTAGGTGACCAAATACTTATTTTACCGAGGAATTTACTAATTAATTCATTAAAAATCCTTCAATGTGATTTTCTGGATTTTTTTTTCTCATTTTGTCTCTCATAGTTGAGGTATACCTATGATGAAAATTGGAGACCTCTCTCATCTTTTAAGTGGGAGAACTTGCACAATTGGTGGCTGACTAAATACTTTTTTGCCCCACTGTAAAGCTATAAAAGCGGAATGGAGAGCTGGGAGGCTCTTCTACAGAGGTTCAGCCCCAGTGGCCACGCTGGGGGCCACAGGCTGTACATATATGTTAGAGGGTCAATAAAGATTCCGTGTCGACCTACGCTCGTGCCTCGCCTCCACATTCTTCCCTTTTACCCTCTACAGCCCGACCAGTTATTACAGTATCACACAAAATTGAGTACACCCCTCACATGTTTGTAAATATTTTATTATATCTTTTCATGGGACAACACTGAAGATATGACACTTTGATACAATGTAAAGTAGTCAGTGTACAGCTTGTATAACAGTGCAAATTTGCTGACCCCTGAAAAAAATAACTCAACATGCAGCCATTAATGTCTAAATTGCTGTTAACAAAAGTGAGTACACCCCTAGTGAAAATGTCCAAATTGTGCCCAATTAGGCATTTTCCCTCCCCAGTGTCATGTGACTCATTAGTGTTACAAGGTCTCAGGTGTGACTGGGGAGCAGGTGTGTTAAATTTGGTGTTATTGTTTTCACACTCTCTCATACTGGACACTGGAAGTTCAACATGGCACCCCATGGCAAAGAATTCTTTGAGGATCTGAAAAAAGAATTGTTGCTCTACATAAAGATGGCCTAGGCTATAAGAAGATTGCCAACACCCTGAAACTGAACTGCAGCATGGTGGCCAAGACCATACAGCGGTTTAACAGGGCAAGGTCCACTCAGAACAGGCCTCGCCATGTTCGACAAAAGAAGTTGAGTGCACGTGCTCAGCGTCATATCCAGAGGTTGTCTTTTGAAAATAGACGTATGAGTGCTGCCAGCATTGCTGCAGAGGCTGAAGGGGTGGGGGGTCAGCCTGTCAGTGATCAGACCATACGCCACACACTTCATCAAATTGGTCTGCATGGCTGTTGTCCCAGAAGGAAGTCCCTTTTAAAGATGTTGCACAAGAAAGCTCACAAACAGTTTGCTGAAGACAAGCAGACTAAGGACATGGATTACTGGAACCATGTCCTGTGGTCTGATGAGACCAAGATAAACTTATTTCATTCAGATGGTGTCAAGCGTGTGTGGCAGCAACCAGGTGAGGAGTACCAAGACAAGTGTGTCTTGCCTACAGTCAAGCATGGTGGTTCGAGTGTCATGGTTTGGGGCTGCATGAGTGATGTTATCGCTGGGGAGCTACAGTTCATTGAGGGAACCATGAATGCCAACATGTACTGTGACATACTGAAGCAGCGCACAATCCCCTCCCTTCAGAAACTGGGCCACAGGGCAGTATTCCAACATGATAACCACCCCAAACATACCTTGCTAAAGAAACTGAGGGCAAAGGTGATGGACTGGCCAAGCATGTCTCCAGACCTAAACCCTATTGAGCATCTGTGGGGTATCCTCAAACGGAGGGTGGAGGAGCCCAAGGTCTCTAACACCATGATGTCGTCATGGAGGAGTGGAAGAGGATTCCAGTGGCAACCTGTGAAGCTCTAGTGAACTCCATGCCCAAGAGAGTTACGGCAGTGCTAGAAAATAATGGCGGCCACACAAAATATTGACACTTTGGGCACAATTTGGACATTTTCGCTAGGGGTGTTCTCACTTTTGTTGCCAGCAGTTTAGACATTAATGGCTGTGTGTTGAGTTCTTTTGAGGGGACAGCAAATTTACACTGTTATACAAGCTATACACTGACTACTTTACGTTGTGTCAAAGTGTCATATCTTCAGTGTTGTCCCATGAAAAGATATAATAAAATATTACAAAAATGTGAAGGGTGTACTCACTTTTGTGAGATACTGTAGGTTTTGGGGGCAATCACTTTTGTATCACTTTTGCCATGTAGGTTTGGATTTTTTTTTCTTTAATAATAAACACCTTCATTTAAAAACTGCATTTTGTGTTTACTTGTGTTATCTTTGTCTAATATTTAAATTTGTTTGATTATCTGAAACATTTAAGTGTGACAAACATACAAAAATTGAGAAATCAGGAAAGGGAAAAATATTTTCTCACACCACTGTAGGTAGGTAGGTAGGTAGGTAGATAGATGTACTTTATTGATCCCAAACTGGGAAATTACAGGAAAAATTATGAGAAAAAATCTAGAAATTTAAATTTCCATCCATCCATCCATCCATCCATCTTCTACCGCTTTTCCGGAGGTCCGGGTCGCGGAGGCAGCAGTTCAAGCAGAGAAGCCCAAACTTCCCTCTCCCCCGCCACCTGCTTCAGCTCTTCAGAGAGGATACCAAGGCGTTCCCAGACCAGCTGGGAGACATAGTCTCTCCACCGAGTCCTGGGTCTGC
Source organism: Pholidichthys leucotaenia (assembly GCA_020510985.1). Classification (NCBI taxonomy): domain Eukaryota; kingdom Metazoa; phylum Chordata; class Actinopteri; order Cichliformes; family Pholidichthyidae; genus Pholidichthys; species Pholidichthys leucotaenia. The sequence continues at coordinate 83,139,954 of CM035837.1, read as the reverse complement.
CCCGGGGTCTCCTCCCAATGGGACGTGCCCGAAACACCTCAAGTGGGAGGCGTCCAGGAGGCATCCTAATCAGATGCCCATACCACCTCAACTGACTCCTTTCAATGTGGAGGAGCAGCGGTTCTACTCTGAGCGTCTCCTGGATGATTGAGCTCCTCACCCTATCTCTGAGGGTGAGTCCAGCAATCCTGCGGAGAAAGCTCATTTCAGCCGCTTGTATCCACGATCTCGTTCTTTCGGTCATTACCCAAAGCTCGTGACCATAGGTGAGAGTAGGAACGTCAATTGACTGGTAAATCGACAGCTTTGCCTTAGAACTCAGCTCCCTCTTCACCACAACAGACCAGTACAACGTCCACATCACTGCAGATGCTGCTCCGATCCGTCTGTCAATCTCTCGCTCCATTTTCCCCTCACTCGTGAATAAGACCCCAAGATACTTAAACTCCTCCACTTGGGGCAGGAGTCTGTCCCCAACCCAGAGAGGACAATCCACCTTTTTCCGGCTGAGGACCATGGACTCGGACTTGGAGGTGCTGATTCTCATCCCAGCTGCTTCACATTCAGCAGCAAACCATCCCAGCAAGAGCTGTAGGTCATTGCTGGATGAAGCCAACAGGACAACATCATCAAGCATCAAGCGTCAACAGAGATGAGATCCTGTGGTCACCAAGCACGATGCCCTCCATTCCATTCCCTGGCTGCGCCTAGAAATCCTGTCCATAAAAATTCTGAACAGGATCGGTGACAAAGGGCAGCCCTGGCGGAGTCCAACTCTCACTGGGAATGAGTCCGACCGAGTGTTGGCAATACGAACCAAACTCTCACAACAGTCATACAGAGACCGAATAGCTCGTAACAACAAGCCCGATACCCCATACTCCCGAAGCACTCCCCACAAAAAACCACGAGGGTCGCGGTCAAATGCCTTCTCCAAGTCCACAAAACACATGTAAACTGGTTGGGCAAACTCCCACAAACCCTCGAGAATTCTTGAGAGGGTAAAGAGCTCGTCCGATGTGCCACGGCCAGGGCAAAAACCACATTGCTCCTCCTGAATCCGAGGTTCGACCAACAGCTGGACTCTCCTCTCCAGTACCTTGGCATAGACCTTCCCAGGGAGGCTGAGGAGTGTGATCCCTCTAAAGTTGGAGCACACCCTCCGGTCCCCTTTTTTGAAGAGAGGAACCACCACCCCAGTTTGCCATGCCAAAGGCACTGCCCCCGACCTCCACGCAATGTTGCAGAGGCGTGTCAACCATGACAACCCAACAACATTCAGGGCTTTGAGGTACTCAGGGTGAATCTCGTCCACCCCCGGGCCCGGCCACCAAGGAGATTTTTAACCACCTTGGCGACCTTAGCCCCTGTGATAGGCGAGTCATCCCCCTCGTCCCCAAACCCTGCTTCCTCTGTGGAAGGCGTATCAGTGGGATTGAGGAGATCCTCGAAGTATTCCTTCCACTGCCCGACGATATCCCCAGTCGAAGTCAACAGCGCCCCATCCGCACCATACACAGTGTGGACAGGGAGCTGCTTTCCCCTCCTGAGCCGCCGGACAGTTTGCCAGAATCTCTTCGAGGCCGACTGAAAGTCTTGTTCCATGGCATCACCGAACTCCTCCCATACCCGGGTTTTTGCTTCAGTAACCACCTGAGCTGCACTCCGCTTGGCCTGCCGATACACCTCAGCTGCTTCGGGAGTCCCACAAGCCAACCAAGCTTGATAGGACTCCTTCTTCAGCTTAATGGCCCCCCTCACCACTGGTGTCCACCATTTGGTTCGGGGGTTGCCACCACGAGATGCACCGACCACTTTGTGGCCGCAGCTCTGGGCCGCCGCTTCAACAACAGAGGTGGAGAACATGGCCCATTCAGACTCCATGTCTCCAGACTCCCTCGGAATGTGGTTGAAGTTCTTCTGGAGGTGGGAGTTGAAGACCTCCTGGACAGGGGCCTCAGCTAGACATTCCCAGCGCACCTTTACTATACGTTTGGGTCTACCAGGTCTGAATGGCTTCCTCCCCTGCCATCGGATCCAACTCACCACCAGGTGGTGATCAGTTGACAGCTCTGCACCTCTCTTTACCCGAGTGTCCAAGACATACGGTGACAGGTCTGATGACACGATAACAAAATCGATCATTGACCTGCGACCTAGGGTGTCCTGGTGCCAGGTGCACATATGGACACCCTTATGCTTGAACATGGTGTCCGTTATGGACAAACTGTGGTTAGCACAGAAGTCCAATAACTGAACACCACTCGGATTCAAATCGGGCAGGCCGTTCCTCCCAATTACTCTCTTCCAGGTTTCACTGTCGTTGCCCACGTGCTCATTGAAGTCCCCCAGTAGGACAATGGAGTCTCCAAGAGGAGCACCCTCCAGCACCCCAGTCAGAGACTTCAAAAAAGGTGGGTACTTTGAAACATCATTTGGTACATAGGCACAAATGATGGTCAGGACCCGTTTTCCAACCTGAAGGCGCAGGGAAGCAACCCTTTCATCCACCGGGGAAAACTCCAATATAGAGGCAGCAAGGTGGGGGGATACAAGAATTTCCACCCCTGCCCGTCGCCTCTCGCCCGGGCAACTCCAGAGAAGGCCAAGCTCCAGCCCCTCTCCAGGAGACTGGTTCTGGAACCGGAGCTGTGTGTTGAGGTGAGGCTGACTATATCTAGCCAGTATCTCTCAACCTCGTACATCAGCTCAGGCTCCTTCCTCTCCAGAGAGGTGACATTCCACGTACCAAAAGCCAGTTTAGAAAGCTTGGGATCAGTTCGCCAAGGTCTCCGCCTTTCACCGCCACCTAATCCACATAGCACCGGACCCCCATGATCCCTCCTGCAGGTGGTAAGCCCACTGGAGGGCGTACCTATGTAACTCCTTCGGGCTGAGTCTGGCCGGGTCCCATGGGTGGAAACCCAGCCACCAGACGCTAGCCATCGAGCCCCTCCCCCAGGTCTGGCTCCAGGGTGGGGCCATTTTAGCCATTTTATGAGAAAAATTCTCAGATTTTTCAGAAAAAAAAATTAATTTACAAGAAGAATCAAATTTATGAGAAAAATGTTTCAAATTTATCAGAAATAGTAGTCAGTTTATGAGGAAAAAGTTACAAATTTATGAGAAAAAATATTTCAGATTTACAAGAAAAATCACAAATTTAAAAGAAAAATGTTTCAAATTTACAAGAAAAAATTTGCCAATTTATGAGGAAAAAAGTATTTTAAAAATGAGGAAAAAATTCCTTAAAATTTATAAGAAAAGTAGCTAATTTATGAGGAAAAAAGGCTACCAGTTTATTAGGAAAAAGCCACAAATTTATGGGAAATATTTAAAATTTATAAGAAAATTCACAAATTTTTGATAAACGTTGCACTTTGAGAAAAAAGTTACAAATTTACAGAAAAGGCTCAAACTTATGAGACAAAAATGGAAATTTACAAGGGAAAGTAGCCAATCTGTCATTAAGCGGAGCACGGGGGTGGGGGGGTGGGGGTTAGCACCGGGCGCATGCTTCAGTTGTTTCTAATTATATTTTGTATTTTCTTCTTTTCGGGGTTATTTTGTATTTTTGTATGGGTCATTGTATGTTATCATCTGGGTTGTCCTTTTGTTCCTGTTCTTAGCTTCTTATTTTGTCCTAGGTTGGGTTTCACATATTTCTGTATTATTTTTGCATTTATCTTCCTGTGTATATTTGTCCTTGTCTGATGGTCTTCTGTTAGAGTCTCAGTATTGTTATTAGTTGTGTATTATTAGCTTTCCTCAGCTCCTCCCTTGGTGCATTCCGGTTCATGTATTGGTTCCTGATCTCCATTCAGCATGGGTTGTGCCTTTTGTTTGACTGTCTCTGCACTTCCGCCTGTCAAGGCTGGATCGCGGGCTTTGACAGCTGTCAGCCAGACTTAATTACATTCACTCATGTTCCCCACACCTGTCACCCATTATACTATTTTCTTTGTTCCTATTTTAGACCTGCTACGAGCCTTTCTCCTCGTAGCGGTCTCAAGGTGTCAACGTTAATTCTACGTTTCTCCTTATTTCCCGGACAGAATTACCGTCTGCTATTTTCCTCCGGGTGTTCCCCGCTTTACCCGTAAGTGTGCGTGTTTGTTATTTTGTGTATGTCTTTCTGTTAATAAATGTGCGAACTCAGTCTGCGTCTGGCGTCTTCAGTCCTGCCCTGAAAGGGCAATCAATTCATGACACAATCTGTGAGGAAAAGTCACAAATTTAAGAGGAAAAAATATTTCAAATTTACAAGAAAACCACAAATTTATGAGAAAAAAAAAATCAAATTTGCAAGGAAAAGTAGCCAGTTTATTAGGAAAAAGTTTACAAAATTATGTGAAAAAATATTTCAAATTTACCAGAAAAATCACAAATTCATGAGGAAAAAAAGCTACCACTGTTATGGGCAACCTCCGACCGACAGGGAATGATAGACTCTGATGCAGGCAGGACTAACTACAGTTTAACTTGGATCGATTTTCCTAGACAACACAAAATTAAACCAGCATCTAGGCTGAACATAAAGCGAGCCGTGAGCGGCTGAAAACGTACAGGCAAATTCACGGAAATGAAGTCAGAGGGTAAGCCACAGTATGACGCCACACAAAATGAATGCAGAGGAGGACTTATATAGGGAAACAGGTAATCAAGGGAGCATAGGACAGCTGGGGATAATAACACAACATAAAAATAATTTTTTTGTAAGTTGTCTGTGTTTTTTCAACTGATTTAAGACAATTTTGCACCGCTGAATCCGAAAATGACTTCCGTTTCTCTAGATCAGGTCAGGTTTTTATGTTAAGTTATAAGCAGTTGTACAGCAGTTGTACAGTTGTACTGTAAATTGAATAGTAGACATTGATAAAGGTAAGTACATGTAAATTGAATATTACATCATTATTGTTCAAAATTCAGAGAATTTCAAGAAATAAAAAAGAATTTTGCGTCATATAAAGCAAAAATACCTGTACATGTAAACAAAAATGTAAGAAAACATGTGGCCATAGTTCAAAAAGTTGACCTGGTTGAGCAAAACCAATGTGATTTTTGGATTCAGCACATCAAAATGTCCTAAATCAGCTAAAAAAATTTAGACAATAAATTTGGTGTTGACCAGTGTAATCAGAGGCTGAACAGCAACACATGAGGAGAAATGGCTATGACTATGGAAGAAACGAGGGACTGAGAATGATAAGCAAACGAGTGCAGGGAACACAAAAATACAAGACTAACATGGATGACCAAAGGGGGACACAGAACAATAACAACTGGTAACGGCAATGATATGACAGACTGAAGACTGGGGAAGACGATAATGATCACAGAGCACCCAGAAGGCAAAACACAGGGAAAAAAAAAATCATAATAATAAACAAAAAGTGTGAGCATGATTCTAAGAGCCTGTCCTAAACATGACAATACCCCTTCTTTAAGGGGTAGATTCCAGACACCCCAACATCAACAGAAAACAAAAAAAATGAAAAACACTCTCAGGGTGGGTGGTGGGGGCATAAGGCCAGGTGGGCTGAAACAACTCCTTATCCCTCACAGAGTTCAAACCCCAACACACAGTCTTGTTGGGCCAACCCAAGTCCAAAGCCCCAAAACAGATCGGGTGGCCTGTCCAAGTCCATGGCCCACCGGACCGGAGCACAGAGCAGATCAGGTGGTCTGCCACAGTCCAAGGACCCCCGAACCGGAATGCAGAGGAGATCAGGTGGCTTGCCACTGTTCTTAGGCCACTGAACCACAAAACAAGGTGGAACAACGGCCGCAGGGGCACATTGCTTGCCAAACACTAACAAGGGAGCTCTATGCTCTGCAACCGGTGCCTGCAGCACACTGACTTCAGAAGCCGACAATGGAGGCGCACCAGCTTCTGAAACAGCGGGTGGAGGTGCAGCGGCTTCTGAAACAGCAACGGGTGGAGGCCCACCGGCTTCTGGAACAATGACAAGTGGAGGCACACCAGCCTCAGGAACTGATGGTTGGGGTGCGCTGGTCACTGAGACTGCAGGGGTCACAAAGTGCTCCTCCATCCCTGATGCATCCACCTCAGACAGGGAGGAAGAAAGACAGCTCGGTATCTGGTCCATAACCAAACCACCAGCAGAAGAGCTTGGCAGGGAGAGCTCAGAGGCAGATGGGAACTGCAAATGGGTCTCCCAACCAGGAGCAAGAAAAGACCTCACTAAAATAGGTATAAGGGAAATAAAGAGGACTTGCCTTAACTCCTGCTTCTCCACTGACGAAGACCCAGATGGAACTCCTGCTGGTGGGGCATCAGACATGGACACAGGAAATGGAGCACATCGTGGAGCCAGCACTGGGGGTATAGAGCGACGTGGAGCCGGAACTGGAGACACAGAGTGACGTGGAGCCAAAACTGGAGACACAGAGTGACGTGGAGCTGGAACTGGAGGCACAGAGCAACATGGAGCTGGCACTGGAGGCCCAGGCATAGTGACAGGAGCTGTCAAAACCCCTGACATGGGACCCGATGCTGGCAATGGAGCACCCTCCTTTGAAGCTACAGTTACTTGGAACCCACGCCTGGAGATAGCTGCTGCTGGAGGAGCTTCAGATGTGGAAACCAGAACTGACCAACTAGGAGCGGTCGCAGGGGAGCTCATCAGCATGCTAGCAGAAAAGGAGACCATCACCTCCGACGGGGCGACAACCTCAGACAGAAAAGACGGGGCATGGGTAGGTGAATGTGAACACACAGGGGTGACAGCAGAAACAGGTGGTGGGGGCTCAGCAGTCGGTGGCTGCTGCTGAGACCCCTCACTCAGAATGAGGCAAGACATCTCATTAGATGGTAAACAAAAATGTGTAGAATGTACTTGCCTGTTCCACTGTTCTGCTTTTGATGCCGGGGAGGTGATAGGTGTTTCTCGTGTGGTGGCTGCCGAAATCCCACGGAGAGCACCGCCTGGTTGGCAGTGGGAAGCTGGAACAGCTGAGTCTCCCATAATCAGCTGGTTCCAGCCCAGCAGAGGCACATACTTCGGGAGAAGCCAGGGTTTAGAGTAGGGATGAGCCGATTCGATCCGCATATCGGTATCGGGTTCGATCCAGGCAAAATGGCTGGATCTGTATCGGTAAGGAATAAAAGTAATTGATAAATAAGTAATTGATAATGAAAAGTAACTGATCCGATACATTAATAATATTAAAATGAAGGCGCAATCATGTTCTCAGCAATGCTGTGCACGGCTTCTGTAAACTAAAGCAACGTGTCAAATCACTGGAGCCTGTCTGTGGGACTTGTCTCAGTATGTTGCTGTGTGGTACCAGCATTTACAATTTTACACCACCAACTTAATAAAACACTTGCAAAAGTATCATGGTAAAGGAGTATGCTGAATTCTGTCAAGAACTGAGCAGAAGCAAGTGTGTTGTGTAGCAGTAGCCGCCGTTTTACTGCTGGAATATGCTAAAAGTGAAACTAAAAGAACGAAACTGAAAGTAAAAACTAGAGGATCAGGAATGAAGACATAACATGGACTTACCTTTAGATGGACAGCTATAGCTGATGAGAGGTAGGTGACAGAAACATAAATAGCAATTTCTTATTGGTGAATTGGAAGCAGGACTAACAAGGACTAACAAGGCTACATGAAATGAAACAGAGAAGAATTCAAAATAAGAGCAAACCTAAAAACTATGGACAGAGAATCATCATCATCATCATCATCATAGCAGTCTCTTGCGGCGACAATGACTGTTTCATTTAGGTCTGATCAGATTCTTCTGCGCAGCTCCGTCCCCCGTCCTCTGCTGCCAGGAACTCCCTACCCTGCCAACCAGGGCAACATCCGAGCCGGTATGAGTAGCTTTCTGACTGACCATTTCATGAAACTGCTTACAAAGTATTTGAGTACTGCTAGCTTTTGCTGGACTAGCGGCACAGAATAAACTACTAAATAAACTGAGGACCAGGATACTTATGATAATAATAATAATAATAATAATAATAATAATGGATTACAAAAATACAACTTAAAGGGTTAGTTCCATATTTCAGATCTACAGCATTTTTTACCTCATGCACAGTGGCATTTTGAATTTCATCTGAATGTTTATTTAAATACTCATCTTTTTGTAACTTAGATTTTTATTCATTTTTCATCATATATAATGCATTCAGATCACATTCTACATTTAAAAAACAAAGGGGTTAGGGTAGGGAAAAATAAAAAAAAATAAACAAAATAAAAATTAAAAATTAAAAATAAAAGGGGGGGGGGACAAATGTTGGAGCATCAAGTTTTTAGTTTCCATCTCTTAATTCTTCTGGTTTTTTCAGTGTCTTTGGTTATTCTTTCAATTTCTGCCTCGTTGTTGCACTTTGTAGTGTGTCCATTTCCGCCATTTTTTCTCCCATATTCCTTCTTGCATTCTTCGTCGATATGTTAGTTTTTCCATCATACGTATGTCCTCAACAATGTCAGCCCATTGTTCTTGGTCAGGAAGAACTTCTGATCGCCATTTTTTTGTGATAGTTTTTTTACATGCAATCAACAAGATTTTAACTAGATATCTGTCCTCAGCCTGTATAACACTGTCTTTTTTAAGATCACATAAGTACATCAGGTTACAGTTCATTGGTATATTATATCCTAATATCCTCTGTATTGTCACATGCATAGATTTCCAAAATGATGATATTTTGTAGCATTTCCAAAACATATGTGAGTGGTCTGCATTTTGAGCCCCACATCCCCTCCAGCATAAAGATTGGGTATTTGAATATTTTCCTTGAATCTGTGGTGTAATGAAAAAGCGAATCAGGTTTTTCCATCCAAATTCCCTCCATGCCCTTGAATTTGTTGATGTGTGTTGTGTTTTCCATATTTCCTGCCAGCTTTCTTCTGTTATGTTTAAATTGAGCTCTTTCTCCCATTTCTCCTTTATATAGTTACTTGTATGATTGTTTGTCATAAGTTTCTGATATAGTTTTGAAATAATTCTTATTTTATTTCCTGCATATGAGCTTAAAATAAGTTGTATAATCTCGTTCACATCTGTTTGGAGGTTATGCCTAATCTTCTTCATATAGTAATCTCTCATCTGCAGATATCTGAAAAATTCCGATCTTTCTAATTTAAATTTTCTCCTGATATTTACAAAGCTCCCGAGATCTTTTTTTCCGATATTGCCCCATGCTGTGATTCCCTTGTTCACCAGATTTTTGTATCCCCTATCTTGTTTTGCCGGTTCAAACTGACTGTCAAATGCTACCCATTTCAATAGTTTTATGTCTTCCCTTATATTATATTTTTGTACTATTTTATACCACAGTTCTAAAGTAAATTTAGTGATTGGGTCTATTTGTTTGATTTGCTTATATGCATCTTTATCCCCTATTATGCTTTGTACTGGGAGTCCCTCAATTTCCTTTTCCATTTCTTTCCATTTTGCCTCATATCCCTCGTCGCACCAACATATGATATATCTTATTTGTGCTCAGTAGTAATATTCCTTTAGACTCGGTAGGCCCATGCCTCCTTTCTCTTTTGGTAATTGGAGGGTTTTATATTTCACTCTTGGTTTTTTACCTCCCCAAACAAATCTCGATATCATCCTGTCCCACTTTGAGAATTGGGCATCTGGGAATCTCTGTTGGTATAGCCTGGAAGAGGTAAAGTAATCTAGGTTGTATGCTGATTTTGACTGTCTCAATTTTTGAATTCAGATCCATATTTAAGATTGACCATCTATCAATATCTTTTTTTATTTCTTGTTCCAACCTATCATAGTTTGCTTTATATATTTTGCTTAGGTCTTTAGGTATGTTCACTCCAAGGTATTTTATTTCTTTTTGCTTCCAGTTTAGTTTGATCTTATCAGTTATCTGGTTTAGAGGGTTATAGTGGAATGTCAGTATTTGTGTTTTTGTTATGTTTATCTTGTATCCTGATAATTTTCCAAAATTTTCTATCAAGTTCATCATTTCCATTATTGATTTATCTGGTTGTTCAAGGTAAACTATAATATCGTCTGCAAATAGCCCAATCTTGTGTTCCGCCCCCTTTATTGTTACACCGTTTAATTTCTTATTTTGTCGTATCGCTTGAGCCAATGGTTCTATGAACAGAGCAAACAAGGTGGGCGATAAGCAGCATCCCTGCCTAGTTGATCTTTGTATATTTACTTTGTCTGTTAAGCTACCGTTTATCTTGATTCTTGCCACAGGTTCTTGATATAGCGTCCTTATGCATTGTACTGATTTTTCGTTAAATCCAAAGCGCTCCAGTACACTATATAGGAATTTCCAGTTAACCCTGTCAAATGCTTTTTCTGCGTCTAAACTCATTATTACTGCGCTTTTCTTTTCTTTATGTATTTGGTTAATTATATGTATTGTTCTCCTGATATTGTCATGTGTTTGGCGTCCCTCTATGAATCCAGTTTGATCATCTTCTATCAATTCCGTCAAGAATGTCTTTATTCGTTTACATATAATTGTTGTGTATATTTTATAATCTACATTTAATAAAGAGATTGGTCTATAGTTTCCGCATTGTTCTTTATCTTTCCCTGGTTTTAAAATAACTGAAATGATTGCTTTGTTCCATGTTGGAGGTATTTTGTTGTTGTTCAGCGTCCAATTAAATGACTTTAGGAGTTGTGGCATGAGTTCTTCTATAAACAGTTTATAAAACTCAGATGGGTATCCATCACTACCTGGTGATTTACCATTTTTAAGTGACTTAATCACATCTCTGATCTCTTGTGTTGTTATTTCTGCTGTTAGTTTTTCATTTTGTTGATTTCCTATTGATGGCAAGTCCAATGTGTCTAGAAATTTTTTGATATCTTTAGTATTTATTTCTTCAGGTTGCGAGTATAGTTCTTGGTAGAAATTATGGAAAATTTCTTCGATGTTTTCTGGGTTAACTGTGGTTTTATTTGTGGTGGGGTCTTTAATCTTGTATACATTATTCATTGTTTGTTGTTTTCTTAACCGTTTTGCCAGCAGTTTTGTGGCTTTTGGCCCCGTTTCATAATATTTTTGCTTTAGATATCTATTTTTCCTTTCAATTTCATCCATTTGTGTTTCTTTTATCTTTGTTTTTTCTTCTTTAATTTCTTGATATATTTTTGGATCATTTGTGCTTTGATGTTTACGTTCTAATTCCCTCAGTCTCTCACATCTTTGTTCATACGCTTCCAGTTTAGTCTTATTTGCTTTTCCTGTTTCAACAATTAATTTACCCCTTAACACGGCTTTTAGTGCGTCCCATAGTATTGTTGGGTCCACTTCTTCATTGTCATTCTCTTGGATATATTCGTTTATGTTTATTTTTATTCTTTCTTTCATTTTCTCATCATTTAACAGTCCTACGTTAAGTTTCCATGTTGTTTGTCGTTTTCTATTGTTTAAATATATTTCCATGTATATAGGATTATGATCTGATATTTCTGCCCCTCCAATCCAACAATTTCTCACCCTGTGTCTGTCACCTTCATTCATAAGGAAGTAATCTATTCTAGAGTGTACTTTATGGGCTGCTGAATAATGTGTATAGTCTTTTTCGAGTGGGTGTAGGTCCCTCCATATGTCTACCATACCCATTTCTGCCAGTGAGGTTCTTATGAACTTTGTTACATGTTTTTTTGTCTTCTTAACACTTGTTGTGTCAACTTCATGATCCATGACAGCATTTAAGTCTCCTCCACAAATTAGGACTCCTTCACTGTGTGTTGCTATGAGATCAAACAGATGTTGAAAAAAACCCTTGTCACTTTCTGGTGGGGCATAGATGTTCACTAATGTGATCTGCATACCATCTATTCTTCCCTTTATTATTACATACCTGCCTTCTTTATCCTGGATTTCCTGTTCACTTTCAAATTGTATTTTGTTTGAGATTAGTATCATAACCCCCCTTTTAGTTCCTCCCTTAAATGAACTGTAGTAGGAGTTCTTATAGCCAAATCTCTTTAGTTTCACATGTTCTGCCTTGCTCAAATGTGTCTCTTGCATAAATATAATTTCAGCTTTTTCCTTCTTGAATTTTCTTATTATTCTTTCCCTTTTAACAGGTGAGTTCAGACCATTCACGTTTAGTGTCATTATCTTAAGATTTTTACCCATATTCATGTTTTTCCATTTTTTTAACTTGTGCTCCTAGCCCCTTTAACAACAAAAATAACACATATTTATATAAAAACACATTAAAAAAAACTCGACCTCCGTACTTTGGGCCTTTCTTCTGCCCACTGGTCCCTGTTGGTGGGTGGGGGGTTTGTCTTCACAGAGTGAAGGGCCCTCCCTAGACTTCTAATTACTATCAAAGTAATAGTCATAAGTCTAGAAATGTCCAACAAATATCACTTAAACCTCTCCTAGCCGTCTGTTTCTCTTTTACCTTGTCTTCTTGGCCTTCATTTCTTCTGTGCCTTTCTTAATCTTTGTTATGATCTAGGCTTTCAGTTGAAAGCCTTGTAGCTGTCCTGGGCCCGCTGCTCTACGTCTCTCCCCCTTCTTCCGCCGTTCACTCGTCTCCACTCCGTCTGTCGTGGTGCGTTCAGGGCCGCCGCTGCTCCAGCCGTCTCCTTCGGCACGCTCACCTCAAGGCCCCGCTCCATCATATCCCACGCTGCCTCTTCGGCCGTGTTGTAGGTTCTTGTGCCTTCCTCCCAATGAATCCTCATTTTCGTTAGCGGCGTTTGGAATCTAATTTTTTTCTCTTTCAGCGTTTTTTTAATATTGGCATATTTCTTCCGCTGCTGCACGATTTCTGTCGGGTAGTCATGGTCAAAAAATACCTGTTTGTCGCCGATTCGTATCTTTTTTTTCCATGCTTGCGTCAGGATTCTTTCCTTTATGTCATATTTCACAAAGTTTACCACAACTGACCTGGGTGGAGAGTTTGTTTTCGGGTTCTGTGCCGGTGTTCTGTGCGCCCGTTGAATCTGCAGATCCGTTTCTCCGGGTATTTCCAGTTCTTTTTTTAAGAACTGATCCATGAATTTTGTCATCGAGTTGCCTTCAATGCCCTCCGGAATTCCAAAGATGCGCATATTGCTTCGTCGGGATCTGCTCTCCAAGTCGTTTATTTTCTCCTGCATCCTCTGCGTTTGCGTCGTCAGGGTCTGTAGTTGTTCGTTTGCCTCGCTTTTCCAATCTTCTAGTTCCGAAATTCGGGTCTGCGCTTCTGTCATACACGCCCGCTGGGAGCGCAGCTCCTCCATGTTTTCCGTTAATTTACGCTCCATTTCTCTTCGGAGGTCCATGATTTCCTCCTTAATTTCTTTTTTCAGTTCCTCCTTAAGAGCCGCTAAATCCTGTTGTAGCTGTCGCTTGAATTCTCTCAACTCTTCACCCAAACTGGCGATGCCAGCGTTCATGTTGTCGAGTCTGGTGTCCTCCATTTTCTCTGCTGTGGACATCTCGTTTTTTTGGGCTTTGCGTACAGCGGTTTTTCCTGCGTTGTTGGAGAGGAATTCTTCAATTTTACCCTGTTTTTGTCCTTGTGCCCGGTTCCTTCGTGTTTTCATCCCTTAGTTTATTGATTCGTTTATGTCGAGTTGGCCATTTACCGATGATTTTTAATCCGGCTAGGGAGAGCTCTTTGTTTAAGTGTTATGTCTCTCCGCCATCTTCCCGGAAGTCTAAATACTCATCTTTAAAGTTTTGCAATAAACTTGCACTTAAAACTTCAGAATATATGTTTACATAGTGCTGATCAGTGAATGCTGCCAGTGTTGCAAAGTTTAAAATTAAAAAAGCAGCAGCATTGCTGAACTGAGTCAAATTTGTAATAAATTCGACTTTTAAATTTATGTTTTCATATGTGTGCAAAATGCAACCAATCATTACCAAAGTATGTTCTGTACTGTTGTTTTAAATAAGAGAGACAGTATTGGGTTTGGATCTGTATCAGTCAATACCCAAAGTCACAGTATCGGTATCGGTCTTGAAAAAGTGGTATCGGCTCATCCCTAGTTTATAGTCCAATGTTAATTCAGTCTGTGTGAGCAAAACCTGCCGGCGCTCCTCCTGCTTGTCCTTGTCAACAGAAAACTGGGGCCCAGATGCAGCAAACCCAACCTGACGGACAACGGGGTCATCCAGCGTAGGCATGGAGGCAGCAGGAGGTAGGGGATTTACAGGTAGTGATAAGGCTACCCGAGCTGAAGAGCGGCTTGGAGAGGGTCTTGTAGCCGAATGAGAAGTGGCAGTATCCAGGGGCGTGTCCCCGTCGACGTAGGTACGGGGGAAGAAGAGCTTCTCACTGGCAGCCAGAGCAATCGTTGCATATAAGGAATGTAAGCAAGGAACCTGGTCAGTCCTGGATAACTCCAAAGGTTGGGGAAAGCATCTATCAGCTCAGCCGCGCAGTCCAGGCAACTCAGGGCTTCCTCAGGAGTGCAGGAAGCCCAGGTGTCACTGACATAGTCCTCTATCAGGCCCGTAACCCAACACTCCTCCTCATCCAAGCCAAAAACACTGAAGGCTGTGCCCGCAGAGTCAACTGGTGGGGTCATTCTGTCATGGGCAACCTCCGACTGACAGGGAATGACAGACTGATGCAGACAGGACTGCAGTTTAACTCAGGTTTATTTTCTCAGACAACACAAAATTAAACCAGAAGGGGGGCTGAACATTGTGGAGAGAGAAATAATCAGGCAGAGAGGTCCAGATCATATCAAGCTTTATTCACTCTCTCTCTCTACATTTCTCTAGGAACACAAGCAGCCAAAGAGCAACAGATCTCAGGTACCTCTGCTCTTAAATCCAACCACTTGGTCAGCCTTCTCTGTGTGCTGCCTTAACATCAAAGCCTTTGTAATTCCCCATTCTCTTTGTCACTGTTCACGTCAACACACCACCCCCACATCCACACACAAACCCCCCATGACAATTCCCTTTTGTCTTAACTCTAAGTGTAAATATACTGAGAGGGATTCCCACAACATAAAGCGAGCTGTGAGAGGCTGAAACTCACAAATACAGGACACGTACAGGCAAATTCATGGAACTGAAGTCAGAGGGTAATTCATGGTATGATTCAGCTTCTACCGCTTAATCCTTTTCGGGTTGCGGGGGGGCTGTAGCCTATCCCAGCATCTTTGGACGAGAGGCAGGGTACACCCTGGACAGATAGCCAGTCTATCGCAGGGCCAACACAGAGACAGACAACCATTCACTCTCACAGTCATACCTAAGGACAATTTAGAATCCCCAGTTTGATGCCAATTAACCTAACTTGCATGTTTTTGGCATGAGGGAGGAAACCAGAGAAATCCCGGAGTAAACCCACGCAGACACGGGGAGAACATGCAAACTTCACACAGATCACTGTTGGTCAGGGGCTGGGATCGAACCCAGGATCCCCCGGCCAAGGGTGAGTTGCTGCGCTGCCGCAGTGCTAACCACTCCGCCATCGCGCCGCCTCATGGTATTGTGACGTAAGCAGGGTTCACACAAAGAAAATGGAGCAGATGGTTGTGATCAACGGGATTTATTTTTCACACCCCGACCCCCAACCTGCTTCTGAGCACAGAGAGGAGGGGAGGTCATTCTCCCAGACCTCCGTTTCAATCATGGTTACACACACATGATACATCTTGCCCTAATCCTGCTAAACACTGCTGGGTCATTATAATGCAGTTATAATGACACAGCAGTATAACTCAGAAATAACACATTTAACACACACACAGTAACGTTTCAAACTGGCAAAGCATGCTGGGAAATCCCTGCCCCCCTTAACATGGCCCCGACGTTACACTGCCCCCCCCGGACTGGTTTCTGTCCCCAGAAAATTCAAAGTCCACTTTCAGAAATCCAATGCGAGTCAGCCCGGTGCCAGGGCGGCATGCACGGGCCGTCTGAGTCTCGGTCGGAGTATCTGGTTGGGGTAGGGTTCCGGTTTGGCCACCAGCGGGCGGATGGACACATCTGACAGCCTCTGTAGGACCACGCACAGTCCCTTCCCTGGCAGCGGGAGTCCCAGGCCCACTCCGGCCGACTCCCACTGCTGCCAGGTCTCCCAGGCGGCCGCTGGCCCGCGTCCATGCGTCCAGCCCTTGCCGCGCCTGGAAAATGGCCGGATCTTCGTCCTGCTCGCTCCGCTGCTGTGCGTCTGCTGCGCCGAGGGCCTCCGTGATGTCACCGAAAGGGGAAACATCTGCGGTGGCGGTAGGATACGCACAGTTCCTCCTCTGGCAGCGGGAGTCCCATGACTCCCACCGCTGCCAGGACCTCCCAGGCGGCCGCTGGCCCGCGTCCCGGCGTCCAGCCCTGCTGAGCCCGGGAAAAGACCGGATCTGTCCTGCTCGCTCCGCTGCTGCTGCGCTCCAAAGGCCTCTGTGACGTCACCGCCGGGGGAAGCATCTGCAGGAGGCGGCTTTTTTCCCGTCCACGCCACCTCGCTCTAATTTAACGTTGGCGAGGGGCCAGTTTGCCGTGGGGTGGCGCAGGGCAGTACCGTGCGATGTGCCCCGGCTCTCCGTAGCGGAAGCACCCTTCCTCGCGCCGCGGCCATCTCCTCCGTGGACGCGCCGCCGTGGTTTGCCGTAACTCCTCCTCCTCCCCCCTCGCTGTCAGCCGTGGCCTGGAAAGTTCTTGGTCTCGGCGTTGACGCTTCAATGGTGCGATTTATCAGCGGCTCCACCCGCTCTGCTTCTGCCACTGTAGTCTCCCTCGTGCACGCACTGCCGTGGCTCCTCCTCCCGCTCGCTTTCAGCGCGGCGGCCAGCTCGACCTGGAACAGGTGGTCATCAAACAGGTTCTCGCCGTTGTAGCGGGGAATCTTGGCCCACTGCCGGATGAATGGGACAGTCACGTCCCGGTTGATCACCGCTCCTGATCGCCCTGGAATCGCCAGCCCCTCCTGCCCTGAAAAGGGCGGGAAGCGGGGCTGGTTTGCTCTCCTCGGCCCATCGGGTCCACTGCTCCGTCCATTGCGGCGAACCTCTCCGGGGGCCGGCGTCTCAGCTCTACGCTCCATCCCCAGCCGAGCGATGAACCGCCCCGGCCACAGGACCTCCTCCCGGGTCCTGGCTATCATCTTGCTCCATATCCCACTTCTGACACCAGTGTGACGTAAGCAGGGTTCACACAAAGAAAATGGAGCAGATGGTTGTGATCAACGGGATTTATTTTTCACACCCCGACCCCCAACCTGTTTCTGAGCACAGAGAGGAGGGGAGGTCATTCTCCCAGACCTCCGTTTCAATCATGGTTACACACACATGATACATCTTGCCCTAATCCTGCTAAACACTGCTGGGTCATTATAATGCAGTTATAATGACACAGCAGTATAACTCAGAAATAACACATTTAACACACACACAGTAACGTTTCAAACTGGCAAAGCATGCTGGGAAATCCCTGCCCCCCTTAACATGGCCCCGACGTTACACTATGATGCCACACAAAATGAACGCAGAGGAGGACATATATAGGGAAACAGGTAATCAAGGGAATACGGGACAGTTGGGGATAATAATCAGGGGCTGAACAGCAACACATGAGGAGAAATGGCTATGACTACGGAAGACACGAGGGACTGAGAATGATAGACAAACGAGTGCAGGGAACACACACACAGGAGACTTACACGGATGACCAAGGGGGGACACAGAATAACAACTGGTAATGGGGACGACATGACAGACTGAGAACCGGGGAAGACAATAACAATCACAGAGGACCCAGAAGGCAAAACACAAGCAAATAATCATAATAATAATAAACAAAGCGTGGGCATGATCCTAAGACCCTGCCCAAACCATGACAACCAGTTTATGAAGAAAAAGTCACAAACTTATGAGAAGAAACACAGTATTTCAAGTTAACAAGAAAAAGGTCACAAATCTATGATAAGAGTTGCACATTTATGAGAAAAAAAAAGCTGCAAATTTACAAGAAAAAACTAGCATGTTTATACAATACCATACCAACTTTACTTACAAAGCACTTTTAAACTCCAATAGGCCAAAGTACTGCACACCATAGTACATAACACAAAACAAACCACAAACTATAGAAAGAAATAAAACATAGTTAAAACAAATAAAAAGTTTAAAGGGCAATAAAGCAGGTAAAACAGTAAAGCACAATAAACAATTAAAATACAACCCCAATTACAGTAAAGTCGGTATGTTGTGTAAAACGTAAATAAAAACAAAATACAATGATTTAAAAGTGCTTTTCAACCTATATTCAATTGAATTCGTGACAAAGACAAGATATTTAATGGTCAAACTGATAAACTTTGTTTTGTTGCAAACATTCACTTATTTTGAAGTTGATGCCTGAAACACATTAAAAAAAAACTGGACAGGGCCAGAAAAGACTGGGAAAGTTGAGGAATGCTCAAAAAAACACCTTTTTGGAACATTCCATAGGTGAACAGTTTAATTGGAAACAGGTGAGTGTCATGATTGGGTATTAAAAGGAGCATCTCCAAAAGGTTCAACCGTTCACAAGTAATGATGGGGCAAGGTTTGTATACTTTATTAATCCCAGAAGGAAATTCAAGAGCATCCATGGTGCAGCACCAGTCCCTTCACCTGTCACACCTAGGGGCACTTCAGAGTCTCCAGTTTACTTAACATGCATGTTTTAGAGGAAAACTGAGACACCCAGAGTAAACCCATGCAAGCATGGGAAGATCAAACAAACTCCACACAGCTAGGGCCTGGTGGCTGGTGGATTTGAACCCACAACCTTCTTACTCTGAGGCAGTAATGCTCACCACTACACCACCATGGTGCCCTATGCTTTTCACCTTTTCTGAACAACTGTGTGGGCAAATAGTCCAGCATTTCTCAATGTACTATTGCAAGCAATTTAGGAACTTCATCATCTATAGTCATATCATCAAAAGATTCAGAGAATCTGGAGAAATTTCTGCACGTAGGCAGCAAGGCTGAAAACCAACACTGAATGCCCGTGACTCAGGTGGCACTGCATTAAAAACAGACATCATTCTGTAAAGGATATTACCACGTGAGCTCAGGAACATTTTCCATTGTCCAAACCATCGTCAGTTGACACATCTACAAGTGTAAGTTAAAACTCTACCATGCAACGCGAAAGCCATATACCACCAACACCCAGAAACTCCACCAGTTGGTCTGGACTCAAGCTCATCTGAGAGGGACTGACGCAAAGTAGAAAAGTTTGCTGTCGCCTGATGAGTCCACATTTCAAATTGTGTCCTCCAGGCTAAAGAGGAGAAGGACCATTCATCAGCGCTAAATTGGGTTGTTACCAACATCTGGTGAAAATTTCATGTCAATAGCACCTTTACAAATATATTTACTGAAAAAAGTGACGTGTTCAACACTTATTTCACTGGTTGTAATTGTAATAATCAAATTTGTTGTGTTTACATGCACTGAATAAATGGATTTTTCTTCTTTCAGCTACTCCCCTTTAGGGGTCGCCACAGCGGATCATCTGCCTCCATCTCAACCTATCTCTTGCATCTTCCTCTGCAACACCAACCCTCTCCATGTCCTCCTTCACTACATCCATGGATCTTCTCTTTGGTCTTTCTCTTTTCCTCCTGCCTTGCAGCTCAATCTTCAACATCCTTTGTCCAATATCCACTATCCCTCATCTGCACATGTCCAAACCATCTCAGCCTTGCCTCTCTTTGTCTCCAAAACCACTCAAGCTGAGCTGTCTCTCTGATATACTCATTTCTAATCCTGTCCCTCAGGGCTGGCCCTGGCCATTTTGGCGCCCAAGGTGAGATTAGGGTATCTGTTAAAAAGCTCTTATCTGACTGATGGTGAGGTATGTGCTGGAAAATACAATTATTTGCACCTCAGTTACAATCCTAATTCAAATCCAAATGTGCTGAGGATAAATAACTCGGCTATCTGTTTAATCTCATGTACATCTGATGTTATTCCTTGATCCAGGTCAATGTTGCCTTTACCTATTACCAAGAAGCAGTTTTATTTAAAGCACCAATGAAAGCTAGAACAGTTGGTGACCCGACCAAAGGCTGTGGCCCATTCACAGCATACGGCCAGTGGTTAAATCTGATTTTGTCAATGAGAGTCCTCGGCTTTAGTCTAAATATATAAATTCTTGTGTGACTGCCAAGCAGGGAAATCTGGTGTAAATCGGCCTACAGATGTCGGAGCCATATGGTTCATCTGATTGTAGAGAGAACCCAACACCGACTTCACTCCAGATTATCAGTGAGAGGGATTAAAGGTGAAGAGGTAAATCCACTGTTAATGGATGCATGGCTATGAATCACAGTTAGAGTATTTCTAATTTAAACTTGGGTTTGTGGGGCAAAAAAAATAACACACTTAAAGGTGCAGTGTGATAATTAGTGCAATCGAGCAGTCAGATTTCAAAATGCAAATATTTTACATTATATTGATCATTTCTTCCTTCCAAAGCATTTAAGATAACCTGCCAAAGTTACTTGTGTAATTAATGATTATACTTTTAAACTTAGAAAGGCATTACAATAGTCCAACATGGCCACCTACATGGAAGTGGACCCTTGTCATGTGTTTGAAAAACTAATCTAAGTAAATAGATTTACTTAAGAACAATTATAAACCAATTAAAACAACATACTAATTAATGCTGTAATAAATTTCAGAATTGAGATTACTCCAAATGTTACACACTGCACCTTTAATAGCCTACTTTCTAAGACTGTAACAACAGGTTAAACGAGATGATATCTATAGAAGGACTGCCATATAAAGTTATAATAACTACATGATTTCTCTAATAGGATAGAATAGTAATGTATTAATCCCCTTTGGGTAAATTAAAACAAAAAACAAACCACATAATAATTACAGTGCTGTGAAAAACTATTTCCCATCTTCCTTATTTCTCATATTTTTGCATATTTATTACCTCAATTAGAGGTAATTGAGGTAATATTTTTCACATGTAAATGTTTCAGATCATTAAACAAATTTTAATATCAGACAAAGATAACTTGAATAAATGCAAAATGCAGTTTTCAAATGATGATTTAATTTATTAAGGAAACCTGCCTGGCCCTATGTGAAAAAGTAATGGCCCCTCTTGTTACATCATGAATTAACTGTGATTAACCACATTTTTTTTTGGAAAGCTGAGCTCAGTTTCAGTAGCTACACCCAAGCCTGATGTCATGTTGACTGAACGATCAGCTCAAGTGCAGGTGCAACACCTGAGAAAAACACTCCAACACAGAAAAAACATTTGACCTTTAATTAAATTTCAAAGAGGAGCACAGCTAGGGAAATCGCCACTCACCAGAGGAAAACACAGCCTGCGGAGGAGAGACGAGAGTGATTAATAGAAGAAGGGAGGAGGAAGGTGGAAACACAAATTTGCCACTTACGTGGGCCGAGCAGAGAACCCGGCACGGAGCCTAGCGTGAATAGACGAACCAGCAGGGTGAAACTGGCGAGGATGAGGAAGGGGGATGACTGGGCTGTGTCTGACCGGGTGGACAGAAGGAGCTGCAGCGGGATGAGAATGATGAGGCAGGCGAGCGTACTGCAATCCCCGAAGACGCACCACTTAGATGGGAGCAACCTGGAGGAGGGAAAAAAGGAGAGAATTTGAAACAAGGTCATTTTCAATTTAACAATGTACTTGCTAATTGTTCTGCTGAGGCAGTATACCCAATGAGCCAGCGCTGAAGCACTGAAGAGCAGATCCTTTTCAACGCTGGCGAGGCAGAGGTAGGAGGTGTGTCTAATCTTCCAGGTGTGTAGATTGCCTGAGGAGCTGGGGAATCAGGAAGGAAGGGGTGAGCGCTCACCAGGATATGACAGTCCCCCGCCAAGGACCACTGAGTTTTTCCGGATGGGCTCGGTGAAAGGCCCGGGCCATTCCTTTATCGTGGAAAAACGATCTGGGAATCCACGACCCTTCTTCAGGGCCGTAGCCCTCCCAGTGGACAAGGTATTGAAGGCCTCAGCCCTGGCGGCGACTGTCTAAAGTCTTTCGGACGGTGTAGGTGGTGTGGCCCGCCGAGGATCTGAGGAGGAGGCGGCGGCTTTGGGGGGGGGGGGCAGACAGGACTGGCAGAGAGGGGTTTAATGTGGGAGACATGGAAGGTAGGATGCACACGGAGAGCCCGTGGGAGCTGTAGCCGGACTGTGGCATCGTTAATGACCTCAGCAATAGGGGAAGGACCCAGGAAGCGAGGTGAGAGCTTCCTGGATTCCGCCTTGAGTGGTATCTGGTCCACAGACAACCACACCTCCTGTCCGACCCTGTACTTCAGTGCTGGGACCCTCTTCCGGTCAGCATAGCGGCAGTTATGTTCCGTGGACTGGAGAAGGGCCACTCGGGTGGCTCTCCAGAGCTTACGGCAGCGTCAAATGTGAGCCCTCACGGACGGCACTGGGACTTCCCTCTCTGCCATAGGCAACGGGGGGGGGGGGGGGGGGGTATATCCCATGGAGGCCTCAAACAGCGTGAGTTCCGTAGCAGTGGAAATAGCGGAGTTATGGGCATACTCCACCCAGGTCAGATGCGTGCTCCATGATGAAGGGTTGTCGGCCGCTACATACCTGAGGGCGTCCTCCAGCATGCTCAGCCGCCCGTTGCTCTGGGGGTGGTGACCAGATGTGAGGCTGACTGTGGTCCCGAGTGATCGGCAGAAAGACCTCCAAACCTGGGAGATGAACTGTGGGCCCAGGTCAGACACGATGTCCACAGGAATCCCATGGAGACGGATAACATGAATGGAGATGAGTTCGGCGGTCTCAGCAGCAGAGGGCAACTTGGAGAGGGGAACCAGATGGATAGCTTTGGAGAATCTATCGACAACAGTGAGGATAACCGTCTTGCCAAGAGAGGGGGGAAGTCCTGTGACGAAGTCTAGGGCAACGTGAGACCAGGGTCGGCTGGGGACGGGGAGGGGGATGCAGGAGACCACCGGGGGGTGAGGAGTCAGATTTATTGCGGGCGCAGGTCTGGCATGCTTTGATGTATTCCTGCATGTCCCTCTGCAGGGTGGGCCACCAGAACAGTCGCCGGATCAGGTCAAGAGTACGAAGAACCCCAGGGTGGCATGCAAAGTGACTGGAATGGCCCCTGTGGATGACATCACTGCGGAGGGCAGCAGACACAAACAGGCGGTCTCCGGGGCACCCTGCTGGTTCAGGCTCTGAGGACTGGGCCTGTCGGACCCTCCGCTCAATCTCCCAGGTAAAGGCTCCAAGGATGCACAAAGGCGGAATAATAGGCTAAGAGA
Source organism: Pholidichthys leucotaenia (assembly GCA_020510985.1). Taxonomy (NCBI): domain Eukaryota; kingdom Metazoa; phylum Chordata; class Actinopteri; order Cichliformes; family Pholidichthyidae; genus Pholidichthys; species Pholidichthys leucotaenia. The sequence goes on along the minus strand of CM035837.1, from coordinate 83,116,723 downwards.
TGGATGGGGGGATGGAAGTGTCGGAGCTAAACTGCCTGGAGAGAGCGTCAGGATTGATGTTGTGCGACCCCGGCCTATATGTGACGGTAAAATTCAATCTATGGAAGAATAAGGCCCAGTGGGGCTGCCTGGCATTAAGTCGGCGGGCTGACCGTAGGTATTCCAGATTCTTGTGGTCGGTTCACTCGACTATGGGATGGATCGCTCCCTCCAGCCAGTGCCTCCACTCCTCCAGGGCCAATTTAATGGCCAGTAGCTCTTGATCCCCGACATCGTAATTCCTCTCAACTGGGGTGAGCTGCTGAGAGAAAAACGCACACGGATGGAGCTTCTGATCGGAGGTCGAACGCTGTGAGATGACAGTGCCCACCCCCGTGTCGGAAGCGTCCACCTTCAGGGTAAACTGGAGCTGAGGGTTGATCTGAGCCAAGATGGGTGTATTAGAGAACAGGCTCTTTAATTTGGAAAAAGCCTGCTCGGCTGCCTCGGACCAGACGAATGGCACCTTAATGGAGGTCAGCTGCGTCAGAGGCTGTGCTACCCCACTGTAGTTCCTGAGGAACCTGCGATAAAAAATTTGCAAACCCCAAGAAGTGTTGAAGCTCCTTGTGGGAGTGGGGTGTTGGCCAATCCAGCACAGCCTTCACCTTAGCCGGGTCGGCTCTCAGCTCTCCCTCCGCCACAATAAATCCAAGGAAGGAAGTGGAGTTGGTGGAAAACTCACACTTTTCAGCCTTCACAAAGTGTTGATTCTCTAGGAGCCGTTGTAACACAGCCCTAACGTGGACCTGATGTTCCTCTGGTGTGCAGGAAAAAAAATCAAAATGTCATCCAAATAGACAAATACAAATTGATTCACCATATCGCGGAGGATGTCATTAATAAGACGTTGGAAGACGGCAGGGGTGTTACTTAGCCCGAAGGGCATAACCAGATATTCAAACTGCCCCAGGTATGTTTTAAAGGCCGTCTTCCACTTGTCCCCCTCGCGAATACAGATGAGGTCATACGCATTGCGTAAATCGAGTTTGGAGAATACTCGCGCGCACTGAAGGAGCTCATACGCGGAGTTGATCAGGGGAAGAGGATATTTGTCCTTGATGGTGATGGCATTAAGTTCTCGGTAGTCAATACACGGACGCAGGGATCCTTCCTTCTTTCCAACAAAAAGAAACCTGCCCCAAGAGGGGCCAAAGATGGCTGAATGAGGCCGGCGTTCAGCGAATCTTTAATGTATCTCTCCATTGCCTCCCTCTCTGGCCCAGAAATGCCATAAAGCCGGCTGGATGGCAGCTGCGCACCCAGGAGGTCTATAGTGCAGTCGTAAGAGCGATGAGGAGGAAGAGAAAGCACTCTCGACTTGCTAAAAACCTCGTCAAGGTCATAATAGACCTTAAGTACGAGGGTGAGGTCCGGCGGCTCAGCTGGAGGGGAGGAAATGGGCAGAGGCGGAGAACACTCGGCCAAACTTAAACAAGATGTCAGACAGTATGGATCCAGGAGGAAATGGAGTTTTGAGCCCAGCTGAGAATAGGATTGTGCCTCCTGAGCCATGGATACCCCAGGACCACCGGGGAAGAAGAATTTGGAAAAATAAGAAACGATAACTTCTCTCGGTAATTCCTGGAAAGAAAGACAGAGATCTGCACCGTGCATTGTGAGGCAGACACCACCTTCTGCCCCGGTAAGGTGGTGACATTTAAAGGGGTCAACAATTTGGTAGTGGGAATACCCATCTCCCGAATGAGTTGGGAGGAGATGAAATTTTGTTCTGTCCCTGAATCGATCAATGCCATAACCCTCCTCTTGACCCCCGGTAATTGGATTAGGGCCGAAATAGAGAGATTACCGGGGGAATGAGAAAGAGTCACGCCCGTCCAACCCCCCCAACGGCTACTTACAGGCCGCGTCTTTTTTGCTTCAGGTGGCAATCGTCCAGATTGTGTTTTAAAGACCCACAATACATGCATGCCCCAATCCTCCTCCGCCGCTGGTGCGCCTCTGGAGACAGCCGAGACCGGCCGAGCACCATAGGTTCAGAGGAGGGATCGACGCCATCTGAGTCAGCAGCCAGGACGGGCACACGCGTGAAGGGCGGGTGAGAGGAGGAGTTGCGCTCTTTTGTGCGCTCGTGGTACCGGTTATCCAAACTGACTGCTTGATCAATGAGACTGTCCAGAGAGGTGGGAACAGCGTAAACCGCCAGGTCGTCACCGAGGTGAGGGTATAAACCATGGAGGAAGGCACTGCGTAAAGCAACGTTGTTCCATCCAGAGTCTGCCACTTCGACACGAAACTCCACTGAATAGTCGGCTACAGACCGACTACCCTGGTGGAGAGACAGGAGGCGGCTCATAATGTCTCTCATAATGTCTCTCTCTCTGTTCGGTCAAAGGTACGGACGGGTGAATTCGGACACAAATTGATCGAAAGTGTAGTGATCGAAAGTGTAGTGTGTGCCCTCCGAACTGTCGAGAACGGACCGGACCCAACTAAGAGCCCGGCCCCGCAGCAGGAGGGTGAGAAAATGAATTCTGGAGATCTCATCTGGATACTGCCTCCCCACCTGGCCCAGATATAGTCAAACCTGCATTTCCTCACCTCCAGTGCGTACGGGGCTGGTGGGGGAATAGAGGTTGTTCGGCGAATGATTGAAGAAACTGGGGCTACTGGAGGGGTGGAAGAACCCAGATCAGACATTAGAGCCAAATGATCAGAGACTGTGCTCAGCTGCTGCGTAATGGTTTGCAGCTGCTGCGTGAGTAAAGCCACCTGCCTCTCTGTAACGTCGAGGCAGTGGAGTGCAGAGTGTTCCGCTACTGCAGCACAAACTGAGCTTCCGTCTTGGCTGGCTTGTTCTGTCATGTTGACTGAATGCTCAGCTCAAGTGCAGGTGCAACACCTGAGAAAAACACTCCAACACAGAAAAAAACGTTTGACCTTTTATTAAATTTCAAAGAGGAGCACAGCTAGGGAAATCGCCACTCTCCAGAGGAAAACACAGCCTGTGGAGGAGAGACGAGAGCGATATCATAATATCAGAAGGGAGGAGGAAGGTGGAAACACAAATTTGCCACTTATGTGGGCCGAGCAGAGAACCCAGCACGGAGCCTAGCGTGAATAGACGAACCAGCAGGGTGAAACTGGCAAGGATGAGGAAGGGGGATGACTGGGCTGTGTCTGACCGGGTCGACAGAAGGAGCTGCAGCGGGATGAGGATGATGAGGCAGGCAAGCGTACTGCAATCCCCGAAGATGCACCACTTGGATGGCAGCAACCTGGAGGAGGGGAAAAAGGAGAGAATTTGAGACAAGGTAATTCTAAATTTAACAATGTACTTGCTAGTTGATCTGCAGAGGCAGTATACCTAACGAGCCAGCGGTGAAGCACTGAAGAGCAGATTCTTTTCAACACTGGCGAGGCAGTGGTAGCAGGTGCGTCTAATCTCCCTGGTGTGTAGACTGTCTGAGGAGCTGGGGAATCAGGAAGGAGGGGGCGAGCGCTCACCAGGATATGACATCTGATTACTGCCAGACTTGTTGAATCAAGAAATCACTTCAATAGAACCTGTCTGACAACCTGAAGTAGGCTAATAGATCTCAGAAAGTAGCACATCCCACTGTGATCTAAAGAAATTCAAGATCAGATGAGAAACAAAAACCCAGAACAACATCTAAAGAACTTCAGGCTTCACTTGCCTCAGTTTGGACACTGGTCCATGATGGAACAATAATAAAGAGACTGGGCAAAAATGGACTTGTCTCACATTTGCCAGAAAACATCTTGATGAACTTCAAGATTTTTGGGAAAATATTCTGGGGACTGATGAGACAAAAGTTGAACTTTTTAGAAGACATGTCCCATTTTATCTGGCATAAAACTAACACAGAATTTCATAAAAAGAACACCGTATCAATAGTCAAACATAGTGGTGGTCGTGTCATGGTTTGGGGCTGCTTTGCTGCTTCAGGACCTGGACAACTTGCCCTAATTGACAGAACCATGAATTCTGCTCTCTACCAAAAAAATACTAAAGTAGAATGTCTGGCCATCAGTTCATGAAGCCCTGCAATGTGACTGAATTTAAACAATTCTGCACAGAAGAGTGTGGGTCAAAATTCCTCAACAGCGACGTAAAAGACTCATTGCCAGTTGTTGGCACCAGTGGTGGCACAACCAGTTATTAGGTTTAGGGGGCAGTTAGGGGGCAATTACTTTTTCACATAGGCCCAGGTAGGTTTGGATAGCTTTTCCCCTTAATAAATGAAATCATCATCTAAAACCTGCATTTTGTATTTACTCAGGTTATCTTTGTCTATTATTAAATTTTGTTTGATGGTCTGAAACATGCGCACGTGGGCAACGACAGTGAAACCTGGAGGGGAGTGATTGGGAGGAACGGCCTGCCCGATCTGAACCCGAGTGGTGTTCAGTTATTGGACTTTTGTGCTAACCACAGTTTGTCCATAACGAACACCATGTTCAAGCATAAGGGTGTCCATATGTGCACATGGCACCAGGACACCCTAGGTCGCAGGTCGATGATCGATTTTGTTATTGTGTCATCAGACCTGCGACCGTATGTCTTGGACACCCGGGTAAAGAGAGGTGCAGAGCTGTCAACTGATCACCACCTGGTGGTGAGTTGGATCCGATGGCAGGGGACGATGCCATTCAGACCTGGTAGACCCAAACGTATAGTGTGGGTGTGCTGGGAATGCCTGGCTGAGGCCCCTGTCCGGGAGGTCTTCAACTCCCACCTCCGGAAGAACTTCAACCACATTCCAAGAGAGTCTGGAGACATGGAGTCTGAATGGGCCATGTTCTCCACCTCTGTTGTTGAAGCGGCGGCCCAGAGCTGTGGCCGCAAGGTGATCGGTGCATCTCGAGGTGGCAACCCCCAAACCAAGTGGTGGACACCAGTGGTGAGGGGGGCCATTAAGCTGAAGAAGGAGTCCTATCAAGCTTGGTTGGCTTGTGGGACTCCCGAAGCAGCTGAGGTGTACCGGCAGGCCAAGCAGAGTGCAGCTCGGGTGGTTGCTGAAGCAAAAACCTGGGTATGGGAGGAGTTCGGTGAGGCCATGGAACAAGACTTTCAGTCGGCCTCGAAGAGATTCTGGCAAACTGTCCGGCGGCTCAGGAGGGGAAAGCAGCTCCCTGTCCACACTGTGTATGGTGTGGATGGGACACTGTTGACTTCTACTGGGGATATCGGCGGGCGGCGGAAGGAATACTTCGAGGATCTCCTCAATCCCACCGATACGCCTTCCACAGAGGAAGCAGGGTTTGGGGACGAGGGGGATGACTCACCTATCACAGGGGTTGAGGTCGCCAAGGTGGTTAAAAATCTCCTTGGTGGCAGGGCCCCGGGGGTGGACGAGATTCGCCCTGAGTACCTCAAGGCCCTGGATGTTGTTGGGCTGTCATGGTTGACACGCCTCTGCAACATTGCGTGGAGGTTGGGGGCAGTGCCTTTGGCATGGCAAACTGGGGTGGTGGTTCCTCTCTTCAAAAAAGGTGACCGGAGGGTGTGCTCAGGGTGGATTCAAGAGGAGCAATGTGGTTTTCGTCCTGGCCGTGGCACATCGGACGAGCTCTTTACCCTCTCAAGAATTCTTGAGGGTTCGTGGGAGTTTGACCAACCAGTTTACATGTGTTTTGTGGACTTGGACAAGGCATTTGACCGTGTCCTTTGTGTTTTTTTGTGGGGGGTGCTTCGGGAGTAAGGGGTATTGGGCTTGTTGTTATGAGGTATTTGGTCTCTGTACGACCGTTGTGAGATTTTGGTTCATATTGCCAACACTCGGTCGGACTCATTCCCAGTGAGAGTTGGACTCCGCCAGGGCTGCCCTTTGTCACCGATCCTGTTCATAATTTTTATGAACAGTATTTCAAGGCGCAGCCAGGGAATGGAGGGTGTCATGCTTGGTGACCACAGGATCTCATCTCTGTTGTTTGCAGATGATGTTGTCCTGTTGGCTTCATCCAGCAATGACCTACAGCTCTTGCTGGGACGGTTTGCTGCTGAGTGTGAAGTGGCTGGGATGAGAATCAGCACTTCCAAGTTCGAGTCCATGGTCCTCAGCCAGAAAAAGGTGGATTGTCCTCTTTGGGTTGGAGACAGGCTCCTGCCCCAAGTGGAGGAGTTTAAGTATCTCGTGGTCTTGTTCACGAGTGAGGGGAAAATGGAGCGAGAGATTGACAGACGGATTGGAGCAGCATCTGCAGTGATGCGGACGTTGTACCGGTCTGTTGTGGTGAAGAGGGAGCTGAGTTCTAAGGCAAAGCTGTCGATTTACCAGTCAATCTACTTTCCTACTCTCACCTATGGTCACGAGCTTTGGGTAATGACCGAAAGAACAAGATCGCGGATACAAGCAGCTGAAATGAGCTTTCTCCGCAGGATTGCTGGACTCACCCTCAGAGACAGGGTGAAGAGCTCAATCATCCGGAAGAGGCTCAGAGTAGAACCGCTGCTCCTCCACATTGAAAGGAGTCAGTTGAGGTGGTATGGGCATCTGATTAGGATGCCTCCTGGACGCCTTCCACTTGAGGTGTTTCAGGCACGTCCCACTGGGAGGAGACCCCGGGACAGACCCAGGACTCGGTGGAGAGACTATGTCTCCCAGCTGGTCTGGGAACGCCTTGGTATCCTCTCTGAAGAGCTGGAGCAGGTGGCTGGGGAGAGGAAAGTCTGGGCTTCTCTGCTTGAACTGCTGCCTCCGCGACCCGGACCTCCGGAAAAGCGGTAGAAGATGGATGGATGGATGGATGGATGGATGGATGGTCTGAAACATTTAGGTGGAGCAAATATGCAAAAGTATAAGAAATCAGCAAGGGGGCAAATACTTTTTCACAGCACTGTATATCATGTGAGTTAATTGTAGATGTGGAAAAACTGAGTCTCCATAGGATTCAATTAGTCACATAATCAAGAACATTTTGACTTTTGGCTCCAATTAACACTACTGGGAAGCTTTAGAATAAAGTTACCAAATAACTTAAAAAATAAATAAAAATCTAAAAAACATGAACGACGTTACCAGTAATAATAAATAAAACAAGAATTATCACCATTTTCTGTGACTGCAGTGGAAATCCCATCAATCTGATAATGAAAAGGTATTCTATAATTGTCTGAGACTTTTTGTGGATTTTAAAAGGACACATTCAAGTCACTTTTCCTAAACTAGTGAAGTCTTGAGAGAAAAGGTGAATGGGACAGAAATAAAAAGTTACAGATGTCTTCCCTCAGAGCTCATTAGAGGAGCAGATGGATTAGAGACAAGGTAAACACTGTTGTAGGTGCAGGCAAAAGCTTTTAGCTGTGTTGGTCAGTGCATGTGAGGATGAGGACACAGAGATGCAAATCAGACATTTGTTTCACCACTCAGATTGTGTTACCCCTCTGAAATCGGATCTAGGTGTGTTGTCACGACTTCCTATATAACCACTAAAAATTGTTTTGTGAACGAGTATGCTTATATATTTTGCTTGCATGCACGGATGTGACAAAGGGATACAGTTCAACAAACGTGTAGGAAATATATGCAACATTTAAATTTAGAAAAGTGAAATGCAGGTTAAAAAGAGAGCTGCATGAGAGTTTAGGGGATTTAAGGCCACTGGGCGACACAGAAGAACATATTAGCCAAGTGAGAGGGAGAGAAAGCATCTGTCACTGAGACGTGGGGCAGCTGGACGGCCATTCCCCTGTGCAGTAAAATCCACCAAATCTTTTACAGGATTTGTTTTTCCATTGCAGATGGTCCCTTGCACATGTTTTCTTCTCATTGGCCCGGGGTCCCTGGCTGGCAGGCTGCAGGTAGCACATATAAGGGTGCGCTCTGCTTGCACCAGGCCCCTGCACAAAGAGGAGAGGAAGCAGGACTGCAGGGGATAAGCAAAGGTGGGGAGGAAGCGCTGCACATCTTCAGTCACTGCAGTGAAAGAGGTAAGTACTGCACGGTGGTGGTGTTTGAGTTTATCAGTGGGTCTGGAATGCATGCAGACAATTAAAATGTATCAAACCCTGCATTTTGTGCAGCATATGGGGTATATGCATCACAAAACAAAGGCAGATGACCATGTTCAGTAGAACATTTTCATTTTTTAACATGCATTTGTTGAAATAAATTGTGAACTGCAAAATAATGTTTGTATTCAAAATGTATTCATCAGTATTTCCAACATGTAGAGCTGTAAGCCCAGATCTTTTTGCATGCATCTGTACTAATTGATATGAATTGCATACATCTGAAGAGTTTTTCCACTATGACACACATGTGCTACAACTGGTTTTTGCATCCTCTTGCCCAAATTCCAAGTCAAAATATTGTCATTTAAAGCATTTATTCATAGAACATGACAACAGGCCAAAACAACAAAAACAATGTTGCTTGTAGATGTACTTTTTGATGTGCTTTTAGATCAAATAATGCAAAGAAAACAAGTTCATGTTCATTCTTAAACGCTACAATACTTCAGTTTCAACTTGGGAAGAACTCAAATTTGTATTTGTGCAATAACGCAGATTTCTTTTCCCCCCACAGCTTTCTTGCATCTTACCATGCTTAGATATCAATCACCTAATCAGTACCTCCTTAAGTAGATTAAGGCGTCCTTGTGTTGGAATTCAACAGATACTCAAACTGAAAAGCTGCCACACATGCAGAGATGCTAATTTAGGAAAGATTTCGTCGTGGCCTCTGAACACTGGCCAGCAGAGACAAGCGATATGTTTGAATTGTTTTACATTTGCAACGAAGCCTGGAGCATGTGCAGTGTGTGTGTCAGACGTGTTTATATTCAGTTTTACGTGCAAACACAACCGGAACACAGGTGATGGGTCCGCGTGTGAGCGTCATTACCTGCCGGATCTCTTATCGCAGCCAGCTGACCTCTGCATTATGACAGGGCCTCTCCACCCAGAGATGGATGGAGCTGAAATGAATCGGCAGCCATGGGCATTTGGTAAGTTCCAGCGTGACGATTATTTCTGTCTTCCCATCATACAGACCTTTTTAGGTGCATCAGTGAAAAATAATTATTTCATAAACTGCCCAAAGCATCTTACGGAGCCACAGTAAGGAACGAATCAACACTGTATTCTTTGATATACAGTAATGCTCTTGCCTTTGTTTTAATAGATATGCACATTGTAATTGATGGCATAGAGTAAAACGCTTCCTGTTGGTGTTATTTCACATAAAAGCACCTATAGTGTGTTGTTGTTGTTGTTGTTGTTGTTGTTTTCAGCATGAGCCATAGTAGTGCTGTTCACTATCCAGTCGTAATCCAGAGAATTGACTTGACTGGATTAAGCTCAACTACACTGGCGCACAAGAAAGTCAGAAAATAAACACTATTTCATTCAGTTATGTACATGTTAAATAAGTACTTGTAAATTATTGTATGACTAATATATCGTACATCACAAATAGCTAATTCTGTCCTGCCACGTGTGCAGTATAAGATTTATAGGGTTAACAGTCGTGGAATAAATAGAAGAAGTAGATCTGATGATTCGTGACTGTCAGTATAAATCAGTGTACCCATACTTTTCATTTAATTTCCTTTAATATACAGAATACAAAACGTAAACGGGTAAATTATGTGAGTTTGTGTCATGGTCACCAGAGGGCAGCATTGTAAAAGCAAGAAGTATCACAGGCACGAGCCTGTCCTAAATGAGGTTCTCACTTTATTATAAAGCTACATGTGCGTAAAATATAATAGGTTCATTGTTATACAGAGTAAGTTATTCCTTGGGTATAAATCCTCTTTATGTTTACATTTAACTTACAACATACAGAGCTACTATTAAAATACCATATAGTCATCCAGTGGATTTTCAGTTTTCATTCTTCTTGTTTCCTCTAGTTTAACTGCTTTAACTCTCCTAATTGCCTAATGTGTATTTATTAGTATTTAGTATTAAGGTGTGTTTATTACCTTTATTAGTACTGATGTGTATCTATTACCTTGGCATTCGTTCGGAGAGCAGTGTAAGAATTTCATTGCTTAGGAAATGTTGCATTTCTTAACTGTGCACATGATAATAAAGCCTTTGAATCTGAATCTGAATCTACTTGCAGGGCCATATTTAACAGGGAGAAGGCCCTGGGCTTAGGTAAAGGACTCCTACACAGCCTAAGTAAAAGTAAAAAATAGTATTTGACCAGTATCAAGTTTTTTCACTTATTCCTACTTAATTGGTGCAAGGACCTCAATGGAGTACAATGTGACAAAGGCTAAGGTGCACATACTATGTATAAAACATTACATCTGTAATTATTATATTACTGCCACCTCACGCCAAAGTAGATCAGTTATCGAGACATATTTGAAATTTGGAAGAACTATACGATTTAAAAAGAAAATGACAGTAATGAGGCAACTCTAAAGCGATTTAACAGTTAAAGAGCTTGCTTTTCACTTTGGTTTTCAGGATTTCAGAGAAGCTTTATTGCCAAGCAACAATGTTCAGCCCAGTCTCACAAGACAGCTTTGGAAGTTTCATATTTACTCACCCTTAGAAAATGTTTCAGCGTGGAAAAGTTGCTTGTCCTGTGTTTAGTACACATTTTATAAGTGTGAGTAAAGGGGATTCCATGGTAGAGAAGAAGTGCAAACAGTGCCTTCTAGTGGTTGTGAAAATACACTCAAGTGAAGTAGGAGAAACTGCGCCTGTAAATAGTGAAGTTTTACATGGTTTAGTTTTAACAATGCACTCAGAGTGCATACCTCTGCCAAGGGTCTGTCCATCCCTCTGTACACTGTGAGACAGGGGCCTTGCCGGAGGTATGTGCTCTTGGATCACCTCAGAAATCTAATGGGTTCACCCTTAGACTGGGGACCACCACCGATGAAAATTTTTATCAAAATCTGTTGAGTAGTTTTTGCATAATCCTGCTAACAGTCAAACTGCCTCGATCACATTTCCTCCTTCACTACGGTGGTAATGAGCCCCTCATCCTACCATTGCAGTAATCAGAGCAACTCACATGGGCCCAGGCAGGACAGCTGCCCACCGTATCTGAAGCGGAGCAGTTGCAGTCTCGGTAACGGTGACAAAAGTGAAAGCAGAGCACACCACATGTATTGACTGTGCTTTAGAGCGAGAAACCTGTTACATCCGTAAATCAGCAGTAATATGGCGGCCTGGGATTTATCGGGGATTAGAGGGGGCTGGCAAACCACACTTCCGGTGGTGATGCTGGTCGTGGTATAAAAGGCCAGCGGCGGAAGGGGTAGTCCTCTTTCGTCGTAGATGCCCGGACCTTGAACGCTGTAGCCCACTGCCGTTTGACTGGTGTGTTATTTATAAGTTCATAATAAAAGATATAAACTGCCTTCCGCCCTGCTCGTCACTTCAGTAATTATGGACACAACAAAACCGTGAGAGTTACATGGTGTCCTGTAGTGGACCAACATCACAATTATATGCATGGCCATGATACTGGTTTGTCATGTTAGATACATTTTGAAATCTGGGTGCACATCATCTGATTTGGTCTAACTCTGTGTTGCACGGCAGTAGGAAGCTGCTGAGGCTCTTGGAGAGCTGTCATCCATTTATTGTAACAGGCTGGAAGTTCACCCGGCAAGCTTGTGAGAATGGGCACTAGAGCCAATTAAAAACAAGTTTTGCAACAATGTCTTCCACTTGTAAAGCAAGTTCACTGGAGCAGGAGGAGAAGTCCCTAATAACTCAGGCCCCAGGCTGCCCTGCTACACCCTTCCTAGAGCTATGCCCAGTTAACACGATTTTTACCTCCGCCAAGGAGGTGATGTTTTTACCAGGGTTTGTTTGTCTGTTTGTCTGTCTGTTACCAACATAACTCAAAAAGTTATCAACGGATTTTGATGAAATTTTCAGGAAAGGTGTGTAATGGCACGGGGAACAGATGATTAGATTTTGGTGATGATCTGAGAGTCCATACCTCCACCAAGGCCTTTGTTTGTATTTGTGCAGCAGGAGTACACAAAAACTACTGGATGGATTTGGATGAAATTTTCACCAGAGGTGGTTCTTGGCCTAGAGAGGAACCCATTATATTTTGGTGATGATCTGACAATGAATACCTCAGCCAAGGCTCTTATCTTCTCACAGTGTGTTAGCAACAATACTCCAAAACTGATGGACAGACTTTGATGCAATTTTCACCACAAGTGGCTATAGGCCTACACACAAACCCATTACATTTTGGAGGTGATCCATGAGAAACGGAAGGAGCCTTGGCGGAGGTATGTGCTCTATGAGTGCTTTTCTAGTTTAAAAAATATTTTCTTTTTTTATTATTTTTTTTATTGCAGACCTTTAACTTTCATCATTTTGACAGACACAAAAGTGGAAATTTGCTGACACTTATTTTATGGATCATGTGTACAATCGAATGACACACAAACCTAAAATGTACCTTTTTTGTTTATACCAATTTAGTCAAGATGATGCGTCATCATCTGTGACAGCTACAGTACTTTCAGAATGCCAAATGTTGTTGTGACAATCAGCTGTTTTTATCAGCTGTTTTATCCAGGTTTACCAGACATGTTAAGGTAAAAACACCTTTTTCACTGTCTGGTAGAAAAGAAAGTATTTTATAATTATTTTAGAAGACAGTATGGATCTTTTGGATTATCAGTTTAGGTGTAGTTTTATTTTTTATGCACTAAACTGAGACACTTGTTTGGTGATTTCAAGCAAGGCCTCATCCACACATAAGAGGAGTCACATCCTTGTAGAAGCTGCTGTACAGTAGTCTGATGGGATAGATTCTGTTCAGCCGACTTTGGAAGAATTAGGTCCCAACAGGAAACTGAGTGTGGTAAGACCTAAGTGCAGGTTAAGGTGGATGCCTGTGGCATTAATTCCCTTAGCCGTGCTGATGCAAGCTCCTCCTGGATCATGGACTATTTAAAACCAGAAGCCCCTGCCCTCATTTAACCACTTCCTCCTAACTCACCTGTCGTAAAAGGTTTGGGCCCTTGATTCTCAATTTAAAGATTTTGACAAATTACAATAGATTATTTGAACAATTTGTAGTATTGTTTGTAACTTTCTAGTATCATTCTTGGAGCGTAAGAAAAAAAAGGAGAAGGATATTTGAGTTTGGCTCCATCTAAAGGAACTGGATAAGATACACTGGAACAGGATTTTCCACCTGCCCTTCAGGGTAATTGGACACTGATAAATGGATGAAAATAATATAAGAATCAAGTAGAAACTGCTGTAAAAAGGGAAAAAAAAAACTGAAAGTAAAAGTAACTGCTGCATTCCAGAGTTAAGTTAAGCAATAAAGAAAAAAATAATTTGAACTCTTTTCTCAGGAATGGAAGAGAACAAAAACAACTGGAGCTGTGATTGGTTTTAGTTGTTTGCTGTATATACCCATTTTAAAGCATATTTTTGTCATGAAATACAGTCGTAGACAAACAGGGCCAGCTCCGTGGAGCAGTGGTGGCCTCACAGCAAAATCACAATGTGGTCAGACATTAAGCCACGCCCATTTATCACACCCTGCTCTGTTCTGCCCCCTGCAGCAAAGACTTTTTCTGTGAAAGTGCCCAGCTTTAAGGGCAGCGTGGTGGCGGAGTGGTTAGCACTGCGGCAGCACAGCAACTCACCCTTGGCCGGGGGATCCTGGGTTCGATCCCAGCCCCCGACCAACAGTGATCTGTGTGGAGTTTGCATGTTCTCCCCGTGCCTGCGTGGGTTTACTCCGGGATTTCTCCGGTTTCCTCCCACATGCCCAAAACATGCAAGTTAGGTTAATTAGCATCAAACTGGGTATTCTAAATTGTCCTTAGGTATGACTGTGAGAGTGAATGGTTGTCTGTCTCTCTGTGTTGGCCCTGCGATGGACTGGTGATCTGTTCAGGGTGTACCCTGCCTCTCGCCCAAAGATGCTGGAATAGGCTACAGCCCCCCGTGACCTGAAAAGGATTAAGTGGAAGAAGATGGATGGATGCTCAGCTTTATTGGGAGCACAGATAGTTTTGGACTCAGAAGGTCACGAGTTTGATCCCCATCAGATGCCATTTATGGGATTTTCAAGTCACTGTTGTCTGTCCATTTCTTTCCAATGCTGCTGGTGTGCGTGGCTGTCACTCAAAGTTTTTACCCATCACACCTGAATGCTAATTTTATCATTATGAATAATACATTTGAAAGACAAGGCTTCAAGGTATACAGTTAAATGCAGGATAATTCTTTGGATGTTTTGAAAAACCCTTGGTCTTGTCTCATTAATTATAAAGAACACACAGAGCTGAGGCTAACATTGCACAAGTGGCTTCAAAACTTTACCCAGTACTGACCCATTTAGCTATGTACAGGTGCATCTCAATAAATTAGAATGTCATCAAAAAGTTGATTATGCCTCGGTGAAACAGAGGCATACAGTAATCAGTTAGTTCGTCTGTTTGTGGCTGTGTGTATCTGTCTGTCTGTCTCTGTCCGCCTCGCTGTTTCAGCTCACCCAGTCAAAATTAAGTGGAACTAAAGGCTTGTATCATTGTATCACCATATTTTCTCAACTTTTAATTTCCCAGAATTTCAAAATAACACTTTGTTTTTGAAATAAACACAATTTTAACTCACCATTTCTGTCAATGCCGCAGCGAAAAAAGGTATTGTAATAACTACAACTATTACAACTACAACTAACTACAACAATGAGAAGGCTAACTACAGAAATGAGGTGAGCCAATTGGTCCAGTGGTGTAAAGACAATAACCTCTTCCTGAATGTGGGAAAAACCAAGGAGATTGTGGTTGACTTCAGGAGGGGTCACACACAGCACCCTCCTTTGATCATCAATGGAGCAGCTGTGGAGAGGGTGAGCAGCACCAAGTTCCTGGGGGTGCACATCTCTGAGGACCTCTCCTGGTCCAACAACACCACATCACTGGCCAAGAAGGCTCAAACTCACCTCCATTTCCTCCACAAACTGAGGAGAGCACGAGTCCCACCCCCCATCATGTGTTCATTCTACTGGGGCACCATTGAGAGCATCCTCACCAGCTGCATCACTGTGTGGTATGGAAGCTGCACCGCATCCTGCCAGAAGACACTACAACGCACAGTGAAAGCAGCTAGCAAGATCATCGGTGCCCCCCCTCTTGGACATCTACCTCACCCGCAGAGCCATCAACATTGCAGGCGACGCCTCCCATCCCTCACACTCCCTCTTCAGCCCCCTGCCCTCGGGGAAAAGGTACCGGAGCCTCCGGGGCTGCTCCACAAGAATGCTAAACAGCTTTGTTCATCAGGCCATCAGAACCCTGAACTCTGCCCATTACTCCCCCCCCCCCCCCCCCCAAGACCTTAACGCACTCTGCACAATAACTACCTCAGCTGTGGCACAGAAAGACTGGCACACCAACAGTAATACATTTGCTGCTGTATGTCTCTGCACTTTACTGCAACCATTTGCACAAATGCCATATCTGCTGCTGTCTGTCATTGCAATACTGATCATGTGCAGTCCTATCTGTCACTGTCTGCACCTACACTACCACACTGAACTTGGTACTGCGAGTATTACTGCTCTACTTTTCTGTATATAAGATTGCTGGGTCTCATCGTTCATCATTTATCATTATTTACACTATGGGAGGTCTGGGTCTATCTTTTGTTGCCATTTGCACTACGGGTAGCATTACTGTACATAGACTGCTGTTGTTGTTTTTCCAGCCTTATTTCTTTTTCTTTTTTATATTGTGCACACCACTGAAGAGAGAGAGAAACACCTTTTCAATTCTCCTGTATGTCCTGTAAGCATAGTAGTATTCACAAGTAAGATCTTTGAATCTTGAACTATTCCGGGCCAGTAGAGATCAGAGTGTCACTTTTTTTTTACAGCCACCCATGCTACCATACCACAGGCACTGAGGCACAGCACCTTGGTGCTTTCATTTATTTCAGCAATTCAGTTCAAAAAATGAAACTCTGATATTGTATAGATTCATTACACACACAGAGAGTGATATATTTCAAGTGTTAATTTCTTTTAATGTTGATGGTTGTGGCTTACAGCTCGTGAAAACCCAAAATTCAGTTTCTCAAAAAATTAGAATATTACAAAAAAATAAATTTAAAAAAATTGATTTTTAATAGAAATGTTGGCCGACTGAAAAGAATTTACATGTACACACTCAATACTTGTTTGGGGCTCCTTTTGCATGAATTACTGCATCAGTGCAGCTTGGCATGGAGGTGATCAGCCTGTGGCAGTGCTGAGGTGTTATGGAGGCCCAGGTTGCTTTGATAGCGGCCTTCAGCTCGTCTGCATTGTTGGGTCTGGTGTCTCTCATCTTCCTCTTGACAGCACGCCATAGATTTTCTATGGGGTTTAGGTCAGAAGAGTTTGCTGGCCAGTCAAGCACAGTGATACCATGGTCATGAAATCAAGCATTGGCACTTTTGGCAGTGTGGGCAGGTCCCAAGTTCAGCTAGAAAAATGAAATCAGCATCTCCATAAAGTTTGTCAGCAGAGGGATGCATGAAGTGCTCTAAAATTTCGTGGTAGATGACTGCACTGAATTTGGACTTAATAAAACCCAGTGGCCCAAGACCAGTGCCTCCACACAGCAGCTCGAGATTCTAGATGTGGCGCTACCAGAATGCATGTGGAGTGTCCTACGAGGGGGGGCTGAGAGGTTCAAAGTGGTCAAATTTGACCAAATGTGGTTTATTTTTCATCATAATCTCCCCTTCAGTCCACACACTTCTTCCATCGGTGTTAAAGTGTTTGGATTCCTGCGGTTGAAAAATAAACCACATTTGGTCAAACTTGACCACTATGAAACTTTCAGCCTATGAACTTTTCAGCCCCCCCTCGTACATAGATAATGAATGGGAGGCGGAAAAACACATGCCTAGGTAGACACGTACCATTAGAGTTGGATGGTGGAACCAGAAATAGTGTTCCCACCCTGGAGTCCTAAGTTTGCTTCCCCATCTTGATCTCTTGGCACTGCTGCCTTTCACTTCCTCATTTATGACTAACTTTCAATTTATTGATTAACTTCCCCTAGACATTAATTACACATTTTTAGGAGATTAACCCTAGGATAATGGTTAGGCACTGAAAATACTTCCCGTGACTCATAGATATAAACTTTTATTGCCTGAAAGGGAAGTTGTTGTGAAGTATGTCAATCTCAAATGGTGAGGAAAGGTATTATTGATCGATTACTATGCAGGGTTGTCAAACTCATGCCAACAGGTTTTCTTTCCAACTATGTCTCTTCAGTAGGTGATTTCACTGTGTTCCTTCCCACTGATCAATGATCAGTGAAACACCTCTTTTACTGGTTAGCTGGAAAGAAAATCTGGCTCTCCATGGCATAAGTTTGACATCCTTGCAATAGGAAACAAAATTGTTTGTATTAATCTGATTTTAAGTATTAGGAGCAGTGGTCTCCTGTTGGCACCAACCCTCGGTGCAAGCAGTCAGTGCCTTGGGTAAAGGTAATATCTCACTGGGCTGTGATAGCTCATTAGTTGGAGAATTGCATTCACCAGAGAGTTTCCAAAATCTCTGCAAACGCTTGTGGGGGTTTTGCAATTTCCTCTTGTGAATCGCAGGTCCTTGTTCTTGTGTCGCAGGAATTTTTAACATGTTCAAAAAATTTGTGCAACAAATTTTGTCTCCAAATAGACACAGAGTCGATACGAGTGTCTGGACCCTGTCTTGAACCCATCTCAATTTATTTTCCATGAGTTAGAAAGTGCAAGAAAAGTTAGACAGCTTTGCAAGGGGTTAAAGACCCATGAAACTAAATTGTGACTGATTGAAGACAAAAATCATGACAATGCACACAAGAGACAGATGTAAACTTTCTGGTCCTTTAGTAGCACATGCTGACACAACTGCAACCGACAGTGTCACCATGCCACCTAAGGACAAGAAATGCAAGGTTAGGGGTCTGGGGGGATGCTGTCCCAGCCCCATGGGCCCCTACAGAGGAAGCAGAGCTGATCCCAGGGCCTCCTGTGTGTTAAAGTGACAACTGAAATGGGGAGATATGGTCTCAGTTTTGCAATTCTCAAAGATAATAGATAATACTCTTTTTTCTTTGAATTTACTCTTTTTTCTTTGAATTACTCTTTTTTCTTTGAATTCTTGGATGGAATATGGGTGGGCAATATAAGCTGCGGCTTCAGCCATCACCCATTTCGGATAACTCACGTGGAATTGTTTAGTAGAAGGAGTCTTTGTCTAATTTGACCTTGTTGTTATATTATACAGTTTCTTTAACCTGTACTGTATTATCCGAAATAAATAAATTCATTCATTCATTCATAACTGTCATGCAAGTGTTGCACAGGATTTATGCCGCCATAGCGGGGCAGTCATTAAGTACAAAAAAATGCACAATTTTGTCACACGCGTGTTGCATGAATGTCGTACAAGATGCACATGGCATGTATATGAACTCTCAATGAATTTTGGCCCAGAATTTGTCAGGAGTTTGCGTGACATTCATGCAATATTTGTGCGACATATGCAAATGTGCCAATTCAGTGGGATTCCAAGTGAAAATTGTCACTAATTGGCATATTTGTCACATTTTAATCTCCAACTAGTTGCAAGCTGTCGCATCCCAGTGAATTACCACCTGAAGGCACCATGACAGGACAATAATACTGTGCTGTTTTTAATGGTGGGAGAGAAGAAATGTGGATAACTAGCCTGCATGCTTAGGTGGTTAGGTTTGATGGAACAATTTCTGGCAGACTTCAGTTCCAGAGTTTCCCATTTCACCATTCTCACACATGCCATGATACTAACAGATTGTTGGCCCAAGAATGGTAAAGTTTAGAAATGTGGACTCTCTGGATGTAAATCACCTTGCCTTCATAACATTCAAACTAGGTCTAGACCAGTGCTGATTGGAACAGAGACTCAGATGTACCTGGCAGATTCCAAAATTCAATTCTTTTGCTATTGTGGGACAAAACTTTTGTGGTTATTGGCGAAATTTTGTAAGTCTATGGTGACTTTCATATCTTTCTTTCCCTTTCTTCCTTTGGTTGCTGCCATGCCTGAAGCTAGCAAACTGGTCGACCATACTGACACCTTTGTCCAAGGTTCAACCTACTGGTGCTTTCACTTCAAGAAGAGTTGATGCCTCTTAGAATCCTGAAGAAAACTTCAAGGTTTGTTCATCAAAAATCAAAGAGATATATTACATTCTCAAAAACACACCAACTAAAGATCAGCTTCACACATTATGAAAACCTTTTCTATTGTGTATGCCCAAGAGTCATAAGAACTCCAGTCATAGAAACATACATCATGTCTCTGTTTGTTTTGCTTGTTGTAGCCTGAATTGCTTCTTACCTTATGATGCTCTTGGCACGCTTATTAACCACGTGCAAGTACATAATATGACAGAGCAACAACCAATTTTCTAGTGCACAGCAATCAGAATATCGTATTTACCCATTGGTATGTTGGTGCAAGCCAACACCCATACCCTAGGGGTTTTAAGAGCCTTTTTCACTCATTATCCACCTGAAGTAGATTCTCTAAATTACTACTGTGTGTCACTTAAAGAGCTGATCTGTCAGTATGATCATTTTGAATCATTACTGCATCTGAGTGGTTTCTTTTAAAAAAATATATTTTATGTGGTGAGTTTAGATGGTTTAAAAGACAGTTCAACCACAATCTAACCTTTAGGGACAGTCTCTTGAAACTTTGTCTTTGCAATCAAGAAAGTATTCTTAGCTATGCTTAGTGAAAGGAACAAGTTATTGCAATGATTTTGTCATCAGGCATCTTTAAAATGTTATGATATATTTAGACTGAAGATGCTCAAACCTAACTTGCCTCAGGCCATAGCGCTTATAAGGCTTTCTTTGTACTGTCACGAAAAGTTTGGAACATGGACGTGTGGAGCATTTCTGCCAAAGCAAACATAAGGGTTATAGTGAGCAATTTTATTCTCACTTTGTTACCTCGGTTTTCTTTCAGGAACAGACAGCAACATGATCATCTTTCGTATCATGCAACCTTGAGATTCCTAAAACATTCTTTAGTTTTCACTGTACAGACCTGTGCAAGAAACTTCCTGAATCATCCTAAGTTTGTGATTTCCCTCTTTTGATCTAGAACGTGCTGTCTCTTTAACTGTCCAGTTATGGTTTCAACAATGAACAAAAAGGTGGGGATCAGTGATACTGCCTAATAGCCAGTAAGATGAAGTCAGCATGATTGGAAAAACAAGCTCTTTTGTTTAAATCAACTACAAGGCTCCACAGACATCCACAAGTCTCAAGTCTGAATCCTGTGAAAGTAAGGTGTATGTGTTGTACCCCAAAGTCTAGGAGCCAAGCATCTGAATTAATAATAATCAGGTGTGTTCAAAGACATTTCAGCCTCTATGGACAGTTGGTCGATTCCCTGTACTCTTAAATGCAAGTGCAGAAGTTTGATTCTGCTTCCTTTTTTGTGCCTCAGGGTTTGGGCTGTTGTTCGGTTCCAGCACTTGCGCTGATATATATTCCCCAAACACCCAGTTCAACAATGAGAACAACATCTGTGCAGTCGACAGAGTTTAGTAACACTGATTCCCAGACTGCTGGCAAGGCACAAATGGTCCTCAGACCTTCAGATGTTGATCATTTGAGTTGTTAGAGACACAAGTAAAGGTTTTCATCACCACATTACTTATCGCAGACATTTTATAAGAAATGGTACCCGTCATTATTGTCTTCCCGACAAGCTGAAGAGTTCATCTCCCGTTTACTTTCCAGCTTTATATGTGTACACAGAAACATTAAGTCTACTGCCCTCTGTTGACCAAAATGTAGGTAAGAATAACACCCCACAATATTCACCATTACCATTTTAAATCTTCTGGCAAGAATTTGCTTTGATTACACGTTTATGATACTAGAGAAAAGTATTTATCCACATAAGATGTTTGATTACTAATGACCCCTGGGATTTATGAGGGAATGGTATGGATATCTCCCTTGGCATAATTGATGCTCGGCTGTATTGTCTCTATATCTACTCATTCCTGTGTGCCAATAATATTTTTTCTGATCGTAAATTCAGAACATTGGATTTTTGTAAATGTGACAGATAAACATGATAGTAATTACTGTGATCTCAATAAACTTGGGGTCAATTTAATTGGATTTTTTGCTTTAGCGTATCTGAATAAGTGACTATCCTACTGACTACTTATAGAGCGCCATCAAGTGGTGGAGAGTTGATTTCAATTTTATAAACCCTGGAACCTTTGCAGCTGGCAACTATTTTAGAAAAAAAACCTTTTATCCTGCATTTGAATTTAATTTATTAACATTAAGAAATTGAAATAATAATTAGCAATCATGTAATATTTAATAAATCTATTGTTTTTTGTGTGAAGCACAAGTCAAAGACAAATACTATAAGGTATTAGTTAAGTAATGTATTAGATACAACTATGGATTTAAGAATACATAACTGTTATGTCAAACCCCCCCCCCCCCCCCGTAGTTCATGCAAAATATTTATATCTGCAGTGGTCACAATATATGGAATAGATTTATTTTTATATAAATTTAAAATTAATATCAAGCATGTTCCTCGACTTAGATCTTTCAGAGGTAACCACTGAAATCAATTGACCTCATTTCCAAGTGAAAAGTAAAGCTCTGATGTAACACAGAGATATAAGAGGTAACTGGGTCTGACGTAATAGGATCATCCTGTGGATTTAAAGTTATTTGAAGTTCTGTGTACATTGGAACAAGAAGAAAATGCCGTAGAACACTGTGGACCAAGAATTCAGCTTCATTTTATTTATATACATACTGTATATTCTCAAATGAAAAAATTCAGCTTGTTAAACTTAATAAATATAAGTGATAAGATGGTATTTCCTAATGCGTTTCATAATGTGTCCTTTGACAGGCTTATGAAAACTTGTTGATTTAGGTGAAGTTTTAAAATGTCTCTAGAAACAATATTAAATGAAATTTTTATTTTATTTATCCCTTGAGATGTTCCAGTATGTTAAATTATTATAAAATGTTGATGCTCATGCCAATTATGTACAACAAAAATTAAATAAGACCACAAAATTTCTACATAAATGCCATACTGAAAGCATTCCATTGGTCAGGTATACTTTGTACTCAAATCTAACAGTGCAGTTAGCTGGTTAACCTACATTTTAAACTGAGATAAATAATCTGTCCAATTATTGTCATTTTTTTAACTGAAGGTGGGCAAGATGATTTTTTTTTACAGCATACTGTACATTTGAAATGCTCCCTGTCAACACGGGTTATGTATGGCATGTTGATTTATTAATCTGAACACCCAGCATGACAAACACTGTTGTTTACTGTTTACCTGAAGACTGCTGGGGCTGAAAGGAGAGAGTGTCAGAGAGCTCCTGTCCTGTCAAGACAACACAGGGGACGACTCTGATTGACGCCTTAACCCTGACGGGGGATTTGTGGGATTGCAAGTGGAGTAACGGATTAGGATTTTAATGACAAACAGCAACGCAGTGGGTCTGTGGGTCAGTGTGTCAGTATATCAGTGAGTCAGTAGGCTTTTTCTCTATAGTAGGTCAGCTAACAGTGTTGCATGAGTGGGACTAATGAAACTCCTTCCTGGAGTCAGTCAGTACTCACCTCACGTTAACCCCAAAGTGTCAAAAACCATCACATGTGCAGCTGCATATGTAGCCTTTATGGTATTCCTTTGACAGACAGGAGCTCTCTTTTCTCATTGTTGCAGGGTAGAAGGGCATTTAAGTGACTTGTTTATGTTGTCAGCCATCCATCCTTTTCTTCACCATTCACCCACTTCATGTGCATGGATGGGTTGGTGCTATCTCAGGAGAGAGGTGGTGTACAGTACAACCTTGATAGATCTATAGTCCGTGTTGTCAACCAAATCCTATAACTTTTTAATCATTCTAATGACATGCCCTACCGTCACTGGTAATTAATATGAAATTATAAATTACACAACATGAAAAAAATATGAAATCTAAAAATGTCCCCTCACTGATCTCTCAGTCATCTCTACCTTCAGGGTGGAACAATTTGGCCTTCATTGAAAGATTGCTGCAAGATTATTGGAAGATTGATGAGATCGTTGAGTGCTCCTTGAGACATCACTTCCCTTTGATGATTATTGAGAGATTGTTTTGGACAGAGTCAAAGCTTTGAGGAGACTGTGGCGACCATGGAAATCACTGGAGGATCATTGAGAGATCTCGGAGATCATCGAGAGATCATTGAAAGATCGTTGAAAGATCTGGCCATT
Source organism: Pholidichthys leucotaenia (assembly GCA_020510985.1). Classification (NCBI taxonomy): domain Eukaryota; kingdom Metazoa; phylum Chordata; class Actinopteri; order Cichliformes; family Pholidichthyidae; genus Pholidichthys; species Pholidichthys leucotaenia. Next base: position 83,093,426 of record CM035837.1, on the reverse strand, counting down.
TTTCAACAATCTTTTAAAAATCACTCTTGTGTAAAGGGTGGGGAGAGAAGAGCACTAGAATCCTCTCATATATATACAGCAGGGAAAATAAGTATTGAACACGTCAGCATTTTTCTCATTAAACATATTTTTGATGGAGCCATTGACCTGAGATTTTCACCAGATATCAGTAACAACCCAAGTATTCCATACATACAAACAAACGCAACCTTGGTAACCTTATTGTTGCAAAATATAATGATGGCATTGGTTACAGGCACATTTCTAAACTGCTGAATGTTCCAGTGAGCACTGTTGGAGCCATCATTTGGAAGTGGAAAGAACATCATTTTACCATAAACCGGCCATAACCAGGAGCTCCTCACAACAAGCTTGTGAGCTCCTCAAAAGATTTCTGACAGAGAAGTCAAAACAATTATCAAAAGAGTTATCCAAGAGCCAAAGACCACTCACGGAGAGCTCCAGAAAGACCTGGAGTTAGCGGGTACTGCTGTTTCAAAGAAAACAATCAGTAATGCGCTCAACCGACATAGGCTACATGCCGGGTCACCTCGCAAGACTCCATTGCTGAAGAAAAAGCATGTTGAAGCTTGTTTAAAGTTTGCTGCACAACATTTGGTCAACCCAGTAAAATACTGGGAGAATATAGTCTGGTCAGATAAGACCAAAATTGAACTTTTTAGATGGCACAGCACACAGCATGTTTGGAGGAGAAATGGCACTGCACATCAGTCCCAAAACACCATACAAACAGTGAAGTTTGGAGGTGAGAGTATCATGGTATGGGAGTGTTTTTCAGCACATGGTACAGGCAGACTTCATATACAGGGGTGTGAAAAAGTGTTTGCCCCCTTCGTTTTTTTGAATGTTTTGTCACACTTAAATGTTTCAGATCATCAAACAAATTTAAATATTAGACAAAGATAACACAAGTAAACACAAAATGCAGTTTTTAAATGAAGGTGCTTATCATTAAGGGTAAAAAAAGATCCAAACCTACATGGCCCTGTGTGAAAAAGTGACCCCCTCCCCCCCGTTAAAACATAAGCTGAGTTCAATTTCTCTAGCCACACCCAGGCCTGATTACTGCCACACCTGTTCTCAATCAAGAAATCATTTAAATAGGACCTGCCTGACAAAGTGAAGTACACCAAAAGATCCTCAATAGCTAGACATCATGCTGCGATCCAAAGAAATTCAAGAACAAATGAGAAACAACGTAATTGAGATCTATCAATCTGGAAAAGGTTAAAGTCATTTTTAAAGCTTTGGGACTCCAGTGAACCACAGTGAGAGCCATTATCCACAAATGACGAAAACATGGAACAGTGGTGAACCGTCCCAGGAGTGGCCGGCTGACCAAAATTAGCGCAGTGACGACTCATCCAAGAGGTCACAAAAGACCCCACAACAACATCCAAAGAACTGCAGGCCTCACTTGCCCCACTTAAGGTCAGTGTTCAAGACTCCACCATAAGAAAGAGACTGGGCAAAAATGACCTGCATGGCAGAGTTCCAAGATGAAAACCACTGCTGAGCAAAAGAATACAAAGGCTCGTCTCAGTTTTGCCAGAAAACATCTTGATGATCCCCAAGACTTCTGGAAAAATACTCTGTGGACTGACGAGACAAAAGCTGAACTTTTTGGAAGTTGTGTGTCCCATTACATCTGGTGTAAAGGTAACACAGCATTTCAGAAAAGGAACATCATACCAACAGTAAAATATGGTGGTGGTGGTACTGTGATGATCTGGGGCTGTTTTGCTGCTTCAGGACCTGGAAGACTTGCTGTGGTAAATGGAACCATGAATTCTGCTGTCTACCAAAAAAATCCTGAAGGAGAATGTCCGGCCATCTGTTCCTGACTTTAAGCTGAAATGTACTTGGGTTCTGCAGCAAGACAATGATCCAAAACACACCAGCAAGTTCACCTCTGAATGGCTTAAGAAAAACAAAATGAAGACTTTGGAGTGGCCTAGTCAAAGTCCTGACCTAAATCCGATTGAGATGCTGTGGCATGACCTTAAAAAGCGGTTCATGCTTGAAAACCCTCCAATGGACTTCCGGTCTGGATGCCATGGTGATAGCAACTTAACGCTAAACCTCCCAGATCCAATCCAAGGAAAACATCATCAAAATCAGACTTAACGGATTTTTGGAAGAATAAAAATCAAAAGACAAAAACACCATGCCTAACCACAAACAGAAGAAACTGGCATTCCCCAGGTCAGGACGCGCGGCGGCCGAAGAATCTGATCCCGAGGACCTCCATTCAGGAGACGAAGAACTGGGCCTAGCTAACAAAAAGGTTAGCCTGAAATCGCTATATGACGAATTACGACGATTTCGAGCCGAATTTCACGAATTCAGAGAGGAACTAACAAGGACGAACAGCAGATTGGACCAGGCCGAAAACCGAATCTTGGAAGCTGAAGAAAGAGTAAAAGTGCTTGAAGATTCTATGCTGGATTTACACAGAAAACAGTCAAGGCTGGAGGCTAAGCTAGCCGACCAAGAAGGAAGACAGAGACGAGATAACATCAGAATTCACGGTCTGAAAGAAGGAGCTGAAGATGGTTTCAACACAGTGGCGGAATGCGTGGAATCCTTATTGAGAGAGAAGTTGGATATTCCACAAACCACCGATTTGAAAATAGAAAAGGCCCATCGTACATTAGCCGCAAAGCCAGTGGCAGAAGCACACCCACGTTCAGTGTTGGTAAGATTCTCCGATTTCAAAATAAAACAAGAGGTTGTAAGACGGGCTTGGCAGAAAAAAGGATTTATGCATCAAGAAAGACAAGTCTTCGTGGAGCACGATTACGCCCCTGAGGTTCTTAAAAAGCGACGGGAATATAACGACGCCAAAAAGGTTTAACGGGAAAAGAATCTACGCTTTCAGACGCCATTTCCGGCGAAGTTAAGGGTCTTCTACGGTGAAGAGTCATGTCTCTACAATTCAGCGGAAGAAGCAACAACTGACATGGCGAGAAGAGGACTCCCGGTAACGGTGTTTAAACCCGCAGCGAATCTGAGCGAGAAGATCAGAGCTCAAACGTGGTCCACTCAAAGACCTTCTAAATCCACGGGCCAGCAGCGGGAAACCCAGCCCCAGAGCTACAAAGATAAGCTTTCCAGTTCCAGGAAGGAATAGCGACCTTTTTGTTTTTTTCTCTCTTTTTAGTCATTCTGCACTTCCATCCCCCCTCCTACAAGGTAACAAACATTAAAGGAGATGCAGAATCAGCATGTGGTAAAACCTTTCATGGAGCAGTTATAGCATTAGAAACAAATGTCTTCTTAATTTAAAGGAAAAAAAAAATCTTGTTAAAATAGAAATGTAACAATGACCCACATGTTCTCCCCACACTAACAAATACTGTACTAGAGTGAAGGTTTGCTGTGATGGGGGTGGGAGGGTGCACACAATCTCATAGGGTATAGGCATAAAAAAAAAAAAAAAAATCATTACAAATTCGGATTGGGATCTGAAATTCACGTTAAAAACATGGGACAACTTACAGGGGTAAGAGAGGGCCCTCAACACGTAACAGAGTTTGAGGAATTTCCCTCAGAGCCTACACTCCTTCAGGGCTCTTACAGGGTCTTTAAAGAGACCCCAGCTCAGGAAGTTTGTTTGACAGTTTTTTGTTTTAAAGTTTCGTACACTATGTTCTTAATGTTTTTTATGTTCTTAATGTTCTTTCAGTTTCTGAGTAGCAAAAAAGAGGGCCACCACACTGTTATACTAAATAAGAAAATACAATGGAGAAACAGGTTGTAACCAAAATAGCCTCATATAATGTAAAAGGGATCCTGAATCCAGTTAAAAGATCCAAGATTCTACGCAAAATGAAAAAAGACAAAGCAGAAATAGTATTTTTACAAGAAACCCACCTAACAGACATGGAACACACTAAACTCAGTAGACAAGGGTTTAAAATGATCTCTTCATCTTCATATAAATCAGGGAGGAGGAGGGGAGTAGCGACATTGATATCAACCAAAATTACATTTGAAAAAAAATCAGAACACAAAGATAAAGAAGGGAGGTACAGTTTGGTAACTGGGCGGCTAGAGGGAGAAGATATCACCCTGCTGAATGTATATGCACCACCAGGGGCTAAATGGAAATTTTATAAAAATGTATTTGACCTAATGATAACTAAAGCCCAAGGTTTAGTGATATGTGGTGGAGACTTCAATCTAAGACTGAATCCATACTGGGATGCAACAGGTAATTCTTCACATCAAAATAACACCCAAAATAGGAATACTCGGATGCTACTAAAAGAAAAGGGAATCTGTGACGTATGGAGGGAATTCAACCCCAATGTAAAAGATTATACTTTTTATTCAACGCCACATTCATCTTACTCAAGGATTGATTACTTTTTTATGTTTAATAGAGACATTGGAAGAGTAAAAACATGTAAAATAGGACTGATGGATCTCTCCGACCACAGTCTATATGGACTTAAACATCCAAAAATACACAAATAATACATTTTCCTGGAGGTTGAATTCAAGTGTCCTGAAAGGGCCACTGAAAGATGAATTGGAATCAGATATTCTCAGATATTTGGAAGAAAACGATAATGGAGAAGTATCCCCTTTAATACTGTGGGATGCGTGCAAAGCTGTAATAAGGGGAAAAATTATTGCAAAACTGGCAACCCAAAAGAAACTGAGACAAGAAAAACTAATCACACTAGAGTCAGAGAATGTCACTAGAGTCAGAATGGTACAAAACCTTTAAACAGCAACTATCTCCTCTCCTCCTGAAAACATTTAACTACGTCCGCCACACAGGGGAAATCCCCCCCTCCTGGAGAGAAGGGGTCATTGCAGTTATACCTAAACCTGAAAAGGATAAACTAGAATGCTCCAACTACAGACCAATCAGTGTATTAAATCAGGACTATAAGCTTTTTACCACTATCCTTGCCAAAAGGTTAGAAAACATACTGACAGACTTAATTCACTTAGACCAAACAGGTTTTATAAGACAAAGACAGACACAAGACAACATTCGACGCACTTTACACATAATTCATCATATAAAAAAATATAACTTAAATGCAGTCATATTGGGATTAGATGCTGAAAAAGCATTCGATTCGGTTGACTGGTCTTTCCTCTATAAAATCTTATCCAGTTTCAATTTTCATAACAACTTCATTAGAACTATACAGGCATTATATAAAAAACCAACAGCTAAAATAAGGATTAACGGTAATTTATCATCATCTTTTGAGCTGGAAAGAGGATGTCGTCAAGGCTGCCCCCTGTCTCCACTGCTCTTTGCAATCTTCATAGAACCTCTGAGCCAATGGATAAGACAAAATCAAAAAATTCAAGGTATTACACTTGGACAGAAGGAACATAAAATAACACTCTTTGCTGATGACATTTTAATATACCTAGGGCAACCAGACACTTCTTTACCAGAACTAATCTCAGTTTTTTCAGACTATGGAGATTTATCGGGGTACAAATTAAACATGCATAAGACCCAAGTTTTAACATTCAACTATGACCCAAATCATTTTTCACTAAATGAACTCAAAACTAACTGGGAGTTGGAATCTATGAAATATCTGGGGGTCAATATCCCGAAACAACTCGACAAAATTATAACACTAAACTATGATCCACTGGTGACAAAAATAAAATCTGACCTATCAAGATGGAATATGATACCATTCTTAGGTACCGCACAAAGAATTGAAGCAGTCAAAATGAATATACTCCCACGTCTTCTATACCTTTTCCAAACAATACCGGTAGAACCCCCCCAAAAAACATGGCAGGAGCTAGACAGAAGGATCTCAAGATTCATATGGCAGGGTAAGAGACCTAGAATCAGATATAGAACCCTACAGCTAAACAAAGACAAAGGTGGGCTCGCGCTGCCAAATATCAGGGACTATTTTATAGCTGCACAAATTAAAACTTTAGTAGAGATATGTAACCCAGTCTACACTGCACAATGGAAGGAGATGGAATGCCAAATAACTAGTGACATCCCCCTACAGGCGATAATAGGGAACAATGCCTTACCTGAACTCTTGAATAACACTAACCCGTGGATAGAGACCCCGCTAAAAATTTGGTTTAAGATAGTCAGAGAGAATCAAGCTAAAGAGCCCTATCGACTTCTGCAATGGATTGCCTATGATCAAGACTTTACCCCCAATAAAACAGACACTAGATTTAAAGAGTGGAAAGAGAAAGGGCTGATAAAATATTACGATTTCTTTAAGGGGCAAACTTTAAGAAGTTTTGAAGACTTGAAAAAACAAGGTCTAATAAATCAAGACCTTTACAGGTTCTTTCAGCTTAGACACCACATAAACAATATACTTAAAAAGGAGGATTTGGAAAGGGCCCAGTCAGGTGTTCTGAAGGTCTTTTTAATGGCATATAAAGGGATCCCAGGGATCAGATACATTTCTAAAATATACCAAGGTCTTCAAGACTTAAAAGGAGACAACACATCATATATAAAAGAGAGATGGGAAAAAGAGGGGAATTTCACTTTACAATTGGAAATATGGGAAAAGCTAAATAGACAGCAATGGAAAAGTACCTCATCCCTGCAGTGGAGAGAATTTGGATGGAAAAATTTGGTAAGATTTTTCAGAACACCTGCACAAAACAAATTTACCCATAAGGGGTTGAACTGTTGGCGCTTGTGTGGTGAAAAGACTGCAAATCATTTTCATGTGTTTTGGTCATGCCCAGTTATCCACCAATATTGGACCAACGTACAGACAATATTGGGGAAAATATTCAAAATAACAGTTCCCTTTTCTTTTATAACTTTGTATCTGGGTTTACTACCGGACTCACTGGAAAGACGAGGAGAAAAATACTTATTCAATGTTTTAATATTGGCAAGTAAAAAAGCCCTAACTAAAAAATGGATGCTGAAGGACTGTCTTACACCTGAAGATTGGATTAACATGATTCAAGACATTTACTCGATGGAAAAGTTGACATTCGCACTGAGACAGGACATGGATGGGTTCATGAACTTTTGGCAACCCTGGATCGCATATGTGTCTTCCATTAGATCTAATCTTTGACAAATACCATTTCAATGATGGTCCCACTCTTTGTTCCAATGCTACTCAGATGCTCTTTTACTTTTTAATTACTTAATTTTCTGTTTGTTTTTTGCTGTTCTGTTTGTTTGTTTATTCGTTTTTGTTTGTTTGTTTGTTTGTTTGTTTGTTTTAATTTAACTCTCTTTAATTTCACTTTTTCTTTCACTTCAAAAAAAAAAAAGGGGGGGTGCTGTAATAACTATTCTACCAGTGTTGTCAAATAGCAAAATATAAGGGAACGTACGATGAAAATGTTAACAATGCAATGCTGTAATGACCTGTATACCCTTTACAAAAACTTAAATAAAAAAAAAAAGAAGAAAACCCTCCAATGTGGCTGAATTACAACAATTATGCAAAGATGAGTGGGCCAAAATTCCTCCACAGCACTGTAAAGGACTCATTGCCAGATATCGCAAATGACTGATTGCAGTTGTTGCTGCTAAGGGTGGCCCAACCAGTTATTAGGTTTAGGGGACAATCACGTTTTCACACAGGGCCATGTAGGTTTGGATCTTTTTTTCCCTTAATAATAAACATCTTCATTTAAAAACTGCATTTTGTGTTTACTTGTGTTATCTTTGTCTAATATTTAAATATGCATGATGATCTGAAACATTTAAATATGACTAGCATACAAAAAAATGAGAAATCAGGAAGGGGGCAAATACTTTTTCACACCACTATAATTGAAGGAAAGATGAATGGACAAATGTACAGAGACATCCTTGATAAGAATCTGTTGCCATCTGCCAAGATGTTGAAGATGAAATGAGGGTGGACATTTCAGCAAGACAACAATCCCAAACACACAGCCAAGGAAACTCTCAACTGGTTCCCTAGAAGGAAAATAAAGCTGCTTGAATTGCTCAATCAATCACCTCACCTGAATCCAATTGAAAATCTATGGAACGAACTGAAGATCAGAGTCCATAGAAGACACCCACGGAACCTTCATGATTTGAAGACAGTTTGTGTGGAAGAATGGACTAAAATCACTCCTGAGCAATGCCTGCACCTTGTTTCTCCATAAAGGAGACATCTGGAAGCTGTTATTACCAACAAAGACTTTTCTACTAAATATTAAATGAATTTCACCAAGCATGTTCAATACTTATTCCCTGTGTCATTCCACTTTATTAAATATAACTTGTTTTGTGAACACAGTTGCCTTGATTTCTTTGTATGTATGGATTACTTGGGTTGTTACTGATATCTGGGGAAAATCTCAGGTCAGTGGCTCCATCAGAAATATGTTTAATGAGAAAAATGTTGACGTGTTCAATACTTATTTTCCCCGCTGTAAATCTGTACCTCTTTGGTTGCCCAAGAAACTCTGTGATCCCTCAGTGATCTCTCCTTGTCTCTCAATGATCTCTCAAGGATCTTTAAAAATGGAATTTTTGATCGCACATTGGTCTCCCAAACATTTACACACAAATGGCTTTTTTGAGGCTTTAGGAGATCGGTAAAAGATTGGGACAGTTTTTGATTTCTCAGTGGTCATCCAACAATCAATTAAGACATCAAGTCCTGCTGCCCACACCCCACTCCACCAACACCCCCCCACTCCCAACACACAGCCCCCCAACATGACCCTCACTAAGACCCAGGTGAAGACGGAGCTGAGGAAGATCAAGGCGAGGAAGGCGTCGGGACCGGACGGCATCAGCGCAAAGCTCCTCAAGTCCTGTGCAGACCAGCTGTGTGGGATTGTGGAGCTCATCTTCAACCTGAGTCTGAAGCTGGGGAGGGTACCACAGTTGTGAAAAACATCTTGTGTGGTACCTGTACCAAAGACTTCCCACCCCAAAGACTTGAACAGCTACAGACCAGTGGCCCTGACGTCCCACATGATGAAGACCCTGGAGAGACTGCTCCTTGCTCACCTCCGCCCCCTGGTGGGACCAGCAATGGATCCACTCCAGTTCGCCTACCAGCATGGCATTGGGGTGGAGGATGCAGTGATCTTCCTTCTTCACCGTTCTCTGTCCCACCTGGAGAAGCCCGGGAATGCGGTGAGGATCATGTTCTTTGACGTCTCCAGTACTTACAACACCATCCAACCGATGAACCTGAAGGACAAGCTGCTGTGCGCAGGGGTGGACCAGCACCTGTCATCATGGATCCTGGACTACCTCACTAACCGGCCACAGTTTGTGAGAACCCGGGACTGTGTGTCCGACACGATCATCGATAGCACGGGGGCCCCCCAGGGAACGGTTTTGGCTCCCTTGCTGTTCACCCTTTATACTGCGGACTTCTCACACAACACAACACACTGCCATCTACAGAAGTTCTCTGACGACTCTGCGATTGTCGGCCTCATCTCCAACGGAGATGAAGCTGAGTACAGAGGACTTTTCCAGGACTTCGTGGACTGGTGCCGTCGGAACTGCCTCCAGATCAACGCGAGGAAAACTAAGGAGCTGGTGGTGGACTGCCGCAGGCAAGGACAACCCCTCACAGCACCAGTAAACATACAGGGAACAGACATTGAGATGGTGACATCCTACAAGTACCTGGGTGTTCATCTGAACAATAAACTAGACTGGTCACACAATACCGATGCACTCTATAAGAAGGGACAGCGCAGGCTGTTCCTACTGAGGAGACTCAGGTCTTTTGGTGTACAAGGGGCGCTGCTGAAGACATTCTGCGACACGGTGGTGGCATCAGCCATCACTTTTGGAGTGGTCTGCTGGGGCAGTGGCATTACAGCAGTCGATAGGAAGAGACTGAACAAACTAATCAAGAAAGTTAGCTCTGTCCTGGGGCAGCGCCTTGACCCAGTGGAGGAGATAGGAGAGAGAAGGATGGTGGCTAAACTGTCCTCTCTGCTGGAGTCCGAGTTCCACCCTATGCAGGACATACTGAATGCACTGAGGAGCTCATTTAGCAGCAGACTACATCATCCTAGGTGCGCAACTGAGAGGTTTCGCAGGTCCTTCCTACCTACGGCTGTCAGACTGTATAACCTAAGCAGGGCTGCTCGCAGAGATAGCAAAAAGACGTGACAACCTAATAGTATTGAATGCAAAAGACGTAATAGACTTACACAATGGTCCCCTCCAGTATACAACTAGGACAATATCGGTCGCTACGGAGGGTGACAATATGTATGGGTACATATTCATACTATGCAGGATAACTAAGCAGACGGTTATGCTGTTTATTCCATCTAGCTACAATGCTCCGCACTGTGTGTTTATATATTTATATATTTATATGTACATATGTATATTTGCTGCTCTTGTTTTTCTTGTCTTCTTGATTGTTGCTCTGAGTGTTGCTATCCCTGTGCTGTTGCAATCCTGGAATTTCCCCATTGTGGGACTAATAAAGGCTTATCTTAACTTAATCTCCGTCTGTGTAAAGGGGTCCTTAGCTAGAAAAAATACTAAAACTGTGCACATGTGAATTTGATTGTATTGGGGCTGTGATTGAAAAATGTTTCTCTAAATATAATCAAAAGCTGGTTTGATCACTGTCTTAATTTATTGTCAACATTCCTTTTGATTAATAAGATTTGATGCTCCAAAAGATTGTGTCTTACATTTATACATCCTTCTTTAGCCTTTTCATTACTGGGATTCTGTTTGTCACATTACTGATCATCCATGGTGCTCTATTTCCCACTATTAAAACAGCTATTACTTTCTCATTTTTGGGGTGGAAATTGGGCTCTTTACCCAACAGACCTCCAGAATATCTGTCTTTATTAATCTGTGTATACTGAAGTTAAGCAGGGTAATCCAGGCATTGTTAAACACTTTGGATTTTGTTTATTTTTTGTTTTACACGATGCTGACTCTAAATTACCTTTGATGGACATAAAAGTTTTTGTTTCTGGGGTTGTTTTTGTTGTTTTTTTCATCCCCTCTAATATACTACATGCACTTGGTGACAAACATTGCATTAGCTTTCTTAATTTTTGTTGCATGTTAGTTTTTGACCAGATAAAAGATGACTGGCTTGTTTTGATGATCAACAAAATGACCCTGAATATGCAAAGTTTCCCCTCTTGTTTTTGTTTTACTGTGGAGCTCATGATAACTTCGCCGGGCCACAAATTTGTTGTGAGCTGATATTTAAATGGTTGGTAATACAGTATGCTTAAACAACCTGCATTTTTATGTGGACTATGAGACTAGTGCCAATGTACTTTCAGGCCCTGATCATAGTCCATTTTGGATGGTAAACATGCTGTTGATTGATCCGGGGGAGTTGGTAAATTTTGGCAAGATGGTGATATGTTTTGTTTTTTTTTTTCTTTCACAGCAAAGGCGAGCAAACAAATTTTGTTGTCCTGGTGCAATGACATTATATATTTTCTTTTCTATTTTCTTTCTGTTTCAATGATGTGAGTAGTTTCTAATAATAGTTATAGCTAGAAATATTAACAGAATTGTTTGTGATCGAGGTCATCCTGGTTTGACATGTTATAGGAATAGTAAAAACTGAGGACATTCTGTGCTTTTTTTCATTTCTATATCATGCCTAACAGTTATTATTATAATCACTACACTTGTATTATTGTTTCTTTATCGATTTATCTGAAATGCAAGGGCATGATGTGAAAATGATAGCTTGCCGAGCGAATGTGACAACTGTTTGCATAACAAATACAGACAGTCCATAAAACCACTTTCACTGTTTGTGTGAGTAAACACACCCTTTGCTTTTAAATCAGCACCAGTGTGATGACATGCCAGGTTTCTTGCTGACTAAAAGGCTTGAGTTTTTGTATGTTTTAATAAAATAAGGTTTATGTTTATTTTCAAACAAGAACAGGCCAGTTTATGTGACAACCAATGAGTTCAAGTGATGTTCACCAGTGTTCTAATTATCCGTCCACCCCGTCACCATACAAAAACCTTTGATTTGGTCTGTCAAAGTAAAAGGATTACCTCAGGTAACTATATGCACATAAGGGTGGGGGAGGGGACAGGATATTAAGAAAAATGTTAATATGTTATATAAAGATAAATAAAGAGAGAAAAAGATGAAAGATGCAAGGTGGCAGTCAATATTGACTCAGTTTTTCAGGCAGGACCAGAACACATAGAAGAGGACAGAAGTATCTTCTCACATGTTGGATAAATGTTGGATAAATTTTTGTCCAGTATTTCCTTAGAGTAATGAAGGAGATGGATCACTTTAAACCAAATTACACCATGCCTTATCCATATTGATGAAGAGTCATTTGTTCATTCATTCATTGCTCTTCAACCGCTTAATCCTTGTTCCCAAATTTCCTCCAGGATAGGCATCCTCATGTACAAACCTCAATTCCAATGAAGTAAGGACATTATGTAAAACATAAATAAAAACAGAATTTAATGATTTGCAAATCCTTTTCAACCTATATTCAGTTGAATACACTACAAAGACAAGATATTTAATGTTCAAACTGGTTTTTTAGGGTTTGCTTCTTCTTCTTTTTTTTTTTTTTTTTTCAAATATTAACTCATTCTGAATTTGATCCCGGCAACACGTTCCAAAGAAGCTGGGACAGGGGCATGTTTACCACCAGATTACATCACTTTTCCCTTTTACAACACTCAATAAGCATTTAGGAATTGAGGACACTAATTGTTGAAGCTTTGTAGATGGAATTCTTTCCCATTTTTCTTGATGTACGACTTAAGTTGCTCAACAGTCCGGGGTCTCTGTTGGTGTATTTTGCACTTCATAATGCACCACACATTTTCAATAGGAGATAGGTATGGACTGCAGGCAGCCCAGTCTAGTATGTGTTACTACAAAGCCATGCTGTTGTAACATATGCAGAATGTGGTTTGGCATTGTCTTGCTGAAATAAACAAGGACGTCCCTGAAAAAGACGTTGCTTGGATGGCAGCATATGTTGCTCCAAAAACTGTATGTACCCTTCAGTATTAATAGTGGCTTCACAGATTAAATGTTTTTCTTTGTTTATACAGGGAAGTTCCATTGAGACGCAACCTCTCTTTTTCAAGGATGCCCTGTTCACATTCACACAGTTAACATGTTCACACCTGGAAGCCACCCAGTACAACCACAGACTGACCTGTGGCCACTGAGCAGTTGGAGATCAAGTCCTTGCTCAAGGGCACCACATTGTGGTTAATTGGGGTGGGGGGTGGGGGGTGCAAAAACTGCTATGTCATCTGATCCTGCCAGTCCAGTCACAAGTCCAACAAGTCCACATCCCTAACAATTACGCCACCACTGCCTTCACAAATGTGCAAGTTATCCATGCCATGGGCACTACCCCCCCCCCCCACACACACACAAACACGTGCACGATCACAGATGCTGGCTTTTGAACTCTGTTAAAAACAATGTGGATGATCCATTTCCTCATTAGCCTGGAGGAGATGAACGTCCATGGAGTGGTGGCTCAGTTGGTAGAGCATCCGCCCCACACCCGGGAGGTAGGGGTTCAAATCCCGGCCGGGTCATGCCGAAGACCATATAAAAGCGGAATTTCCTGCCATCCAGCTTGGTGCTCAGCAATAACGGAATGGAGGAGGGAAATCTGTGGTGGCGCCTTGCATGGCAGTGGCCCTCTGATTCTACATGGGGTGTGTGTGATTAACATTGTAGATAGGAAAAACACAATTTTGTTCTACTGTACATGATTGGTTGAATGACAGTAAAGGGTGATTTAATTTAATGATTTCCAAAAACAATTTGAAATGTGGACTCTTCAGGCCACAGCACAGTTCCCCACTGTGGTTCCATCTCAGATGAACTCGGGCCCAGACCAACCAGTCGTGTTTCTGGGTGTTCAGGTTCAGGTTCAGGTTACTTTATTTGTACCCGTAGGTAGATTTGTTTTGCAGTTGGTGACATCCATATTTACAAGCCACTAATTACATTCAACATAGACACAAACACAGGCACACATCTTACAAAATAGGTAAATATAAAATATGTACAATATAATTTTTATAGCTTGTTCAACTCTTTGACAGCAGCAGGGACAAAGCTGTTTTTGTAGCGCTGGGTTCTACTTTTTGGGACAGCAAACCTCCGTCTGGAGGGAAGAAGCTGAAAGTTGCAGTGCAAAGGGTGGGAGTCATCATTTAAAATCGAGTCGGCCATCCTCTGTACTTGTCTGGTGTACAGTGATGTCAGGCTCAGCTGTGACTCACCAAGCAAACGACTGGACCATCTGACTACCTGATCCAAGGATTTCCTCTGTTTCAGTTTTATCTGACCAAACCATGACATTAAAGAAAAGGATAAAACAGATTCAATAAAAGCCCGATAGAACATAGTCATTATGGTTCGGTCAATTTGGAAGCGTGCAAGTTTCCTCAAACAATGCAAATTTTGCTGACCCTTTTTGCACACCCTTTCACAGTTCACCTCAAAGTTCAATCCACTATCAATAATTGTCCCAAGATATTTGTACGATTGTACACATTCGGTGGTCTGGCCTTTTAGTATGGTGACTTTGTGCCTGGGAGTTTTCCTCCTAAAGTCAATAATCATATCTTTCGTTTTTGTTGTATTCAGCTGCAGGTAGGAATCCTCACACCAGTGAACAAAGTCATCAACTACTGGGCCGTGGCCACTCTCACCATCCTGGAGGAGACTGACAATGACTGAGTCATCAGCATACTTTATAATGTGTCTGTTGTCATGTCTGCTCCGACACATGCTTGTGTACAGGATGAAGAGTAGTGGTGACAACACACACCCCTGAGGAGAGCCAGTAGAAGAGCACTTTAGGTCAGACAATGTGCCATTGACCCTTACTCTCTGCGTCCTGTTGGTTAAGAAATCCAGAATCCAACCCACCAGATTATTGCTTAAATCAAATTGTTGCAGGAGCCTTTCAACTAAAATATGAGGTTGGATTGTATTAAAGGCAGAAGAAAAGTCCACAAATAAAAGCCTGGCGTGTGTCCCATTAAAATCCAGATGTTTAAAAAGCATGTCAAACAGAGTGACAGTGGCATCCTCCACTCCTCTGTGAGGCCTATAGGCAAACTGCAGAGGATCCAATGCATGTTCAGTCTGCCTTAGGACCTCACGTCTGACCAGTTTTTCAAAAATTTTCATTAAAATTGAAGTCAAAGCAACTGGTCTAAAGTCGTTTACCGTTTTAGGACAGCTGGATTTTGGAACGGGAACAACCACGGCATCTTTCCAGATCTTAGGCACATGTTGTGTCTGTAAGGACTTATTGAAAATATAATGAAATATAGGACTCAGTTCATGTGCACAGGACTTTACCAGGCGTCCACATATATTATCAGGGCCCTGACTTTTGTTCACTTTTACAGCGCGGAACTCCCTTTTAACATCCTGCATCTCAATATTAAAGTGCTGATTGTCTTTGAGTTTCTGTTTCAAATCTTGGATTTCTGTGCTAAAATCAAAGGAGTCAAAACGACCATAAAAACAATTAAGAGCATTAGCCAGCTCTGTGTCTGAACTAAAACCATCTAAAAACACACGATTACTGCGCTCTGTGCTCTGAAGGCCTGCAATAGTTTTCATACTGGCCCAGGCCGAACCAAGTTTATTTGCTGCCATCTTGCTTTCCAACTCTGATTTATATTTCTGTTTTGCTCTTAAAATTTCGGCCTTCAGCTCCTTGGTGGCAACCTGTAGCGCAGAAACAGACCCTTGTTTAAAGGCAAGAGCTTTCCTCTGTAAGCAGGATTTAACTGATTTAGTAACCCATGGTTTGTTGTTGGGGTATATTTTGACACGTTTACGTGGAACAAACTTATTTTGACAGTGAGCCATGTATGAGCATGTGAGCTCAGCCAGAGAGTCCAAATCATCCCCGCAGACCATTATAAACATCTTCCAGTCTGTACAGTCAAAGCATTCCTGGAGGCTGTGCTCTGAATCTTCTGTCCACACATCAATGTCTCTCATCTCCACCTTGCCTCTTCTGAGAGCTGTTTTATATGTGGGCAGCAAATGAACACAGTTGTGATCTGATGATCCTAAAGGAGGAAGGGGGAGTGATTTATAGGCCCTCTCTATGGATCCATAGCACAGGTCCAATGTCTTTTTTCGCCTGGTTGGGCAGGAGACATACTGATGAAAGTTTTTAAGTGTCTTCTTTAACGAAACATGGTTAAAATCCCCAAGAATGAAGTTTGGCGCCTCTGGAGAAATTGACTGCAGCCGCTGCACCACATTTTTCTGCATTGATGTATGTGGTTATTGTGTATATTTTTTATTTTTTTTTTCCCATCTTTACTTGATTCTTTTTTCTAAAGCCCATCCAGGGACAAGAGTTGCAAATTAGCTAATAGCTATACACTCTATGTGCAACACATCAGATTGATTGTCTTTGATTAATTGTCTATGTTTATTGCACTGTCCCTGTCAAATAAACTAATCTACTACTACTACTACATCAGAGATGGTGCTGGAGGCGGAGTCAGCGTCTGCCCTCGGATGAATGTACACAACTGTGATGAAAAGTTGGGGAAACTCTCGAGGCAAATAAAAGGGGCATAGTGACACAGACAGCAGCTCCACATGGGGTGTACAGATGCGCTCTCTGACCGTGACAGATGTGCAGTACTGCTTATTAATGTATAAACATACTCCGCCCCCCTGACGCTTCCCAGTTACCTCTTCCTGCCGATCCGAGCGCAGCGGAGCTCCAAAGCCGTCAATCCACAGGTCTGCATCCCGATCATGCGCAGTAAGCCAAGATTCAGTGAAAGCCATGACGCAGCAGTTCTTAAAATCCTTCTGGTAACGTACTGTAGCGAACTCAATATGAGCACCCTACTTGGCTTGCCAAGTGGGTTGACCCTATTGGCGACACAGGTAGGGTGCGGGACTCCGGAGCGGGAGGCGTGAGTTCGAATCTCCCGGTGGGACGTCGCCATGTCGAGCAGCACGTTACACTGGTGTCAGAAGTGGGATCTCCTGTCCAAAGCAGTAATGGGGCGCTGACATCGGGACGATGTCGAGAACCAGAGGGGAGTAGTGTAGCGAACTCAGTATGAGCACCCTACTTGGCTTGCCAAGTGGGTTGACCCTATTGGCGACACAGGTAGGGTGCGGGACTCCGGAGTCCCGCACCCTACCTGTGTCGTCAATATGAGCACCCTACTTGGCTTGCCAAGTGGGTTGACCCTATTGGCTACACTACTCCCCTCTGGTTCTCGACATCGTCCCGATGTCAGCGCCCCATTACTGCTTTGGACAGGAGATCCCACTTCTGACACCAGTGTAACGTGCTGCTCGACATGGCGACGTCCCACCGGGAGATTCGAACTCACGCCTCCCGCTCCGGAGTCCCGCACCCTACCTGTGTCGCCAATAGGGTCAACCCACTTGGCAAGCCAAGTAGGGTGCTCATATTGAGTTCGCTACACTACTCCCCTCTGGTTCTCGACATCGTCCCGATGTCAGCGCCCCATTACTGCTTTGGACAGGAGATCCCACTTCTGACACCAGTGTAACGTGCTGCTCGACATGGCGACGTCCCACCGGGAGATTCGAACTCACGCCTCCCGCTCCGGAGTCCCGCACCCTACCTGTGTCGCCAATAGGGTCAACCCACTTGGCAAGCCAAGTAGGGTGCTCATATTGAGTTCGCTACACTACTCCCCTCTGGTTCTCGACATCGTCCCGATGTCAGCGCCCCATTACTGCTTTGGACAGGAGATCCCACTTCTGACACCAGTGTAACGTGCTGCTCGACATGGCGACGTCCCACCGGGAGATTCGAACTCACGCCTCCCACTCCGGAGTCCCGCACCCTACCTGTGTCGCCAATAGGGTCAACCCACTTGGCAAGCCAAGTAGGGTGCTCATATTGAGTTCGCTACACTACTCCCCTCTGGTTCTCGACATCGTCCCGATGTCAGCGCCCCATTACTGCTTTGGACAGGAGATCCCACTTCTGACACCAGTGTAACGTGCTGCTCGACATGGCGACGTCCCACCGGGAGATTCGAACTCACGCCTCCCGCTCCGGAGTCCCGCACCCTACCTGTGTCGCCAATAGGGTCAACCCACTTGGCAAGCCAAGTAGGGTGCTCATATTGAGTTCGCTACAGTACATTGCCTTGAATTTCCTCCACCTTGTTTCTCACAGACTGTGCATTCCCAAAAATGATCGAAGGAAGAGGAATGTTACCAAACTGGTGTGTTTATATTTATATATCTATATATTTATTCCATCTAGCTACATTGCTCCGCACTGTGTGTGTTTATATACTTGCATATTTATTCCACCTAGCTGCAATGCTCTGCACTGTGTGTTCATATATTCATATATTTATTCCATCCAGCTACAATGCTCTGCACTGTGTTCATATATTCATATATTTATTCCATCCAGCTACAATGCTCTGCACTGTGTGTCTGTGTGTGTGTGTGTGTGTATATATATATTTTATAGTAATATGTACATATGTATATTAGCTGCTCTTGCTTGCTTGTTTTTTTTTTTGTTTTTTTTTCTTGCCTTCTGATTGTTGCTCTGAGTGTTGCTATCCCTGTGCTGTTGCAATCCTGGAATTTCCCCGTTGTGGGACTAATAAAGGCTTATCTTATCTTAAACTGACGTCTCCTAAGGCGCAATTTCACACCTCCACGTCTTCCACGCTTCCTCCTGCCGCTTCTTTTTTCACCGCTGTGTCCGTCTCTCAAAATAAAGTCCGGCAGCTGAAATTTGGGCGCAATCAGAGACTCTGCACCAGCTGCGTTAAAGCGCAGCAACACGTCCCTGGAATATTGTATTCTGCCCGCTATTCTGCTCGCCATGGAGCCGAACGCGTTTACCTCAGAGACAAAGAGCCAGAACACAGAAAGCAGCAGTGCGAGATATGAGAGGAAATCCATGTTGCAGATACCAGGGAGCTGTTCGCCATATATTCCACAAACGCTCCAGGGCAGAAACGACACAGAGGATTTTCTAAAAATGCAAAAAAGTACAAAAAACACACACACGCACACACGCACTATATCACCAAGCTGCTGGTCGCTGCGTGCGCATGCGCCCATGGGTGTTGTTGATATCATGATAGAGTTTTAACTTGCACTTGTAGGAGAAGTTGTTTGTGGGGGCGCCTTGCATGGCAATGACCCCTCTGATTCTACATGTGATTGACATTGTAGATAGGCCAAACGTAATTTTGTTGTACTGTATATGATTGGCTGTATAGACTGAATGACAACAGAGATGGTTTCTCTTAGATGTAGCCACAAACTGTGTTAACTGACAATGGTTTTCCAAAGTGTTCCTGAGCCCATATTGTGATATCCTTTACAGAGGGATGTCGGGATTTAGTGCAGTGCTGCCTGAGGGATCAAAGCTCACAGGCATTCAATGTTGGTTTTTGGCCTTGTTGCTTATGTGCAGAAATTCCTCCAGATTCTCTGAATCTTTTGATGATATTATAAACTGTAGATGATGAAATCTCAAAATTCCTTGTAATTGTATGTTGAGAAACGTTTTTAAACTGTTGAACTATTTGTCCACACAGTTGTTCGTAAAATGGTGAACCTCACCCCATCCTTGCTTGTGAACGACTGAGCCTTTCAGGGATGCTCCCTTTGTACCCAGTCATGACACTCACCTGCTTCCAGTTAACCTGTTCACCTGTGGAATGTTTCAAAAAGGTGTTTTTTGAGCATTCATCAACCTTTCCAGTCTTTTCTTGCCCCTGTCCCACCTTTTTTGGAACATGTTGCAGGCATCAAATTCAAAATGAATGAATATTTTAAAAAAAGTTTATTAGTTTGAACATTAAATATCTTGTCTTTGTAGTGTATTTAATTGAATGTAGTATGAAAAGGATATGCAAATCATTGTATTCTGTTTTTATTTACATTTTACACAACGTCCCAACTTCATTGGAATCGGGGTTTGTAATGTTCTGATTGTTTTTACACAAATCATGTATACACTACTTAGCAAAACACACAAGCTGCATCTCACTGGTTGATGCATACTCCAGTAGGCGGTCTGTTTACCTGCATCCAAGATGGCACAGGGTCGGTAAATTTTTTCCTATATCTTCGAAAGTAAACAGCGAAACATGTTTCTGAAAATAATTGAGGCAAGTAATACATGGTGTAGTTGCTGAATATGTGTTTAGTTTTCACTAACAGCTGCTATTTTAAAGGTTCAGCACGAGGTCACTGAAGCGATCGCCTCCACGTGCCTACAACACTACTGTTATATATTAAAATGTTATAATGTTATATTATTGTGTGACGATGGTGGTGGCGGAACCGGAAAGGTGGAGCCACCACCCTGGGTATAAAAGGCCAAGGCGGAAGGGGTGTGATCTCTTTTTGACCATTGCCTCTGCCTGTACAGAGTGTGGTCTATATTAATCATATATTCCATAACCTACATATGTATAAGCATGTGAGAATGTTTGGTGATTACATATGTAAAGCGACTTCACACCTCAGAACAGGACAAAGGGTCTCAACCGCCAGTGAAGATCAAAGAGCATCCGAGGCACTGCGGTGGAGACCAGATAGGTCGCCCTGACCTCCCAGGGCCAGGTGGAGGGGTACGGAGACAAAGGAGGATAATTAAGTTAATGGGGGATGTCAGCTTTGTATGCATGTCTTTTGTTGTGTGTGAGTATAAGTACACAGAGCCGAATGTGTTCGCCCTCTGACTTCTTCTGCTGCTGCACTAGATGAGACTTGTTAGAGGAGCAAAGCTGATAATAAACTTTGGTTTATAAGTCACATCGCCTTGTCATTCCGAGCTCTTCTACACAGAGCACCTTGTGTGTGTGAGTCGACACAATAAAGTTTGGTTCTATTGCATCTCCAGCCTTGTCATTGGGTTACAGATTATGGACATAACATTTGGCGACGAGGATAAAAGAATGGATAAAGGCATTTCGGGCATTCGGCATTTCTGGAGCTTCTTGGCAAGCCGCCGGTGCCGTGGGAGAAGCTGTTTGCTGCATTTGACAACTATCTGGTGGCATTGGACCTCGGTGACTTGGAGAAATTGTATGCGTGAACAATTTTAGTCCATAATCTTGGCATGGAGGGACAGCGCATTCCGAGTACACTAGGAGTGAGCAACAGTTTTGAAGACGTGGTTGGGCCAATGGCGTGTTACTTTCATGCCTTGGAAAACGTCATAGTCCGGAGGATCCAGTTCCAACAGCGCTGCCAGCGGACTGGAGAGTCAGTGCAGGATCAATTGGTGGAGCATACATTGTGTGCAGCTGCGCGGTCAAGACTCCTCACGTATTCCGGTGAGTTGATGTTGGCTAAAGCGGTGGAGATAGCCCAACAGTTTGAAGCAGCGGATAAACTATCAAGGGACCTTGGTGAGAGAACAGCGTTGGGGCAACCCGACTCACAATCAGTGGCGCAGGCTGTAGATCCGGATACCAACGATAACGTGGAAGGCAAAGAAGAATATGCTACCGCTATAAAGATCAGGTCCGCCCCGGGGTCGCCAAGATGTTTTGGCTGTGGGTCTACCAAGCACCGGTACAAGGCAAGAGAGTGTTCGGCGAAAGGCAAACGTTGTGGCAAATGAGGACTCCCACATCATTTCGCCAGGGCGAAATGGATTCCCCCGCCTCGACTCCTATGGTTATTCACACCGTATCACCAAGCACAGAAGGACGTACTTATTTGACCGTTATGTTGGACGGCAAGGACATGAGTTGTTGGTGGACACGAGCACAGTGAGGTCCGTGTTGAACTGGTCTACTTTGAAGAGCTATTTTCCCTACCATCGTGTGAGGTCTGTCAATGCCATTTTGTGGATATGGCGGTAATAGGCTGTCCATCGTGTGGTCTCTTTTCAACCATCGCCTTTGCCTGTATGGAGCACCTTGTGTGTGTGAGTCGACACAATAAAGTTCAGTTCTATTGCACCTCCAGCCTCGTCACTGGGTTACAGATCATGGACATAACAGCTACCACAATGTATTGTGAGGTGTCCTACATAGAAAATGAATTGGAAGTGGAAAAACCCATGCCTAAGCAGACATGTACCATCAATCCACCCGGGATGCGTCAGCTATAGCATTGTCATTTACGTAAATTATTCCCAACAAAGTTTGTTTTTAAAAAAAAAAAACCTGTAGCGATGTCGTTCCGAACATTTAATCCAGCAGTTGTTGCCAAATAACAACAGATTCATTAACTGCACCTACTATTTCTTGCCTAAAATGTTGTTAGAAACACTTTTTGCTGGTTTATTTTAAAGATATCAGATGAACTTGAGTTTTTTGTTTTGCTTTTTTTTTGCCCGTCCTGTCCAGCAGAACAGATATCTGATGGCCTTGTTGTGCCAAACACATTTACTTTGCCAAAAGGAGTTCTGTTCTTATTTGATATATACAGTACTGTTTATAAATAGTATTTATAGACTGTTCTTGCTGTATAATAACTTATGATACTTTATTTAAATTGTCTTACTTGTGCTGGACCTGATGGGGGGGGGATGGGGAAGGAACTGGAAGGGATATGGAGTGGTCAGAGGTGTGTGTGTGTGTGTGGGTGGGGGGGGGGGTCAGAAGTTTACTCGCAATCTGCTGTCTTGTCCAGGTGTGAAATCCAGTGAAAGATTGCCCATGACTAGATGCATCGACCAATTAGTTGCAGCCTTTGTGTTCTCAGCAGCAGGTCCGACGGCAGTCTTTCCCCCAGGACAGAACTCTTTAGCTATTGGTTTTCTAGAATGTCAATTATTTTCTATCACTCCACCTGGTTACACAGTTATGTTTATGCGATTCCTTCCGTCAAAAAGTGCTGACATTATCATGCTTCTGCTAGCTTGCTCCTGCGTCCCAAACTTGAAATCTGATTGGTTAAAGCAACAGCCTCATTTCCATTTATTTTAAGCTACAGATGCCTGCATTCTCAATTCTGAAGTCCTCAAGGCAGAGTTTTTTGACCCGGGCAACACGAGTGCTGAAAAATGAAAGGATAAAAACTCTAACATTCATGTGCCTATTCCATGTTGCATCATACAGTACTGTTGAACAGGTACATTTAATAGAGAGTAATCTAATCCTCTGATGGTCAATTCAAATTTTATGATTTTTTTTTTTTTTTAAATCAAGGTCCTTCTTCTTCTTCTTCTTCGCCAAAAGTGCTTGGGAGTAAAAACGGTAATATTTGGAAACTTGAAATTTTACAGTCTGATCAGAAACTCTCCCCACCACTCAAAAAAAAAATAATAAAAAAAAATCAAGGCAATGCATACATAGGTGGTGCTATAATAAACACTTTTATGTTTTTGCAAATATCTTGAGAATGGCTGGGCCTAGACTAAAAATTCTTTCACCATTCTGTTATGTCCATATTTCTCATAATAACGAGCAGGGAAGAGGTGCACTGAACGTAACTTTATTACAATAATAAGTGATACATACAACAGGTGTACGGCTCTCCGAAGTCCAGGGCTTAACTGCGCAAAGAAGATGAGCCTTTTCCGCCCGTGCTCTTTATACCTCGGGTGGCGTCACTACCAGAAAAGGCAGACCGCCACCCCTGTCTAATCCCCGGCCAACCCCGCCGCCATCTTAGTACTGAAGCGGCATGAAATAAAGGGGCGTTGGTGAAGGTTTTAAGTAGAGTTTATTAAATCATACCGCCTTCACGGGATCCCCGCTCCGATCCAAGTGTGAGCAGACCGGAGCGGGATCCTCAGGCTCTCAGAGGAGGAGACACCGAGTGTGTGTCCAGCAGCAGCTGTTGAAGAGAGAGAATGAGAGGATGAGCATGGGTTACAGTGCAGTATATATACCCAACTACAACAATACATAAAAGAGCATTCCCCAGCAGTGGGTATGATCAAAGAGATTGCAGAACAGGCATGAGACATTTGCATTTGAGAGACATATTGATCTCGGTCTCTAGGTCACAGTAAGGACAGGACGCATGAACACAATGCATGAAAGGCACATTAACATCACAGTGGTGAGCCAGAAGAAGCGGGGCTGCCTGTAGACATTAATACACACATTTCACTGTTCTGTTAATTGCTCTAGCTGAGCGCTGTGTCTGTCCAGTCTGTTGTGGGGGTTACACCAACCCGCCACACGCTCCCTCCCAGAGGGCTCGGCAGGCAGCCGAGGTCTCGATCATGCAGCTTGGGCAGCGAGCAGGAGAAGCTCTGTGCAGGCGGGGGTGGGGTGGTGGTGGTAAGTGCCGGCCGGGAGCGGTGAAATCGTCCGAGCCGCGCAAAAATTGCTTGTTGGTCCGTGACGTCGAGGGGCTGTCCCGTTGAACTTGCGGAGATCATAAGAAGAAAAATTAGTCTGACTCCTCTCGTGGCCATGAAGAAAAGCAGGAGCGGCTGTAAGAAAAAAAAAGGAAGCAAAGGGACTTGGCGTGTTTGACTTTTAGGTGCAGGCGCAACACTAAAGCCTCGGGAACCGCAGACAGCTGAATTCCCCTTGTGTGCCGTGGCTAAGACCATAAAATCCAGTGAGCAAGCTGTGTGCCTTAGGTGAACGAGCAAGCCTGAAGGGCCAGTGTGCAGCAGAAGGAAGGCGGTCAGTGGAGCCGTAATTGTCCCGTGCGTGGTGCGCCGTCCTCGTAACTCTCCGGTGCGTGCGCTGGGGTTCCGTGATGGGTGGGCCAACTGGAGAGGAAAAGCCAGGGTCAGGGAGCTTAATCATCCCTGTTGTAGTTGCAGCAGATGGATCATGGTGCGTTCAGGTCCACGTGTGCTCCGTCGGCCGTGGAGGTCGCCGTTGTGGAGAAAGGACGAGGTGCGTGCACTCTCGTAAGGAGACACAGAATCGTGTGTCAGAAGCTGTGAGAGCGGCCGGTCCAAGCGTGGATGTGCCGGCGTCCTCGGGGTCACCAGTGAAGCGGCATGAAATAAAGCGGCGTTGGTGAAGGTTTTAAGTAGAGTTTATTAAATCATACCGCCTTCACGGGATCCCCGCTCTGATCCAAGTGTGAGCAGACCGGAGCGGGATCCTCAGGCTCTCAGAGGAGGAGACACCAAGTGTGTGTCCAGCAGCAGCTGTTGAAGAGAGAGAATGAGACGATGAGCATGGGTTACAGTGCAGTATATATACCCAACTACAACAATACATGAAAGAGCATTCCCCAGCAGTGGGTATGATCAAAGAGATTGCGGAACAGGCATGAGACATTTGCATTTGAGAGACATATTGATCTCGGTCTCTAGGTCACAGTAAGGACAGGACGCATGAACACAATGCATGAAAGGCACATTAACATCACAGAAGTGAGCCAGAAGAAGCGGGGCTGCCTGTAGACATTAATACACACATTTCACTGTTCTGTTAATTGCTCTAGCCGAGCGCTGTGTCTGTCCAGTCTGTTGTGGGGGTTACACCAACCCGCCACAGTACTACTAATGCTAAAACTCATATGTAACACCCCCCCCCAAAAAAAAAAAAAACCCTGCAAGCACACGGGTTGGCCCACCCCAAATTTATCATCGACTCACACGCTAATCATAAAACAAATGTACAGAAATAAACAAATAACCTATCCATTGACGCAACCAAGGCCGGAGGGCTGGGTAGACTACGAGCACCCCCTACACGGTCAGGCGGATTATTCTGCCGCCTTGTCCCTAGCAGTCCAAATGAAAAGAAGCTGTGTTTCTAAATAAATTAATCCCAGAACATTTATCATATACTGTATATGTATATATTCAACAATTAACAACGTTAAACAGAACCCAAATAACCCCCTATTGGCGGCCCCCACCCCAACACACCCACCCAACCTGGGCACATCATAACATTCACAGTGTTGGGTATTCCAGACCAAAATTATCACTTTAATCAAATACACACTCAATCCGTCAATATACTCAAATTTCCACTCCCTTATAAAATTACACACCATTTACCCCTACCGTAATCAACTCAGTGATTATCACATCCAGTGTACTTATAAACACCTTAGTCCCCTTTTCTTTTACAATTTACCAAAATTTCCATATTAAAATCCACACTTTCCAAAACCCAAATGTATAATAATTACTTAGTAATAAATTTCTGCTTTACTTTTACAACACAATCAATTCAAACGTTTTCACTAATTAATTGTTTTAAAAGATTCTCCCAGGGCACAAACCCAATAAGAACATAACTATTCACACTATGACATGGGGTTCGGAACTCAAAATACACATCAATTACACCCCAGCCACATCACAGAAGACCCAATGGAGGGCCCTCCCTTGGATCGCCATCTGGTGGGTCCCACCCAG
The DNA here is from genome assembly GCA_020510985.1 of Pholidichthys leucotaenia. Taxonomy (NCBI): domain Eukaryota; kingdom Metazoa; phylum Chordata; class Actinopteri; order Cichliformes; family Pholidichthyidae; genus Pholidichthys; species Pholidichthys leucotaenia. The sequence goes on along the minus strand of CM035837.1, from coordinate 83,067,125 downwards.
AGCGCCTCCATCTTCTGGCCTCTGGAGAAGAACTGTGCCGTCTCCCCTTCTCCACCACGCGGTGCAGCTCGTTGGGGTACCTCCATGTCTCGTCGGACAGGCCCAAATAGTCGTCACTCCGGGCCGCCATCACCTGTCGCTGCCCTTGGTCGTCACTCTTCTCGTGACGTGCATGAGTCCCTCTTGGTCGAGCCTCAACCCTCGGGCAAACCACATCGTCAACAAGCAGGGAAGCTCTGTTAGACCTCTTTGGACCACTATGTTGCGAGCGGGCCTCCCATTTTGGACTGGTTGAACTCTCAGTCCGGCCTGAAGCCCATTTCGAAGGCCATCTATTGGTGCGTCTTAAAACTGCACTTGTCGGTCTTGCTCCGTTGCTGTTCAGCACCGCTGGGTTGGTCCCACCTACTGACCCAGGGTCCTGCCATGCCATTCAGTTCCCACGTCAAGGGCAACTTGAACACTGGCACCAGGTCCATCCTGTGGAGGCGCCCCGTGATGTTCATCCTTTCCATCTCCTGCAAGGCCAGGCCAGTCATGGTCCCACCCTTCACCGTCTTCCATCTCCGGAGCAGGTCGGTCCCACATGCCACAACCAGACCACTCCTCTCTGGTGTCACTGGCGATGTAAAAGCCCAAGCCATAGAACATGTTGCACCCCATGATGTTGGATCCCGAAGCGGTCACCACAACACGCATGTCTGTCATGATCCGTGACTTGTACCTTGCCGTTAATTCCACCGCCCCAGCACATCGAGCTTCTTCCCACCGTAGCTGTAGAAGGGGGTGGGTTCCTTGTGTACACGGTAGTGGGGAAATAGATTTTTCACTGTTGCTGAATTCAGCACCGAAGCCACCGACCCAGTATCCACCAGTAGCGATACTTCAACACCATCCAGCTCCACAGTGCAGTGCACACCTCCATATGTCTCCGGGGAAACAGCATGGACCACTGTCGGAGTCTTTATGGAACGGCCTTCCTCCTGTCTCCGGTCCCTCTGCTCAAAGTTTTTGCAGGCCCTGGCAAAATGGTGCAGCAGACCACATCTCCTGCAGCGCTTGCCCTTCGCTGGACACTCTCTGGACTTATATTTATGTCTCGCAGACCCACAGCCGTAACATCTCGGCGAACACAGAGCAGACCTAATTTTGACAACGGAGGTGTACTCGTCTTCCTCGATGTCGTCTTCATTCCCAGGGTCCAGCGTCGAGGCTTGTCTAATGTTGGAGTGGACCTCCCACCAAGGTCCCTCGTTATTGTTTCTGCAGCCTCAAACTGTTGTGCAATTTCAATGGCTGTGGGTAACGTTAGCTCATCTGAAAAAGTCAGGAATCTTGACCAGGCCGCAGGACAGCGCATGTGCTCTGCCAGCTGGTCCCGGATCATCTCATCCTGCAGGGCTCCAAAATGACACTCATCTGCCAGCTGACACAGGTCCGAAACCAACTGCTCCACCGACTATCCCACCTGCCGGCAGCATTGCTGAAACTGGATACGGTGAACAATAACGTTCTCTGGGGCGCAAAAGTAGCGCGCCATTAGCTCCACTGCCTCGTCAAAACTGTCGGATCCTCCAAGCGTCTTGAAGATCCGCTGGCCCTCCATGCCCAAATTATGGACCAATATTGCCATCGTGCAAAGCTTCTTGAGCTTGCCAAGGTTAAGGGCCACCAGGTAGTTATTGAAAGCCACAAACCACCTAGGCCAGGACACGGGAGGCTTGCCTGGGGCCTCCAGGAATGACCAAAAACTGGTAGCAGCATGCTCCATAACTGTGTTCTCCTCGTCGCCAAATGTTGTGTCCATATTTCTCATAATAACGAGCAGGGCAGAGGTGCACTGAACGTAACTTTATTACAATAATAAGTGATACATACAACAGGTGTACGGCACTCCGAAGTCCAGGGCTCAACAGCGCAAAGAGGATGAGCCTCTTCCACCCGTGCCCTTTACACCTCAGGTGGCGTCACTACTGGAAAAGGCAGTCCACCACCCCATGGCATGCTAATTCAAATTTGATGAAACTTCAGACTCACAATCACAACCGTATTCTTGAGCTAACCACCAAATTTCATGCAGTTCTTTTAATGTTCAAAAAAAAAAGATCATGTTTATGAAATGTTTGTCAGCCATTTTGCCTTGCCAGTGCAATATTTTGTTAGCGTGTGAGCAGGGCTACCTTAACTTGCCATTAGGCTCTTGGGCTGAGAGGTTTTGTAGGCCCTCTCAACAGAATCTCAGTTTAAAAATATGTAATAGCTATGTTTTTAATAATAGATTGCATTTATATATCACTTTTCATGACACCCAACACTTTGCAAAGAGACCATTATTCATTCACTCCACAGACAATGATAGTGGTAAGCTACTTCTGTAGCCACAGCTGCCCTGGGGCAGACTGACAAAAATGTGGCTGCTAATCCACACCAACTTAACATTTATTCACATTCATACACCAGTGTCATGAACCATGAACACACTGGAGGTAAGGTAGGTAAAGTGTATTTCCCCAGGACACAACAGCAAGGTGGGGGGAGCGGGATTCAAACCGACCTTCTGGTTATTGGGCGACCTGCTCTACCTCCTGAGCCACTACGACCTCATTTTTGTTTCTCTTTGAGAAATAATGCAACTGTGAGCTAGAAAAGACAGCTACACTGCAAAAAGTCAAATATAAGTAAAATGAAATAAATTAAGGATGTTTATGCTTGTCTTTTTATCTGACAAAATATTTATTCTTGCTGTGCAGTTTATGTGTAAAGAAATTTCACATGCTTTCAGATAGTTTTAACTTGTTTTAAGCAATTTGATAAGTCCAATCTTCTTGCTCTGTTGGCAGATAATTTTATTTAAAATAAGCAAAAAATTCTGGCAAAGAATGATTTTTTTTTTTCCCACAATATCTTTATTGAACCTTTTTTTTTTTTAACAAACATGATACAAACAATCAAACACTAACACTAAAGTACTACTACAAAAAAAAAAAAAATGCACTAAAAACACCAACAACCACCAACAAAATCAAATCTTCAACAATGCTCCTCTGTTTAGTCTAGACAATCCAATACATAAGTATACATATTATGTTCACCAGTTTGGAATTTACAAGGTCCACACACATCATTCACCTTCTTCTTCAAGAGTTATGTTTAAATTTTTTACATAATCAATAAAAGGTCTCCATATATTCTCAAACACAATTTCCTTTGATTTTAGTATATATGTTATTCTTTCTAATGGAAGGTTTGTTAACATCTGTCTTAACCACTGAGTCACATCTGGTCTATGAGTCTTTTTCCATAATAGTGCAATACATTTTTTGGCATTAAGCAAACTGAGGTCTATGAATGTTCTTTCACTTTTATTAAAATTATGCTTTTCTGGGTACAGACCCAACAAAAACAGTTTAGGATTCAATATGATTTGTTTTGAGATTATTTTTTCAATTGTTACCCTCACCTCTTCCCAAAACATTCTTATTAATCTACATTCCCATAAACAATGAAATAGGGTTCCTTTACTTTCCATGCATTTTGTGCATGTATCTGGTATATTTTTGTTATATCTATTTAACTCCTCCGGTGTAACATACATCCGCATTAACCATTTGAAATGTATCAATTTAAGGCGTGCATTTATTGATTTGGTTTGAGCTTCTGTACAAGCCAATTCCCATTGTTCCTCTGAAATTTCAATTTGCAGATCTTCTTTCCAGTAGTTTAATCTTTTCAGTGAATTTTCACTTTTAAGATAGTGTCAATGAGTTATAAAACTCTGAAATAATACCCTTTCTTTTACTATCTTTCATCATCATTTTTTCCAAGGATGAATAAATAGGTCGAGTGAGAGCTTTATTTTGATTTGATCGAATAAAGTTTCTAAGTTGAAGATATTTAAAAAAATGTGTTCTATTGAGATTAAATTTGATCCTCAGCTCTTCAAAAGACATTATGTTGTCTGCACATGGCAAATATAAATCCTGAATCTTTTGTATCCCTTTTAAATTCCATACTTTAAATACAGCGTCCGCTCTCCCTGGTTTAAAATATTGATTACCCCATATTGGACTAAATTGTGACAATAACTGTGGTTCTTTTAAATAGTTTTTAGCTTCACACCATATTTTGATCATATGCTTTACAAATGGATTTTTAACTTGTTTTTGTAATTTTTTTGCCGAATCTGAGTATATGAATATGGGAAGAGGTAAAGGTAAATTGTATGATTCCATTTCAGTCCAGTGAGGGAGATCATTTGATGAAAAATAATATGTCATAGACCTCAGTTGTGCCGACCAATAATACAACATAAAATTTGGACATTTCAGACCTCCACGATCAAATGGTAAATATAATAAAGACAAACGTAATCTAGCCCTCCTGTTGTTCCATATAAATTCCACTAACTTTTTTTTTATTCTTGAGAATAGATCTAAAGGTGGTGGTAAGGGAATGTATTGAAATAAATAAAGTATTTTAGGTAAAATATTACTTTTAAGTATATTGATTCTCCCGATCATCGACATTGGTAGTGACATCCATCTCTGAGTTAACTCACTGATATCTGACATTAAGGCTTCATAGTTGACACTGGCGACTGATTCTAGCTTAGGCATAATTTGGATTCCTAAATATTTAAATTGATTTACAACATTGAATTGATTTACCTCAGGGGCTGGGTAATTTCTCTGGGTCTCATTTAGCATTAATATTGAAGATTTAGTTTTATTTATTTTATATCCTGATATTTCCCCAAAATTCTTTATTAAATTCAACAAGGTTGGAATTGATTTTTTTAGATTCGACATAAACAAAATTATATCATCGGCGTACAGGGAGATTTTATGTTCTGTTGGTCCAACTTTAATTCCATATATTTGTGAATGTAAACGTATCGCTATCGCTAAAGGTTCAATTGCCATAGTAAACAGTAAAGGTGAAAGTGGACAGCCTTGTCGACATCCTCTATTGATTTTTATTGGTTTTGAAATATTGTTATTTTTTAGGATTTCTGCTGTAGCATTATTGTATATTATTTGAACCCATTTTATGAAATTATTTCCAAGTCCAAACCTTTGTAGGACTTCAAAAAGAAAGGGCCATTCAACTCTATCAAAGGCCTTTTCGGCGTCCAATGATAGGAGAGCTGTATCCGGTGCTTCTTTATTAAAATAAATAATATTCAATAGTCTTCTTACATTATGGAAGCCTTGTCTACCCTTTATAAAGCCATTCTGATCTCGATTAATAATATTTGGTAAAATTTCTTGTATTCGTCTTGCTAAAATTTTACAGATTATCTTAAGGTCGGCGTTTAATAGGCTTATTGGTCTCATATTTTCACATTTATTAGAGGGCTTACCTGGTTTTGGCAGCAGTATAATTAAGGCATTATTTATGTATGATGGTAAATTATTATTTTGAAATGCTTCTAAAACCATTTCCAAAAAAGGTTTTATTAATTTATTCTTAAATTTTTTATAAAGGTCAACTGGAAGACCATCTGGTCCTGCACTTTTTCCTGATTTCATATTATCAATGGCTAGCCCAACTTCTTCTTGACTAATTTTAGACTCCAATATCTCCCTGTTTTCATTTGGAATACACGGTATAGATAGTTCGTTCAAAAACCCATTTAGTTTTGTTAAATCAGGTTCATTTTTGGTATCATATAATTTTTCATAGTAATCTCTAAAGGCTCTATTAATTTCTAAAGGATCTATAACTACCTGCCCATTACTTATAATACTGGTAATTGGTGTTTTAATTTCCAATTGTTTAATCTGCCATGCTAATAATTTTCCTGATTTTTCACCTTGTTCATAAAGAGATTGTTTCAATCTTAGAAGACTCGAGGCAGCTCTATTCGCTGATTTTTTGTCGTATTCAGCTCTCAAAATCAGTAATTCATTCTCCAACCTTGGGTCACTTCCTGCATACACTTTTTCCTGAAGATTTTTTATTTTATGTTTCAATTTAGCTCTCTCCTCTCGAGTCTTCTTAGATTTTGATCCTGTATAACTAATAATATGTCCCCTAATAAAAGCTTTGAAAGCCTCCCACTTTACACATGCTGATGTTTGTGTAGTATTGATGTCAAAGAACTCGTCTATCTGTTTTTCTATATACTTGACAAATTCCTCATCCTGAAGCCATTTATGCTGAAATTGCCATCTACCTGATTCCTTTGTCAATTTTTTTATCTACATATATTAGACAACAGGGTGCATGATCAGAGATCACGATGTTATCATAAAAGCAGTTTTGAATCTTGGACCTTAATTCTGTGGAAATCAAAAAATAATCAATACGTGAGAATGTCTTGTAGGTACTGGAATAACAAGAATAGGCTTTAACTTGTGGTTTCATTTCTCTCCATATATCTAACAATCTCAATTCTTTCATAAAATGATTAATAGTCATCCTACATCCAATGTGCGTACAATCCAGTCCTGTTGATCTATCTATACCTGGATTCAATGTACAATTAAAATCCCCTGCTATTATATGTTGCCCTGTAAGTGATGATAAGATGAGAAATAAATTAGCAAAGAACTTCTGATCATCTATATTGGGACCATATAAGTTCACAAGATTTATATTTTCTAATAGCAAAGAACCTTGAATGATTACATATCTTCCAAATTTGTCTCCAATTACATTTTTCACTTGAAAAGGAACTGATTTATGTATGAGAGTCATAACTCCCCTGGCTCGGGATGAAAATGAAGAGGTGAATACACTTCCCTGCCATCTACTCCTAATTCTTTTAACATCCTCCTCTATCAGATGAGTTTCTTGTAAAAACACAATTCTTGAACCCATGTCCTTTATTTTGTTCATAACTTGTTTAAGTTTTTTTAAATTTTGTAGACCTCTGCAATTCCATGAAGTTAAATTAAGATTAACACTTTGGTCCATGATCAATAGAGAGTTTGGGATTACCTTGCAGTGTAAACATGCTCATACAGAGAAGCAAAAACATGAGTGGTTGAACATTCATCCTACAAACTACACACAAACAAATTTCCCCTTCCCACACTTGTGGCAAACCCCCCAAAATCAAAAGAAAAATTCTGTCTCCCGATATAGCCATCGACCGTTCCACACCCACGGGGAACAGCCTAAGCCACTCCTTCTTCATCCTCCCAATCACCCTAACTCTACTGCTTTTAATGACGTAACATTAACTCTCCTCTGTAGTTTTCCAACTTAACTCCAAAATTTTTAACAACTTTGTACATCATAGTTTTTTTTTTTTTGTTTGTTTGTTTTGTTTTTGTTTTGTTTTTTTAATATATAATACAATCTATATTTTGTAAACTTACTATTTACTTCAAGTCAGTCAGATGCCTGTGCAAATGCTTAATTATTCTACCTTATATTTTGTTCATGCTTAGCTCCCACCAGTCTCTTCTTCTTCTTTGATCTTCTTGATGAACTCCTGCGCCTCCTCTGGGGTCTTGAAGATGTGGGTTCTGCCCTCATACGTGGTAAGCAGTCTCGCAGGATAGATTACACCATGACGAATCCCAAGGTTGCGCAGCTCCTTACGTACGGGATCAAACTGCTTCCTCAATTGCTGGATTCCTGTGGCCAAATCTGGGTAGAACCGCACCTGCTGGTCCTGGTGTTTAATCTCTCCTTTAGCACGTGCAGCGTTGAAGATCTTCATCCTGTCTCTGTTGCTAAGAAACTTCATAATTAAGGTCCTCGGCGGTCCCTTATCCCTCCGTGGGCCAATACGATGTGCTTTTTCCAGAACCACTGCTGATTGCAACTCCTCGCTGCCCAGCACCTCCGGAATCCACTTTTCCAGAAAGGAACATACGTCCCGACCTTCTGATTCCTCTGGAAGACCCACCAGCCTCAAATTATTCTGTCTCGACCGAGATTCCAAATCCAAAATATTATCTTCCAGAGATTTATTTTTTTTTTCCAAAGTGCGCACCTTTAATTGAAGACGGGTGACGTCATCTTCAGCACTAGCGAGACGGAGCTCCATCTGCGCCGTTCGTTCTACACAGTCACCCAATTCCTTTCTTATTCCTTCCAACGCTGTCATAATCCCATCAAATCTAGAGGAAAAGTCCGCTCTCATTGAACTCATGGCTGCCATCAGCGCATCTGCGCCATTCCCCGCAGAAATCGCAGCGTTGCCAGCCTCCTCCGCCATATATGGAGTTTTGTTTGCTGCGTCACAGACCTGAAAGTCCGTTAATTTGGACTGTTTCGACGGCTCGCTTTTTCCTTTTCCTGGTTTTCCAGCCTTAGGCTTCGCCGACATATCCTCGCCCAAATGCTGGGATACGTTCTGTTCCAAATGAGAGAGTTATTTGCCGATTTTTTTTTCCAGGAGCAGAGCAGAGCGAGACACGTCCGTCCTACGTGGCAGCCATAACCGGAAGTCGGCAAAGAATGATTTTAGTTAAAATTGGAAAAAAAATATCTGCCAACAAAGTAAGATTAAATTTCTTAAAACAAGTAAAATCTTATAGAAAACTGTACAACAAAACGAAATTCTTGTCTTGTCAAAATTGTCTTGTTAGAGAAAAACAAACATATAGCCTTGATTTAGGATATTTTATCTTACTAAGATTTTCATTTTTACAGTGCCTTCAGCATAAACACAAATCTCTCTCTCTCTCTCTCTCTCTCTCTCTCTCAGACACAGACACAGCACCATGGCCTAAACAACACCAGGTATCAGAGGATGACACTGATCAACAATTGCAGTTTAATGATGACAGCAGAACACAAAGTTATATCAGTCAAGTATTCCTGATTCAAACAATACACAACAGCAGCAACTAGAAAAGCACTTAGAGAATGCAAACCTCCGCCAAGGCTCCTTCCGTCCCTCATGGTAGACCTCTAAAATGTAATGGGTTCCTTTGTAGGCCACGAACCAGTTCTGGTGAAAACTGTATCAAAGTCTATCCAGTAGTTTTGGAGGATTCTTGCTAACACACTGTGAGAAGAGCCTTGGCAGAGGTATGTGTTCTCCAATCATCACCAAAATGTAATGGGTTCCTCTCTAGCCCCAGGAGAATCAGAATCAGAATGAGATTTATTGCCATTGTTCATGTAATACACAAACTAGGAATTTGTCTCGGTGCAATGCTGCAACATTAAAAATGGAGTAGCTCTAAAGATAAAAAATAAAAAACTATGCATGCAATAAAATGTAGAATATGAATGAGTAATACTAATCTATGCAATTTTTAAATATATTAACAAGCAGCATATATTGTGGAGTTCCACATAGTGCAGTCGGTAGTGCAAAAGAAAACAGTGATAATTATCATGAGTCCGGTTGAGCTGCTGTACGTAGTGCACGAGAGTCTAATAAGTCACATATACCACATTTCCACTATATAGTTCTGCGCTACTCTTTTCTTTTCTTTACTACTTGTTTCTCCCGCGGCTGCACCTCCATCACAACCGCGGAAAGCCGAGTATTGCTGGGGTGGGCGGGATCAAGGTGGCGCTACACTGCTGACGTATAAAGGACGAGACTGACTCCTCAACAACACAGAAAAAAATAGCGGATTACGAGCAGAGGATTTCCACGGTTTTTAACACAATGAATGTCTTTAACGAGACAAGAGAATTTTACAGGAGAAGACAACGTGGATTGAGACAACACACGTTGGAGCAGGAGAGAATAGCGGTTGCCCAGGAGGAATCTGAAGCAGCTGCATATGAAGCAGAGATCATTCAGAGATCATTTCATTTGTTCAGTGTTCATGTGCATACATATGTCAAACGTGTTTTTTAAATAAAATGTTGTGCACTTTTAAACTACGTCGCCTCTGTTGTTCAAAACGGTTAAATGTTAACAGACGGTTAATTAAATGCTGAAACACCGGGGTAATTTAAAATTATGCAGAAGCTTAATCCTAAACCCCTTTAACTTACCAAATAATTTATAATATTATAAAAAAAAGCCAATCCAAATCTAGACCCATTTTGTATATTGTGTAATAATGATACACTGATGATAAACTGACTTCCCAAAAAAAGCAGCAGCTATACAACGCACTTTTGGTTTGATGGAATTGCCAATTGACCTTGGAATTATATGTGGAAACTTGTTATACTTCCAGTTAACTTAACTTACAAAATAATTAAAAATATTATAAAAAAGCCAATCCAAATCTAGGCCCATTTTTTGTATTGTGTATCATTTGAGTATCATTGTACAATCTATTGTTATTTATAAGGGTTATCTGTTCAGTGGTGGCTAATTACACACTAAAACAACGTAGAAAATGACTGCAAAGAAAATGCTGCAGCTAGACAACTCACTTTTGATTTGATGGAATTGCCAATTGACCTTGGAATTATATGTGGAAACTTGTTATACTTCCAGTTAACTTTAACTTACCAAATAATTGATATTATAAAAAAGCCAATCCAAATCTAGGCCCATTGTGTATCATTTTTCCAATCTATTGTTATTTATAAGGGTTATCTGTTCAGTGGTGGCTAATTACACACTAAAACAACGTAGAAATGACTCAAAAAAAAAATATGCTGCAGCTAGACAACTCACTTTTGGTTTGATGGAATTGACAATGAACCTAGAAATTTTATGATGAGACTTTTTTAATCCTACTAAATACACTGACATTGTCACACTGCCCAACACCAAATTATAATTTTCTTTTTCAAACCAAAGATCACTATGGATCTATTGAATCACAATCGCATAGGTTTATCATATACATGTCAACGTTTACAACATCGAAAATGTTATATTTGGGTTTACATGTATGGGTATTTTCGCTTTATATTATACTAGACTGCTTATAATTTATTGGAATTCTCAGAATTTGGAATGCCGATATAACATTCAATTCACATGTACTTACCTTTTACTCAATTCGACTTTCACCTTTATCAGTGTCTACTGCTGAATGTAAATTACACCTGTGCAACTGCTTACAATTTTACTTAAAAACTGTACCCAATGTAGAGCAATGGATACAGCAGTGGTAATATTTATTAAATTTAACAATAACAATTACATTACCATTAAAAATCTTGACACCTTTATGGCTGAACAGCAGGATTGGAAATGGAGGAAATGGAATGTGTATGTAATTATTCGCCTTTATCATCCAGTGTTATAATATACAAACCACACTTTTATCCAAAAGACTAACATTTTATTACATTACAAATATTCCCAAAACATGTTAACAAATGGGGAGCTTTCAGTACTTCGACTAGACTGCCAAAATGGTTTCGGAAGGCTCCGTGGAAGGAAGCCGTCTCTGTCAGCTCATCCCTTCTTAATGCGGCTAACTGCAGGTGTCTTTCGCGCTGTTCGAGCATCCTTTCATGGATCCGCATCTCCTCAGCATGATTCTGGGCCATCAGTGATGCAAGGTCTGCAATGTTGCTGGACCTCTTCAGCTTGCCTATATGAAAGACAGAAGTCATTGTATTTAGATAACACCGGATCAAAACATGTCAGAAAAAATAATATGGAATTAAACTGTTGAAAGCCTGTGGTAGGATGCTTCGTTGCTGTATTTAAGCTCAACTGTCATGTTGCTGCCCCGCAGTAGAGTGGACTATAAGCAACTTCTGTGGTGATGTGGTTAGGCCCCCCTTCATTTGAAAAAGGATTAATTGTAAAAAGTATTTTGATTTAATGGGTTATTTTTAAAAGAATTTCTTTGTACTGTGGCCTCATAAATCAGAATGGGTTAATAGTGTTAGCTGACTTGAAGAATTTCAATCAAGCATTTTGATTTGAAGTCTGTACATGTGCTCCTTTTTTTTTGTGAAAATACAACAGTATTTCACCACCAACACACCTATAACACTGGGCCACTGTGGCTATGAACACCCCTGAATCTAGTATTTTTATAAACGTAGAAAGACATTTTAAATTCCTTGTTATGCGTCTATAGAAAACAATCACATATAAAAACAACCGGGTGGTAATTTTCAGTTTGTTGTGCCTTACCAGCACTTGACCGGGAGATGCCGGGGCAGTCCAGTGAGGCGGACCCCAAGGGATTTGAAAACTGTGTATAGAAGGAAAAACACACAATAACGCTCACAAACAAAGTGCAACATGTACCGCAAACACAAAACTTTTTAACCAGAATACAATAAGCTTACGTCAGCGTTTTGTTCACGTGAATACTGAAATAAAAGCGCGATTCTGCAGCTTGATGCCAGGTAGCAGCAAGGTACAGAGGTAGCTAGCTATTAGCGGGCTAGCCATCACCACAATTGCCCACAATCAAACAACTTTCTTTATTGCTAAAATAAAGTGCGCTTTTGACCGAAAGGCAAGAAGACGGACAATAACAAAACAACACTCACCGTCACCGTTTTCCAATTCCGTGGCCGTGTCGAGTCCAAATTCTCTGCCAATAATAGCAGGCCGGACACTTCCTGGTATATTTTTTCATTGCAAGTTGCCCCACCAACTCGCTCTGGATGTAGTCATCGGCTACGAGGGACAGAAAAGTCCGCACCTCATCGTTTGTTCATGGAATAAACTTGCGCGTGGACATCGTTATATGAGCACACAATTGTGAATCCAGTCACCGCGGTTACTCGCTGAAATTACAAATGGCGGACGTGTAGCTTCAACAGAAAACAAAACGGACGCGTTTGGTGACGTTACGCCCTGACCAATCAGCGTTTAGCAGTCGATTGACGTCAATTCACACCTCGCTTTTCGCTCGCTTGTACCCTGCCTCTGAACAGGCATGAAAATCGTAACGGTTAAACCGTGAGGACTTGGGTGGAAATGGCGAAAAACCGAAACAAGTAAAAAAAAGTAAAGCCCAGGTGATACTGGTGGAAATGGGGCTTAATGTTCAGCAGTCTGATGGCAGAGGGGAAGAAGCTGTTCATGTAGCGGGAGGTTTTAGTCTGAATGGACCGAAGTCTTCTACCTGAGGGGAGGGGGGCAAACAGTGCGTGTCCAGGGTGTGAAGGGTCGGCTATGATCCGACCTGCATGCCTCCGGGTCCTGGAGATGTACAGGTCCTGGAGGGATGGGAGCTTGCAGCACGCACAACGCACTGCAGTCTTAGTCTGTCCCTGGCGGTGGCTCCTGCGTACCACACGGTGATGGAGGTGGTGAGGATGGACTCGATGATGGCCGTGTAGAACTGCACCAACATCTTGGTGGGTAGCTTGAGCTTCCTCAGCTGCCGCAGGAAGAACATCCTCTGCTGGGCCTTTTTGATGAGGGAGCTGATGGTCGGCTCCCACTTGAGGTCCCGGGTGATGGTGGTGCCCAGGAAGCGGAAGGAATCCGCAGTGGTGATGGAAGAGTCTGTGAGGGTAAGGGGGGGCAGAGGGGCTGTGACTTTTCTGAAGTCCACGATCATCTCCACTGTCTTCAGAGCGTTCAGCTGCAGGTTGTTGTGGCTGCACCAGGACGTCAGCTGGGCCACCTCTCTCCTGTAGACGGACTCGTCGCCGTTGGAGATGAGCCCGATGAGGGTGGTGTCGTCCGCAAACTTGATCAGTATTGACAGACTGGTGGCTGGAGGTGCAGGAGTTGGTGTACAGGGAGAAGAGCAGGGGGGAAGTACACAGCCCTGGGGTGATCCGGTGCTGATGCTAACAGAGTCTGAGACAGTCTTTCCTAGCCGCACATGCTGCCTCCGGTCTGTCAGGAAGTCGGTGATCCACCTGCAGAGGGAGTCAGGCACGTTGAGCAGGGACAGCTTGTCCTGGAGCAGAGCGGGGCGGATGGTATTGAATGCAGAGCTGAAGTCCACAAACAGGATCCTGGCGTAGGTTCCCGGGGAGTCCAGGTGCTGCAGGATGGAGTGGAGGGCCAGGTTGACTGCGTCGTCCACAGACCTGTTGGCTCTGTAGGCAAACTGCAGCGGGTCCAGGAGGGAAGTGGTGATGGTCTTGAGGTGGGGCAGGACCAGGCGCTCAAAGGACTTCATGACTACAGAGGTGAGCGCTACAGGTCTGTAGTCGTTGAGTCCAGTGATCCGTGGCTTCTTGGGGACAGGGACGATGGTAGAGGCTTTGAGGCAGGTCGGCACGTGGCATGACTTCAGGGAGGTGTTAAAAATGTCTGTGAAGACCACCTCTGATGAAAATTTCATCCAAATCCATCTAGTAGTTTTTGTGTAAACCTGTTGCACAAATACAAACAAGGTCCTTGGTGGAGGTATGCACTGTCAAATCATCACCAAAATGTAATGGGTTCATCCTTGGCCCAAGGGCTACCTCTGGTGAAAATCTCATCAAAATCCATGCAGTAGTTTTTGCATAATCCTGCTAATAAACAGAAAAACAAACTAACAAACCACCCCGATCACATTACGTCCTTGACGGAGGTAATTAAAAACCTGCACAGCTGACTGGAAAGCTACAAAGAGCGCGTCTTACCTTTTTTGTAAAGTGCTTTCTTCTGGCCTTCTTTAATGAAAAATCTGTCATTATGTCCTTTAAGTCCAGCTCACGAATAATGTCATACTCTATGGACATCAATGTGCGGTTACACAGTCTGTTTAAGCAGTATGCTTGATCTAGTCTACGTGTTACCAAGTTCCAAGTCTACTGTCCCACGCACAGCTGTCTGATGTAAGCAATGATGGCCTTACACCAGACCTGGCTTTTCTTGTGCTGGTCTCCATCTCTCAGCTTGCCTTCTCCACTGGCCTGCTCTCTTTCGGCAGGATCTGGTGGTCTTCTCCTCCAGGTGAGTGCTTTAAGGGCCCACCTGTGTCCTCAGTGCAGCCCTGCCTCCACTTGTTGCTCCAGCTTAGAAAAATCCTTTACTCTTCAGGACTTTATTGAGCAATTCATTTTATCTAAGCTCTTTTCCTCACAATAATTTTTATAAGCGCCACTCACAAACTTTTTTCCGAACATTTTGACCAAGCTAATTACTTCTTACCTCTCACTGGTGCTTGCATAGTCACATGTCAAAACAATTCCTCTGATAGGCTATTGTTACATGGTACCCACGTGGGCCACATGTAAATTGGACCAATCAGCAGCCAGCTACACACAACTATCAAGTGTGGACATAGAATTACCAATTAACAACAATGTAATCTTTTTTACTGACTCATGATAGGCCCTTGATCTCCATAGGCCCCTGGGCTTCAGCCCAGCCTAGCCCGTTCATTAAGGCGTTCTTGTGTGTGAGGAAGTCAGTGCGTGACCCAGTGCAATTGTGTGGTGTAGGGGTAAAGATGCTTGTCTGCCACACAGGAGACCTGGATTCAAATCCTTCCAGTAACACGTTGTTCTTCTCAAGTGCAACATACCTCTTGTGTGCATTTGAAAACAATGCGTAGTGCACAATAAGTTTTAACTGCTGCTGGGAATCCTGTCAATTGAACAATTATCATTTGAGAAAGTTATAGTGCAGACTCAAGCATTTGTGTGGTGTTGTGATTAAGGTGAGTGCTTGGCGTGCAGGAGGTCTTGTTCTTCTGAAGTACAGCATTCCTCTCCTGTACATTTTAAAGCAACACTAAGATTTTCATTTCAAAATAATGTCTGCAAAATTATTTTGATAGTACACTATCATTTGACCGTATGAGTGTCACTTTCTCCACAGCCTGAGTGGGTCCACATTGCCTGCAACAGCTCTTGTTTTGGTGTGATTACTGGGAGGGCAGCAGCTGTGGCCTCGGTCTTTGACCTCGGTCCCAGCAGCGAATCACAGGACATGACTTTAGCCACCAACAACAAAACGCCCTGTGGTTGGCTGTTGGGACTGGGGTTGTGGTTCCCATGGTTGTGGCTTTTTCAGTGTCCCTACAAGGAACAAGAAAGTTGCATAGTGCTTCTTTAAAAACTAATGTGTAGCAGACCTTAGGTTTTAAATACTGTTACTAAACAATGCAAGACATTGAAGTCTACACCTGCTTGGAACCTGATGATTGCAGCTTGCGGCTATATTGATTTACTATATTCTTTCCTTCCATTAGTTATTGTGGCTAAAGCAGAGGCATCCCATGATTAAAAATATATAAATGAATACAGTACAAAAACTTGGTATGCTTAAAAGCTTTATTTTTATATTAAAAATAAAACTTAAAATTATAGTCCTGCAACTTTGACATTTCAACATTTCTTAATTCAAATCTATTACAAACCATTGTGCACATATAAATCAGTCAACATACATAGAATATATAATATGATATAAAAATAACAATAATTAAAGCCTTAATTTGTTGACAGCTGTGGTATACTCATATCCCTGCATTGCGTGCTCTGAAGATACATCAGCACACATTTATAAACAGCCAGGCTGAAAAAAAGTAAGTTTTTAAAATTTGATTTCTTTAACCTGTTTACATGTTTTGGTGTTGCTCACCAGGGTTATAAATGCAGAAACAGACCCGTCAAGCAAAATTTACTCCACAAATACAGTAGGGTGATAAAGTGCTTCATAAGTTATTCTTACATGGCACCTCAGTGTCGCATTAAGTCCTGGGACAGGAAGTGCATACAAAATAGACTACAAGATAAAAACACTCCAAAAAAACTCCAGCGCTGACATCGGCTCACACAGGTTAAAACTCGCAAGAGGCAACGCAGAGAGGTGGAAACTATTTGTGGGATAATTGGATAAAATGTTTACCTCGTATTATGGCCTGAAGGCATATAATATAATTCATTAACACTGAATTTATCACAGCGTTTTCAAACCATTCAACTCATATCAACAAGTACAGATGCAGCACAAAGTAGAAAAGGCCTGGGTCTCAAATCTACTTTGAAGACATTGAGCTTAGAACTACAGTACATATAATAAATTACATAATTGCTTAAATTTTTGCAATGTGGAAAGACAATGCCTGTGTAGCAATGCCTTTACATTCAGAATGAAAACATTTAATTTAGTATGGTTGTTTTGACGTTGTTGCTCAGTGGTAATGTTTCTCAGCTGTGACCAATAAATTATTAAGTTTATTATTAATAAACTGTAGATAAAGCAGTTTTAGAATACAATAGATCCAGATGCATTTTACTTAGCAGTTTTTTGGGTTTTTTTTGCATCCTCAAAATCAAATATAGATTTACAATCTCTACAACTTTTAAGCACAAACGGTCATAGCACAAAAAATTATGTTGGATATAAAGATGATGTTATGGATGACAAATAATGAGAACAGCTGGATTACGTCCACCTGGAAAGCTTCTAAATTTACATCACCTCTAAAAACTTTAGACTTTGAGAGCTATAAATGCCAACGTGCGACAGCTCATGACCCACCTACCTCACAGACCTTCACATTACATGACACTGAAGCAATAGCTAAATGTTTGCTTACGCTGCTGATAATGACCTTGAGTTCATGAGCGGTAAGGGTTATCCGAGTTACCCAGTGACTGGCCGACTTGTGTTGATGTTACAGTGAAAATGCTGAGCAAACACGTTTCAGCTGCATGCCACATCAGCTCAACCTGATTAGATTGCGTGAGGTCAAACTATTTTACTCCTGTTTTCTCGTGTTATAATAATAACCGCTTCTCATCACAAATTTACACTCTAACCAAAATGGCTATCGAGTAAATAATACTACATAAAAAGACAATGTGGACTCTCACAATTTAAAGTGTGTTTTGAAATGATATGACTGAATTGTCTCACAGGTCCACATGAAAAGACTCCGTAAGTAATTAACAGTTACACGAAAGAATATATGCATAATCTATTGAGGCTTTGTCTTTTTTTAGACTTGATAATCTCCAGGTTGCACTTGTAATCACAAGTTAAGAAGAAGGCACATATATTTCAAAGCCTTGCTTTTAAAAAAAAGCAGAATTTGAAATGGAGCACATTTGGAAATAAAATAGAAATCAAGCATGCTGTGAAGGACATACGTATATATTCTACATGTGGACACTGTGACTGCAGTTAAAGAGTGGACATTTTTCCACAACTTTGAAATCAATCTCAGAAGCAATTAACAGAATAGTAGTAGACTATATGTTACTGAAATGAAAAGTGAGGGGTTTATATTAATTGCTATACAATCCATCCTGGTGGGATCTACATTTTACCACTGTATATGTCTTTGTAATTTCATTTGTATCAATTTTCCTTATTCTTATCTTGTTTGGTTTCCACCCTCTCTTTAACACATGCCTTTGATGTACAGATAAAGAAAAGTATTTTCATCTTTTTTTTGTGCATGTTAACCTATTAATATTCACCCTTTTTCTAAAGAGGTTTAAATTCCAGAAGTTTGATTGTGCAATTTTTGGCATTAAATTAGTCAGAGCAGCTTGTATGGTTCTCATTTTGTTTTCTCCTTGATTTCACAACAATAAGTTAAGTGACCAAGACCTATGCACAAGACAAGTTCTATCCAAAAAAAAGTTTCTATTTTAAAAAATTATGAAAATATCTGTTTTGCAAAATAAATTAGAAAACTCTTCTTTTTGGGAGAGGGAAAAGTCATAGAGTTGAACATTTAGAGTGTAATTTCTATGAATGTATCCATTTATAGTTTGTACTGGTACAGTGTCTGACAAATTTCCAAAGATGTTTTCTTCAGTGTTTTCTTCAAAGATCTTCAGTGTTTTACGAACATCCGCAGGACTCCACTATCATGTCAGAGACATCTGTTTTGACAATGCTGTGCTGAGAGTTGAAGTAGACCATGGAAAGTGGCCGACGCTCAGTGGGGATGCAGCATGAACTTGCAGCTGTGTTGATGCCATTGGCCTTAAGCTGGCTAAAAACAGTGGCGTGGAATGACGATGCAATGCCCGGGGAGCCAGACAGATGTTGGGGGCACTGGCCCATGCAGTAGTTCATGTGGTAGCCCTCGGGTGCAATGATCCACTCGTCCCACTGGATATCCTTGAACTTGATATAGAAGTCTCTTTTGCAGCACACCGTCACATCGTCGCCACAACGGAGCGAGCGCTTCCTGTGCATGTGTTTGGAGTGGTCGTCACGGAGGCGCACTTTGGCCACCATGAATGGCTGGTAGGTGTTACGGGCAGTGGCATCTAACGAGCAAAGATTCTTCCCGTCTTCTTCGCAGGCGACCTCCATCTGAAGCTTGTGCTGACCACCGTCCAAGAAGGTCTGCAGGGTGCGGGTGATGGGGAAAGTGTGCCAGTTACTCTCCTTGACATGCAACATCTTTTCTATCACCAGGGTCCGATTGGAGCCTGAAGTGCCACTGTCTGCAGACAGGAAGACCTGGGCAATAAGAGGGGAGTCTCTGTGAGGGGAGGAACGAGCATAGATCCACAGAGAGGACTGGAGGACCTGGATGCTTTGGCCACGTTCCTGCAGAAACTGGAAGGTAAGGCTAAGGCTGGCCTTATCACCGCTCCCTCCCTTATCTATGAAACAATGACAGTTGGAAAAACAGCATCCATGTTAATATTTGAGTATTTTACAGCCATATTTGTTATTAGTAAAGTTAAAATTAATGGCTAATCTATCTCCTTCACTTTCTTTTGAGCAGTTTACCTTATCATTGTGTTATTTTTGACAGTTATAAGTTAATAACAAGAACCATCAACTAAATCATATATCACTCTATATATAATTCAAGAAATCGCTGTCTGTCATGATGTCACGATCATAGGACTCGCTATGACATCATTAAAGATCAAAGGCAGACAGACACTCACGATCATAGGACTCGCTATGACATCATCAAAGATCAAAGGCAGACAGACACTCACGATCATAGGACTTGCTATGACATCATCAAAGATCAAAGGCAGGCATCACTGAACGAGTGGTGAGGCAGGTTTCACCATGGTTACTGTTACCATGGTAACCATGTCAAAGCTCAAAGGCAGGTATGCAGAAATGCTTGCTTATACTTGGTTTCTACGGGTATGCACTAGTTTTGTTAATTTCTGAAGTGAAAATAAACTTAAAAGCAAGGCAGTGAGCAGGCAGAAAAGCAGAGGTGCTCTTTTTGCACAGTTAAGTTTGCTCTTGCTAACTGAAACAATGAATCTCGCCTATCTAAATGTGTAAGGATTATATAAGTTATTAGTAAATAAACCCATCATTAACAGAAAGAAGACACCTTTTGCATCCAGCTAGTTAGTGTTTTTGTAGTTTAATATACACTACCGTTCAAAAGTTTGGGGTCACTTAGAAATTTCCTTATTTTTGAAAGAAAAGCACTTTTTTTCAATGAAGATAACTTTAAACTAATCAGAAATACACTAAAAATAAATGGTAAATGACTATTGTAGCTGCAAATGTCTGGTTTTTGGTGCAATATCTACATAGGTGTATAGAGGCCCATTTCCAGCAACTATCACTCCAGTGTTCTAATGGTACAATGTGTTTGCTCATTGCGTCAGAAGGCTAATGGACGATTAGAAAACCCTTGTGCAATCATGTTAGGTCTCCAATGCTGTAATTGCTGCAAATGGAGGATTCTTTGACGAAAGCAAAGTCTGAAGGAAAAAATTATTATTTCAAATACAAATCATTATTTCTAACCTTGTCAATGTCTTGACTATATTTTCTATTCATTTTACAACTCATGGTGGTAAATAAGTGTGACTTTTCATGGAAAACACAAAATAATTGTCTGGGTGATCCCAAACTTTTGAACGGTAGTGTATATACTGTAAGATATTTACAGGAGGGACCATTGTGATTTTGCAGAAACCAATCTTTTCAGTCTGTGTCATTTGGATCCATGTTTTAAGAAGACATTCTCCCCAGTGTCTATGCAATGTCTGCTGATGATGTGAAATTTGATATGTTTTCACTTCTTCAGAGACTGAAAGTTTTCAGCTGAAAGCACCTCATCTGTTTACATTGTTCTATTTTTGAACAGTAATCAAGAGTAACTAGGGGTTATAGCTAATTACTGTTGACCTGCATCACCAGCCCTAATGTTTTAATGGGCTTAAGCACTTCTGAAATATTTACAAGAAGAACGGAGGTCAAACTTTTGCACACTGAACCCATATTGTACATTTTTAAGTTTATAATGTAAAAAAAAAAACCCAAAACACCAAAGATAGTAAAGCTCATGTCGTTTAGTGAAGTGTATTTTCACTCCGAATTAAACAATTTGGGGGTAACCAAACTTTTTTGTATAACTCATACCAGGTTGCAGGTAAAACAGAGGGTTAGAACCGTAGTTTCAGCCTTGTTTTGTTTTTTTTTTTTAATCTATGTGAATTTTGAAGAACCTGAAGCGGTTAACAGGGTCACTCTGAGACCTTGACCTAACGTGTGTATTTTACGCACGGGCATGCAGCCCATGGCTCACACGTGAAGCGCCACATCAAACGGCTATAAAAACAAAAGCAAACACACAACTTACTTATGTCTGCAAAGCTCACTATTTCATAGCCTTGATCTCTGGCTGGTATATTGTTTTCTAGCTCAAGGGTGCCGTCCTGTCTGACGCGCCCAGAGTGCAGTTTGCGCAGCGCGGTGAGCAGCGCGACCCGAGGGACCGTCTGAGTGATGTTCGGTCTCTCTTTCAGGTGCAGCTTGTCCAAGAGTTGCTGTTTGGCGACTTCTATCATCAGCCTTTCTTCTGCCTCCTTATTCATCGCCGACAAGCCGCATGAAGCGCAGCCCGGCGAGCAGCTCACCCGGAGCCCCTTAAACAGCAGGGGTGAGAGAAGCAGAAACGCCGACAGGGGCAAAAACGATGCCATCTTTGTCTGTGAAGTGTACATAAGCTGTGGTTGCACGGGGGAGTGCGTGGGACTGCTAATAAAGAGCTTCAGATCCCGTCGCCCGAGTAGTTCTTCGTAGTTTCCAGAACGTGGTCGGCTTCAGAAATCCCCGCTGGCAGCTGGAAGGCATGAAGGTGGGAAGACGGAGTGATGCTTCGCCCTATGCTGATGGTGAAGATATGTGGGGTAATCCACCAAAACTGGTGACACGTTGGAGGCACGCACCAATGAGCGCATCGGGGCAACGTGGAACTCACTGGCACCGCATCTGTCCGTGCCTACACACACACACCATGCGCACACGCACTGTCGTGAACTCACGGTGACACACTGGATCAAAGCTGAAAGCACTTACCCTTTCACCCATTTTCACGCCTCGCACGTCCCCGCTTAGCAAGTGAATTTTAGGGGACCCTGGACGTGCGCCAGCCCGGAGCGCCCGGGGAGACGGCCGAGGCGGGGTGCGCGCCTTGGTATTTCGGGCAGGTTCCGTCACGTTTCTTCTGCGAGGGTGGCACAGAAGTGTCGGAGGGAGAGGAGGTAAAGAAGAGACTTGTGGTGGCACAACTTGACTCCGTGGTTCTCCTGATATTTCATAATAATGTAAACAATCCAAAATAAACGAAGTCACACGAGTTTACTTTTATGAATGTTTTTTTTTTAAGTCACTTATGTCATGCGAGGACTATAGCTTGTTGAAACGGATCGTAATCCTTTGGTAAAAGGGGGAGATGATGACTTTCTGAATAATTCTACCACATTATAGTCCTGTAAATGCTATTGGTTAATAAGTCCTGTATCTGCTGAACTTAATCTACTCTGGCACGTCATTAAAATAAATTGACTTATTGTGCTGCAGGTACGATGATCCCGTTTCTTTCACCTTGTTGAAGAGTTGGAGTGTTTGCCTGCCGACATGTGGGGGATTTGGGAAACTACAACCAACTGGGCTTTCTTTTCCTTTTTTTCTGTGTACACTCACTGGCCACTTTATTAGGTACACCAGGCTGTTACTGGCTTGGACCTCTGCTGCCTTAAAAAGTGATTTAAACCTTCATGGTATACATTCAGCAACCTGCTGTAAACACTCTTCAGACACACTGGTCCATTTTGAAATGCTAGTATGACACAGTCTGCATCCATGACTCTTCCATAACTTGGAGTTGGAGGAGGCCACAGATACCATAACTGAGTACATAAAATTCTGTAAAGAAAATGTTTTACCTCAGAAAGTAATCACTATGTACCCTAATAATAAGTCTTATACTTCCAAGGAATTAAAACGGTGCATAGTGCAGAAAGATTGCTTTTAAGAATGGGGACATGTTAAGTGTGAAAAATATACAGAAAGAAATTAATTACAAACTAAGAACAGCTAGAGATGAGACGAGAAAGAAATTTGAATCTGAATGCCTAGGAAAAAGTTCTAGGAAATTGTGGGACTCAGTTAAAGTAATGACAAAGATGACTCCATCCAAAAGCTGCATTAATGTAATGAATGAGGACAAAAAGGCAAACGAACTGAATAATTTCTGTTGCAGATTTGAGACTAGAGATTTTTCTCATGAACAAAAAGCTGCTCTGGACGCTATATCAGTTTTAAGCTCTGAAAAAATTATAGTTGACCAGCATGTTGTGGAAAGATTTTTCTCGCGTATGTGCCCCAGGAAGGCATCTGGACGAGACGGGATCTCTGGGCGCTTGCTGAAGTCATGTAGTGAGGAGCTAGCAGAAGCCTGGAGTCCCATCTACCAGAAGTCTTTAGATACGTGTTCTGTCCCAGTAAATTGGAAAAGCTCTATTATAATTCCTGTACCAAAAAAAGCAAGCTGCAAAGAGAATAATGACTATTGTCCTGTTGCACTGACCTCACTGGTAATGAAGTGCCTTGAGAAGATTGTCATTGACATTCTGAAAACTGATTTTGGAGGACTTTTGGATCCTCTGCAGTTTGCTTATAAAAATAATAGAAGTACAGAGGATACCATTTTAACCTTAACTCATTCTGTGTTTAAACATTTGGAGGAGACAACCTCATATGCACGTCTTTTATTGGTTGATTTTAGTTCAGCTTTTAACACACTGCAGCCACACCTTTTAATTAAGAGGTTAAATGATTTTAAAGTGCATCCTGTCATTATTAAATGGTACCACTCATTTTTAACTTATCATAAACAGCAAGTTAGTGTAAATGGAACTTTATCTAAATCCAGAACCCTCAGCACAGGAGCTCCCCAAGGCTGTGTTAGTTCACAATTTTTGTTCACCTTGTACACTGATGAGTGCAGAAGTGTCTATCCAGGCAATCAAATTATTAAATTTTCTGATGACACTGCTATTTTATCACTACTTCAAAAGACTCATGATCTGTCAAGCTATTTTATAGAAATTCAGAGGTTTGTCAATTGGTGTGATGACAGTCATCTCATTTTGAATACTGATAAAACAAAGGAGATGGTGTTTGACCCTCGGGGAGTTGGTGACCACAGGCCTGTGGTCATCCACAACCACACTATAACACAGGTTAGTTCCTACAAATATTTGGGAGTATTTATTGACAATTCATTAACCTGGAGCACACGTACTGATTACCTCTGTAGTAGACTACAACAGCGGCTGCATTTCTTGCGTAGATTAAGAATACATGGCGTTGATAAAGGATTATGCTAATATTTTACCAGGCTGTGTTGGAGAGCTGTATTAGATACAGCATTACAGCTTGGTTTGGCAACCTCTCTGTGAAACTAAAGAACAGAGTGTTGTGTTTAATTCATACAGCATGGAAAATTATTGGAGTTAAAGAGTATTTACCCATGCAGATCTTACACGACCAGGCAGCCTGTAGACAAGCTCAAAAAATAATCAGTGACATGAGCCATGTACTGAACAATGAATACAGTATGTGCGGCTGCCCTCAGGGAGGAGATACAGAGTCCCCGAGTGCAGGTTCAATAGATACAAGAACTCATTTATCCCGACGTCAGTAAAACTTTTAAACTCAGATAAATACGTCAGGGACACTTATAACTCTTGTTCTTAATGACTGCTGTTATATATTTATGTATGTATGTACTTGTATTATTTATTGGGTTTTATTTCATTTATTATGTACTACATCCATTGTGTATGTGTGGATTGTGTGGTTGCAGCACGGGTGACAAGCCCAAGACAAATTTCCCCTTGAGGGACAATAAAGTTTATCTTATCTTATCTTATCTTATCTTATCTTATCTTATCTTATATCCATGATGCTCTGTGCATGCATATTGTTTACAATAAATTCTGACCCCACCATCCAAATGTTGCAGAAAAAATTAAGACTTGGCCCAGGCAATGTTTTTCTGTAATTCTATTATCCAATTTTGGTGACACTGTCAGAATTGTAGCTTCAGTTTTTGGTTCATTGCCGACAGGACGGGCATCAGTTGAGGTCTTCTGCAGCTGTAGCCAATCTGCTTCAAGGGTAAATATGTTGTGGCACCAACCAGCATGCCATATTCAGTCACTGAAATCACCTTTCATCACCATTCTGATGCTGGTTTGAACTTCAGCAGATCGTCTTCACTATGTCTACATGCCAAAATGAATTGAGTTGCTGCCAGGTGACAGAATGATTTGTTAGCTGTGTAAATGAGGGGATGAACTGGTGTATCTAATAAAAAAAAACCCTGTACATTTCCCATTCAACAAATTATGATTATCTCATCACAAATTTAATTTAAGTTAAATTTTCAGGTTCAGATTTAGTCCTGATTACTGAAGAAAATTTACACTTAACTTTGATCATGTACACTATAATTTACTTATCAGACCCAGTAGGTTTACTGTGTGTTGGCGATATTGTGAAAAGAGGTTTGGCACGCAACAATTTAACCTACTGCTATGTATCAACAGTTCTGAAGACAGTGTTATTTTTATTGCCCCACTGAATTTGTTCTGCAAGATTTTGTGTTTTGTGTGTGAAGATTGCAGTACAACAGAATGGACAACAGCAAGTGGACAACAGAATCATGGATAACCCCAAGTCACAAAGATGAATATAAATTAGAAAAACAAAACATGTACAGATAAACCACAGGTATACACAATTTAATAAATGCCATTATGCTATTAACTCTTGTTATATTCATTCTAGAGATCATAAGTTGCTATCCAGTGATAAGACATTATTTTATCTCACAATCATGAGAAAATAACCCATATCCTGAGAATGCATTAATATACTGTACTTGTCATGTTGACAAAGCAGAATGAAAAAAGATAACAAATACAGTGGCTGCTCTGGGCTTCTGTACAATAGGACTTGGGATGAAAGAAACATCTTTTTAGTTCTTCATACAGGAGTCGCAACAGGGTGACTTAAGTCATATAATTTAATTTCATTATGAAGTAGATGGGCAGCTCAGTGGTGCAGTGGTTAGCACTGTGGCAGCACAACAAGAAAGTTGTGGGCTCGATCCCACCCCTGGCCAGCGGTGACCCTTCTGTGTGGAGTTTGCATGTTCTCCCCATCTCTGCGTGGGCTTTGTCTGGGTGCTCCGTTACTTCCCACAGTCCAAAAACATTCACGTCATGTTAATTGGCAGCAACTGGGGATAAGCTGTCCTTATGAATGTGACAGTGAATGGTTGTCTGTCTCTCTGTGCTGGCCTGTCAGGATCTGCCCTCTAGGCAGATGAGGATTTAAAGGAGGGACTCATGGTGCAGGCAGGAGTAAGGTGCAAATAATAATTTATTAACAAAGCTCGGAGAGAAACAAATCGCTGCACGGGGGCTGAAAACAACACGGGAAATCACAGGCTAAATAACTCACAGGAATAAACTAGAAAACAGCACAGCACAGGTAGTCACGGGGAAAATGGCAGGGAATAAACAACAACAAAGCCAGACAGAACACAAGCACAAACTGACATAAATAGGAGAACTGATTAATACGAACGTGAGACAGCTGGGCAAACAATCAGGGGCAGCAGGGAAGAGATTACAGGTGAGAACAATCAAGGGCAATGGAGACAGCACAGGACGGGTGGTGCTGCACAGACAGAGCACATAAGGACCAAAATACAAATAATGATCGCAGCACAGAGAAACAAAGGGCGAGGGCATGGGATAAGAATAGACTGGGGAACATCAAAGACAATAATAGAGGATGGAAGGCAAATAATCATAATAATGAACACAGAGAGGCAAAAAATTAACACAAACCAAACCGCTTTCCAAACAAACCAAGAATACCCCAATCGGGTGGGCAGAGGGGGGCATAGGTATGGCAGGGCAAAACAGGGACATACACAAGGAAAAAATGTTCATCAGGTGGTTGGCCAAAGTCTCACTACCACCAACAGGAGGAGCATGATGCATCTGGTGGCCTACCAATATTCATGGTTGACCAGGTGGAGGAACAGAGTACGTCGGGTGGCCTACCAAAGTCCAAAGGCCACCAGATGGATGAACACAGCACGTCGGGCTGTCTGCCACAGTCCATAGGCCGCCTGACGGAAGAACATGGTACTGTAGAGGCGTTAAGCTCTGGAGCCTTTAACAAGGGCAATATCATAGGAGCTTCTTGCACAGAAGACAACAACACAGAAGCATAACACTCAGGAGATAATGACATGAAAACTCTACCCTCAGAAACTTTAACCTCTGAAGAAGACAAAGAACCTCTAAACTCTGGAGATGACAACATGAAATCTTGCACTCAGGAGATGATGACAAGATGGAAATTTTGCACTCAGGAGATGACAACATGGACATTTTTTAGACTTGGGAGATAACAACATGGACATTTTACACCCTGGAGATGATAACGTGGGACCCTCAAACTCAGGATGTGACAACATGGAAACCTTAACCTCAGGAGGTGCCAGCATGGAACCTAACACCTCAGGAGGTGACAACATGGAACCTTTAAACTCAGGAGATGACAACAAAAAACCTTTAGCCTCAGGAGATGATATGGGAGCCTTTCGCTCTGGAGGAAAAAACATGAAAATTTTTTGCTCTGGAGAAAATAATGGAAGAGCCTCTTGCTCTGGAAAAAACAAGGTAAGAGCCTCTTGCCCTGGAGATAACAGACAATTTTAACTCAGAAGATAATGTTAATCTGGAACCTTTAACCTCAGGAGATAATGACAACATAGAACTTTTAAACTCAGGAGATGACATGGGAGCCTTTTGCCGTGGAGAAAACAAAATAGGAAATTTAAACTCAGGAGATAACATTGGAGCCTTTTGCTTGGGAGAAAACATGGGAGCTTTTTGCTCCAGAAACCACAAAGGAGCTTCTTGCTCTGGAGGCCACAAAGGAGCCTCTTGACTTAGAGACCACAAAGGAACTGTTTGCTCAGGAGACAACAAAATAGGAATTTTTAGCTCAGATGCTAACATAGGGGCCTTAACCTCAGGAAATAATGACGTGGAGATCTTAAACTCTGGAGGTGACACAGGAGCTTCTTGCTCTGGAGATAACACAGAAACTTTAAACTCAGGAGATAATGACAACATGGAAATTTTAAACTCAGGAGCTGGCAACATGAAATCTTTAAACTCAGGAGATGACAATATCGAACCCTTAAACTAGGGAGATGAGACAATGGAACCCTTAAACTCAGGAGATGATAACATGGGCACTTCAACCTCAGGAAATGGCAACACAGAACCTCCAAACTTGGGAGATGATGACATAGAACCTCCAAATTCAGGAAATAATATCATAGGAGCTTTTAGTTCTGTATCAGGTGGCTACAGTGCACTGCCCTCAGAAACAACGCTGAACTCAGGAACCGATGATTGGGGTGTGCTGAGTACAGGAACAAACAGCAAATGCGCACTTGCCCCTGGAACAAATGGTGGATGCACACCAGCCTCTGGGACAAATGGTGGATGTGCACCGGCCTCTAGAACAAACGATTGATGTGCACCAGCCTCTTGGACAGGTGGAGGTCCCCTGACCTCTGGAACAATGAGTGAGGTCCTCTGGCCTCTGGAACGATAGGTTGAGGTCCCCTGACCTCTGGAACAATAGGCGGAGGTCCCCTGACCTCTGGAGCTGATGATAGGTGGGTCGAAGAGCATCCGGCCCAGACGCCTGGAATCCCCCCTCCAATGCAGACACCTTAGACAAGGGAGACAGGCAGGGAGTGAATGAGGTGGCAGCACTATCACCAGAAGCTAGGCAAGTCCCTTCTAAAGTAGATGTTAAAAAATGAAACACAAAGAACTTGCCTTAGCTCCTGGTCCTCTGCTGCTGGGGTGACCACCTTGGGGAAAGCTGGAGCCAGGATGTGCACCTCAGGGGCAGCTGGAGCAGGCTTGTGCACCTTGGAGACTGCTGGAGCTGCTGTGTGCACCTTGGAGACAGCCGGAGCTGTGTCATGCACCTTGGAGACAGCTGTAGCTGTGGAGTGCACTTTGGAGACAACTGTAGCTGTGGTGTGCACCTCGGAGACAACTGTAGCTGTGGTGTGCACCTTGGAGACAACTGGAGCTGTGGTGTACACCACGGAGACAGCTGGCGCTATGGCGTGCACCTCGGAGACAACTGTTGATGTGGTGTGCACCTCAGAGACAGCTGGAGCTAGAGCGTGCACCTCGGGGAGAACTGGAGCAGGGATGTGCTCCTCGGGGGCAGCTGGAGCAGGCTCATGCACCTCGGAGACTGCCGGAGCTGCTGCATGCACCTCGGGGAAAAACAGAAACCAGGGTGGGTGACAGCACACACACAGGGGGGACAGCAGAAGCAGGAGGTGGGGACTCACAAGCATAAGGGGGCTGCCGCTGAGATCCCTCACCCGAAGCAAGCCAAGACTTCTCATTAGGTGGTAATGAGAACCTATCCCTGTTCCGCTGTTCTGTTGTCGCTGAGGGAGATGGACCAGGAGTAGGGCCCGTGGCTGCTGGCAGGGTAACAGATGAGATAGTCTGAGGAGTTGCAGTGGGTGAGGGCACCAGCGTAGAAAATGTGGAAGCTGGCACTGCAGCTACTGGTGGAGCCAGTGTATCAACTGTCCTGGGGGCCAGCACTGCAGCTGCTGTGGGAGCTGGAGTTGCAGCTGTCGTGGGGATGGGTGCTGCCATGGGAGCCAGCGTTGTTGCTGACAAGCTCTGCAGCACTGAAGTGGATGCTGAAGAGTGGCAAGGCGATGTGCTCTCCTCCAACCCGTGGAATGGCTGTGGTGCAGAGGAGAGGCACAGTGAGAGAGACGCCGGAGCCAGGGGACACTTCCTCATTGGCACAAGCTGCGGCACAGGTGGTGAACTCTCCTCTGGCCCGTATGGTGGCTGTGGGGCTGGTTAGAGTTCCGGGGCTGGAGGGTGCGGGGTCAGCTCCGAAAATGTCTGGCGGATGTGGCTGCAGGTAGAAGAGAGCAGCTCACTCACCTCGGGGCAGTCCTGCTGGCTGGGAATCCTCTCTGCAATCTTCATCGCAACCTCCAGGTGAGTAAGAGCCTCCTCCGATGTGCGGGAGGTGCGAGCATCTGAGACAAGGGACTGAAATGTCCACCGCTCACTCGTGTCGAGACCACCGGACCCCTGCTTGCCTGCTGGGTCCTTGTTTGCTGGCTTTGTACTGTCAGGATCTGCCCTCCAGGCAGATGAGGGTTTAAGAGAGAGACCCATGGCGCAGGCAGGAGTAAGGTGCAAATAATAATTTATTAACAAAACTCAGAGAGAAACAAATGACAGCACGGGGGCTGAAAACAACACGGGAAATCACAGGCTAAATAACTCACAGGAATAAACTAGAAAACAGCACAGTAGTCACGGAGAGAATGGCATGGAATAAACAACACAAAGCCAGACAGAACACAAGCACAAACTGACATAAATAGGAGAACTGATTAATAAAAATGTGAGACAGCTGAGCGAACAATCAGGGGCAGCAGGGAAGAGACTACAGGTGAGAACAATCAAGGGCAATGGAGACAACACAGGACGGGTGGAGCTGCACAGACAGAGCACACAGGGACCAAAATACAAATAATGATCGCAGCACAGAGAATCAAAGGGCAAGGACATGGGATGACAATAGACTGTGGAACACCAAAGACAATAACAGAGGGCGGAAGGCAAATAATCATAATAATGAACACAGAGAGGCAAAGAGTGAACACAAAATGTGGACATGATCCTAAGATCATGCCCCAGACCATGACATGGTTCTGTGATGGGCTGGCGATCTGTCCAAGGTGTGCTGTCCTCTTGCCCAAAGATGCTCGGATAGGCTCCCCATTCTCTTCTTGGTGGGCATATTTATATTTATGAACTCAGTAATGATATAAACAGTTAAGGTAGATACAATAAAACAAATCTCCTGCCAAAGTGGGCAGCTGTCAAACTGGGAAAAGAAAAGTAGAGAAAGAACATCTGTTGCACAATATTAAGTCCTACCATTTGATTAAAGGCATATAAACATATCAGCCATCATAATGAACTGATATTTTAATCGAAAATAAAAATTGGTGGAATATTTTTGTAGAATGTAGAATGTTGCCTACATATTGAAACTATATAAGTTTTAGTTTATATTTTTCACATTTGTCGTATAGTTTTGTTTAAAGTAGATTTATATTGTTATAGAACATGTCTATGCTTTGTTCTGTATTTTGAATGAGTGATGTTGGCTTATAGCCTATTTATATTTTCACTATGATACAATAGTGTATAATATGAACCCCACGAAGATGTAATTGCTTAGCCAAAGGTAGTAGGAAACAAACAACAAACCAATCTATCATTGACAAATCTCACAGTGGGTATAGAAAAGAATTACCCCACTCCTCTTCAAAATAATCACATTTGTTGCTTTGCAGCCTGAAATGAAGATGGACAATGCAATTCATTGCATCCAATTGAAAGATACAACAGCAACAGGTCAGAAAAAAAAACAAATCACATTGTTGGATAAAGGATCTCCTCTTGGGGTCAGCATTTTGTTGAACTACCTTTTACTTTAATAGCAGCTTGGCCTCTGAGCCATGCAAGGAGGGAGAGAGAGAGACTATTAATCTTCACAGGAAGTTACACATCTATTCACCCTTCCTATTCATCCATGGATGAATAGGAATATCCATCTGGATGGATGAATGGATAGGTAGTTATAGTTACAGCAGACCTTATTAATTTCCTGAACAATCACAACAAGATCCAATTAGTACAAATAATACAAACTGGTAATGCATACTGTTTATAAATAAAGATTAAAAATAGAGTAAAAAGATGACAAAAGTTATTAAGTGCTTAATACAGTTAAAGTGCTAAAAATTATTGCACATGGGGCCAGTGTCCGGCCATGCCAGGGTGGCGGTACACCGTCTCTGGTTGCTTGGCTGCCCACCCCCCACACACACACGCACACACAGTCACACACACACATACAACCCCAAACATTATGCCCTCTCAGGTCCTGAAGTCCCTGATACCAGCAACAGACCAGGGAACTCATGTTACTGCTGATAAAAAAAACAGGGTTACACATGTCAGATGATGCTAGCTAAATGACTCTGCAGGCAGCATGGGTTATTGATCACCTCACCTCAATGAGCGGCTAGTGAGAGCCTCAGCTGATGATCAGAGCCTCCTGCATCTCTGACTGTCCCCTGGCTGCTGCCAATACAAGCCTGCCCTGTTCCAGCAAAGGGAAATCTCTGTTTAGTTCCACCCTGTGCTCGTTCATGCATCCCAGTTCACCTCGCATTAATTTATCATCTGCTAATCTTTTTTTGTGACAGCCCCCTCCCAAATAAAACGTACCCTATCTTCCATGTTGCTTGAAATGAAAGGCAACACACACTCTTGTCCTCGCCAAATAAAACTACAAACCTGCACACACAAACAAGTAGCCACTACAATGAATTTTGTCCTACCTTTGCTGTTTTGTCATTATAAATCATATTTGAGAGGAAACACACAGGACCGTAGTTATGCTGTTTGTAGCCAGAGATTGATTCCATAGGATCGCCCAGTTGGAGGTGGAATGACCTCTGACAGAACTCGCACTGGTTCTGCTGTTAAAGCAGAGATTGTCACAGTCGTCATCTGGCAGGTAGGGGATAAGCGAAGGTGGACTCTCTTCTGTCTTTAGTCAGCCTGCATATTTATTTAATTTTACAAATCTCAACAAGTTCCTCTCTGCAATGTGTTTACATTACACTGGCACAGGAGTGGTGTGGGTGGCCACACTGCTCTGCAACTCTGCTCTACCACTGCACTGCTGAAGTGATTCAAAGTTGGTCAGCCCTCAAAGGCCCCCTACTGGCCTGGAATTTTAAGTATTTGTCTGCCCTGTCTGCAAGCTCAGTGCCTCTATTAGGAATTTTATTTTAATAACTTAAAAATTTTCTTGAGGGCTTGCAGCTGCGCTCCCTCCAGCAGGTGGCTCCCCAGGCAACTGCTTATATGGCCTATTCCTCAGGCCGATACTGCAAACATACACACACGCACACACACACACGTCTATCTGTTCTTTTTCAGGTGCAGATATCAGGCCCGTGTGGCGATCTTCTCAGAAGCAGCAACTGTTTCTTATGTTTTCTTGTCATTTGTTTTTCTTTCTTTCTTGTCCCCCCACTCCTTGACCTCCGTCTCTTCCAACCATTTCATATCTCTTCAATTCCCTCCCCCACTCCTCCCTGTCAGGTCCAGCATAAGTATGCATAAGATAATACAAATAAAGTATTAAAGTTATTATGAAGCAAGAGGAGTCTATAAATTCTATTTATTTAGCATTAGGCTGTCAACCTGCTGTCAACCTGCTGTCAGAGCCTGTCATTCGGTGGATTTTGGTTGATTTTGTGGCTTATATTAATCATATATTCCATACCTACATATGTATAGACATATTAGAATGTTTAGTGATTACATATGTGGAATGACCTCACGCCTATGAACAGGACAAGAGGTCTCAACCGCCAGCGAGGATCAAAGAGCAGACAGAGTCGCAGCGGTGGAGACCGGATCGATCTCCCTGACCACCCAGGGTCAGGTGGAGGAGACGGAGGACAATGGAGGGGGGATTATGTTAATGCGGGATGTCAGCATGAGACATGTTAGGGAGGTGAAGCTGATACTAAACTTTGATTTATAAAGTCACATCGCTTCTTCATTCCTAACTCCCTACACTGGTGACCAGACGTGAGCATGGAACAGAGACGTTCTCCCGCGATTAACTCATCAGAGGCGACCCAGGCAAGCGCCGGTGCACATGCAGACAGGGGAACGGATGGAAGACGTTCCCCCACGGCAGAAGCTACAGAGAGGGCTCAACCGAGCACCATCCCCAGCCCCGCCGTGAGAGCAGAAGAAAGGCGCTCTCACCCGGCGGACACATCAGGGACGGCCCACACAAGCGCCGTCACCGTCAAGCTGCCAGAATTCTGGCAAGAAGACCTGAGCTCGTGGTTCCAGCAAGCTGAGGCTCAGTTTGCACTGGCGGGCATAACGGCGGACGAGACGAAGTTTTATCACATCGTTGCCAAACTCGACGCTGCCACGTCAAGATGTGCGCGGAGCATAATCCAACAGCCGCCCGCCCATGACAAATACAGAGAACTTAAGGCGACCATCGTCAAGAACTTCGTCCCCTCAGCCGAGGAGAGAGCAGAGAAGATCCTGGCGATCTACAGCCACAGAGGATGCAGACCCAAGGCCCTCATGGAGGACATGCTGCAGCTCAAGGAAGAGGACAACGACAACTTCCTCTTCCAACACATCTTCCTCAGCACTCTGCCGCCACACATGAGAGGGACGCTGGTCAACATGCGGTGCAGCACCCAGCAGAACTTCCGCGCGCTGGCCCGAGAAGCGCAGCGGCTCATCAACGCCTGCGGCGAACAGATGGCCACAGCAGCATCCGCAGATCTCAGCGCGGAAGCCCAGAGCAGCGGAGAACCACAGGCAACTGAGCAGAGCCCGCCCACCATGGCGGCAACACGACCAAGGCGCAGCAAGCGGAACGACATCTGCTATTACCACCACCGTTTCGCCGAGAGGGCATACAAATGCGTGCCCCCCTGCAAATTTAAAAAGTTCGGGAAACGCCAAATCCGAGAACCGTTAACAGCCGCGGCTCTCGGCGAAAAAAATAAGCTGCTTTATGTGACTGACGGACACACCGGGAGACAGAGTTTTATCACCCCTTCCCACGCAGACCGGGCCATGGGTCCCCGGGGAAATGGAGCGATGGCAGCCAACGGCTCGATCATCGACACCTTCGGTGAAAGGAACCTGCCTCTTTGCATCCACGTCCGCAACTATAGATGGACATTTATTGTAGCGGCGGTGAGTTTTAACTTGTTGGGCGCTGACTTTTTGTGTGCACATGGGTTGTTAGTCGATCTAGCAAATAGGCGCTTGGTTAATGCACTGTCATTTGCTTCTATCCCCTGCTCAGCTCGAGTTTCTCCACCACCCGTGCAGGCCAGCGTCACAACAGCAGGAGGTAAGTTTGACCAACTCCTCACCCAATTTCCAGCACTCACAGTTCCAAAATTTTCAGCGACAGTAGCGAAACACGGGGTTGAACACTTCATCCCCACAACAGGCCCACCCGTGTTCGCCAAAGCTCGGCGCTTAGACGCGACCAAGCTCGCCATAGCACGGGACGAGTTTGCCACCCTGGAAAAATTAGGCATTATTAGACGCTCGAAAAGCCCCTGGGCATCGCCACTCCACATGGTCCCGAAAACCGACGGTTCTTGGAGACCTTGCGGCGATTACCGCAGACTAAACAATGCGACAGCGCATGACCCCTACCCAATTCCTCACATCCAAGATTTTTCACTACATCTGGCGGGTGCGCGCATTTTTTCTAAAATAGACCTGGTCCGCGGCTATCACCAAGTCCCCGTTCGAGCAGAAGACATTCCTAAAACGGCTGTAATAACCCCTTTCGGTCTTTTTGAATTTTTGCGGATGCCGTTCGGCCACAAAGGCGCTGCTCAAACCTTTCAGCGTATGATGGACACGGTATTACGCGACCTCCCCTTCGTGTTCGTCTACCTCGACGATATGCTGGTAGCCAGCCCGTCAGAGGAAGAACACGAACAACACCTCACTACAGTTTTTCAGAGACTAGAAGAGCACGGGTTAATAATCAACCCAGCCAAATGCAAATTCGGCGTGTCACAAATTGATTTTTTGGGACACAGAGTTTCACCGAAGGGGGCAGTCCCATTGCCAGACAAAGTCCGCGCGGTAAAAAATTTTCCACGACCACAAACGGTCTACTCGCTGCAAGAATTTTTGGGAATGGTGAATTTTTACAACCGTTTCCTCCCCCGCGCAGCTCAACTCATGCAGCCCCTGTATGCCGCGCTCAGAAAACAAAAGCCTTCCAACGCGGTCGAATGGACCCCGGAGCGCGAACATGCCTTCGCGGAAGTAAAAAGTGCTCTAGCGAATGCCACATTGTTGGTTCACCCCGATCCCTCGGCCCGCATAGTGTTAACCACAGACGCTTCAGATCTGGCCATAGGGGCAGTCGTGGAGCAACATGTTGGCGGAACCTGGCAACTTTTAGCATTTTTTAGCAAATCTTTAAACCAAACCGAGCGTAAATACAGCACTTTTGACAGGGAGCTGCTAGCGCTTCATTTATCCATCCGCCACTTCCAGTTCTGGTTAGAAGGGCGGTGCTTAACGGCTTTTGTAGACCACAAACCGCTCACTTTTGCGATGGCTAAAATTTCAGAACCATGGTCAGGCAGGCAACAAAGACAGCTAGCTGCAATTTCAGAGTTCACCACAGACATTCGACATGTGGCAGGCAAACTTAACGTGGTAGCAGACTGCCTCTCTCGCGCTGTGACATCGCCAGAGCACGAGGAGACAGATTATACTACCTCAGCCGCAGAACTCTTCGCCAACGCGGACGCGTACACGGCCCCAATTCACGTAGGGATAGATTATGCAGCCATGGCAGAGGAACAAAGCAGCGACGCGGACGTGCGCGCGCTCCTGTCTGGACCAACAGGGTTAAGACTGGAGGAAAGGGGTTTACGTAACGGTGTACCCCCCCTAATCTGCGTCGTTTCAACCGGCCGACCTCGCCCGGTAGTCCCAGCTGCATAGCGCCGCCGCATTTTCGACTCGGTTCACTCCCTCGCGCACCCAGGGGTGCGCGCCTCGGTTAAAATGGTCGCAGAAAAGTTTGTTTGCCCGGGCCTGTGCAAAAATGTAAAGGAATGGGCAAAAACTTGCATGTCTTGTCAGCGCTCCAAAATACACAAACACACAAAAGCTCCTCTAGAGCCTTTTTGAATCCCAGCCAGAAGGTTTGACCACATTCATGTCGACCTCGTTGGACCACTACCTTCGTCTCAGGGTTTCACACACCTGTTAACGATGATAGACCGTACTACGCGCTGGCCTGAGGCGGTCCTTTTGGTGTCAACCACAGCTGCGGAAGTCGCTCGCGTTTTTTTAACAAACTGGGTGGCACGTTTCGGCGTCCCATCGGACATCACGTCCGATAGGGGGCCTCAATTTGTCTCAGAGCTTTGGTCAGCCATGGCCAGCAGCTTAGGGGCGACAATTCACCGCACCACTGCATATCACCCTCAGGCTAATGGGTTATGCGAGCGTTTTCACAGATCTTTAAAGGCCGCCCTCAGGGCCTCACTAACGGATACAGATTGGGTGAATAAACTTCCCTGGGTTTTATTAGGGTTGCGTTCTGCGCCTAAAGAGGATCTAGACGCCTCCCCAGCAGAATTAGTTTTTGCACAACCTCTCAGACTCCCAGGTGAGTTTTTACCAGAGAACCCAGAGCCCGGGCATCTTCCAGCCCTGAGGCCTTTAGGCAGCACCGGACCGGACACTCTCCCCGGACCGGCACATCACTCTTTTCCACGGGTTTTTGTCCCCCAAGCTTTAAAAAACGCCGAGTTCGTTTTTGTTAGGCACGAAGCTTTAAAATCAACCCTCCGTCCACCATACGACGGACCATTCAGAGTACTGGAACCTGGTGATAAGCATTTTGTGCTTGATTTAGGGGACAGAAAAGAAACAGTCAGCATTGACAGACTTAAACCTGCCTTCTTGTTGAGAGACGAACCTGCACGGGTGGCGAGAGCACCTCGGCGGGGTAGACCCCCCAAGAAAAAAAACTCAGCCCCCCTGCAGGGAACAAATAACCACTCTCCTCCCCAAGCTGCAGATTCCTTACAGGAGGGTCCCACCACGACGCCAAAGCGGACCCACAGCAGATTCGGGAGAAGATTAAAACCCAGACGGCACAGGGACTGATACAAATTGACCAAGAGTTGTTAACTGTGTTATCAGATTGTGCCGTGACAGTTCTAAGGATGATTTGTGATATTACTATGCTGTTGTTGTTACCACTGAATTCTCTACAGGAGCATGACTGCTGGAAAGATTTTTCCTCGTTTTCCCTGTCAAGAGGTTAACAGTATAATATGTCATAGAGATTATCTTAAACTGTAAACTTAATTTGATTGTCCTTTTCTTAGTCGTTTGGGGGGGCTGTGGCTTATATTAATCATATATTCCATACCTACATATGTATAGACATATTAGAATGTTTAGTGATTACATATGTGGAATGACCTCACGCCTATGAACAGGACAAGAGGTCTCAACCGCCAGCGAGGATCAAAGAGCAGACAGAGTCGCAGCGGTGGAGACCGGATCGATCTCCCTGACCACCCAGGGTCAGGTGGAGGAGACGGAGGACAATGGAGGGGGGATTATGTTAAATGTGGGATGTCAGCTTTGATATGCAATGTCTTTTGTTGAGTGTGGGTATAAGTATGAAGGTCTGACTGCGTTCGACTTCTTATTCTGCTTCTGCACCGAGATGAGACATGTTAGGGAGGTGAAGCTGATATTAAACTTTGATTTATAAAGTCACATCGCTTCTTCATTCCTAACTCCCTACAGATTTCTGTGTTTTGGTGCTTGGTTTTTGACTACCTTTTTTTGGCTTCTGAGAACTGAATTTGGATTACGAACTGGACATCCTAGTTTCAACCCCTGCCTGATTTAAGACGCCAATAGCGGCATCTACGGACTGGGAAATGAGAGTGGAGCAGAGCGGCCCGCCATTCAGCTAGCTAAACAGCTGTTCATTAGCTGTTTAGTCAACATAAATAGTCCGGGATCATGGGTGCTAAGAAAGCTCAGCAGACTGAGGAAGTGGATGATATTAAAATATTGCTCGACTTCTTGGCTGAAGAGATTTCTGCTGTTAAGCTGCTGATTTTTGTTGTCTATCAATGTGATTATAGGAAGAAAAAGTATACCAAAAATATTAAATATAAAAGAATAAGAACTGAAGAATCTATGTATTTACTGGCAAAGGAATTATTAATACAAGACTGGAAGATAGTTTATGATGAAAATGATATAAATAAAGCATATGATAAATTTTTACAAATATTTCAATCATTGTACAATAAAAACTGTCCTATAAAACAATACAGTGACAGACAACAAAACAAAAATAGTCCTTTGGTCACCAAGGGGTTAATAAATGCATGTAAAAAGAAGAATACATTATATAAACAATTCATTAAGTGCAGAACAGTGGAGGCTGAGATCAAATATAAAAGATATAAAAACAAGCTTACTAATATAATAAGGACTTGTAAGAAAGAATACTACAACAGAATATTAGAGGATAATAAAAATAACTTAAGAGGAATATGGCAAGTACTCAATGGGATTATTAGTAACCGACCTAAGAATGCTAATTATCCAGAATATTTTATTGAAAATGACAATTTGATAAATAATATGGAGGATGTGGTCAGTGGTTTCAATAATTTTTTTGTAAACGTTGGTCCTGAATTAGCAAAACCAACAGTGACACCAGAAACAAACAACAGTGGTTCTGTGAATGAAATAGAAGATAGAAATCCAAACACAATCTTTTTGGGTGCAGTTACTGAAAAGGAAATTATCGAGACTGTGAGTAAATTTAAGAACAAAAAATCAGCTGACTGGAATGAAATTGACATGACAATAGTGAAAAAAGTAATTGAAGGAATTGTTAAGCCACTCACCCACATCTGTAACCTGTCATTTCAAACTGGTAAATTTCCAAACAAAATGAAAATAGCAAAAGTAATACCACTATACAAAACAGGAGACAGTCATTGTTTCACACATTACAGGCCAGTCTCTTTACTCTCACAATTCTCCAAAATACTTGAAAAAATCTTCACTAAGAGACTGGATGATCTCATTGAAAAACACAACCTCCTTACAGGCAGCCAGTATGGTTTTAGAGCAGATAAATCTACATCTTTGGCAATGATCAAACTTATAGAAGAAATTACTAGTTGTATAGATAAAAAAAAGTTTGCTGTAGGAGTATTT
This sequence comes from Pholidichthys leucotaenia, assembly GCA_020510985.1. Lineage (NCBI taxonomy): Eukaryota > Metazoa > Chordata > Actinopteri > Cichliformes > Pholidichthyidae > Pholidichthys > Pholidichthys leucotaenia. The sequence goes on along the minus strand of CM035837.1, from coordinate 83,027,117 downwards.
ATAGATTTAAAGAAAGCTTTTGACACCATCGACCACAGAATTTTACTGAGGAAATTGGAAAGGTATGGGATAAGAGGGGTTGGACTGAGTTGGGTGGAAAGTTATTTAAGTAACAGACAACAATTTGTTCAAATTGGTGAGCACAAGTCACCCTTCATGAACATCACTTGTGGTGTGCCCAAGGGGTCAGTTTTGGGACCCAATCTCTTTATCTTATATATAAATGACATACGCCAAGTATCAAAAATTCTGAAATTTATTTTGTTTGCAGATGACACAAATGTTCTTTGCACTGGTGAGAATTTGCAGCAGGTTTTAGAGGTGGTCACAACTGAAATGAAAAGGTTAACGCAGTGCCTCAACAAAAATAAATTATCTCTAAATCTGAAAAAAAAAACAAAAAACCCAACAAAGATTATGTTGCTTGGAAATTATAAAATAAATCATGAAATAATGGTAACGATAGATGATACCAGAATAGAAACAGTGCTAGAAAATAAGTTTCTGGGGGTGACGCTAGACAATAAAATCTGCTGGAAACCTCACATCAGTCACATCCGGGCCAAGTTGGCAAAATGTATAGGGATACTGGGGAAGACAAGACACATCTTGGACTATAAATCATTGTTCTTACTGTACAATTCACTGTTTCTACCATATCTTAACTACTGTGTAGAGGTCTGGGGAAACACCTACAAGACCAACCTACAGTCAATATGCAGATTACAAAAAAAGCTATAAGGATAATAAATAATGTTGGATATAGAGACTATACCAACTCGTTGTTTTTAAAGTCACATGTCATAAAGTTCATCGATTTAGTTAAACTTAAGACAGCACAAGTAATGTACAGGACAATTAATAATCAACTCTCAACTAATATACAAAAAAATTCAAAAAAGGAGACAATGATTATAATTTGAGAGGAGACTTAAACTTTACAAAACCTAAGGTACAAACAGCTAAGAAAAGTATTGTATGTGCATATCTGTCTGTGGGGTGGATTTGTGGAACAGTCTGGAGCTGGAGCTGAAACTATGTACAAACAGAAATCAATTCAAAAATAGGTATAAACATTATTTGCTGAAAGAATATATGTTAGAAGGGTAGTATTTATATGTACGATTCACTATGCTCCCTCTGGGACACTATGGAATGGTAGGTGGGACAGTACTGTGTATATCTGTGTTGTTTGGGGCTGGGTTTTGATGTATGGACTGTATGTATGTTGGGATGGATGGGTGTTAATGTTGATATGTACAAAATATAGTTAATTGTCTACTTGGGGTCTTAAATGAAGTAATTTGTATATATTTCACATGGGTTGTATTTAGGGAAAAGAGGAGTTGAAGTAAATAAGTTCACTTCTTCCTTCTCCCTTTCCAAGCACTGTATACTGTCACTTTTATTGCACTTGTCATTTGTTTTGTTTTTTTACTTTTTTGTTCGAAATAAAGTATCTATCTATCTATCTATCTATCTATCTATCTATCTATCTATCTATCTATCTATCTATCTATCTATCTATCTATCTATATACAGCACATATCAAATATGAGCAGAGCTCCTCTTGGCAAAGTAAATCTGTTAGCCACAAAGGCAAGCAGATATCTCTAATGCTTGCCAAGCTGCTGGACAGGGCAGGTTAAAAATAAATAAATAAATACAAAGCATTATAGCACCTACAGTTGCAATCAAAAATTTATTCAACCCCCACTGCCCATTTGGATTTTTGGGAGAATGTACATATTAACAGCTGCTTGCAATAAACAAATCAAACAAGAACAATTTAAATAGCTCAGCACAACTAATATTACAAATGATTTCTCCAAATTCAACACAAAATGCCACTTTTAATGACTACTGCAGTCTCGAAATTATTCAGCCTTTTCATGTCAAGCACCTTTAGCACTTAGTAGAGCACTCTTTTGTTGTTATGACCTGCTACAAATGTGATGAATAGCCAGACACCAGCTTCTGGCAGTGTTCCTGAGGCATCTTAGCCCATTCCTCATAGGCAAAGGCCTCCAGTTCACTAATCTTATTGGGTTTGCATGCTGTAACTGCTTTTTTGCCCAGTGGCCACAGGTCAGTCTGTGGTTGTACTGGGCATCTTCCAGGTGTGAATGTGTATCTGTGTGAGTGTGAACAGGTTGCCCTAGGGAGACTGCCTCTCAATAGATCTTTCCTGTATAAAAAGGTTAAAATGGTTTTCAAATCCCACCAGAGATTTTCAATGGGGTTCAAGTCAAGCAACTGTGATGGCCACTCTAGTATTTTCCAGGACTTCTTCTGGAGTGCCAAAGAAAGCAAAGCAGCTCCAGAGCATTACTGATCCACCAGCATGCTTCACTGTAGGCAGGGTGTTCTTTTCAGCACAAGCTTCATTCTTCCTCCTTCAGACAAACTGCTGATCCATAGGCCCAAAAAGTTCCAGTTTTATTTCATTGCGCCACAGAACAGAATCCCCAAACCTCTTTGGCTTATTTATATACCCATTTATATGCCCAAACTATGACAACCAGTTTATGAAGAAAAAGTCACAAATTTATGAGAAGAAATACAGAATTTCAAATTTACAAGAAAAAGGTCACAAATCTATGAGAAAAGTTGCACATTTATGAGAAAAAAACTAGCATATTTATACGATACGATACCAACTTTATTTATAAAGCACTTTTAAACTCCAATATGCCAAAGTACTGCACACCAGAGTACATAACACAAAACAAACCACAAGCTATAGAAATAAATAAAACATAGTTAAAACAAAAAAAAAAGTTTAAAGGGCAATAAAGCAAGTAAAATGATAAAGCACAATAAACAATTCAAAGACAACTCCAAATTCCATTAAAGTTGGTACGTTGTGTAAAATGCAAATAAAAACAAAATACAATGATTTAAAAGTCCTTTTCAACCTACAGTGGTGTGAAAAAGTATTTGCCCCCTTCCTGATTTCTCTCTTCTTTTTTTTGTATGTTTGTCACATTTAAATGTTTCAGATCATCATGCAAATTTAAATATTAAACAAAGCTAACACAAGTAAACACAAAATGTAGTTTTTAAATGAAGATGTTTATTATTAAGGGAAAAAAGATCCAAACCTACATAGCCCTGTGTGAAAAAGTGATTGCCCCCTAAACCTAATAACTGGTTGGGCCACCCTTAGCAGCAACAACTGCAATCAAGCGTTTGCGATAACTGGCAATGAGTGTTTTACAGCACTGTGGAGGAATTTTGGCCCACTCATCTTTGTAGAATTGTTGTAATTCAGCCACATTGGAGGGTTTTCAAGCATGAACCGCCTTTTTAAGGTCATGCCACAGCATCTCAATCGGATTCTTGTCAGGACTTTGACTCGGCCACTCCAAAATCTGCTTCGAGACGAAACAGCCTGCTTGAAGGAGCCCTGTCTGAGGAGAGAGCCCTACCTGAGTGGAGCCCGACCGGATGAGGGCCTGCTTGGGAGAGAGCTTTGCCTGGAGGACAGCCCCTGGCCGGAGGAGAGCCCTGCCAGAACAAGAGGAGGCTACTGGTCCCAGGAAGATGGCTGAAGGAGGGCACAACTGAGGCAGGGCTCCTTCAAGCAGGCTCTCTCATCTGGGAGGGCTCTCTCCTTATGGCAAAAGCTCTCCTCTGGACTGCCAGAGCATCTTTTATCATTTATCATGTGGAGCCACAGGTGTTGCACATCCCCAATCAACACAGGTGCTGCAGATCATTGTCTTGCTGAAATGTCCACCCTCGTTTTATCTTCAGCATCTCGGTAGATGGCTACAGGTTCTTATCAAGGATGTCTCTGCACATTTGTCCATTCATTTTTCCTTCAATTATATGAAAACTGTTTGTACCATGGGCTGAAAAACACCCCACACCATGATGGGATGTGCAGTGCAATTTCTCCTCCAAACATGCTGTGTGTTGTGGCATCCAAAAAGTTCAATTTTGGTCTCCGCTGACCAGACTATATTCTCCCAGTATTTTCCTTACTTGTGTAAATGTTGTGCAGCAAACTTTAAACAAGCTTTTTGATCAGCAATGGAGTCTTGCGAGGTGAACGGGCATAGACCCCATATCGGTTGAGTGCATTACTTATTATTTTCTTTGAAACAGCAGTACCTGCTAACACTGGGTCTTTCTGGAGCTCTCCATGAGTGATCTTTGGCTCTTGGATAGCTATTCTGAAAATTATTTTTGACTCCTCCATCAGAAATCTAGCGAAGAGCTCCTGGTCATGGACGGTTTATGGCAAAATGAAGTTCTTTCCGCTTACGAATGATGGCTCCAACAGTGCTCAGAGGAACATTCAGCAGTTTAGAAATGTGCCTGTAACCAATGCCATCATTATGTTTTGCAACAAGGTTGTGAAGGTCTAGAGAGAGCAAACCTTTGTAAAAGGCTATCAGTCAGAGCTTAACCAGCTGAAATTAATTTGCACTGATGGGGGATGGGATGGCTTCCCAAATTCTGATGGATTTCTGCTGGTTTCTTGGCTTTCTATACTTTTTTGCATCTCTTTGTTTTCATGTGTTCAACACTTTTTCCCTGTGTCATTCCACTTTGTTAAATATAACTTGTTTTGTGAACACAGTTGCTTTGATTTCTTGGTATGTATGGATTACTTGGGTTGTTACTGGTATCTGGTGAAAATCTAAGGACAACGGCTCCATCAGAAATACGTTTAATGAGAAAAATGTTGACATGTTAAGTACTTATTTTCCCTGCTGTATGTCCGTCTCAGTCTTTTGTCTGGTCTTGCATCCTGGTCATTGTTGGCAAGTCAATATGCTTCAGCCTTGCCTGAATTTATGCCAAGCCTGTTTTGTATCATTTGTCTTGCCTAGTCAGTTTAGCCTTGTTTTTCAGCCCTAGAACTATACTTTTGTTTCATTTAATAAATCTGCAAACTATGAAGTCCCGTGTTTGGGTTCTGTATTCCACCCCGAAGGGGCTCAACCATGACATACAAAGTCTTGGAGGATGCCATTGATGGAGCTCGCTTCTTTAATCAGTTAATGGAGTTTGTTTCTGTCCAATGAATGAGCACACCCCACCCCCACCAGGACAGCACACCACATCGTAAAACAAAGCTTTAAGGACCACAGTCTGGTGAAAGGAGCACAGCAAGGGTTTACAAATATTTAAAGAATGCAGCCTTCATAAAAAATACAATCTGCTTTGACTCTTTTTGTACACTGCCTTCATGTGACTGGACCAGTCCAGTCTATTATCCAGCTACACTCCCAAGTACCTGTAGCTGGAGACGAGCTCCACCTTGGTTCATTGGAGTCAGCTAGATGCTTTTTTTTTTAGGAACTGGGACCAAACATGATGTCTTTCACAGAGGTGGGATCCTCTGCAACCGCAGGCTCAGATTAAACATATATGTATGTGAGGATTTCACACAGCTGACTGGAGCAAGATTCGGGGCAAATCCCATCAGGCCCAGATGCTTTTTCCATGCTTTAGTCTGTCCAGTTTCCTGCTAACCTGCAGTGGGTGGAGTGTTAGGGGTGCTGCTAGTGGTGAGGAGGTAGATGTGGTAGCAGGTGGTGAGGGGGTGGTATATTCTTTGGCAGCAGGCAGTGGGAACATTCAATTTTTTTCCTTCAACCACTGTGTAGAAGAATGGAAAGGCGGTTGGTCCACATGACCTGTGGAGGTATGGAGGTGTTAAGGAGAGATGGCGGTGGACTTTTTAACCATATTGTTTAACACACTCTTGGAGAGTGACAGGATGCCCCAGGAGTGGAAAAGAAGTATTTTGGTACCGTACCAATTTTCAAGAACAAGGGGATGCTCAGAGCTGTAGTAACTACAGAGGCATAAAGTTGATCAGTCACATTATGAAGCTATGGGAAAGAGTTGTTGAAGCCAGGTTAAGAGGAGAGGTGACAATCAATGAGCAGCAGTACGGTTTCATGCCAAGAGAGAGTACTACAGATGTATTGTTTGCTCTAAGAGTGTTGATGGAGAAGTATAGAGAAGGGCAGAAGGAGTTGCACTGTCTTTGTGGATCTAAAGAAAGCATATGATTGGATGCCATGAGAGGAGGTGTGGCACTGTATGAAAAAGTCAGGAGTGGCAGGGAAGTACAGTGGGGTAAAAAAGTATTTAGTCAGCCACCAATTGTGCAAGTTCTCCCACTTAAAAGATGAGAGAGGTCTCCAATTTTCATCATAGGTATACCTCAACTATGAGAGACAAAATAAGAAAAAAAAATTCCAGAAAATCACATTGAAGGATTTTTAATGAATTAATTGGTAAATTCCTCAGTAAAATAAGTATTTGGTCAATAACAAAAGTTCATTTCAATACTTTGTTATATACCCTTTGTTGGCAATGACAGAGGTCAAACGTTTTCTGTACGTTTTCACAAGGTTTTCACACACTGTTGCTGGTATTTTGGCCCATTCCTCCATGCAGATCTCCTCTAGAGCAGTGATGTTTTGGGGCTGTCGCTGGGCAACACAGACTTTCAACTCCCTCCAAAGATTTTCTATGGGGTTGAGATCTGGAGACTGGCTAGGCCACTCCAGGACCTTGAAATGCTTCTTACAAAGCCACTCCTTCGTTGCCCGGGCGGTGTGTTTGGGATCATTGTCATGCTGAAAGACCCAGCCACGTTTCATCTTCAATGCCCTTGCTGGTGGAAGGAGGTTTTCACTCAAAATCTCACGATACATGGCCCCATTCATTCTTTCCTTTACACGGATCAGTCGTCCTGGTCCCTTTGCAGAAAAACAGCCCCAAAGTATGATGTTTTCACCCCCATGCTTCACAGTAGGTATGGTGTTCTTTCTCCTCCCAACACGACAAGTTGAGTTTTTACCAAAAAGTTCTATTTTGGTTTCATCTGACCATATGACATTCTCCCAGTCCTCTTCTGGATCACCCAAATGCTCTCTAGCAAACTTCAGACGGGCCTGGACATGTACTGGCTTAAGCAGGGGGACACGTCTGGCACTGCAGGATTTGAGTCCCTGGCGGCATAGTGGGTTACTGATGTAGCCTTTGTTACTTTGGTCCCAGCTCTCTGCAGATCATTCACTAGGTCCCCCCATGTGGTTCTGGGATTTTTGCTCACCGTTCTTGTGATCATTTTGACCCCACGGGGTGAGATCTTGCATGGACCCCCAGATGGAGGGAGATTATCAGTGGTCTTGTATGTCTTCCATTTTCTAATAATTGCTCCCACAGTTGATTTCTTCACACCAAGCTGCTTACCTATTGCAGATTCAGTCTTCCCAGCCTGGTGCAGGTCTACAATTTTGTTTCTGGTGTCCTTTGACAGCTCTTTGGTCTTGGCCATAGTGGAGTTTGGAGTCTGACTGTTTGAGGTTGTGGGCAGGTGTCTTTTATACTGATAACGAGTTCAAACAGGTGCCATTAATACAGGTAACGAGTGGAGGACAGAGGAGCCTCTTAAAGAAGAAGTTACAGGTCTGTGAGAGCCAGAAATCTGGCTTGTTTGTAGGTGACCAAATACTTATTTTCCACCATAATTTGCAAATAAATGCTTTAAAAATCAGACCATGTGATTTTCTGGATTTTTTTTTCTCATTTTGTCTCTCATAGTTTTTTTTTTTTTTTTTGTTACTTATTTGTACCCGTAGGTAGATTTGGTTTGCAGTCTGGTGACAAGCCACCGGCTGCCGGTTGCTGCGTGCGCGAGCGCCCTAAACCTACATGTTTTTGGTATGCGGGAGGAAACCGGAGAAATCCCGGAGTAAACCCACGCAACACGGGGAGAACATGCAAACTCCACACAGCTCACTGTTGGTCGGGGGCTGGGATCGAACCCACGATCTCATGATCCCCGCGATCCCCCGGCCGAGGGTAAAACTGTGCTGCCACAGTGCTAAACCACTGCGCCACCGTGCAGCCACGGTGTCCGCCGGTGTTGAGGTATACCTATGATGAAAATTGGAGACCTGTGTCATCTTTTAAGTGGGAGAACGAGCGCAATTGGTGGCTGACTAAATACTTTTTTGCCCCACTGTATGTGAGGGTGGTGCAGGACATGTATGAGGACAGCGAGATGGTGGTGAGGTATGCTCTAGGAGTGACAGATGGATTAAAAGGTGGGGGTGGGATTACATCAGGGATCAGCTCTGAGCCCCTTCTTGTTTGCCATGGTGATGGACAGGCTGACAGACGAGGTCAGGCAGGTGTCTCCATGTACCATGATGTTTGCAGAAGACATTGTGATCTTTAGTGAGAGTAGGGAACAAGTGGAAGAGAACCTGGAGAGGTGGTAGTATGCACTGGAGAGAAGAGGAATGAAAGTCAGTAGAAGCAAGACAAATATATGAGTGTGAATGAGAGGGAGGCAGGTGTAATGGTGAAGATGCAAGGAGTAGAGGTAGTGAAGGTAGATGAGTTTCAATACCTGGGGTCAATCATCCAAAGAAATGGAAAATACACAAGAGGTGAAGAAGAGAGTGCAGGCAGGGTGGAGTGGGTGGAGACGAGTGTCGGGGTGATTTGTGACAGAAAGATAGCAGCTAGAGTGAAAGGGAAGATTTACAAGACGGTAGTAAGGCCTGATATGATGTATGGTTTGGAGACGGTGGTGCTGACAAAAAGACAGGAGATGGAGCTGGAGATGGCAAAGTTGAAGATGCTAAGATTCTCATTGGGAGTGACTATGAGGGACAGGATTAAAAATGAGTATTTTAGAGGGACAGCTCAGGTTGAGTGATTTGGAGACCAAGAGAGGCAAGGCTGAGACGGTTTGGACATGTGCAGAGGAGGAATAGTGGATATACTGGACAAAAGATGTTGAAGATGAAACTGCCAGGCAAGACGGAAAGAGGAAGACCACAGAAACATTCATGAATGTAGTGAAGGAGAACATGGAGAGGGTCGGTGTTACAGAGGAAGATGTAAGGGATAGGGTGAGGTGGAGGCAGATGATCTGCTGTGGTGACCCCTAAAGGGAGCAGCCAAAAGAAGAAGAAGAAGAACCATTGTTTTGCTGTGTGCTTTCGATCATTGTTATGTTAGAAAGTGATCTTGTTCCCATTGACAACTTTCAGCGGGAGGGCAGCAAGCTTTCCTGAGGAATTTGACAGGATTTTGCCTCATCCATTTCTTCCTTCTGTCCTCACAAGTACTCCAGTCCCTGCTGCTGCTGCAAAAAAAAAAAAAAAAAAAAAAAAAAACACTCCCAAAAAAAGGATAGTACCACTTCCACACTTTGCTGTATGAATAGTGTAATTTGGATGGTGAGCTGTTCTGGTGTTAAAACCAAAACGTTCCATTTTAGTCTCACCTGACCATAACACCCTTTTCCATTTGGCTTCAGAATCATCAAGGTGAATGCATTTTGGCAAAGCTGTATGTTTGCCACATTTGCGGAGAATTTGTAATATTTCCATCATATTCACACAATGATCACTCTGTCATAAATTCCTGCAGCTGTTTCAACATTGCTGTAGGTTTCTTGGAAGTCTCTCTCACCAGTTCCGTCCTCACTATCCAGTTTAGAGTGTCATCCAAATCCAGAGAGGGTCTCAGTTATACCAAACACTTTCCTCTTCTTAACAACAAACCACTGTGCTTCAGGACTGATAATGGTTTTGAAATTTTTTTGTATCCTTTTCCTGACTTGTGTCTGTCCAAAACTTTATCCAGGAGATCTTCTGAAAGTGCTTTACCACCTGTGGCTTATATTAATCATATATTCCATCCCTACATATGTTTAGACATATTAGAATGTTTAGTGATTACATATGTGGAATGACCTCACGCCTATGAACAGGACAAGAGGTCTCAACTGCCAGCGAGGATCAAAGAGCAGACAGAGTCGCAGCGGTGGAGACCGGATCGATCTCCCTGACCACCCAGGGTCAGGTGGAGGAGACAGAAGACAATGGAGGGGGGATTATGTTAAATGTGGGATGTCAGCTTTGATATGCAATGTCTTTTGTTGAGTGTGGGTATAAGTATGAAGGTCTGACTGCGCTCGACCTCTTATTCTGCTTCTGCACCGAGATGAGACATGTTAGGGAGGTGAAGCTGATATTAAACTTTGATTTATAAAGTCACATCGCTTCTTCATTTCGAACTCCCTACACCACCCATGATTGATTGTTTGCTTCAGTCACACTCTGGGTACTGTAAGTGACTCACTGTCACATCACATGTCACATACAGTATGCAACTTTAAAAAAAAAAAATAAATAAAAAATATATATATATATATATATATACTGTATATATACTGTATATACAGTATATATATACTATATATATAGGTTCAGGTTACTTTATTTGTACCCATAGGTAGATTTGTTTTGCAGTCAGGTGACATCCATATTTACAAACCACAATTACATTCAACATAAACACAAACACAGGCACACATGAAGCTGACTATAAACATGATAAAAAATACTCAAGGCTCCACCAGTCAGGACATAGGACAAAGAGATAAGAGAAAAAAAAACCCCAAAGAGATAAGAGAGAAGGGTCATATTAAAAAGTTAAAGACTAGTCAAAGAGGTTAAAAACTCAAAAGTGTCATGGGTGGCTCTCGCGAGCCACCATAAGACACCACACAGTCACCAGTGAGTTCAGTGAGTTTTATTTACGGTGAGAAAAGTGACAACACAAGCTGCGGAGACAATGACTCTTGAGTCTACTCACAACAGGAGGCATAGGCTAAACAGCACTACAGGTCCATAGCAGGAGACAGTCATACACTAGGCAGGCAAGGTTGGTGAAAATAATGATTACACCAGCTGCTAAGGCAGAGACACACAGAGATCGATACACACCGGGAGGGGTAAGGCTGAACAGCACACTTACTAGTCCAGGGGCTCGACGGTCTAACCAAGCAGACGTGGTAGGAATAAATCCTAAGCATCCGTAGCGTGACGGAGAGTCAACAGACACTGCTGCAAAGATGTGATCGCTAACAAGGGTAGAAATAGTCCTGACACTAATGACCATAAATGCAGCACAGCTGTTCAGAGTTTGACAGCTGAGCGGAAGCCTCCCCGAGCACTATCACAATAAGAGCTCGGAGAGCTAGAATCATAACGCCGCTGTCAAACCCTGACAAGATTAACCCGAGCACCAAGGCATAGTGCTCGGGTCATGACAGTAGCCCCCCCTCACTTGACGGGCTCTGAACGTCTAGTAACACCTGCCCCCCCCTCCCCCAACCACAGGGCGAGTGGATTGAAGAACAGGCAAGGAAGGAGCCAAACAAAACCTAACACCCTAAACAGGAAAAGAAATGAATACATCACTTGAAAATATCCATCCTATTTCCCCCAGAACAATGATGAAAGAACAAAACAAGACATGACTACAAAACAAGGAGAACACAATCATACAAAGCAAAAAACACTTGACCCTGAAAATTTTCCCACCGAGGCCACAGACAACCTATCTAACCCCAGTGTACATAACCTGGCCCAAAAAATATAAACCAACACACAGTAACTATAGGAACAAAACAGGAAATAAATGCAAACACATAACCATGGCAAAAAAAGGAAAAAAAATTACATGCCGGTAACTATGGAAACAAAACAAAACGTAAATACAAACATGACTAAGAGCAAAAAATGCATACTAACATGATAACTATGAGAAAAAAAAAAACAATACGTGCTAACACACCGTGACTATGGAAAAAAAACCAAACACACACGAAACCAGAAATACATGTAAACACCTGGATACTATGAACGAGAACCCGATACTATGGCCCCTCAAGAAGAAGAGGGGAACAAAGCAAAACATGGCCATAGCCCCTCAAAGGAAGAGGGGGAAACCAAACAAAAAAAAAACAAGACCCAGACTATGGATTACAAAAAACTCATGAGGCAATCTAAAATTGCTTTACATAACTTGACTAAGACTTGACTATGGCTTACAAAACACATGAGGCAATCAAAAATTGCTTTACATAACTTGACTAAGACTTGACTCCGTATGGGCCAAAGCAAAAAGATGATCGGCGGAGATCCAACGCCCCCCCAGGCAGAGCCCCGACGACCTCCCTGCCTCTGATGGCCCACGGATAGTCCCACAAAACAGTACATGGTCAGGCGGCCTGTCCCAGTCCCAGGCCCCCAGAAACAAGTCCTCTGGTGGCCGAACCAGGTCACCCCGTAGCAAACACAGTTTATTGGGCGACCAACCCAAGACGCTGAACGCTCAAAGCAGTTCCTCGGGTGGCCGACCCGCATCCCATAACCGCCAGGACCGTGGAGGAATAGCATGCAGCCCGCCTAATAACGACAATACATAAGAGCGCAAGACTGCCAGACAAAACCCTCCAACGGCCCCCAGCTGGTGGCTCCTGAGAGGGGAACAATCAAAAAATTGGACCTCCTTGAATCCTGATTGGGTCGCAGCCGCACCTGCGCTGGACCCCCACTGGACCTCGTCGGACCCCGATTGGGTCAGGATGGACCCCGATTGGGTCACCGCTGCACCCACGTTGGACCCCGATTGGGTCACCTCGGTCCACGCGTCGGACCCCGGCTGAGTCACCGCTGCACCCACGTAGGACCCCGACGTGGTCACAGCCACACCTGAGTCGGACCCCGACTGGGTCACCTCGGCGACGACCTCCATCCCCGAACCTGGAACCTCCAGTCTCGTGACCTTGACAGATTCCAGACTAGTGACGCTGTGGAGAGGCTCAGAGAACAAGAGAGGACCGGAATCAGTTCCACCGGCAGCGCCAGAGCCCAGCGAGACGAGCTCGGGTGCAGCAGACGGCTGCCCCTCCCCATGAGGGAGGCAAAAATACTCTAACACACCATAAAGAAAAACAAGGAAGAGCACTTGCCTGCACTCGGGCTCTGGAGCCGTCCAGGACTTCGTCGATCCAGGTTCAGACAGACGCTCGTTGCCGGGCTCCCACTCGGCTGCGTCGGGTTCCACAGCCGGCCTGATGGTCTCTGCAGCTGGATCCTCTCGCGCTGGCGTCCACGTCAATAACCCGTATGGCGTGGGGGCAGAGGACCCTCGACCTGCTGACTCGGGCTGCATCTCCGAGGAACCCTGGGGACGCTCACTCGTCGGCTCTGGCTCCTCACCGCAGTCTGTTCTCCTCCTCTGTCCAACACAAGGCCGCAGGGCAGGGATATCTCCCAGAGCTGCAGGCCTCCCCCTCGTTCGACGGCGTGGGACTGACGCCGAGGACCGCTCCGCAGGAGGAAACACAGGCGGAGCAGGTTCAATATACATGGCTTCAGCTGGAGAAGGAAACTCGGGGAGCTGCGAGCCCCGAGCTTCACCCCCAGGAGTCAGACAAGACAAATCACTATAATGACTAGGAAAGTGAAACTGAACTTGCCTGCCTCCCGAAGGTAAGATGGTGCCAGCTGAAGAGGACGTTGCTCCTTCCCTCGCTCGCTGGATGGTATCATAGGACCCATGGATGGAGCTCACCGGCACAGGACTCAGCTCACTCCCAGCAGCTGGCTGATTGAGGGGGGCATCCCGGCGGCCCGGAACTGGATCCGGAACAGGAGCTTGCTGAAGACGTGCTTGGCTGCGACGCCGACGCCTCCGCCGGCCCCCAGATGGTGCAAACTCCAGGACTGGATCGAGGACGGGATCAGGATCCGTAGGCCACGAGCAGGAGTGCCTCTTCTCCTGCTTCACGCCGCGTTCCTCCTCCAGCATCAGGAAAATCTCGCGTTGTGCGGCGATATCTTCCCTCCTCGCGTTGACTTCCGGGTGGTCGGCCCAGCAGGAAGGGAGATGACGAAGGACGTCTTCAGCAGCGTCTAGGTACCAGTGTATGCTGTGATGGTAGTCCAGCAGGGAAGCGGAGATGAGCATCTCATCCACGACTTCTAGGAAGCCTGTCAGCTCGAGGCTCGGGCTCCCAGCACAGCCCCTCCGCGACGGCATTCTCCCCACACTCTCAGTACCCAGACGGGAACAGCAACTGTCCAAAAACTCAAAACTCAAAGGTGAATTGTGTCTCGGGTTGGCGCCACCGTAAACGCCATTTTGGCAGCAGTGTACTGTCATGGGTGGCTCTCGTGAGCCACCATAAGACGCCACACAGTCACCAGTGAGTTCAGTGAGTTTTATTTACGGTGAGAATAGTGACAACACAAGCTGCAGAGACAATGACTCTTGAGTCTACTCACAACAGGAGGCATAGGCTAAACAGCACTACAGGTCCATAGCAGGAGACAGTCATACACTAGGCAGGCAAGGTTGGTGAAAATAATGATTACACCAGCTGCTAAGGCAGAGACACACAGAGATCGATACACACCGGGAGGGGTAAGGCTGAACAGCACACTTACTAGTCCAGGGGCTCGACGGTCTAACCAAGCAGACGTGGTAGGAATAAATCCTAAGCATCCGTAGCGTGACGGAGAGTCAACAGACACTGCTGCAAAGATGTGATCGCTAACAAGGGTAGAAATAGTCCTGACACTAATGACCATAAATGCAGCACAGCTGTTCAGAGTTTGACAGCTGAGCGGAAGCCTCCCCGAGCACTATCACAATAAGAGCTCGGAGAGCTAGAATCATAACGCCGCTGTCAAACCCTGACAAGATTAACCCGAGCACCAAGGCATAGTGCTCGGGTCATGACAAAAAGTCTAAAACCCAATAAAAGATTTAGAACCCAAATAAAAAACCTACAAAAATAAGTAAATATAAAATAAAATTAATAAATAGGTAACTAAATTATGTGCAATATATTGTTACATCTTGTTCAACTCTTTAACAGCAGCAGGAACAAAGCTGCTTTTGTAGCGCTGCTTACTTTTTGGGACAGCAAACCTCCATCTGGAGGAAAGAAGCTGAAAGTGGCAGTGCAAAGGGTGGGAGTCATCATTTAAAATGGAGGTAGCAATCCTCTGTACCTGTCTGGTGTACAGGGATGTCAGGCTCAGCTGTGACTCACCAAGCAAACCACTGGACCATCTACTGTAACTACCTGATCCAAGGATTTCCTCTGTTTCAGTTTTATCTGACCAAACCATGACACTAAAGAAAAGGATAAAACAGATTCAATAAAAGCCCGATAAAGCATTGTCATTATGGTTTGGTCCATTTGGAAGCATGCAAGTTTCCTTAAACAATGCAAATGTTGCTGACCCTTTTTGCACACCCTTTCACAGTTCTCTTCAAAGTTTAAATTACTATCAATAATCGTCCCAAGATCAGAATCAGAATCAGAATCAGAATCAGGTTTATTGCCATTGTTCATGTAGTACACAAACTAGGAATTTGTCTCGGTACAATGCTGCAACATTAAACATGATAAGATAAAAGAAATAAACTATACATGTAATAAAGTGTAGAATAAGATTAAGTGATACTGGTCAACAGTTAAAATATATTAGCGAGCAGCAGATACTGTGGAGAACTATATAGTGCAGTCGGTAATGCAGGAACAAAACAGTGGTGATTGACATGAGTCTGGTTGAGCTGCTGTACATGGTGCACGAGAGTCAATAAGTCACTTAGTGTTCAGCAGTCTGATGGCAGAGGGGAAGAAGCTGTTCATGTGACGGGAGGTTTTAGTCTGGATGGACCGAAGTCTTCTACCAGAGGGGAGGGGGGCAAACAGTACGTGACCAGGGTGTGAGGGATCGGCTATGATCCGGCCAGCACGCCTCCGGGTCCTGGAGATGTACAGGTCCTGGAGAGATGGGAGCTCGCAGCCTATCACCTTCTCAGCAGTGCGCACGACGCGCTGCAGCCTTAGTCTGTCCCTGGCAGTGGCTCCTGCGTACCACACGGTTATGGAGGTGGTGAGGATGGACTCGATGATGGCTGTGTAGAACTGCACTAACATCTTGGTGGGTAGCTTGAGCTTCCTCAGCTGCCGCAGGAAGAACATCCTCTGCTGGGCTTTTTTGATGAGTGAGCTGATGGTCGGCTCCCATTTGAGGTCCCTGGTGATGGTAGTGCCTAGGAAGCGGAAGGAATCAGCAGTGGTGATGGGAGAGCCTGAGAGGGTGAGGGGGGGCAGAGGGGTAGTGACTTTCCTGAAGTCTACAATCATCTCCACTGTCTTCAGAGCGTTCAGCTGCAGGTTGTTATTGTTGCACCAGGACGCCAGCTGGGCCACCTCTCTCCTGTAGGCGGACTCGTCGCCGTTGGAGATGAGCCCGATGAGGGTGGTGTCGTCCGCAAACTTGATCAACTTGACAGACTGGTGGCTGGAGGTGCAGGAGTTGGTGTAAAGGGAGAAGAGTAGGGGGGAAAGTACACAGCCCTGGGGTGATCCGGTGCTGATGCTAGCATAGTCTGAGACAGTCTTTCCCAGCCGCACATGCTGCCTCCGGTCCGTCAGGAAGTCGGTGATCCACCTGCAGAGGGAGTCAGGCACGTTGAGCAGGGACAGCTTGTCACGGAGCAGAGCGGGGCGGATGGTGTTGAATGCGGAGCTGAAGTCCACAAACAGGATCCTGGCGTAGGTTCCCGGGGAGTCCAGGTGCTGCAGGATGGAGTGGAGGGCCAGGTTGACTGCGTCGTCTACAGACCTGTTGGCTCTGTAGGCAAACTGCAGCGGGTCCAGGAGAGGGGTGGTGATGGACTTGAGGTGGGACAGGACCAGGCGCTCAAAGGACTTCATGACTACAGAGGTGAGCGCTACAGGTCTGTAGTCATTAAGTCCAGTGATCCGTGGCTTCTTGGGGACAGGGATGATGGTGGAGGATTTGAGGCAGGACGGCACGTGGCATAACTTAAGGGAGGTGTTAAAAATGTCTGTGAAGACAGGAGCCAGCTCTTTCGCACAGTGTCTCAGGGTGGAGGGAGACACGCCGTCTGGGCCGGGGGCCTTGCGCGGGTTCAGTCTGGAGAACTGTTTGAGCACATCCTGCTCACTGATGATAAGGGGAGGGGGGAGGAGGGGGGGTGCCTTTAATGAAGTAGGGAATGTGGAGGCTGTGGAGCTGGAGGGAGGGGGGAGTTGGACACAGATGACGAGGTGTCAAAACGGGCATAGTGTTGGGACAGTCTTTGACAAAGGGCTTTGTCATCCTGACCTTTAGGAGCCTGAGGTCGATAGTTGGTGATTTGCCTCAGTCCTCTCCACACGGAAGCCGAATCATTAGCAGTGAACTGCTGCTGGAGTCTCTCTGAATACACAGATTTAGCCCTCTTCAACTCTCTGTTAAACCGGTATTTAACCTCCCTGTAGCAGTCCAAGATATTTGTAGGATTGTACATATTCAGTGGTCTGGCCTTTTAGTACAGTGACTTCGTGCCTGGGAGTTTTCCTCCTAAAGTCAATAATCATATCTTTAGTTTTTGTTGTATTCAGCTGCAGGTAGGAATCCTCACACCGGTGAACAAAATCATCAACTACTGGGCCGTGGCCACTCTCACCGTCCTGGAGGAGACTGACAACAACTGAATAATCAGCATACTTTATAATGTGTCTGTTGTCATGTCTGCTCCGACACATGTTTGTGTACAGGATGAAGAGTAGTGGTGACAACACACACCCCTGCGGAGAGCCAGTAGAAGAACACTTTTGGTCAGACAATGTACCATTGACCCTTACTCTCTGTGTCCTGTTGGTTAAGAAATCCAGAATCCAACCCACCAGATTATTACTCAAATCAAATTGTTGCAGGAGCCTTTCAACTAAAATATGAGGTTGGATTGTATTAAAGGCGGAAGAAAAGTCCACAAATAAAAGCCTGGTGTGTGTCCCATTAAAATCCAGATGTTCAAAAAGCATGTTAAGCAGAGTGACAGTGACATCCTCTACTCCTCTGTGAGGCCTATAGGCAAACTGCAAAGGATCCAATGCATGCTCAGTCTGCTTTAGGACCTCAAATCTGACCAGTTTTTCAAAAATTTTCATTAAAATTGAAGTCAGAGCAACTGGTCTAAAATCATTTACCGTTTTAGGACAACTGGATTTTGGAATGGGGACAACCACAGCATCTTTCCAGATCTTAGGCACATGTTGTGTCTATAAGGACTTATTGAAAATGTAGTGAAATACAGGACTCAATTCATGTGCACAGGACTTTACCAAGCGCCCACATATATTATCAGGGTCCTGACTTTTGTTCACTTTAACAGCACAGAACACCCTTTTAACATCCTGCACCTCAATATTAACGTGCTGATTGTCTTTGAGTTTCTGTTTCAAACCTTGGGTTTCTGTGCTAAAATCATAGGAGTCAAAACGACCATAAAAACAATTAAGAGCATTAGCCAGCTCTGTGTCTGAATTAAAAAAATCTAAGAACACACAATTACTGCACTCTGTGCTCTGAAGGCTTGCAATAGTTTTCATACTGGCCCAGGCTGAACCAAGACTCTTTGTTGCCATCTTACTTTCCAACTCTGATTTATAATTCTCTTTTGCTCTTAAAATTTCGGCCTTCAGCTCTTTTGTGGCGACCTGCAGCTCAGAAACAGTCCCCTGTTTAAAGGCAAGTGCTTTCCTCTGTAAGCAGGATTTAACTGATTTTGTAACCCATGGCTTGTTATTGGGATATATTTTGACACGTTTACGTGGAACGATCATGTCTCTACAGAAAGCCATGTATGAGCATGTCACGTCCACTAAAGAGTCCAAATCCTCTCCGCAGTCTAGCATGAACACTTCCCAGTCTGTACAGTTAAAGCATTCCTGGAGGCAGTGCACTGAATCATCTGTCCACACGTTTATGTCTCTGGTCTTCGCCTTGTCTCTTCTAAGAGCAGTTTTATATGTGGGCAGCAAATGTACACAGTTGTGATCTGAGGATCCTAAAGGGGGAAGGGGAATAGATTTATAGGCCCTCTCAATGGATCCATAGCACAGGTCCAATGTTTTTTTTTTTGCCTGGTTGGGCAGGAGACATACTGATAAAAGTTTTTATGTATTTATCAAAGACGGCACTAGAGGTGGAGTCAGCATCTGCCCTCGGGTGAATGTACACAGTTGTTATGAAAAGTTGGGGGAACTCGCGGGTGACATAATGCACGGCTCAGGAGACACACACGCAGGCTCAGGGTAGATTCAATAGCTTTATTAACAACAAGTGTGTATGAGTGCGTGTATGTGAGATGGTAATGTATTGGTGGTGGCGTCTGCGTCAGGCACGGGAACAGGAAACCGTACAGCCGGACAACCCTATGGGAGAAGCAGAGGGAGAAGGGTAACGGGCACCACACCAACACAGGAGATGAGATAATGGCTACTGGCTTACTTGGTTCGGGCAGGTGACTGGCGTAGCAAGGGCGTAGCCCGGTAGACAGCAACCTGGAGCGCCTGAAGCAGCAGCAAGGAGGAGATGGCTGGGGAACGTAGTCCGCCGCCGGGGAATCCACCTGTGCACAGGGGAGTAGAACTGGAAGAAGAAGGTAAGAGATGCTTTCTTGCAATCTTGCTTGATGAAGGGGGTTCCTTGCAGCAAGAGTAGCCGATGAGAACAGACGGCTTCAGGCCAAAGCCCAGGGCGAGGCGGCTTAAATCCCTCGCCGCTGACGAGGCGCAGGTGTGCGTGCAGCTGGCGCCGCTGATGAGCGGCGAGATGTGACAGTACTCCCCCCTCTAGCAGCGCCTCCTGGCGATGGTTTCTCCGGGTGCGCTCGGTGGAACTCAGTGATGAGAGATGGATCCAACACAAACGACGAGGGCACCCATTGCCTATGTTCAGGTCCATAGCCCTCCCAATCCACTAAGTACTGTAACCCGCGACCCCGGCGCCGGGAGTCCAGGATGGAAGAGACTGGCCAGGCCGGATGACCATCAATTCTCTGGGGCGCAGGCTGCGCAGCAGGGGGAGGGCAAAGGGGGTCGGAGACTGCCAGCTTCACCTTGGAAACGTGGAAGGTGGGATGGATGCGGAGGGAGGGGGGAATAGCCACACGCACAGCCACCGGGTTGATAATCCTGGTGATGGGGTATGGGCCCATAAAACACTGTGCCAACTTCCTCCTCTCACCCTTTAAAACGATGTCCTGGATAGACACGTAGACATGTTGGCCTACCTGGTAGGCTGGGGCAGGTCTTCTGTGCCGGTCCGCTGTAGACTTGTTGCGCTCCGCCGTGCGTAAAAGCGCATTGCGCGCCGACGGCCAGATGGAGCGGCACCGCCTGAGGTGCGCCCAAACTGAGGGGACAGTTACCTCACTCTCCTGCGTAGGGAACAAAGGGGGGTCGTAGCCTAGGGACGCCTTAAATGAGGACATCCCAGTGGCAGAAGAGCAGGCGGTATTATGGGCGTACTCCACCCAGGCGAGATGAGTGCTCCAGGACGCAGGCTTGGATGTTGTGATGCAGCGGAGCGCAGCCTCCAGCTCCTGATTTGTCCGCTCACATTGCCTGTTGGATTGGGGGTGATGGCTGGAGGAGAGGCTTACCTTGGCTCCCAGGGTGTTGCAGAAGGACCTCCAAACCTCTGAGGAAAACTGGGGGCCCCGGCCCGAGACCACGTCCACCGGAATCCCGTGCAGCCTGACCACATGCTGGATAAGGAGGTCCGCCGTCTCCAAGGCAGATGGAAGCCCTCATAATGGGATGAAGTGAACAGCCTTGGAGAAACGATCTACGATGGTCAGGACTGTGTCGAAGGTGTTAGAGACCGGGAGACCGGTGACGAAGTTCAGGGCGATATGTGACCAGGGTCTGCCAGGGACGGGCAGGGGCTGGAGCAGGCCCGCTGGAGGGGCATTACCTGATTTACTGGTGGCGCAGACGGGGCAGGCCTGGGCGTAGCGGGCAGCGTCCTTCCGCAGGCCCGGCCATCAGAAGGATCGTTGAAGTAAGTCAATCATCCGGGAGGACCCAGGATGGCAGGTGAGCTTAGATGTGTGCAGCCAGTGGATGACCTCCCCCCGGACAGTGGACGGCACAAAAAGCCTCCCCTCCGGTCCGCCGCCAGGGTCTGGTTCTGATTCCTGCGCCTTCCGGATCTTACTTTCGATGTCCCAAGTGACGGCTCCCACGATGCACGACCTGGGCAAGATGGTGTGGGCTGCGTCCTCAGACGCCTCAGGGGCAAATTGCCTAGAGAGGGCGTCAGGCAGGCCGTTCTTGGAGCCAGGCCTAAAGGTGATGTTGAAGCAGAACCTGGCGAAGAACAAGGACTAACGTGCCTGGCGGGCGTTCAGACGCTTGGCAGATCTTAAATACTCCAAGTTCTTGTGGTCGGTTAGAACCACGAACGACAGGGCCGCCCCCTCTAGCCAGTGACGCCACTCCTGCAGCGCGAGCTTGATGGCGAGGAGCTCTCTGTCCCCCACATCGTAATTTCGTTCCGCCGGGGACAAGCGCCGAGAGAAGAAGGCGCAGGGCCGTTTGATCCCGTCGTCAGGTGACCGCTGAGATAACACCGCCCCCACCCCCGTGTCCGAAGCGTCCACCTCCACGATGCATTGCAGCGAGGGATCGACTTGGCTGAGGACCCGGGAGGAGGAGAACTCCGCCTTCAGCGCCTGGAAAGCAGCTGCGGCCTCTTCAGTCCACCGGAATGGGACCTTAGGAGACGTGAGGCGGGTCAGAGGGCCGACAATGGTACCAAAGTTCGGGACAAAGCGGCGGTAGAAGTTGGCAAACCCAATAAACTGTTGTACCTGTTTTCTTGATGTAGGAGTGGGCCATTCCACCACCGCTTTCACCTTCGCTGGGTCCGGAAGCACCTGGTCGTGGGAGATGACGAACCCGAGGAAGGACGTAGTCTTAGCGTAAAACTCACACTTCTCAGCCTTGACATATAACCGGTTCTCCAGCAGCCTCTGGAGGACCTGCCTCACATGGACCCGGTGCTCGTCCCTGGATCTGGAGAAGATGAGGATGTCATCCAGGTAGACGAACACAAACAGGCTGATGAAGTCCCGGAGGACGTCGTTTATAAGGCGCTGAAAGACGGCTGGAGCATTGGTCAACCCGAACGGCATGACCAGGTACTCGAAATGGCCGTTCGGGGTACGGAAGGCTGTCTTCCACTCGTCTCCCTCCCGGATCCGGACGAGGTGGTATGCGCTGCGAAGATCCAGCTTGGTGAACCAAGTCGCCCCCTGGAGGGAGTGGAAGGCGGTGTCCATTAGGGGCAAGGTGTAGCAGTCCTTCTCTGTGATGTCATTCAGGGCACGATAGTCAATACAAGGACAGAGGGAGCCGTCCTTCTTGCTCACGAAGAAGAACCCAGCGCCTAATGGTGATGACGAGGGATGGATGATTCCAGCACTCAGCAATTCCTTGAGATAAGAATTCATAGCCTCCTTCTCCGGCGCAGACAGGCTGTAGAGTCGCCCCGAGGGTAAGGGTGCCCCCTGGCGGATGTTAATAGCACAGTCATAGGGTCTGTGCGGGGGAAGAGACATCGCCTTGGATTTGCTGAATACCATACCCAGGTCGTGAAACTCCGATGGCACCAGGGTGAGATCCGGAGGCGTGGCGTCCTTGGGAGTTGAAGGCGAGGACGGGGTCGCAGGCAGCGGATTGGAGGCAGGTGCTCATGCAGAAGGAGCTCCAGGCGGACACTCTGCCAGACCTCCAGTCCAGGACAGGGCTGTGGAGGCGGAGCCAGGGGTATCCGAGGATGACGGGAGATGCTGAGTTAGGTAGGACGTAGAAGGTGATCTCCTCCCGATGATTTCCAGAAATAATAACAGGGACGGGGATGGTCTGGTGTGTTACTTTTCCCAGGGAAACACGGGAGAGATTTACTAGGGCGAGAGGAGTCTTGAGGTTATGGCAACGGATGCCCAATCGGGTTGCCAGGCTCTGTGAAATAAAGCTGTTCTCCGCGCCTGAGTCCACCAGTGCATGGGTGAGGTGCCCTGTGGAGTTATGACAGAAACGAATGGGCAGCGTCAATTGAGTGAGGGGAGTTAACCGATTAGCGTCCGCAAGGCCCCCTACAGTAACTCGCGGACCTCCCCGTTTGGCTTCTGTGGACAAAGCTCCACCGTGTGTTGGCTGTCTCCGCAATACATACAGAGACCTAACTCACGGCGGCGTTGTTTCTCCGCTGGGGGAAGCTTTGTCCAGCCTGTCACCATCGGCTCCGACTCCTCGGAGTACGACGGTGACGGCAACGCCAGGGGGCGAGCTTGGGACAGGCGCGACGAGGCACCTCGAGGGCGAGAAGACAACTTCCGCTCCGAGGCCCGCTCGCGCAGCCTGTTATCCAAGCTGATGGCTAGGGAAATTAGCTCCGCTAACGTCTCCGGGATATCCCGTCCAGCCAGTTCATCCCTCAGACCAGCACTGAGACTGCGAAGGAAGATGCCGCAGAGCGATCGTTCGCCCCAGCCAACCTCCTCCGCAGCGACCCGGAAGTCGATCGCGTAGTCAGCTGCCAACCGGCTTCCCTGCTGAAGGCA